>OZ012735.1:587360590-587968507 GCA_963859935.3 Lathyrus sativus
TCTCATATCTTCGTTTTAGAAAGTTCCAAGACAAACTATTTTTCAAGATAAACCTACCTTATCTGTCAATCTTAGCAAAAGTGGTTGCTAAGGACTCAATATCATATATCCACATATCACTCTAGAACTCGGTTTTTCACCATTTCTTATACGCAACAAGATATATTAGTTGAATACAAATTCCCTAATCAATGAACAATATTTTGATATATAGATATCAGAAAGAAAATTGGTATGAAATTTGCAATTCTTTAACCGAAAGCTTTTCACAATAATACATAATATTTCCTACTAGATTTAACTTCCATGCATGTCTTAGAATGCACATAATTTTACAGAAACTCGTTGTTGCATTTTGGGGAAGAAAATCTTTCTAAGAAAACTAAGATGACATCTGAGTTCCCTCTTGCCTAAAAAAAAGACAGTTCAACGCATTTAATTAATTAACATTTTACATAAATATTTCTAACCAATTTCAATCTATTTAAAAGATTATCATTAACTGTTTTACTCCTTCAACATTCTTATACATGCTCGTAAATCTTGACATTATCAAAAAATACTCTTAAACTTTGGGTAAATTATTTTGTGTTTTTTTCTTATAGAACAGAACATTATATATAGGACACATATTTAATGACGGACAAACATTTTAATATAAAATGCAATCTTTATTAAAAACAATTGTCTTCCCATAACTCATGCCAATGAAATGCGACATATACTTAGCTTCGTAGATTTCACCAGGAAACGTGTTATTCTCATATAAAAAATTACTAAACAAAGTTAACAAATACTTTAAGCACTCTTTAGAATATCCTTTATATATGTTAATGTTTTACAATATAAATAATGATAAAAATCATTTGAACTTACAACACCTATCATATAACATTTCCTAAACATTACTTTCCAACCTATTAAAATTTGATGGGAAATCAAAAGATCCATTTCACTTACATTCACAAACTATTTGAAACGATCAAATTCATTCAAATCGTTTAGTAATCATTAGATATATATGTATTTGTTTTGTTGGATTTAGTTTTATTCTTGTGTGCAGTATATCAAGTTTTATTTGTAAATCAACACTCTAATTAAAAGCATACGGCATCAACAGACCTACTTTTCTATTCATGATCAACAAAAAATTAATGAACTCTTCAATCCATCTTCATATTCTTATATATGAATAACACATGAAATCCATCGACAACAAATCACAAATACAAAGAAAGAAATTAATAAAAAGAGGAACAAAGACAAAGAACGAGATAATTAAGGATTGTAAAGGTTAGTGGTTTGATGTTTGAAAAGAAGGATACCTCAGCTCTTGAAATAAATTGTGAAATGATTTTTATTTATTTTGACAAAATTATACTATAAATTGTTTAAATCATTTGTCACAATAAGAAGATTATTTTCTACTTTAAAAAGAAGAATACATCTTTCAGTTTTTTTTTAACAAATGAACAAGCGTTTGTAGTCCAACAATTAGGATAATTTCCTTCCAAGAATTCATTAGGTATAGAAATCTAATAACCTCTTTGAAAGAGCTATGAGATTAAAGATCGTTGAAGAACTATTAACAATAACAATTGGAACAAGGTTTGATTATTTCTCAAAGAGGACATAATCAAGCAGAAGATGTCAACCAAAACATACATTATGAACTAAACTTCATATCTAAGGAACCTAAGAATTGATAGAACGAAGAATTTGAAAGAAACCTTGGACATAACAACCTAGAAATATATTAGCTACCAATTCCATGTTTTGGAACCATTTCTTTTGCTTTGAGCACTATATACATTAAGCCTATGATTACATATGGGAGGTGGTTCTTTATTAATCATCTGTACAGAATTCTCTATTTCAGAAGAAAATCAGGTTTCATGTTTCATTCCTTCCTCTTCTTAATAAATTTAAACAATTTAGAATCATTCCTCTTGTTAATGATTCTTTCCATAAGAAAGTAATAAGCTTTGTTGAGAGAAACTTTCATTAGTAGATGCATTACAATTCTGAAAATCTAAATACAAATTTGTGGATGGAGGAATGATTGAAAATGCATAAATGCAGACATCAGCAAAATAGTATTGGCTAAGAACTTCTAATGTTCACCCACTGTCATTTAAAAAAAACAAATAAAATAATTTAGGTCTTGTTTAGTTTTTAAAAATATTTTTTTCGCTTATTTTTATTATTTTAATAAGTTTAAATGATTTTACAAAGTTTTTTTATTTATTTTTAAAAAATGATACATCTCTGACTAGAACTTCATCTTTGCTCCATTATAATTGTTCAAAAGATGAGTCTCATATCTTCGTTTTAGAAAGTTCCAAGACAAACTATTTTTCAAGATAAACCTACCTTATCTGTCAATCTTAGCAAAAGTGGTTGCTAAGGACTCAATATCATATATCCACATATCACTCTAGAACTCGGTTTTTCACCATTTCTTATACGCAACAAGATATATTAGTTGAATACAAATTCCCTAATCAATGAACAATATTTTGATATATAGATATCAGAAAGAAAATTGGTATGAAATTTGCAATTCTTTAACCGAAAGCTTTTCACAATAATACATAATATTTCCTACTAGATTTAACTTCCATGCATGTCTTAGAATGCACATAATTTTACAGAAACTCGTTGTTGCATTTTGGGGAAGAAAATCTTTCTAAGAAAACTAAGATGACATCTGAGTTCCCTCTTGCCTAAAAAAAAGACAGTTCAACGCATTTAATTAATTAACATTTTACATAAATATTTCTAACCAATTTCAATCTATTTAAAAGATTATCATTAACTGTTTTACTCCTTCAACATTCTTATACATGCTCGTAAATCTTGACATTATCAAAAAATACTCTTAAACTTTGGGTAAATTATTTTGTGTTTTTTTCTTATAGAACAGAACATTATATATAGGACACATATTTAATGACGGACAAACATTTTAATATAAAATGCAATCTTTATTAAAAACAATTGTCTTCCCATAACTCATGCCAATGAAATGCGACATATACTTAGCTTCGTAGATTTCACCAGGAAACGTGTTATTCTCATATAAAAAATTACTAAACAAAGTTAACAAATACTTTAAGCACTCTTTAGAATATCCTTTATATATGTTAATGTTTTACAATATAAATAATGATAAAAATCATTTGAACTTACAACACCTATCATATAACATTTCCTAAACATTACTTTCCAACCTATTAAAATTTGATGGGAAATCAAAAGATCCATTTCACTTACATTCACAAACTATTTGAAACGATCAAATTCATTCAAATCGTTTAGTAATCATTAGATATATATGTATTTGTTTTGTTGGATTTAGTTTTATTCTTGTGTGCAGTATATCAAGTTTTATTTGTAAATCAACACTCTAATTAAAAGCATACGGCATCAACAGACCTACTTTTCTATTCATGATCAACAAAAAATTAATGAACTCTTCAATCCATCTTCATATTCTTATATATGAATAACACATGAAATCCATCGACAACAAATCACAAATACAAAGAAAGAAATTAATAAAAAGAGGAACAAAGACAAAGAACGAGATAATTAAGGATTGTAAAGGTTAGTGGTTTGATATTTGAAAAGAAGGATACCTCAGCTCTTGAAATAAATTGTGAAATGATTTTTATTTATTTTGACAAAATTATACTATAAATTGTTTAAATCATTTGTCACAATAAGAAGATTATTTTCTACTTTAAAAAGAAGAATACATCTTTCAGTTTTTTTTTAACAAATGAACAAGCGTTTGTAGTCCAACAATTAGGATAATTTCCTTCCAAGAATTCATTAGGTATAGAAATCTAATAACCTCTTTGAAATAGCTATGAGATTAAAGATCGTTGAAGAACTATTAACAATAACAATTGGAACAAGGTTTGATTATTTCTCAAAGAGGACATAATCAAGCATAAGATGTCAACCAAAACATACATTATGAACTAAACTTCATATCTAAGGAACCTAAGAATTGATAGAACGAAGAATTTGAAAGAAACCTTGGACATAACAACCTAGAAATATATTAGCTACCAATTCCATGTTTTGGAACCATTTCTTTTGCTTTGAGCACTATATACATTAAGCCTATGATTACATATGGGAGGTGGTTCTTTATTAATCATCTGTACAGAATTCTCTATTTCAGAAGAAAATCAGGTTTCATGTTTCATTCCTTCCTCTTCTTAATAAATTTAAACAATTTAGAATCATTCCTCTTGTTAATGATTCTTTCCATAAGAAAGTAATAAGCTTTGTTGAGAGAAACTTTCATTAGTAGATGCATTACAATTCTGAAAATCTAAATACAAATTTGTGGATGGAGGAATGATTGAAAATGCATAAATGCAGACATCAGCAAAATAGTATTGGCTAAGAACTTCTAATGTTCACCCACTGTCATTTAAAAAAAACAAATAAAATAATTTAGGTCTTGTTTAGTTTTTAAAAATATTTTTTCGCTTATTTTTATTATTTTAATAAGTTTAAATGATTTTACAAAGTTTTTTTATTTATTTTTAAAAAATGATACATCTCTGACTAGAACTTCATCTTTGCTCCATTATAATTGTTCAAAAGATGAGTCTCATATCTTCGTTTTAGAAAGTTCCAAGACAAACTATTTTTCAAGATAAACCTACCTTATCTGTCAATCTTAGCAAAAGTGGTTGCTAAGGACTCAATATCATATATCCACATATCACTCTAGAACTCGGTTTTTCACCATTTCTTATACGCAACAAGATATATTAGTTGAATACAAATTCCCTAATCAATGAACAATATTTTGATATATAGATATCAGAAAGAAAATTGGTATGAAATTTGCAATTCTTTAACCGAAAGCTTTTCACAATAATACATAATATTTCCTACTAGATTTAACTTCCATGCATGTCTTAGAATGCACATAATTTTACAGAAACTCGTTGTTGCATTTTGGGGAAGAAAATCTTTCTAAGAAAACTAAGATGACATCTGAGTTCCCTCTTGCCTAAAAAAAAGACAGTTCAACGCATTTAATTAATTAACATTTTACATAAATATTTCTAACCATTTTCAATCTATTTAAAAGATTATCATTAACTGTTTTACTCCTTCAACATTCTTATACATGCTCGTAAATCTTGACATTATCAAAAAATACTCTTAAACTTTGGGTAAATTATTTTGTGTTTTTTTCTTATAGAACAGAACATTATATATAGGACACATATTTAATGACGGACAAACATTTTAATATAAAATGCAATCTTTATTAAAAACAATTGTCTTCCCATAACTCATGCCAATGAAATGCGACATATACTTAGCTTCGTAGATTTCACCAGGAAACGTGTTATTCTCATATAAAAAATTACTAAACAAAGTTAACAAATACTTTAAGCACTCTTTAGAATATCCTTTATATATGTTAATGTTTTACAATATAAATAATGATAAAAATCATTTGAACTTACAACACCTATCATATAACATTTCCTAAACATTACTTTCCAACCTATTAAAATTTGATGGGAAATCAAAAGATCCATTTCACTTACATTCACAAACTATTTGAAACGATCAAATTCATTCAAATCGTTTAGTAATCATTAGATATATATGTATTTGTTTTGTTGGATTTAGTTTTATTCTTGTGTGCAGTATATCAAGTTTTATTTGTAAATCAACACTCTAATTAAAAGCATACGGCATCAACAGACCTACTTTTCTATTCATGATCAACAAAAAATTAATGAACTCTTCAATCCATCTTCATATTCTTATATATGAATAACACATGAAATCCATCGACAACAAATCACAAATACAAAGAAAGAAATTAATAAAAAGAGGAACAAAGACAAAGAACGAGATAATTAAGGATTGTAAAGGTTAGTGGTTTGATGTTTGAAAAGAAGGATACCTCAGCTCTTGAAATAAATTGTGAAATGATTTTTATTTATTTTGACAAAATTATACTATAAATTGTTTAAATCATTTGTCACAATAAGAAGATTATTTTCTACTTTAAAAAGAAGAATACATCTTTCAGTTTTTTTTTAACAAATGAACAAGCGTTTGTAGTCCAACAATTAGGATAATTTCCTTCCAAGAATTCATTAGGTATAGAAATCTAATAACCTCTTTGAAAGAGCTATGAGATTAAAGATCGTTGAAGAACTATTAACAATAACAATTGGAACAAGGTTTGATTATTTCTCAAAGAGGATATAATCAAGCAGAAGATGTCAACCAAAACATACATTATGAACTAAACTTCATATCTAAGGAACCTAAGAATTGATAGAACGAAGAATTTGAAAGAAACCTTGGACATAACAACCTAGAAATATATTAGCTACCAATTCCATGTTTTGGAACCATTTCTTTTGCTTTGAGCACTATATACATTAAGCCTATGATTACATATGGGAGGTGGTTCTTTATTAATCATCTGTACAGAATTCTCTATTTCAGAAGAAAATCAGGTTTCATGTTTCATTCCTTCCTCTTCTTAATAAATTTAAACAATTTAGAATCATTCCTCTTGTTAATGATTCTTTCCATAAGAAAGTAATAAGCTTTGTTGAGAGAAACTTTCATTAGTAGATGCATTACAATTCTGAAAATCTAAATACAAATTTGTGGATGGAGGAATGATTGAAAATGCATAAATGCAGACATCAGCAAAATAGTATTGGCTAAGAACTTCTAATGTTCACCCACTGTCATTTAAAAAAAACAAATAAAATAATTTAGGTCTTGTTTAGTTTTTAAAAATATTTTTTTCGCTTATTTTTATTATTTTAATAAGTTTAAATGATTTTACAAAGTTTTTTTATTTATTTTTAAAAAATGATACATCTCTGACTAGAACTTCATCTTTGCTCCATTATAATTGTTCAAAAGATGAGTCTCATATCTTCGTTTTAGAAAGTTCCAAGACAAACTATTTTTCAAGATAAACCTACCTTATCTGTCAATCTTAGCAAAAGTGGTTGCTAAGGACTCAATATCATATATCCACATATCACTCTAGAACTCGGTTTTTCACCATTTCTTATACGCAACAAGATATATTAGTTGAATACAAATTCCCTAATCAATGAACAATATTTTGATATATAGATATCAGAAAGAAAATTGGTATGAAATTTGCAATTCTTTAACCGAAAGCTTTTCACAATAATACATAATATTTCCTACTAGATTTAACTTCCATGCATGTCTTAGAATGCACATAATTTTACAGAAACTCGTTGTTGCATTTTGGGGAAGAAAATCTTTCTAAGAAAACTAAGATGACATCTGAGTTCCCTCTTGCCTAAAAAAAAGACAGTTCAACGCATTTAATTAATTAACATTTTACATAAATATTTCTAACCATTTTCAATCTATTTAAAAGATTATCATTAACTGTTTTACTCCTTCAACATTCTTATACATGCTCGTAAATCTTGACATTATCAAAAAATACTCTTAAACTTTGGGTAAATTATTTTGTGTTTTTTTCTTATAGAACAGAACATTATATATAGGACACATATTTAATGACGGACAAACATTTTAATATAAAATGCAATCTTTATTAAAAACAATTGTCTTCCCATAACTCATGCCAATGAAATGCGACATATACTTAGCTTCGTAGATTTCACCAGGAAACGTGTTATTCTCATATAAAAAATTACTAAACAAAGTTAACAAATACTTTAAGCACTCTTTAGAATATCCTTTATATATGTTAATGTTTTACAATATAAATAATGATAAAAATCATTTGAACTTACAACACCTATCATATAACATTTCCTAAACATTACTTTCCAACCTATTAAAATTTGATGGGAAATCAAAAGATCCATTTCACTTACATTCACAAACTATTTGAAACGATCAAATTCATTCAAATCGTTTAGTAATCATTAGATATATATGTATTTGTTTTGTTGGATTTAGTTTTATTCTTGTGTGCAGTATATCAAGTTTTATTTGTAAATCAACACTCTAATTAAAAGCATACGGCATCAACAGACCTACTTTTCTATTCATGATCAACAAAAAATTAATGAACTCTTCAATCCATCTTCATATTCTTATATATGAATAACACATGAAATCCATCGACAACAAATCACAAATACAAAGAAAGAAATTAATAAAAAGAGGAACAAAGACAAAGAACGAGATAATTAAGGATTGTAAAGGTTAGTGGTTTGATGTTTGAAAAGAAGGATACCTCAGCTCTTGAAATAAATTGTGAAATGATTTTTATTTATTTTGACAAAATTATACTATAAATTGTTTAAATCATTTGTCACAATAAGAAGATTATTTTCTACTTTAAAAAGAAGAATACATCTTTCAGTTTTTTTTTAACAAATGAACAAGCGTTTGTAGTCCAACAATTAGGATAATTTCCTTCCAAGAATTCATTAGGTATAGAAATCTAATAACCTCTTTGAAATAGCTATGAGATTAAAGATCGTTGAAGAACTATTAACAATAACAATTGGAACAAGGTTTGATTATTTCTCAAAGAGGACATAATCAAGCATAAGATGTCAACCAAAACATACATTATGAACTAAACTTCATATCTAAGGAACCTAAGAATTGATAGAACGAAGAATTTGAAAGAAACCTTGGACATAACAACCTAGAAATATATTAGCTACCAATTCCATGTTTTGGAACCATTTCTTTTGCTTTGAGCACTATATACATTAAGCCTATGATTACATATGGGAGGTGGTTCTTTATTAATCATCTGTACAGAATTCTCTATTTCAGAAGAAAATCAGGTTTCATGTTTCATTCCTTCCTCTTCTTAATAAATTTAAACAATTTAGAAGCATTCCTCTTGTTAATGATTCTTTCCATAAGAAAGTAATAAGCTTTGTTGAGAGAAACTTTCATTAGTAGATGCATTACAATTCTGAAAATCTAAATACAAATTTGTGGATGGAGGAATGATTGAAAATGCATAAATGCAGACATCAGCAAAATAGTATTGGCTAAGAACTTCTAATGTTCACCCACTGTCATTTAAAAAAAACAAATAAAATAATTTAGGTCTTGTTTAGTTTTTAAAAATATTGTTTTCGCTTATTTTTATTATTTTAATAAGTTTAAATGATTTTACAAAGTTTTTTTATTTATTTTTAAAAAATGATACATCTCTGACTAGAACTTCATCTTTGCTCCATTATAATTGTTCAAAAGATGAGTCTCATATCTTCGTTTTAGAAAGTTCCAAGACAAACTATTTTTCAAGATAAACCTACCTTATCTGTCAATCTTAGCAAAAGTGGTTGCTAAGGACTCAATATCATATATCCACATATCACTCTAGAACTCGGTTTTTCACCATTTCTTATACGCAACAAGATATATTAGTTGAATACAAATTCCCTAATCAATGAACAATATTTTGATATATAGATATCAGAAAGAAAATTGGTATGAAATTTGCAATTCTTTAACCGAAAGCTTTTCACAATAATACATAATATTTCCTACTAGATTTAACTTCCATGCATGTCTTAGAATGCACATAATTTTACAGAAACTCGTTGTTGCATTTTGGGGAAGAAAATCTTTCTAAGAAAACTAAGATGACATCTGAGTTCCCTCTTGCCTAAAAAAAAGACAGTTCAACGCATTTAATTAATTAACATTTTACATAAATATTTCTAACCATTTTCAATCTATTTAAAAGATTATCATTAACTGTTTTACTCCTTCAACATTCTTATACATGCTCGTAAATCTTGACATTATCAAAAAATACTCTTAAACTTTGGGTAAATTATTTTGTGTTTTTTTCTTATAGAACAGAACATTATATATAGGACACATATTTAATGACGGACAAACATTTTAATATAAAATGCAATCTTTATTAAAACAATTGTCTTCCCATAACTCATGCCAATTAAATGCGACATATACTTAGCTTCGTAGATTTCACCAGGAAACGTGTTATTCTCATATAAAAAATTACTAAACAAAGTTAACAAATACTTTAAGCACTCTTTAGAATATCCTTTATATATGTTAATGTTTTACAATATAAATAATGATAAAAATCATTTGAACTTACAACACCTATCATATAACATTTCCTAAACATTACTTTCCAACCTATTAAAATTTGATGGGAAATCAAAAGATCCATTTCACTTACATTCACAAACTATTTGAAACGATCAAATTCATTCAAATCGTTTAGTAATCATTAGATATATATGTATTTGTTTTGTTGGATTTAGTTTTATTCTTGTGTGCAGTATATCAAGTTTTATTTGTTAATCAACACTCTAATAAAAAGCATACGGCATCAACAGACCTACTTTTCTATTCATGATCAACAAAAAATTAATGAACTCTTCAATCCATCTTCATATTCTTATATATGAATAACACATGAAATCCATCTACAATAAATCGCAAATACAAAGAAAGAAATTAAGAAAAAGAGGAACAAAGACAAAGAACGAGATAATTAAGGATTGTAAAGGTTAGTGGTTTGATGTTTGAAAAGAAGGATACCTCAGCTCTTGAAATAAATTCTGAAATTATTTTTATTTATTTTGACAAAATTATACTATATATTGTTTAAATCATTTGTCACAATAAGAAGATTATTTTCTACTTTAAAAAGAAGAATACATCTTTCAGTTTTTTTTTTAACAAATGAACAAGCGTTTGTAGTCCAACGGTTAGGATAATTTCCTTCCAAGCATTCATTAGGTATAGAAATCTAATAACCTCTTTGAAAGAGCTATGAGATTAAAGATCGTTGAAGAACTATTAACAATAACAATTGGAAAAAGGTTTGATTATTTCTCAAAGAAGACATAATCAAGCAGAAGATGTCAACCAAAACATACATTATGAACTAAACTTCATATCTAAGGAACCTAAGAATTGATAGAACGAAGAATTTGAAAGAAACCTTGGACATAACAACCTAGGAATATATTAGCTACCAATTCCATGTTTTGGAACCATTTCTTTTGCTTTGAGCACTATATACATTAAGCCTATGATTACATATGGGAGGTGGTTCTTTATTAATCATCTTTACAGAATTCTCTATTTCAGAAGAAAATCAGGTTTCATGTTTCATTCCTTCCTCTTCTTAATAAATTTAAACAATTTAGAATCATTCCTCTTGTTAATGATTCTTTCCATAAGAAAGTAATAAGCTTTGTTGAGAGAAACTTTTCATTAGTAGATGCATTACAATTTTGAAAATCTAAATACAAATTTGTGGATGGAGGAATGATTCAAAATGCATAAATGCAGACATCAGCAAAATAGTATTGGCTAAGAACTTCTAATGTTCACCCACTGTCATTTAAAAAAACAAATAAAATAATTTAGGTCTTGTTTAGTTTTTAAAAATAGTTTTTCTCTTATTTTTATTATTTTAATAAGTTTAAATGATTTTACAAAGTTTTTTTCTTTATTTTTAAAAAATGATACATCTCTGACTAAAACTTCATCTTTGCTCCATTATAATTTTTCAAAAGATGAGTCTCATATCTTCGTTTTAGAAAGTTCCAAGAGAAACTCTTTTTCAAGATAAAGCTACCTTATCTGTCAAACTTAGTGAAAGTGGTTGCTAAGGACTCAATATCATATATCCACATATCACTCTAGAACTCGGTTTTTCACCATTTCTAATACGCAACAACATATATTAGTTGAATACAAATTCCCTAATCAATGAAAAATATTTTAATATATAGATATCAGAAAGAAAATTGGTACGAAATTTGCAATTCTTTAACCGAAAGCTTTTCATAATAATAAATAATATTTCCTACTAGCTTTAACTTCCATGCATGTCTTACAATGCACATAATTTTACAGAAACTCGTTGTTGCATTTTGGGGAAGAAAATCTTTCTAAGGAAACTAAGATGACATCTGAGTTTCCTCTTGCCTAAAAAAAAAGACAGTTCAACGCAGTTTATTTATTAACATTTTACATAAATATTTCTAACCATTATCAATCTATTTAAAAGATTATCATTAACTGTTTTACTCCTTCAACATTCTTATACATGCTCGTAAATCTTGACATTATCAAAAAATACTCTTAAACTTTAGGTAAATTATTGTGTGATTTTTTCTTATAGAACAGAACATTATATATAGGACACATATTTAATGATGGAAAAGCATTTTAATATAAAATGCAATCTTTATTAAAAACAATTGTCTTCCCATAACTCATGCCAATGAAACGCGACATATACTTAGCTTCGTGGATTTCACGAGGGAACGTGTTATTCTCATATAAAAAATTACTAAACAAAGTTAACAAATACTTTAAGCTCTCTTTAGAATATCCTTCATATATGTTAATGTTTTACAATATAAACAATGGTAAAAATCATTTGAACTTACAACACCTATCATATAACATTTCCTAAACATTACTTTCCAACCTCTCAAAAAATATTCTAAAACTTTGGGTAAATTATTTTGTGTTTTTTTTCTTATAGAACAGAACATTATATATAGGACACATATTTAATGACGGACAAACATTTTAATATAAATTGCAATCTTTATTAAAAACAATTGTCTTCCCATAACTCATGCCAATGAAACGCGACATATATTTAGCTTCGTAGATTTTACGAGGGAACGTGTTATTCTACAATAAAAAATTACTAAACAAAGTTAACAAATACTTTAAGCTCTCTATAGAATATCCTTTATATATGTTGATGTTTTACAATATAAATAATGATAAAAATCATTTGAACTTACAACATCTATCATATAACATTTCCTAAACATTACTTTCCAACCTCTCAAAATTTGATGGGTAATTAAAAGATCCATTTCAATTACATTCACAAACTATTTGAAACGATCAAATTCATTCAAATCGTTTTGTAATCATTAGATATATATGTATTTGTTTTGCTGGATTTAGTTTTATTCTTGTGTGCAGTATATCAAGTTTTATTTGTAAATCAACACTCTAATTAAAAGCATACGACATCAACAGACCTACTTTTCTATTCATGATCAACAAAAAAATAATGAACTCTTCAATCCATCTTCATATTCTTATATATGAATAACACATGAAATCCATCGATAACAAATCACAAATACAAAGAAAGAAATTAATAAAAAGAGGAACAAAGACAAAGAACGAGATAATTAAGGATTGTAAAGGTTAGTTGTTTGATGTTTAAAAAGAAGGATACATCAGTTTTTGAAATAAATTGTGAAATGATTTTTATTTATTTTGACAAAATTATACTATAAATTGTTTAAATCATTTGTCATAATAAGAAGATTATTTTCTACTTTAAAAAGAAGAATACATCTTTCAGTTTTTTTTTATCAAATGAACAAGTGTTTGTAGTCCAACGGTTAGGATAATTACCTTCCAAGCAATAGACCTGGGTTCAATTCCCGGCCAATGCAAAATCTTGTTTTGGTCAATCATATTACTCTCTTACTAGCGTTCAGACGGCCACTAGCCACTTCTGTGCCCACGTTAAAAGATAAATGAATTTTTTTTATTTAATTATGCTTTAAATTTAAATTTTTTAGGTACTCTCATGTTTGTAAGAAATTTTAAAATATCATTTTTTTAATTAATTAAAAGTTAAATTATTTTTCAAATTAAATTTTTAAGTAATATGACATTTATTTTGCATGTCTCTAACATAAAAAGTAAAAATTGTAAATAAAAAATTAACCATAAAATTCAACTAATTTAAGAAAGTGAATGGTTAGTGTTTCAAATTTTCAATAATTCACAATAAATTTTGTTGTTAATATTATTATTCTTTTTTTCCTCATGGTTAAAGATGTGTTTAATATGAAGGTCACACGTATAGAAATAAAAAATAAAATACTGAAATTTTGTTATCCCTCTTTTTATGTGTTTTATTTTGTATATATATAAGTTGAATGAGTGAAAAGTTACTCAAGCAAATAGATACGGGAGTTATTTAATATTGTAATTGTCATTGTATATAATTGTGTATACCTATTCCATTGAAAAAAATCTTCTCATTTATAATACAGATCAACACTTTGAAAAATATAACAACAAAATATGTAAATTTAAATGACAACTAATTCAATTATAATCAAACATCAAAGAAGAAAGATTAGAAACAAAAAATATACCCCGACCAAATATCACTAATTATAATCAAAATTAAAATAAATAAAAAATAAGTATATGCAATGGAAAACGATAACTTGAAAAAAAAAGATGATGATTGAAAAAGAAATAAAAAGAGAGAAGAATTGGCCTGAGAGATCATAAGCTTGACCAAACATTGTTCCCACCAAGATAATGAATACAAATTATTTTAAAAATAGGGTAAAATAACATCAAAACAATGTTCTAAATTATTCATTTGAACACAAATTATTCTTAACTATATGAAATAAGTGATGAACAACAAAAACTGAAACTATACTAATCAAGCATGCATGAATTCTACAATAACAATATAATTGTAAATTTGAGATGAATTATTCCATAGTCAAACATAAAGAATAAAAAAAATTATATACAACAAAAAAATATAAATAAAACAAAATTGTATCAAAGTAGGATGTAAAATTTAACATTTTTGTGTAATATAATTTCTTCAAACATTTATATGATTGAATTATCCCAACATTTAAATGATAAATAGTAACATAATTGGTTAAATGATAAATTTTAAGTATAAGATAGTGATATACTTTAGATTGAGATAGATCTCAATTTTCCTAGATAAGATGGATATTACCTTTTTTTTTCTTTCAAATTTGCTGCTTGAAATTCTATTCTACATGCAAGTTTTGTTGGTAAAGTCTTTTCCTTATCGGTTGCTGCCATATGAAAAGGAAAAGTGACGGATAAAAATGAGTAAAAAATTTCAAATGTGGGAAGTTATTAAATTATCTTATATTTTTTTTTAAAAATATAAACGGTCACAAAATGGTCTTTTGATTTAAGAATGATGTAACCGTCTTTCACTTATTATAATTTATCTTTGAAAATAATAATTTGAATACATAAAAGGTAAAATAGGAAAGAAAATAGGACTATGTGCAGTGTTTGGGATTTGTTGTAGTTTTGAGGAAGTACCCTGGGTTGCTTCTTGATATGGATTTAATGTTTGATTGTATGGATAAGCCTAGTATTAACAATGGAGATAGAAATAGAAGATGATTTTTAACAATGGAGATAAACTTAGTGTCAAAACAAAACAATTAATGGAAGTTATAAATGTGAAGTTTTTCTGTGAGTGAGGGAAGTTAGTTTTTTAATTGGTAACCAACAAAAGTTACCAACAATTAAAGTTATTTATAAAAATAATGAAGGGTAATTTTGGAACAAAAATAGGCCACACCAAAAACTTGTATCCCCTTTATATATAGTTATAGATAAAAAGAGAAAAAATAAATAAACGTGTAAACTCATAAATTTTTCATTAGGTATAGAGATCTAATAACCTCTTTGAAAGAGCTATGAGATTAAAGATCGTTGAAGAACTATTAACAATAACGATCCAAAACATACATTATGAACTAAACTTCATATATAAGGAACCTAATAATTGATAGAACGAAGAATTTGAAAGAAACCTTGGAAATAACAACCTAGGAATATATCAGCTACCAATTCCATGTTTTGGAACCATTTCTTTCGCATTGAGCACCATATACATTAAGCTTGTGATTACCTATGGGAGGTGGTTCTTTATTAATCATCTGTACAGAATTATCTATTTCAGAAAGAAAATCAGGTTTCATTTTGCATTCATTCCTCTTCTTAATAAATTTAAACAATTTAGAATCATTCCTCTTGTTAATGATTCTTTCCATAAGAAAGTAATAAGCTTTGTTGAGAGAAACTTTTCATTAGTAGATGCACTACAATTCTGAAAATCTAAATACTAATTTGTGGATGGAGGAATGATTGAAAATGCTTAAATTCAGACATCAGTAAAATAGTATTGGCTAAGAACTTCTACGTTCACCCACTGTCATTTAAAAGAAACAAATAAAATAATTTAGGTCTTGTTTAGTTTTTAAAAATATTTTTTTTCTCTTATTTTTATTATTTTAATTCATTTAAAAATAGTCATCAGGAATCAATGACGATTTTACAAAGTTTTTTTCTTTATTTTTAAAAAATGATACATCTCTGACTTGAACTTCATCTTTGCTCCATTATAATTGCTCACAAGATGAGTCTCATATCTTCGTTTTAGAAAGTTCCACGACAAACTCTTTTTCAAGATAAAATTACCTTATCTGTCAAACTTAGCGAAAGTGGTTGCTAAGGACTCAATATCATATATCTACACATCACTCTACAACTCGGTTTTTCACCATTTCTGATACGCAACAAGATATATTAGTTGAATACGAATTATCTAATCAATGAACAATATTTTAATATATAGGTATCAGAAAGAAAATTAGTATGAAATTTGCAATTCTTTAACCGAAAGCTTTTCGCAATAATAGATAAGATTTCCTACTAGCTTTAACTTCCACGCATGTCTTACAATGCACATAATTTTACAGAAACTCGTTGTTGCATTTTGGGGAAGAAAATCTTTCTAAGGAAACTAAGATGACATCTGAGTTCCCTCTTGCCTAAAAAAAAAGACAGTTCAACGCATTTGATTTATTAACATTTTACATAAATATTTCTAACCATTTTCAATCTATTTAAAAGATTATCATTAACTGTTTTACTCCTTCAACATTCTTATACATGCTCGTAAATCTTGACATTATCAAAAAATACTCTTAAACGTTGGGTAAATTATTTTGTTTTTTTTCTTATAGAACAGAACATTATATATAGGACACATATTTAATGACGGACAAACATTTTAATATAAAATGCAATCTTTATTAAAAACAATTGTCTTCCCATAACTCATGCCAATGAAACGCGACATATACTTAGCGTCGTAGATTTCACGAGGGAACGTGTTATTCTCATATATAAAATTACTAAACAAAGTTAACAAATACTTTA
Source organism: Lathyrus sativus (assembly GCA_963859935.3). NCBI lineage: Eukaryota > Viridiplantae > Streptophyta > Magnoliopsida > Fabales > Fabaceae > Lathyrus > Lathyrus sativus. The sequence goes on from OZ012735.1 coordinate 587,377,670, forward strand.
AGGTCTCTTTAGAATATCCTTTATATATGTGAATGTTTTACAATATAAATAATGATAAAAATCATTTGAACTTACAACACCTATCATATAACATTTCCTAAACATTACTTTCCAACCTCTCAAAATTTGATGGGAAATCAAAAGATCCATTTCAATTACATTCACAAACTATTTGAAACGATCAAATTCATTCAAATCATTTTGTAATCATTAGATATATATGTATTTGTTTTGTTGGATTTAGTTTTATTCTTGTGTGCAGTATATCAAGTTTTATTTGTAAATCAACACTCTAATTAAAAGCATACGGCATCAACAGACCTACTTTTCTATTCATGATCAACAAAAAATTAATGAACTCTTCAATCCATCTTCATATTCTTATATATGAATAACACATGAAATCCATCGACAACAAATCACAAATACAAAGAAAGAAATTAATAAAAAGAGGAACAAAGACAAAGAACGAGATAATTAAGGATTGTAAAGGTTAGTTGTTTGATGTTTGAAAATAAGGATACATCAGCTCTTGAAATAAATTGTGAAATGATTTTTATTTATTTTGACAAAATTATACTATAAATTGGTTAAATCATTTGTCACAATAAGAAGATTATTTTCTACTTTAAAAAGAAGAATACATGTTTCAGTTTTTTTAACAAATGAACAAGCGTTTGTAGTCCAATGGTTAGCATAATTGCCTTCCAAGCAATAGACCCGGGTTCGACTCTCGGTGTTTCCCTTGAAAATCGGAAAACAACCGCTGATCTTCCAAATCTAACTTTGGTGACTCACAGGATCGATTAGATTGTTCCTAGGACATGTGCTAAAAGATTTATTTTTTACTTTTAAGGATTTATCCAAGTTCCACACTCGAATAGGGTTGGGATAAACAGAGTCCTAAAAGAACATCTATTCGACTACGGGTTGATTTGAAGGTAAAATAAGGCTTCTAATAAAAGAGAAGAAAGTTTGTTGGTAAAGGTGATTTTGGATTGAGTGCGAAGAGAAAAGAATTGCGTAGGGAGAAGAGAAGTAAGGTAAAAAGTAAAAAGGGTAAGGACAATAAAGGCGATAAAAGACTTTGTAAAAGTTAAAGTAAAAACAAATAAATTGCATTAAGTTTAAAAGATGGTGTGTTTACATCACGTACATTCTCTTACAATACTCGGATACTTGGAGTAATTTCAAGAGTAACTTGTACAATAGTAAATTACAACACACTTTGGATATGTCTAAGACACTCTATTTATAGTAACAAAAAAATAACCTCTAATAACTTCCACCATAATCTCCTTCCGCCACTTGTCTTAAATGCATGGATCCATTATTCATAAGGTGACACGTGTCTCCCTCCATTTTCCACAAGCAAAACCGTTCCCTCCAACATTAAAATTTCAAATACTTCGACGCACCATTCGTTATGGGCAGGCGGTCGAACCCTTGGCCTCGGGGTGAGTCCTTCGACTTAGCTTCTTCCTCCTTTCGACCATTTTCCTGTATTCAAGGTATTCTCCACCCTTTTCTTTGGAAACCTTCTTTCTAGCTGAGGCGTTGAATTTAGGAGCTAACACCCGGCAAACGCAAAATCTTTTTTTGGTCAATCACAAATTCTCCTTTCCTTATATTAAATTTACTCTCTTATAAAAAGAGGAAAAAAAATAAACGTGTAAACTCAAAAAATTTTCATTAGGTATAGAGATCTAATAACCTCTTTGAAAGAGCTATGAGATTAAAGATCGTTGAAGAACTATTAACAATAACAATTGGAACAAGGTTTGATTATTTCTCAAAGAGGACATAATCAAGCAGAAGATGTCAACCAAAACATACATTGTGAACTAAACTTCATATCTAAGGAACCTAAGAATTGATAGAATGAAGAATTTGAAAGAAACCTTGGACATAACAACCTAGGAATATATCAGCTACCAATTCCATGTTTTGGAACCATTTCTTTCGCATTGAGCACCATATACATTAAGCTTGTGATTACCTATGGGAGGTGGTTCTTTATTAATCATCTGTACAAAATTATCTATTTCAGAAAGAAAATCAAGTTTCATGTTGCATTCATTCCTCTTCTTAATAAATTTAAACAATTTAGAATCATTCCTCTTGTTAATGATTCTCTCCATAAGAAAGTAATAAGCTTTGTTGAGAGAAACTTTTGATTAGTAGATGCACTACAATTCTGAAAATCTAAATACTAATTTGTGGATGGAGGAATGATTGAAAATGCTTAAATGAAGACATCAATAAAATAGTATTGGCTAAGAACTTCTATGTTCAGCCACTGTCATTTAAAAGAAACAAATAAAATAATTTAGGTCTTGTTTAGTTTTTAAAAATATTTTTTTCTCTTATTTTTATTATTTTAATTCATTTAAAAATAGTCGTCAGGAATCAATGACGATTTTACAAAGTTTTTTTCTTTATTTTTAAAAAATGATACATCTCTGACTAGAACTTCATCTTTGCTCCATTATAATTGTTCACAAGATGAGTCTCATATCTTCGTTTTAGAAAGTTCCAAGACAAAGTCTTTTTCAAGATAAAATTACCTTATCTGTCAAACTTAGCAAAAGTGGTTGCTAAGGACTCAATATTATATATCTACACACCACTCTACAACTCGGTTTTTCACAAATTCTTATACGCAACAAGATATATTAGTTGAATACGAATTATCTAATCAATGAACAATATTTTAATATATAGATATCAGAAAGAAAATTAGTATGAAATTTGCAATTCTTTAACCGAAAGCCTTTCACAATAATAATAAGATTTCCTACTAGCTTTAACTTCCATGCATGTCTTACAATGCACATAATTTTACAGAAACTCGTTGTTGCATTTTGGGGAAGAAAATCTTTCTAAGGAAACTAAGATGACATCTGAGTTCCCTCTTGCCTAAAAAAAAGACAGTTCAACGCATTTGATTTATTAACATTTTACATAAATATTTCTAACCATTGTCAATCTATTTAAAAGATTATCATTAACTGTTTTACTCCTTCAACATTCTTATACATGCTCGTAAATTTTGACATTATCAAAAAATACTCTTAAACGCTGGGTAAATTATTTTGTTTTTTTTCTTATAGAACAGAACATTATATATAGGACACATATTTAATGACGGACAAACATTTTAATATACAATGCAATCTTTATTAAAAACAATTGTCTTCCCATAACTCATGCCAATGAAACGCGAAATATAATTAGCTTCGTAGATTTCACGAGGGAACGTGTTATTCTCATATAAAATATTACTAAACAAAGTTAACAAATACTTTAAGCTCTCTTTAAAATATCCTTTATATATGTTAATGTTTTACCATATAAATAATGATAAAAATCATTTGAACTTACAACACCTATCATATAACATTTCCTAAACGTTACTTTCCAACCTCTCAAAATTTGATGGGAAATCAAAAGATCCATTTCAATTACATTCACAAACTATTTGAAACGATCAAATTCATTCAAATCATTTTGTAATCATTAGATATATATGTATTTGTTTTGTTGGATTTAGTTTTATTCTTGTGTGCAGTATATCATGTTTTATTTGTAAATCAACACTCTAATTAAAAGCATACGGCATCAACAGACCTACTTTTCTATTCATGATCAATAAAAAATTAATGAACTCTTCAATCCATCTTCATATTCTTATATATGAATAACACATGAAATCCATCGACAACAAATCACAAATACAAAGAAAGAAATTAATAAAAAGAGGAACAAAGACAAAGAACAAGATAATTAAGGATTGTAAAGGTTAGTGGTTTGATGTTTGAAAAGAAGGATACATCAGCTCTTTAAATAAATTGTGAAATGATTTTTATTTATTTTGACAAAATTATACTATAAATTGTTTAAATCATTTGTCACAATAAGAAGATTATTTTCTTCTTTAAAAAGAAGAATGCATCTTTCAGTTTTTTTTTTTAACAAATGAACAAGCGTTTGTAGTCCAACGGTTAGGATAATTGCCTTCCAAGCAATAGACCCGGGTTCGACTCCCAGCAAACTCAAAGTCTTGTTTTAGTCAATCACAAATTCTCCTTTCCTTATATTAAATTTATTCTCTTATAAAAAGAGAAAAAAAATTAAACGTGTACACTCATAAATTTTTCATTAGGTATAGAGATCTAATAACCTCTTTGAAAGAGCTATGAGATTAAAGATCCTTGAAGAACTATTAACAATTACAATTGGAACAAGGTTTGATTATTTCTCAAAGAGGACATAATCAAGCAGAAGATGTCAACCAAAACATACATTATGAACTAAACTTCATATCTAAGGAACCTAAGAATTGATAGAACGAAGAATTTGAACTAAACTTCATATCTAAGGAACCTAAGAATTGATAGAACGAAGAATTTGAAAGAAACCTTGGATATAACAACCTAGGAATATATCAGCTACCAATTCCATGTTTTGGAACCATTTCTTTCGCATTGAGCACCATATACATTAAGCTTGTGATTACCTATGGGAGATGGTTCTTTATTAATCATATGTACAGAATTATCTATTTCAACAAGAAAATCAGGTTTCATGTTGCATTCATTCCTCTTCTTAATAAATTTAAACAATTTAGAATCATTCCTCTTGTTAATGATTCTTTCCATAAGAAAGTAATAAGCTTTGTTGAGAGAAACTTTTCATTAGTAGATGCACTACAATTCTGAAAATCTAAATACAAATTTGTGGATGGAGGAATGATTGAAAATGCTTAAATGCAGACATCAGCAAAATAGTATTGGCTAAGAACTTCTATGTTCACCCACTGTCATTTAAAAGAAACAAATAAAATAATTTAGGTCATGTTTAGTTTTTAAAAATATTTTTTCTCTTATTTTTATTATTTTAATTCATTTAAAAATAGTCGTCATGAATCAATGACGATTTTACAAAGTTTTTTTCTTTATTTTTAAAAAATGATACATGTCTGACTAGAACTTCATCTTTGCTCCATTATAATTGTTCACAAGATGAGTCTCATATCTTCGTTTTAGAAAGTTCCAAGACAAACTCTTTTTCAAGATAAAGCTACCTTATCTGTCAAACTTAGAGAAAGTGGTTGCTAAGGACTCAATATCATATATCCACATATCACTCTAGAACTCGGTTTTTCACCATTTCTTATACGCAACAAGATATATTAGTTGAATGCAAATTCCCTAATCAATGAACAATATTTTAATATATAGATATCAGAAATAAAATTAGTATGAAATTTGCAATTCTTTAACCGAAAGCATTTCACAATAATAGATAAGATTTTCTACTAGCTTTAACTTCCATGCATGTCTTAGAATGCACATAATTTGACAGAAACTCGTTGTTGCATTTTGGAGAAGAAAATCTTTGTAAGTAAACTAAGATGACATCTGAGTTCCCTCTTGCCTAAAAAAAAGACAGTTCAATGCATTTGATTTATTAACATTTTACATAAATATTTCTAACCATTTTCAATCTATTTAAAAGATTATCATTAACTGTTTTACTCCTTCAACATTCTTATACATGCTCGTAAATCTTGACATTATCCAAAAATACTCTTAAACTTTGGGTTAATTATTTTGTGTTTTTTTCTTATAGAACAGAACATTATATATAGGACACATATTTAATGACGGACAAACATTTTAATATAAAATGCAATCTTTATTAAAAACAATTGTCTTCCCATAACTCATGCCAATGAAACGCGACCTATACTTAGCTTCGTAGATTTCAAGAGGAAATGTGTTATTCTCATATAAAAAATTACTAAACAAAGTTAACAAATACTTTAAGCTATCTTTAGAATATCCTTTATGTATGTTCATGTTTTGCAATATAAATAATGATAAAAATCATTTGAACTTACAACACCTATCATATAACATTTTCTAAACATTACTTTCCAACCTCTCAAAATTTGATGGGAAATCAAAAGATCCATTTCAATTACATTCACAAACTATTTAAAACGATCAAATTCATTCAAATTGTTTTGTAATCATTAGATATATATGTATTTGTTTTGTTGGATTTATTTTTATTTTTGTGTGCAGTATATCAAGTTTTATTTGTTAATCAACACTCTAATTAAAAGCATACGGCATCAACAGACCTACTTTTCTATTCATGATCAATAAAAAATTAATGAACTCTTCAATCCATCTTCATATGCTTATATATGAATAACACATGAAATCCATTGACAACAAATCACAAATACAAAGAAAGAAATTAATAAAAAGAGGAACAAAGACAAAGAACGAGATAATTAAGGATTGTAAAGGTTAGTTGTTTGATGTTTGAAAAGAAGGATATATCAGCTCTTGAAATAAACTGTGAAATGATTTTTATTTATTTTGACAAAATTATACTATAAATTGTTTAAATCATTTGTCACAATAAGAATATTATTTTCTACTTTAAAAAGAAGAATACATCTTTCAGTTTTTTTTAACAAATGAACAAGCGTTTGTAGTCCAACGGTTAGGATAATTGCCTTCCAAGCAATAGACCCGGGTTTGACTCCCGGCAAACGCAAAATCTTGTTTTGGTCAATCAGAGCTCTAATAACCTCTTTGAAAGAGCTATGAGATTATTTCTCAAAGAGGACATAATCAAGCAGAAGATGTCAACCAAAACATACATTATGAATTAAACTTCATATCTAAGGAACCTAAGAATTGATAGAACGAAGAATTTGAAAGAAACCATGGACATGACAACCTAGGAATATATCACCTACCAATTCCATGTTTTGGAACCATTTCTTTTGCTTTGAGCACCATATACATTAAGCTTGTGATTACCTATGGGAGGTGGTTCTTTATTAATCATCTGTACAGAATTTTCTATTTCAGAAAGAAAATCAGGTTTCATGTTGCATTCATTCCTCTTCTTAATAAATTTAAACAATTTAGAATCATTCCTCTTGTTAATGATTCTTTCCATAAGAAAGTAATTAGCTTTGTTGAGAGAAACTTTTCATTAGTAGATGCACTACAATTCAAAAAATATAAATACAAATTTGTGGGTGGAGGAATGTTTGAAAATGCTTAAATGCAGACATCAGCAAAATAGTATTGACTAAGAACTTTTATGTTCACCCGCTGTCATTTAAAAGAAACAAATAAAATAATTTAGGTCTTGTTTAGTTTTTAAAAATATTTTTTCTCTTATTTTTATTATTTTAATTCATTTAAAAATAGTCGTCATGAATCAATGACGATTTTATAAAGTTTTTTTTCTTTATTTTTAAAAAAAACTGATATATCTCTGACAAGAACTTCATCTTTGCTCCATTATAATTGTTCACAAGATGAGTCTCATATCTTCGTTTTAGAAAGTTCTAAGACAAACTCTTTTTCAAGATAAAGCTACCTTATCTGTCAAACTTAGCGAAAGTGGTTGCTAAGGACTAAATATCATATATCCACATATCACTCTAGAACTCGGTTTGTCACCATTTCCTATACGCAACAAGATATATTAGTTGAATACAAATTCCCTAATCAATGAACAATATTTTAATATATAGATATCAGAAAGAAAATTAGTATGAAAATTTCAATTCTTTAACCGAAAGCTTTTCACAATAATAAATAAGATTTCCTACTCGCTTTAACTTCCATGCATGTCTTAGAATGCACATAATTTTACAGAAACCCGTGGTTGCATTTTGGGAAAGAAAATCTTTCTAAGGAAACCAAGATGACATATGAGTTCCCTCTTGCCTAAAAAAAAGACAGTTCAACGCATTTTATTTATTAACATTTTACATAAAGATTTCTAACCTTTTTCAATCTATTCAAAAGATTAATATTAACTGTTTTACTTCTTCAACATTCTTATACATGCTCGTAAATCTTGACATTATCAAAAAATATTCTTAAACTTTGGGTAAATTATTTTGTGTTTTTTTCTTATAGAACAAAACATTATATATAGGACACATATTTAATGACGGACAAACATTTTAATATAATAGGCAATCTTTATTAAAAACAATTGTCTTCCCATAACTCATGCCAATGAAACGCGACATATACTTAGCTTCCTAGATTTCACGAGGGGACGTGTTATCCTCATATAAAAAATTACTAAACAATGTTAACAAATAATTTAAGCTCTCTTTAGAATATCCTTTATATATGTTAATGTTTTACAATATAAATAATGATAAAAATCATTTGATCTTACAACACCTATCATACAACATTTCCTAAACATTACTTTCCAACCTCTCAAACTTTGATGGGAAATCAAACGATCCATTTCAATTACATTCACAAACTATTTGAAACGATCAAATTCATTCAAATCGTTTTGTAATCATTAGATATATATGTATTTATTTTGTTGGATCTAGTTTTATTCTTGTGTGCAGTATATCAAGTTTTATTTGTAAATCAACACTCTAATTAAAAGCATACGGCATCAACAGACCTACTTTTCTATTCATGATCAACAAAAAATTAATGAACTCTTTGAATCCATCTTCATATTCTTATATCTGAATAACACATGAAATCCATCGACAACAAATCACAAATACAAAGAAAGAAATTAATAAAAAGAGGAACAAAGACAAAGAACGGGACAATTAAGGATTGTAAAGGTTAGTTGTTTGATGTTTGAAAAGAAGGATACATCAGCTCTTAAAATAAATTGTGAAATGATTTTTATTTATTTTGACAAAATTAAACTATAAATTTTTTAAATCATTTGTCACAATAAAAGATTATTTTCTAATTTAAAAAGAATAATACATCTTTCAGTTTTTTTTAACAAATGAACAAGCGTTTGTAGTCCAACGGTTAGGATAGTTCCCTTCTAAGCAATAGACCCGGGTTTGACTCCCGGCAAATGCAATATCTTGTTTTGGTCAATCACAAATTCTCCTTTCCTTATATTAAATTTACTCTCTAATAAAAAGAGGAAAAAATATTAAACGTGTAAACTCATATATTTTTCATTAGCTATAGAGATCTAATAACCTCTTTGAAAGAGCAATGAGATTAAAGATCGTTGTAGAACTATTAACAATAACAATTGCAACAAGATTTGATTATTTTTCAAAGAGGACATAATCAAGGAGAAGATGTCAACCAAAATATACATTATGAACTAAACTTCATATCTAACGAACTTAAGAATTGATAGAACGAAGATTTTTAAAGAAACCTTGGACATAACAACCTAGGAATATATCAGCTACCAATTCCATGTTTTGGAACCATTTCTTTTACTTTGAGCACCATATACGTTAAGCTTGTGATTACCTATGTGAGGTGGCTCTTTATTAATCATCTGTACAGAATCATCTATTTCAAAAAGAAAATCAGGTTTCATGTCGCATTCCTTCCTCTTCTTAATAAATTTAAACAATTCAGAATCATTCTTCTTGTTAATGATTCTTTCCATAAGAAAGTAATAAGCTTTGTTGAGAGAAATTTTTCATTTGTAGATGCACTACAATTCTAAAAATCTAAATACAAATTTGTGGATGGAGGAATGATTGAAAATGCTTAAATGCAGACATCAACAAATAGTATTGGCTGAGATCTTCTAAGTTCACCCACTGTCATTTTAAAAAACGAATAAAATAATTTAGATCTTCTTTCGTTTTCCAATTTTTTCTCCTCTTATTTTTATTATTTTAATTCATTTAAAAATAGTCGTCATGAATCTATGACGATCTTACAAAGTTGTTTTCTTTATTTTTAGAAAATGATACATCTCTGACTAGAACTTCATCTTTACTCCATTATAATTGTTCACTAGATGAGTCTCATATCTTGTATCAAGATAAAGCTACCTTATTTGTCAAACTTAGCAAAAGTGGTTGCTAAAGACTCAATATCATATATCCACATCTCACTCTAGAACTCATTTTTTTACCATTTCTTATACACAACAAGATATATTAGTTGAATACAAATTCCCTAATCATTGAACAATATTTCAATATATATATATATATATATATATATATATATATATATATATATATATATATATATATATATATATATATATATATATATATATATATATATTAGAAAGAAAATTAGTACGAAATATGTAATTCTTTAACCGAAAGCTTTTCACAATAATAAATAAGATTTCCAACTAGCTTTAACTTCCATGCATGTCTTAGAATGCACATAGTTTTACACGCAACTCGTTGCATTTTGGGGAAGAAATTCTTACTAAGAAAACTAAGATGACATCTCAGTTCCCACTTGCCTAAAAAAAAATAAAGTTCAACGCGTTTGATTTATTAACATTTTACATAAATATTTCTAACCATTTTCAATTTATTTTAAAGATTATGTAGGTTCCTTAAACATTCTATAAGTAGCCTTAACATTAAGTGTTTTACTCCTTCAACATTCTTATACATGTTCGTAAATCTTGACATTATCAAAAAATATTCTTAAACTTTGGGTAAATTATTTTGTGTTTTTTTTCTCATAGAACAAAACATTATATATAGTACACATATTTAATGACTGACAAACAATTTAATATAAATTGCAATATTTAGTAAAAACAATTAACTTCCCATAATTCATTCCAATGAAACGCGACATATATTTAGCTTCGTAGATTTCACGTGGGAACATGTTATTCTCATATAAAAAATTAATAAACAAAGTTAACAAATACTTTAAGCGCTCTTCAGAATATCCTTTATATATGTTAATGTTTTACAATATAAATAATGACAAAAATCATCTGAACTTACTACACCTATCATACAACATTTCCTAAACATTACTTTCCAACATCTCAAAAGTTGATTGAAAATATCCATTTCAATTACATTCACAAACTATTTGAAACGATCAAATTCATTCAAATCGTTTTGTAATCATTAGATATATATGTATCATGTATTATTTGTAAATCAACACTCTAATTAAGAGCATACGGCATCAACAGACCTACTTTTCTATTCATGATCAACAAAAAATTAAAGAACTCTTTCAATCCATCTTCATATTCTTATATAAAAATATTACATGAAATCCATCGACAACAAATCACAATTACAAAGCAAGAAATTAATAAAGAGAGGAACAAAGACAAAGAACGAGATAATTAAGGATTGTAAAGATTAGTTGTTTGATGTTTGAAAAGAAGGATATATCAGCTCTTGAAATCAATTGTGATATGATTTTTATTTATTTTAACAAAATTATACTATAAATTGTTTAAATCATTTGTCACAATAAGATTATTTTCTACATTAAAAAGAAAAATACATCTTTCATTTTTTTTTAACAAATTAACAAGCGTTTGTAGTCCAACGGTTAGGATAATTGCCTTCCAAGCAATAGACCCGGGTTCGACTCCCCGGCAAACGCAATATTTTGTTTTGGTCAATCACAAATTCTCCTTTCCTTATATTAAATTTACTCTCTTATAAAAAGAGGAAAAAAATTAAACGTGTAAACTTCGTTGTTGAACTATTAACAATAACAATTGGAACAAGGTTTAATTATTTCTCAACGAGGACATAATCAAGGAGAAAATTTCAACCAAAACATACATTATGAACTAAACTTCATATCTAAGGAACCTAAGAATTGATAGAACAAAGATTTTGAAAGAAACCTTGGACATAACAACCTAGGAATATAGCAGCTACCAATTCCATGTTTTGGAACCATTTCTTTTACCTATGGGAGGTGGCTCTTTACTAGTCATGTTCTGGACTGGGCCGACGCTTAGCCCACAATCGAGCGGGCCACAAACCCCCCTGGATTTGGGTCCAATAGGTCCTCAAGGACGGGCAGAAGATCCTTCGGGCACAGTATCTTCCCCCGTCGGACACAAGCCAACAATCATCGGGCAGAACCCTCGTGGCTATCCGGCTAGCCTCTTTCTCCCCTATGGCCGGGCACAGCCCAGCCTGCCCGGGGAGCTCCTTAGACCTTTCCTACGTTCTTTACGTGTCCCCTACATAGCGACACATCATTAAGTAACTATCGGTGTCCTGGAAATTTGGTCTTCCACCTCCTAGATAGCACGGAACAGTTACACTAGGGTGAAGACCACGTGCTGGTCTTCATGAATCCAACCTTAGAATCATCTAATTCCCTATATATTTTCAAACCCGATAGTCATTCCAAAATACACCTCAATCTTGAATCTCCTCAGAACTTCAATTAAATGCACAGAAATGATCCTTATCTCATGGTGATCAATTTACCCTAGCCAATCTTGATTATCAATCCAAGAATTGCAAGAATTCAGCTTCAACAGAAAATGATCCACATCCTAACTTGTCTCTAATTCATAAATTGATCATCTCAAATCCATCTATACATCATCCAGATCCTAACCACCTATAGATTTCTATCTATCTCCTCCTAGATTATGCACAAAAACGAAATGTACCAACCTGTGTTTAGAGGTGTAACAGAAGAGGTTCTTGATCACTTCAGCCTCCAAGATGATGCAGATACACTCCAAAACTTCTTCTAAAGCTATTGCAACCTTCAATTTCCCCTGAATTGGCCTTGAACTCAGAACTCGATTTCAACTTACACCTCTAAAATTTCAACTTCACTCTCTGCTTCAGGCTTCAATCTTCACCAAAAAATGAACTGAATACACTTACCAACTTATATAGAACTCATTAGTATCATCTAGAACTCTCTCAAAGCTTCAGAATGAGAAATTGGATTTTCAAATTCTCTCTAAAATCTCACTTACACCAGTCACGATTCCCACTCTGTTTTGGCTTTAGCAAGCTTGCATTCAACTTACTATGAACTTTTGGTCAACATGAATGTTGTTCCTTATTCTCTTAGCTTTCTAGAGAGTACTAGAAGTCCTTGATAGGATTTGTAGAACTCAAGTTATGGCTTTGACAAGTCAAGGGTATTTTGGGAAGTTATGATTATAGGTCATTTTTGGTTATAGGTCATTTTCACCAACTTTTTGACATCGCGGTTGGACTTCAGCAGTAAGTCTTGAAATGGGATCCTTAATCATTCACGGATCAGTAAGGATACACAATATTTTGCCGTCAGGCACTCTGCGTCAGCTAGGCAAACTGCTTCGACATCGCAGCTGGACTTCATCAGTAAGTCTTCAAATGGAATCCTTAGTCAATTAGGAACCACTAAGGATATACAACTTTTTGCCGTCAGGCACCCTGCGTCAGCTAGGCAAACTGCTTCGACATCACAACTGGAATTCATCATCAAGTCTTCCAGGAAATTTCAACTTTTCTGTTTAAAACCTGCTGGGGATGACACATCTCCGCTGGGGATTCTGGAGAACTATCAAGTAACTCTACTTCGGGGATCCAAAAATCATTCTGGGTGAATCAACTCTGCTGAGGACTTCAAGAATCATCTTGGACAAATAACTCCGTCGGGGACTTCAAGAATCATCCTGAACCAATAACTCTGCTGGAGATTTCAGGAGTCATCCTAAGCAAACACTCTGCTGGGGCCTCGAAGCCTCAACTTGAGCAACCCTCTCTGGCGACTTCACTGGGGATTTTAAGAATCATCTTAAGCAAACACCTTCGCTAGGGAATTCAAGAATCATCTTGAGCAAACCATTCTGCGTAGGAACACCTGCAAAACAAGAACAGTAACGACCTAACTCATGTTTCATATGCATATGCTTGACTATGGCGCAATGCTCCACACGGTGGAAATGCCAAGCATTTAGGGTAAATGCTATGCAATCATGCAAAATGCTATGACCCCATCAGCAAAATAAATGTTGAAGGGAAAAACCTCCTATCAAGGAGAAAGAACCACTCTGGTGAAAGAAGGAATCATCCTGCCGAGGAGAAACAATCACACCAATCTCAATTGGACTCCTCCTGGGGAAACAAACTTCAGTCGACTGCTGCAGGGGAATAAAGCTCTATGAGAACCTGAACCCGCTCAGCTGGGCATACGACCGACAATCTGCTGAGGAAACGATATCAGTCACAGAAATAAACTGCACAGCCTTCGCGGCAAAACTTTCAGGGAGATAACGACTCCGATGGGGAAATACAGCGTCAGCTATTCAACACTCTACTGGGGAGAGCCAATCATGGCCCGCACGACTTCCAAGGACTCGACTCTTTTGGGGATTTGCCAGCTCGGCTGGGGAAGAAGGAATCATCCTGCTTGCTGGGGAGAGTACAACTCTGTGGGGAATTTCAATTCTCTAGGAGGCCTCAGTCTGGATTACCGAAAGCTGCATACTTACCAGTAGTCTTCTACGAGAAAGCTGCATATTGACCCAGTGTTGGGGATGAACATACGCTTCAACGTAGGACTCAGCTGGGGAAATGACGACCCTTCAGGATACATCCGATTGGGGAGAAGCTTCTCTGCTTGGGGGATACATATCAATGCTTTTGGTCCTATGTTCAGACTCTGTGGGGAGATGCTGTTGAACCTGCTGGGGAAGGAGGAATCATCCTGCTTGGGAAACATACGACGTACTGCCTGGAATATGTTATACCTGCAACAACACAAACAAACAGACAAGATACCCTTCTCAAAGGGACCTATCAAGGTTATCATCTTGTGACAATGTTCAAGTAATTCGTTGTTTCAACAATCGGTGGCCTAGGCCAGTAAGTTTATGTACGCGCATTTTATCAAAAACATCAGCGTTCTTTTCCACAAACAAAACAGATAGATGCTAAACAAACAAACAGAATTGTTGAATAGTATATATTTTATTGATGACGAACCCCTGAATGGGTAAAAATGTTTTACAACAGATGCAAGCTCCTTGAATGAGGGAGCTACGCAAATATAAAAACATAAATATACATCAGTATATACACAAATGTCGGCAATGCGGCGTAGACGAACACCATGAGTTGATCCCTCTATGACCCACTCGACTTCGATACTTCTCCGACGCTTCAGCTTCAGAAGAGATTGATTCAGATAAACGGCCCTCAGGTCTTCCAAACCACTAAACAATGAAAGTCCATACGCGGAACGCAGTCATTTGCTTTTTCAAATCCCTAACTTTTGCCTGAATCGCCCTTTCGGGTTTTCGATTCATTGGGATGCCCCTTTTTGCCAAAGTCGCCCTTCCGGGTTTTCGGCTTTGCGGGTGTACATTCTTTTCATTTATATCCCTAATTTTTGCCTGAACCCTTTTTCCCTTTTTTATGGTTCGCCGGGATGCCCCGTTTTTGCCTGGATATTCTTTTTCTTTCCAGCGGGTCATTTTTAAGCAAAGTATTTTTTAACTGCGTCCGCGTTCACCGGGGATGCAAAATCTTCGCCATCCGTCGTGGATAACAACAAGGCTCCTCCCGAGAAGACCTTGCTGACGACGTACGGACCTTCGTAATTGGGAGTCCACTTGCCCCGGTGATCGGAGTGTGGAGGAAGAATCTTCTTCAGGACGAGATCACCCGTCTGAAAGCTTCTAGGACGCACCTTCTTATCATAAGCTTTCTTCATTCGGCTTTGGTACAGACGACCATATGCAATCGATGCTAACCTCTTCTCGTCCATCAGGCTGAGTTGGTTCAGTCGGTTCTTAATCCATTCTGCCTCGTCGAGTTTCACGTTAACCAAAACTCGTAAAGAAGGAATCTCAACTTCTAACGGTAGGACAACTTCCATACCGTACACCAGTGAGAAAGGAGTTGCCCCGGTTGATGTACGTACTGCCGTATGATAACCGTGCAATGCAAATGGCAACATCTTGTGCCAGTCTTTATAGGTCACAACCATCTTCTGTACAATCTTCTTAATGTTTTTATTGACCGCTTCAACAGCGCCATTCATCTTCGGCCGGTAAGGGGATGAGTTATGGTGTTCAATCTTGAAACTCTGGCACAATTCCTTCATCATCTTGTTATTCAGATTCGAACCATTATCAGTAATGATCCGCTCAGGAATTCCGTATCGACAGATGATGTCCCTCTTGATGAATTTAGCCACCACCTGCTTGGTCACGTTAGCATACGAGGCTGCCTCCACCCACTTGGTGAAGTAGTCGATGGCTACTAGAATGAAACAGTGACCGTTAGACGCAGTGGGCTCGATCTTTCCTATCATGTCGATGCCCCACATGGAGAACGGCCACGGGGAGGACATGACATTCAACGGGCATGGCGGCACATGAATCTTATCAGCATAAATCTGGCATTTATGACATCTCTTCGCGAATTTAAAGCAATCTGATTCCATCGTCAGCCAGTAATATCCTGCTCTCAGGATCTTTCTCGTCATAGCATGTCCGCCGGCGTGCGTACCAAATGTGCCTTCATGGACTTCTTCCATGAGCATACTCGCTTCTTTCTCATCTACACATCTGAGTATCACGAGACCATGGTTTCTTTTATACAAAACTCCATCAGGATTGAGATAAAAATTTCCAGACAGCCTCAGAGTCTTCTTATCCTGGGTTGACGCTCCCGCAGGATACTCCTTAGTCATAAGGAAAGTTTGGATGTCATGGAACCATGGCTTGCCATCGGAGGCTTCCTCGATCGCAAAGACGAATGCAGGTCTATCAAGACGAGAAAGGAAAATTCTTGGAGCTTCATTCCAAAAATTGACTTTATACATCGAAGCCAACGTGGCTAAGGCATCAGCCATCTGGTTTTCAGCTCTGGGCACATGATGGAGTTCCACTTGATCAAAGAACGGAAGCAGCCTTTTGGCATAGTTCATGTACGACACCAAATTTGATTGACGAGTCTCCCACTCCCCTTTAATCTGGTTGATCACAAGTGCCGAGTCACCATATACATCTAGGTTCTTAATTCTCAAATCAATTGCTTCTTCTAGACCCATGATGCATGCTTCGTACTCCGCTTCGTTATTGGTGACCAAAAACGTCAGTCTAGCGGTGAACGGGATGTGGGATCCATGGGGAGTCGTGATGATCGCTCCAATGCCACTTCCGTAAGAATTAACCGCCCCGTCAAATATCAATTTCCATTGGGATTTCCTATCTGGACCCTCGTCGGGCAACGGTTCATCACAATCCTTTGCTTTGAGAAATATGATATCCTCATCAGGGAATTCAAATTTCATCGGCTGATAATCTTTGATCGGTTGTTCGTCAAGGTAATCAGACAATACGCTTCCCTTGATGGCCTTCTGGGAAACATACTGAATGTCATATTCTGTCAACACCATTTGCCATCTGGAAATCCTGCCCGAAAGTGCCTGCTTCTCGAAGACGTACTTGATCGGATCCATCTTCGAAATTAGCATGGTTGTATGGTTGAGCATGTACTGTCGTAAACGTTTGGAAGCCCGGGCTAGTGCACAACACGTCTTCTCCAGCATCGAGTAATGAGATTCACAATCTGTGAACTTTTTACTCAAATAGTAAATGGCATGCTCCTTTCTGCCTGTCTCGTCGTGCTGACCGAGAACACACCCCATACTATTCTCAAGAACTGTCAAGTACATGATTAAGGGTCTTCCGGCCACTGGGGGTATCAAGATCGAAGGTTCCTGTAGATACTTTTTTATCTTATCAAATGCCTTCTGGCAATCCTCGTTCCAGATAATCGCCTGGTCCTTTTTTAGCAGTTTGAACATCGGTTCACACGTGGCCGTGAGCTGAGAAATAAACCTTGCAATGTAGTTTATTCTGCCCAGGAAGCCACGAACTTCTTTCTCGGTTCTTGGCGCTGACATTTCTTGTATTGCTTTTATCTTTGCAGGATCAACCTCAATGCCTCTTTCACTTACGATAAACCCCAGCAGTTTTCCCGATCGTACTCCGAAAGTACACTTGTTAGGATTCAGCCTCAACCTGAACTTCCTAAGCCTCTCAAAAAGCTTCAGCAAATTGACCAGGTGTCCCTCCTCCGTTTGGGACTTCGCAATCATGTCATCAACATAGACTTCAATCTCATGATGAATCATGTCATGAAACAAAGCAACCATTGCTCGTTGGTAAGTGGCCCCTGCGTTCTTCAGACCAAAAGGCATTACCTTGTATCAAAACGTTCCCCATGGTGTAATAAACGTAGTTTTCTCCATGTCCTTCGGCGCCATCTTGATCTGATTGTAGCCGGAGAAGCCATCCATGAACGAAAATACGGAGAACTGAGTTATATTGTCGACCAACACATTAATATGAGGGAGCGAGAAATCATCTTTAGGGCTCGCCCTGTTCAAATCCCGATAATCGACGCACATTCGTACCTTACCGTCCTTCTTCGGTACAGGTACTATGTTGGCGACCCACGGAGGGTAAGTAGTGACCGCTAAGAAGCCAGCATCAAGTTGTTTCTGCACTTCTTCTTTGATCTTAACGGCCATATCTGGTCGCGTCCTCCTAAGCTTCTGCTTAACGGGAGGACAATCTTCTCGCAGCAGCAAGTGATGGACCACGATTTCAGTGTCAAGTCCGGGCATATCTTCGTATGACCAAGCAAAGACATCACTATACTCTCGAAGCATCTCGACTAATCTCTTCTTGACATCACTCTGCAATGCAGCCCCTATCCTGACGTTCCTGACCAGTTCTTCAGAACCCAAATTCACAATCTCAATCTCTTCCTCGTGAGGCAGAATAACTTTCTCTTCTTATTTCAACAAATGGGTCAACTCTTTGGGAAGGTCTTTGTCTTCATCAATCCCTTCTTCGGCTTGATAGATCGGGCAATCGAAGTCGAAGTGAGTCGTAGAAGGTCCAGAGTCGATGTCATCTGCTATGTGGATCCTGCAATAACAAGGGTTAAGCTTAAAACAAGGATATGCAGGTTAGCACAAACCCTATTGCCATCTTAAAACAAATATAAAACAGGAATAACAGAGATCACAACATTTGAATGCGAAGAAAAACGCCTTTTGATTTATTGGTAAAATGCGTGTACATAACCAAACAAGGCCCTGACAATAAAACCACTATGCCTCGGGTAGGACATAGGGTTGTACAATAATTGGAGAAAGTAAATCATTACTCTTTGCCTGTCACTTGGATGGTATCCCTGATGGACCAGTTGGTGAGGCTCTGGCCTGGTTTGCTTGGCTGGATCCAAGAGTCTAGGTTGCAATCGTTGTCTTCGCCGTCTTCAGACACTGCGTTGACACTTTCAAATATCACCCCGCCACTTGTAAACTGGATCGGCCCTTTACCTTGCAACGCACTATGAGAGGAGGAGGCTTCAGCCGTAGGGGAGTATCCTAACCCAAACTTGTCCTGTTTGTTAGGTATTTCTAGAACTTGCCCCCAGCCTGGGGTAGATCCGGCTTGAACAACGGCCCGGGCTTCCTTGAAGGAAGAAAGAGTCATCTCTGGTTTCTCAATCATTACAGGAGTCACGTCCTTGACCTTAACAGCTTCGAAGGCCTGACATAGGGTTTCATGGATTTCTCCATCCATCTCAACATATTTGAAGGACGACAAATGGCTCACCATTATATCTTCCTCGCCGCAGACAGTTACAATGCTGCCCCCTACAACATACTTGAGCTTCTGGTGCAACGTAGAGGTCACGACACCAGCAGAATGGATCCATGGCCGGCCTAAGAGACAGCTGTAGGCTGGCATGATGTCCATGATGTAGAAGATTGCGTCGAAAGTTTCCGGCCCAACTTGGATTGGCAGAGTTACCTCTCCAAAGACATGACGCTTGGTTCCATCGAACACCTTCACAACCAGATCACTGGGTGTGCAAATCAATCCTCGAGTATCTAACTTCATCAATGCCTTCTTCGGAAGAACATTGAGTGATGACCCAGTGTCCACCAACACGTGAGCCATAACTGTTCCCCTACACTCTATCGAGATGTGCAGGGCGCTGTTGTGGTTTCTTCCCTTCGGTGTTAGCTCCAGGTCTGTGAACCCTAACTCGTTTCCAGCATTTACGTGGGCTACTACCACTTCCAACTGGTTGACCGAGATTTCCTGTGGTACATACGTGGCATTCAAAACCTTTAACAGCGCATTGCGATGCGACTCCGAACACAACAACAAATTTAGGATGGATATTTTCGAGGGTGTTTGATGGAGGTGATCCACGATCTTGTAATCACTCTTCTTGATCAACCTCATGAACTCTTCAGCGTCCTTTACAAGTAAATCCTTTTCTACCCCCCGAGGGATTTCCTCAACTACTTTACTCTTTCCCTTATCAGTTTCCTCAGCTTTTCCTGCTTTGTCCACCACAATCTCAGGTGGAGCAAATACTCTTCCGCTTCGCGTGATTCCACCAATTCCCACTAGGTTATCCACCGACTGCCCAGAGGGTTCTAGTTCCAACTTCTGTCCGTTACAGTAGACGTCTGCCCCATAATGCCACGGGACAGCATTGGTGCTTTCAAAAGGTAGCGGCCCAGCCTTTGTGATGGTAATCGTGGGCGGCCTGGGTGCAGAAATGGTTATCGTCTAGTGAAGGAT
Source organism: Lathyrus sativus (assembly GCA_963859935.3). Classification (NCBI taxonomy): domain Eukaryota; kingdom Viridiplantae; phylum Streptophyta; class Magnoliopsida; order Fabales; family Fabaceae; genus Lathyrus; species Lathyrus sativus. Next base: position 587,398,076 of record OZ012735.1, read on the forward strand.
GGTGATGGTGGCAACCTCATCATCCTGCTTCAGCATTACCTCTCTAGATCCACATTCGGCCCTTCGGCTAAACTGCAAGATTCCTTCGTTCATCAGACTCTGAATCCCCTCTATCAACTGTTCACATCGATCAGGACAGGTCACACAGCCCATACACAGTTCTCCACAGCCCGGGAAGAAGCCTCTCTTCATCAGCTTAGCTTTAACGAAGCTAAGCGGTGTCTTCAGATCCTTGACATCAGTCAATAAATCTAAGTTTTCTTCTTCAATAATGGCATTCACCTCACCTCCCCTATGGTTCGGCATAGGGTTCTTTGTGACATTTGGCACATTATCTGAGAAATTGATGATCTTAGCATCCACCATATCTTGCACCTTGTGCTTGAAGGCTTTGCAGTTTTCTATCGTGTGGTCGGGTGCCCCTGAGTGAAAATCACATGTTGCATTCGCATCATAACCCTGCGGAGGTACCCATGTCAAGGGAGCCAGTGTTCTTTTCTGGACTAGCTGTAACTGGAGCAGAGTTTGTAATAGCTGTGCATAAGACATGTGCGGTGTTTCAAGGTGATGACTTGACAGAGGTGCCCTGTTCTGATACTTTCTGGACCCTTGCTGATTTGGCTGCTGCTGCTGCGGCTACTGCTGTGGCTGGGGTTGTTGGACAACAGGGATGGTTATGCTAGCCACCTGCTGGCACTGGCTTTTACCCTTCCTTCGAGCGTTGGACACGACACTCGTCTCTCCTTCACGCCTTTTGTTACCGTATGGTTTCTTTCCTCCTCCAGCTGAGGATAGATCACCACCTTGAATTTTCCCCAATTTGATCCCATTTTCAACGTGTTCGCCGGTAATGATGAGATCTGAGAAACTCCCTGACATACCGCTGACTAGTTTCTCGTAATAGACCCCCGGGAGAGTGGCTACAAACATTTCAACAAGCTCTCGTTCAACCATCGGCGGCTGAACTCTAGCTGCTAATTCACGCCATCGTTGGGCGTATTCTTTGAACCCTTCGTTGTTCCTCTGTGACAAGTTCTGCAGTTGAACCCGGTTCGGAGCCAAGTCACTGTTATACTGATAATGGTGTACAAAGGCCTCAGCCAGTTCCTTCCATGTGCGCACACTGGTGGGTTCCAAACCCATGTACCATTCCAAGGATGGCCCGGACAAGCTATCCTGAAAGAAGTGCATCAACAGCTTCTTGTCTTCAGAGTGAGCAGACATCTTTCGGTAGTATGACCTTAAGTGGACACGAGGGCAAGTGGTGCCCTTGTATTTCTCAAATTCGGGTACCTTGAATTTAGGAGGCACCTTGAAATCAGAAATCAATCCCAATTTAGTCATGTCGACCCCCATAGTGTTCAGGTTCTCGAAATTCCTCATTTTGTCGTCGAGTGCCTTAAACCTCAGACGTGCTTCAGCAGTCAGTTCTCCTCCAGCACTCCTCTGTGAGAACAAATCTTCTTGACGATCTTCTAGCCATGGCTGAGGCCTATACACATTTACAGCACCTGTGTTGCCATTCCCTAGTCCGGCGTTGCCATTAGCCTCAAAGTTTCCATTATTGATGCCAGTCGTATTACCATTGAGCCCGATGTTAGTGATCACATTGTCGTTGCCACTTCCATTCCCCCCGGTCACGGGGATGCCACCCTAAGGATTTTCAACAGGAGGAGGGGTTGGAACATTCCCACCATGGAGTACACCGTTGCTGTCAACCCTTGAGATCAGAGGCTGGACCAATGTTCTGAGCTGGTCTTGGCCGTTGGCAACCACTTGCATGAGCTCCATGAAGCGGTCCATCCTCTCTCGGAGTTCCTGGACTTCAGTTTGCACTTTTTCCATTGCTCTAGCTTGATTCGCTCTGGTCGGATAACGGTGGATCGGTCTTTGATCAATCCTGGAACAACCTGCATACACAAAGGGTTAGAAGAAAAAACGACAAGGTGCTCGTCATGCAAATGCCTCATGCAAATGCAAACGTGTGTCCGTGCCTTGGGGAGATCCCCTCCGATCCTAGCTTCTGAGACAAATAAAGTCTATGATCCAATCATGGAAAAGAAATCCTCATATATTCATCTGAAAAGCCCGCTCGGGTAGCCTACAATTGTAATCACATACAACTGAAGCAACAAGGCATGACCCCAACCAACAGACCTGGTGGTGATCCGCATATCAATGCATAAAATGTACAAAGAAAATACAAACAGATCAGGTGCGGTCACGGGCACGAAAATCTTCTATCAACTTCTTTGTAGCGGGGTGATCTGACTACAGTTACTATAGGGAATTAGATGATTCTAAGGTTGGATTCATGAAGACCAGCACGTGGTTTTCTCACATTTTTTTGGTGAAATTAGGTGTTGTTTCTAGGTTGGAACTTTAGGTGCTTCCTTTTAGGGTTTAAGTTTAGTACCTTGTAGTGTAGAATTTATTTCAAGGTCTTATTTAAGGATTTGATCTGTGGAATAAACATGGTAGAGTCATGATTGACATAGGTTCCCATAGTTATTTTTATAGGATTTTATAATTGATTTTAGTATTTTAGTTAGAATTAACTTTAATACTAGGTTTTAGGTGATCCTAACTTGCTAACTCAACTAGAATGATTTCATTAGTTCCCTTAGAATAGGGTTTTGCTTCTCTTGCTCTTGGATGATGATGAAGACTTGTGGGAGCTGTTGTGGAATGCATGGTGGAGCTTGGACTTGAAGATTTCTCCCCCTTTTGTGTAGTTTGTTTAGGGTTAAGGATTAGGGTTTTAGGGAGATCTCTTAGAATAGATTTTCTTCCTTCATGAAACATGGAAGGTTTTTATCACTTCCATTCCTCCCTATGATGTAAGATTCCATTATGAAGGCCCCATGCCTCCTTTGGTAGGATGTGTGGCTCCTCACAAGTTGGTAGAACCTTTGAGGGTTCCCTTCCTTGATGGTGGAGTGCTTAGAGGTGACCTTTGGTCTTCACTTTGCTTCTCCATATCCCCACCCTACACTTGTTAGATGAATCTTTCTCCCTTTCTAGAGGATGGAGTTCCTTGTTAGAAGAATGAAGATGCTAGAGGTTGCACTTCCCCTTTGTTTGAAGACTGCCTTTGGAGATGAAGCTTGAAGATCAAGAGGAACAAATTGACACTTGTGAAGAAGATTAAATTGAGGATGAAGAAAGAGCTGAAGCTTGAAGAAGATGAAGAACTAGTTGATACTTGTGTTTGATGCATTGAAAGCTTGAAAAATAAAGTTGACACTTGCTATTGAAGATGAAAGCCTTGAGGAACAGTTACAGACTGAGGACTGAGCTGCTGTCAGAGGATTGCTTTGCTGTGTAGCTGTGGAAGCTGTTGATCTGCTTTCTTTCCTGTCTGTTTGCTTTCTGTGCAACTGTATTGGTGTGATTTGCTTGATGCATTAGAATAATTTCATATTTAGATTGTGTTAAGCTAGGAGCATGATTGCACTAGAGGTTGAGTTGCTCCCTCTGCTTGTATCTTTACTGTATGGCTTTGCTTGCGGGTATTCGGTAGAGCCCTGCTCCCTTGCCTATGTGGTTTGTGATTTTCTTGATGGCATTTTATTTCCTCTGTTTGATTGCAGTTATTCATATCTGGCTTGAGGTTGAGACGAGCTTGTGGAGGCTGATGCCTCACACACACTTCCTCCCTCACTTGCATTGCATGCATTTTACAGTCGTTTACTGTTTACTGTTTAAGCTGATGCTTATCTGTTTCTGTTCATCATTGACATGATCCCCTAGGAATCTCACTTCCTTTGATAAGGAAGTCATGATTAGAACTTTAGGTTGAAACCTGTGCATGATAACTTCTAGGAGTTCCCTGTTTCAAACCTCAACCATAGGATGAATCCTTGGCATGACAACATTAGGACTTGATAGTATCCCCTTAGTTGGGCCTGTTCTCTCTTCTCATCTTGAAACAACAGTAAAAAAGGTAATAAAGGCAAGTTAGTATAAGCGCGATACGAGCCTTAAGCTACTTGGGTAATGATAATTGAGCGGCCTCCTCTCAACCGTCTAGAATGTTTAGTATACGTCCTTTGGACGATATGCGACGCATTCGTTCCCAGGTCATAGTCTCTAGTGCTGTACAAACTACAGACAAACATAAAAAATAGTTCTTCCGTAAAAGACAGAAAACAAACTTCAAACCTTTTTGCCCCGTGGGCCCATAATTCAAAGGAAGATTTTCTGAAGAAAAGAGTGTCGTTAACTCCCAGTTCTACCGCACACGGTAATGCATAAGTCTCCAAGGGTCGAGCTGCATACACCAAACTGCTGGAACTGTTTGTTAACCCTACTCGAAAAACAGACGAATCTGAATTCCCGTAATCTGTATTAGCCTGAACTACGTAAGCTCTGATCTCTCATACCTGTTGAGAGTACATAGGCACAATACTGATGTATTGGCGAGCCACCTTCCCCGTAACCCATAGTTAGTCGAACTACGTTGACTCTGATTTCTCATTCTCTGATGAGAATACGTAGGCATAAAGTGCGACGCTTTGCCGAGTCATTTTCTTTTCTTTTTAAGCCGACCTTGATAGGTAGATAGTTAAACCAACCCGTCAGATAATCACAACAAGCGTGGATCCCATCGAGTACGATGGACGTGAGGGGTGCTAATACCTTCCCCTTGCGTAACCAACTCCCGAACCCAGACAATGGTTGCGATGACCTTGTCTTATACCTTTTCGTCAGGTTTTTCCAATCGTTTCCTTTCCCGTTCTGAGGGATAAATAACAAAAGGTGGCGACTCTTCTTTTTTGCCGGCACCTTATTTTCGCAGTAGCGACAGCTGGCGACTCTGCTGGGGACTTCGATGGTTCTCTAAGCGAGTCTTGTCTTGGATTTTCTTCCTGGCTGTCTGGGTCATCCCCAACAGCTGGCGACTCTGCTGGGGATTTGATAGTTTCCTAGGATCCAACGTCCCTTATGCGTGTCAGTCCGGGGATCCAACGTCCCCTGCGAGAGTCAATCCTAGCGCTTGTATGATTACTTGTTGGGTTGTGTTTATTTATCGCATTTTATTTCCCGCACTTTATTTTCAGTATAATATGATTGTCTGTACTGTTGTGGGAGGGGCATTCTGATGAGTGAGAAGCCAGACCCAGGCTTGAGAGCTACATAGTATTAGAGTGGGTTAGTGGAGGACGTGCTTGCTTTGCTTGCATCTGTTCCTATGTAATCCACACTCAGACGAGGTTCTCTTTGATGGCTTCCTATCGGTCATTTGGACTCGAGGGGTTGTTGGATCTGAGGGTTGTCGACTATGAGGATCGATCATTTGGGATTCATCTAAGTGAGGCCGCTTCAAGAGATGATGATGCCACACCTTCTGGGTATCGTATCATCGGTCTTGAAAGTCTGTGACGCTGATGACCGCATAGGATGCCGAACTTGTGTCAGTTTAGGTCCATACCCGTGAATGGGAGGGTTTTTGCAGGAAACTTGACTTCCAGCCTACCCGATATTTTGGTTTTCTCTCGTCAGAGCAAACTTATCTCGTCAGCAGCGCAGCAGTAATCAGAGCTTTGTGGGGGCTGTGATCCCATGTTTGCTGCATCTTGCATTGCATCTGCATAATCATCTTTGCATCATATTGCATATCATTCTCCAGCTAGCCAGAGCTCTTATCCAGCCTTTGTTTTGCTTCAGAGAGTGATTCTTCGGTGTTTGGTCTGAGCAAGTGTTGATTGTTAGAAGACGACCAAGGGGTTGAAATAGATTGAGCAGAATCAAGCAGTGAAGTCAGTTGAAAGTTATTGGTAGCTATGTCAGAGAGCAGCTTCCAGTTTGTGGATACCTTGTCAGGTTTCACTATGACGTCCAATCCTTTGTATGGTTCTATGCCTGATGAAGACTTTTCGCAAGTGAACAACCTTACTGCAGCTCGACTTGTACAACCTTTTGTTGAAGACCGAGATCTACACAAGCATTTTGTTGTCTGAAGTGAACGCTCTCCTTCTATTGATACCTCAGACTATCAGGGTGTTGTTTTCCCTATGCCAAATTCCCGAAGAGAGGTCCCGATAGCAAAGACTGAAGACCCATTAGCTCTCGTGTATGCTAAGAGGTTTTGTGCGTTGGATGAAAGATTCAAAGCTTTGGAAGTTAAGGATGCTGTTAACCCCAATGCTGTAGACATGTGTCTGGTTTCTAGCCTAGTGTTACCGCCTAAGTTCAGAGCGCCGAGGTTTGAAAAGTACAAAGGAGATAGTTGCCCGAAGCAACATTTGGTGATGTTCTGCCGAAGAATGACTTTGTTTGTGCACAACGACAAGTTGATGATTCACTGCTTTCAGGACAGTCTGATTGGGGCATCTCTGAGTTGGTATATGCAGTTAGAGAGTAATCAGATCCGATCATGGGTGGATTTAGCCAATGCTTTTCTGAAGCAATATGACTACAATCTTGATGTAGCTCCTAGTCGCATGCAGCTGCAAGAATTGTCTCAAGGGAACAATGAACCTTTCAGGAAGTATGTTTAGAGATGGAAAGAATTTGCTGCTAGAGTGCAACCATCGCTTCTAGACCGAGAGTTAAAAGGCATGTTCGTAAACTCTTTACAGAGCCCGTACTTCGAAAGAATGCTTGGAGTTGCACCAAATTTCTCTGAATTGGTAAGGGCAGGAGAGCGCATTGAGTATGGTGTAAAGACTGGAAGAAGTCAGAATGTTTCGAGCAGTCAGGCTGGTGAAATCGAATCTCTCTATAGCTTTCGATCTGAAGATGAAACTGTGGTCAATGCAGTCATCACAGATGTTGGGTGTCCTCAAGATGAATCGGTGAAATCTGTTGGTTCTTCGTCTTCTCAGCAGTCAGTATCCTCTGTGTCTCGTTATTCTGGACAGACAATTGTGCCTAGGGCACCACATCGGGAACCTTATGTCGCTCCTCTTGCAAATCCACGAGCCCGTGGCCGAGGTTATTAGAATCAGCGTCATAATCAGAACCGACCTCGTAACAACTTGGAACGAAGGAATGCTCCTTCTCATCCAGTGCCTGTGTCGTATAGTCAGATTCTGCCACATTTGATTCAGAATTCTTTGGTGGAACCTAAAGCTCTTAAGCCCGTGCCAGAGCCTTACCCTCCGGGGTACAATCCCCATGCTCAGTGTGGATACCATGGTGGATCCCCGGGGCATTCAACTGAAGATTGCAAAGCTTTTCAGGCAAAAGTGCAACAGTTAATCGACAAAGGGTGCATTTCCTTTCTAGAAGGAGTTTTGGTTGTGTATGACAACCTCTCAGCTGTCTGAGCTCGCAGATTCAGAGGGTTGTTTCCAGAGGCCAGTGGTCCAGATAGGCATACGTCCTCAACATTGGCAGTCCTCAGACTTTTTATCATTTGCATTTGTAGTTTCCTTTCTGTTAGTTACTATTTGTTGTTAAACATTGTTTGTTTCGAATGGTAATATTGATAAAGTGACTATGCATTTTTTTGAATTAATCATATCGTTGTCACTCATTTACTGCATTGCACTGACACTTGCATTTTATTTACTCCACTTTATCACTATGATTAGTAAGGATTTGAGGGAGGATGACGAAACTGAATACTCATAACCGAGGATCATATGCTTTCGGATAAAACCCTGCCTATGATGTACAAGCATTGTTTCAAATCCCCTAAACACTGGAGATATAAGGAGTTAGTCCCTCGTTAGCCACTTTGAGCCGAGAAGTAGGAGTTTCTTTCGGACTTTTGATCCCTCTCATCTTAACCCGGGGCAGGGTAGTCGTCAGTTAGCTTGATCGAGCGTTCAAGCCTTATAGAGGAGTGTCTCCATTCGAGGACCAATCACAGTTTATTCCTCTCAAGAGGTCGTACCTCGTCAACCGCAATGGTTAAATCTCACCAATCAGGAGTGAGACAGTTACAACCCTTATGGAGCAAGCAAGACAACCAGTGTCACACGACTTATTCCAAGCAAAAAAAAGAAAAAAAAAAGAGAGCACGCTAAGTAAAAAGAAAAGAAAAGCTGGAAAGCAAATACTTAGGCAAAAACCAAGGCATCCTGCTGGACTTCAAAAGAAACCGGAAAGAACTCGAAAGAGTCAGTCCAGGCAAAAATTAGGGAATCAAAAGAATAAAATGAAAGGATCTCAACAGAAAAATCCTCAAACAAGGACAAAGTCGTGTGGATACAGACACCGAAAATGAAAGAGGAGTATCTGTCACTCCGAAAACCTTACGAGTTCCTTAACCATTGTTCCTAACATTCCTCGAAGAGGCGAGCGCTGGTGCCAGGTTAACTGAACATTAGGATCGGAGATCATCACGTAGAAGGGGTGGGTACAAATCATGACTTGAGCCTAACATCCCTTGTTTCACGAACCGTGAACCCGACCACGATACAACCCTTAAAAGACCTAATTGAGGCATGGTTTATTCTGAAAGCGCATTACGATAAGGTTGAGTAACCTGACTCCTACATGATTTACTAACCATATCCTTGTTGTATTTTTCACTGGTCAAATTAGCACTACGTTTGAACTGTTGGTTCATTCGTCACTCACTATCATGACACGTAAATGAGTGACATCACTTTTTTTGAAATCTGCATGAACACTGCATCAAAATTACCATTCATGAATAGACAATTTTAATTGCAGGTCAGTAGTTGATACAAAGGAATTCCAACACGGAATAGTCAATCAAGACTGAATCGTTCAGCGGTCTGGATCAGAATGGGGTATACTGTGAAACCTTGTGAATTTGGGGCATTGACTTCCAGTGAGTTTGGAATCAGTCAATCTGAGGACAAGTCCCAAAGGATCGGTTGATTATGGGACATCTTGTTCGAGAAGCAGTTGATCAGAAGTGAATCTTCTCGAGACCTAATCAGGGGCAATCCCCCAGAGTTTTTGTAGGTTGAGGGCAGATCCCTCCAGTGTTCAATCAGGGCAGGTTAAGTCGCTCAACGCTCGTTCAGGGGCAAGCTACTTCAGAAGCATATTGAAACCAACCATGCTGAGAGTTGGTTAGCTGAGGATGAATCCTTCCGTTGCACAGATACCGGGGCAAGCCATCTCGAGGTCGCCTCGTGGCAAGCTGCTTTCTGTTCAGAATGAATTTTCCCAAGAGTTGGATTGGGACAAGTTGAATTGCACTGGGGCAAGTTGTTCATACGAGTTTGCTCACCCCAGCAAGAGTTTAGTGTTGGGGAATCGTGTCATTACCCTACCAGATAACCCGAACCTTCTGAAAAGGCCTTGCTGTCATTGGACTATTGTCCTGCAGCCTAAACTTGTTACTTACCGTGTAACCAAAGTCATTTCCAAAGCCCAGTTCCCGCCTGGAAAACCTCCAAAGCCCAGTCCTCGTCTGGCAAACAGGTAACCAGTTCTCGCATGGTCCACCTTTCTTAGAATACCAGTTCTCGTCTGGTGCATGTCAGCTTTTAAACCAGTTCCCATCTGGTCGCCTTTTCCTTGACCCACTATTTAACCAGTTCTCGTTTGGCTAACGCAGTTTAAAGCCCAGTTCTCGTCTGGAAAACCAGAAATCAGTTCCTGTCTGATATCCAAAACCTAGAAGTCAGTTCTCGTCTGACAACTTAAACCCTTTTGCCACCAGTTCTCGTCTGGTAGTCTACCCTCGAATGCTACTTCTCGTCTAGTATGTCCCCTTCAAATCCACTTTTGTTGGTAACCAGAAATAAATCCCTATCACCATAAACCTATCCCTAAACTAGAAAAAGCCTAATTGTACCTGGCCCGATATTCCCGGTGACATGTGCTATCACGTTCCCTGACACGAGGCTCGAATGATCTCAGTTCTCCATGATTGGTGTTCTACATTCCCTTAGGGGGTGATGTTGTTAAATCAGGAAATTTTCTTCAGCAGAGATGTACAGTTCAGATTGACTCTCCTCAGCTGTTTGAGGTTGCAGCAAGTTGAGATTGCACTTGTCCTTTATCATAGTAGGGTCAAGATTATCCTCAGCAGGGCGAGATTGATGTCCCCGACAGAGTGTAGCCATCCCCGGCAGATTGATTGTGCATTCCCAACGGTTTAGGATCGAAGTTTTCCCTGACAAGCGAATTTGGGTTTATTTCCCCAGCACTGGGCCAGTGTGCAGTTTCTCGTAGGAGACTATTCACAAGTATTCAGCCCTCGATAGCGCAGACTGAAGTCACCAGCGGAATTGAAAGTCCCTCACAGAGTTGTATTTTCCCCGGCAGATAGGAGTTATTCCAGCATCCGGTTACCCTTCTCAGCCGAGTTTGCAGTTCCCCAAGGGAGCCGAGTCCTTGGAAGCCGTTGAAGCCATGATTGGTTCTCTCTAGTAGAGTGTTGAATAACAGATTTTGTTTTCCCCCATCGGAGTCGTTTTCTCCCGGAAAGTTTTGCCGCGAAGGCCGTGTAGTTTATTTCTGCGACTGATATCGTTTCCTCAGCTTGTGGTTCGTTTACCTAGTCGAGCGAGTACAGGTTCTCGAAGAACCTTACTCCCCTGCAGCAGTCGTATGGAGTTCGTTTCCCCAGGTTTTGTCCAATTGAGATTGGTGTGACTTCTTCTCCTCGGCAGGATGATTCCTTCCTCCACCAGAGCGGTTCTTTCTCCTTGACAGGAGGCTTTTCCCTTCAGCATTTATTTTGCTGATGGGGTCGTAACATTTTGCATGATTGCATAGCATTTACCCTAAAAACGCGTAGCATTTCCACCGTGTGGAGCATTACGCCATTGACGATCATATGCATATGAAGCATGAGCTAGGTCGTTACCTTTCATGTTTTCCAGGTGTTCCTCCGCATAATGGTTTGCTCAAGATGAATCTTAAATTTCTCAAAAGAGTAGTTTGCTTAAGTTGATTCTTAAAATCCCTAGTGAAGTCGCAAGAGTTTGTTGCTCAAGTTGATGCTTAGAGTCCCCAGCAGAGTGTTTGCTCAGGATGATTCCTGAAATCTCCAGCAGAGTTACTTGATAGTTCTCCAGAATCCCCAGCGGAGATGTGTCATCCCCAATAGGTTTTAAACAGAAAAGTTGAAATTTCCTGGAAGACTTGATGATGAAGTCCAGCTGCGATGTCGAAGCAGTTTGCCTAGCTAACGCAGGGTGCCTGACGGCAAAAAATTGTATATCCTTAGTGGTTCATGATTGACTAAGGATTCCATTTGAAGACTTACTGATGAAGTCCAACTGCAATGTCGAAGCAGTTTGCCTAGCTGACGTAGAGTGCCTGACGCCAAAAAATTGTGTATCCTTATTGATCCGTGAATGATTAAGGATCCCATTTCAAGACTTACTGCTGAAGTCCAACCGCGATGTCAAAGCAATTATCTCAGCTGACGCGGAGTGTCTGATGGCAATGGTTTAGGTATCCCTATTGGTTCATGATTGATTGAGGAGTCTGTTTCCGACTTTCTAATGAAGTCCGGCTGACGCCCGAGATGTTCTGTGAATGCCCGACAACATAATTAACTTGATTGTTAAAAAGTTCCTAATGACCTGATGAGTCCCGAGGAATCCTTCTGCCGGAGTGCCGCAGAGTGCCTGATGGCAATATCAGCTATGTATCGTCGGTTACCGAGTGACCAGTGATCCCTTGATGACTTGAGGATGAAGATATACAGCAAAATCAGATGATTATCCTGACGGAGATTCGACCCTTCACCAATTACCGTGTAACCAATTCCCCAGCAGAGTTGCCGTGCAACTGGCATGCTCAGCTTTGAAGATGTTCCAACCAATCCAAGTATTGTTTACCTGTGCGGTTGACAGATTGCCAATTACTGTGTAACCGGTGACCCCTTGATGATTTGAGGACGCAATGATATCAGATAAATCAGAGAATCATCCTAACAGAGATTCAGATCAGTATTTCTCCAGCTAGCTGCCGTGCGACTATTATTTCAGTTTCCGAAGATTTATCCCCATCAGAGTACCGTGTACTTGTACAGTTGGCAAATTTTTGGGTTTCTTGGTATTCAACCGTCTTCTACCTTGATTGGTTGAGAGCCGTTCGCTTCTCACCCAGTCAGGTCCAAGGCGTTTGAATAGGGGCAGCTGTTGCACCCCAAAATTTGCCCAACTTTTCTTTACCTAGCTTACGTTTCATTTCATTCACATTAGCATTATCATTTGCATTTCATTTGATAAGTATGCAGGAGATCAAGAGGTATGATTACTAATTAAGAGCTACACAAGACTATGAAGCTAGCTAAGAAGGTTATTCAGGTGCTCAAGGGTTGATATCCTTGTCAGAGAAGTTGAAAGAGCCTCAGAAAGAGTGGTTGAAGCCAAGTATGTAGGTCTCCTAACTTGAGAGTTGTGGAGAGCCATCAGATGATTCTGAAGCCATGAAGAGGGACTGGAGGTCTTGAGAGAGCTCATGAGACGTGTTGAAGATCACTTTGAGGCCTAGACAGGTCATTGTGCAAGATTAAGAAGGCTCAGCCATGAGTGGTGCAGCTAGGGTTTGACTGGGTCAACCCTAAGTCAACTGATGATTTGAAGAAGGTTGAGACCTAATTCAAGAGCCATGTGATCATGGATTGATACATTGAGATGTTCTAATATTTATTTTAAGGTTAACTCATCATGATTGAAGAGTTTGAGAAGTTTCAAGCTAGGGTTTCTAAGACTTGACAGTGTAAAATCCCCTAGTTTGACCTCTATCTTCAAGGCAATTTAACTCAAGATATGATTGTCATCTCATCTTGACCCCAACATGATTGTTGTAGAGAATGCGCTTAGCTTTAATTTGAGTATTAGAAGTCCTTGATAGGGTTTATAGAACTCAAGTTATGAGCCAGACAAATTACAAGTCATCTGAGGTATGTGAATTTGGAGCTTGAAAGTTACCCAACTTGCATGAAACTTTTTCCCAATAAGGATGATTCCTATGAACTTTTGGTCAACATGAATGTTGTTCCTTATTCTCTTAGCTTTCTAGAGAGTACTAGAAGTCCTTGATAGGATTTGTAGAACTCAAGTTATGGCTTTGACAAGACAAGGGTATTTTGGGAAGTTATGATTATAGGTCATTTTTGGTTATAGGTCATTTTCACCAACTTAGACACGTCAAATGAAATTTTGTTCAACTTGAAAGTTTCTCAAAATGGGGTTTTAACCTTGACCATGTATCAAGGAGACATTGAAATGGCTCAAGGAAAGACTTGGTTCAAGAAGTGGTGAAAAGGGAAGGATTAAAATGGATTAAATGACCAAAAATTCAAATAAATCATTTTGTGTGCAAATGAAGCAAAGTAATATCATTTTTTGAATGGAAAAGGCATTTTAGAAACTTTGGCAATATTAGAATTTTGATTTGAGTCCAATATCATGCCCTTTTTCTTTGTTTCTTCATGATGAAGTAACATGACATACACAAGCCATTGGATGAAAACAAGGAGGGAAACATCACCATTCATGTTCAAAATCTCATGAGAAGTTGAATGCAAGCTTGCTAAAGCCAAAACAGAGTGGGAATTGTGACTGGTGTAAGTGAGATTTTGGAGAGAATTTGAAAATCCAATTTCTCATTCTGAAGCTTTGAGAGAGTTCTAGATGATTCTAATGAGTTCTATATAAGTTGGTAAGTGTGTTCAGTTCATTTTTTGGTGAAGATTGAAGCCTGGAGCAGAGAGTGAGGTTGAAATTTCAGAGGTGCAAGTTGAAATTGAGTTCTGAGTTCAAGGCCAATTCAGGGGAAATTGAAGGTTGCAATAGCTTTAGAAGAAGTTTTGGAGTGTATCTGCATCATCTTGGAGGCTGAAGTGATCAAAAACCCCTTCTATTACACCTCTGAACACAGGTTGGTACATTTCGTTTTTGTGCATAATCTAGTAGGAGATAGATAGAAATCTATAGGTGTTTAGGATCTGAATGATGTATAGATGGATTTGAGATGATCAATTTATGAATTAGAGACAAGTTCGAATGTGGATCATTTTCTGTTGAAGCTGAATTCTTGCAATTCTTGGATTGATAATCAAGATTAGATAGGGGAAATTGATCACCATGAGATAAGGATCGTTTCTGTGCATTTAATTGAAGTTCTGATGAGATTCAAGAATGAGGTGTATTTTGGAATGGCTATCGGGTTTGAAAATCTATAGGGAATTAGATGATTCTAAGGTTGGATTCATGATCAACATGAAAAATGGAGTGAGATGATGTATCATTTTGTAATTTTTGATGACCTATATATTGGACCTCATTGGAGAAGACGATGGCGCCACTGCTCAGGCCACCGTCTGGTTTCCCTCCATGCCTGAACGTTTGAATAAAGAAGATGCACCTGGAGCGTTGGATCATCCTTGAGACTTGACCAAGTAACCCAAACAAACGGCCACGATTGAGTCTGAAAGGGCTGACTATTGACTGAAGCCAATACGCACCGCTTCACTTAACTGAAGTAAATGGGCCTAGCGCTTGGACGAATATCCCCACCCCCTATCTGGCCCAACCCAGGATTTGAACTGACTTTAATTGCTATTTGCCACGCAGTCTTGTTAATTTCTTTTGTTTTTCTTTTAATTTCTTCATTTCATATTAGTTTGACAATAATTCATAAAAAATAGAAAAATAGGTCAATTAATTCCAAGTTTTTTTCCCTGATTCATGATTGAATCTAGAATTTTACTGAATAAAAATATTAGGAAAATCATGCATTTCAATTTTTGTGCATTTTTTACATTTTATTTGATAACAAAATTTCCATGGTTGATACCTCTGTTTGATGATTTTAGTTTGAGCATTTGGTGATGATTTGTGGCTTGATTATTTGTGTGTGGTAAGCTTAGACATGTATGCTCCCATATTATTTTTTTCACATTTTTGTGCTGAAATTAGGTGTTGTTTCTAGGTTGGAACTTTAGGTGCTTCCTTTTAGGGTTTAAGTTTAGTACCTTGTAGTGTAGAATTTATTTCTAGGTCTTATTTGAGGATTTGATATGTGGAATTAACATGGTAGAGTCATGATTGACATAGGTTCCCATAGTTATTTTTATAGGATTTTATAATTGATTTTAGTATTTTAGTTAGAATTAACTTTAATACTAGGTTTTAGGTGATCCTAACTTTTTAACTCAACTAGAATGATTTCATTAGTTCCCTTAGAATAGGGTTTTGATTCTCTTGCTCTTGGATGATGATGAAGACTTGTGGGAGCTGCTGTGGAATGAATGGTGGAGCTTGGACTTGAAGATTTCTCCCCCTTTTGTGTAGTTTGTTTAGGGTTAAGGATTAGGGTTTTAGGGAGATCTCTTAGAATAGATTTTCTTCCTTCATGAAACATGGAAGGTGTTGATCACTTCCATTCCTCCCTATGATGTAAGGTCCCATTGTGAAGGCCCCATCCCTCCTTTGGTAGGATGTATGGCTCCTCACAAGTTGGTAGAACCTTTGAGGGTTCCCTTCCTTGATGGTGGAGTGCTTAGAGGTGACCTTTGGTCTTCACTTTGCTTCTCCATATCCCCACC
Organism: Lathyrus sativus; assembly: GCA_963859935.3. NCBI lineage: Eukaryota > Viridiplantae > Streptophyta > Magnoliopsida > Fabales > Fabaceae > Lathyrus > Lathyrus sativus. Next base: position 587,413,524 of record OZ012735.1, read on the forward strand.
CTACACTTGTTAGATGAATCTTTCTCCCTTGCTAGAGGATGGAGTTCCTTGTTAGAAGAATGAAGATGCTAGAGGTTGCACTTCCCCTTTGTTTGAAGACTGCCTTTGGAGCTGAAGCTTGAAGATCAAGAGGAACAAATTGACACTTGTGAAGAAGATTAAATTGAGGATGAAGAAAGAGCTGAAGCTTGAAGAAGATGAAGACCTAGTTGATACTTGTGTTTGATGCATTGAAAGCTTGAAAAAGCAAGTTGACACTTGCTATTGAAGATGAAAGCCTTGAGGAACAGTTACAGACTGAGGACTGAGCTGCTGTCAGAGGATTGCTTTGCTGTGAAGGTGTGAAAGCTGTTGATCTGCTTTCTTTCCTGTCTGTTTGCTTTCTGTGTAACTGTATTGGTGTGATTTGCTTGATGCATTAGAATAAGCTCATGTTTAGATTGTGTTAAGCTAGGAGCATGATTGCACTAGAGGTTGAGTTGCTCCCTCTGCTTGTATCTTTGCTGTGTGGCTTTGCTTGCGGGTATTCGGTAGAGCCCTGCTCCCTTGCCTATGTGGTTTGTGATTTGCTTGATGGCATTTTATTTCCTCTGTTTGATTGCAGTTATTCATATCTGGCTTGAGGTTGAGACGAGCTTGTGGAGGCTGATGCCCCACACACACTTCCTCCCTCACTTGCATTGCATGCATTTTACAGTCGTTTACTGTTTACTGTTTAAGCTGATGCTTATCTGTTTCTTTGATAAGGAAGTGATGATTAGAAATTTAGGTTGAAACCTGTGTATGATAACTTCTAGGAGTTCCCTGTTTCAAACCCCAACCATAGGATGAATCCTTGGCATGACAACATTAGGACTTGATAGTATCCCCTTAGTTGGGCCTGTTCTCTCTTCTCATCTTGAAACAACAGTAAAAAAACGTAATAAAGGCAAGTTAGTATAAGCGCGATACAAGCCTTAAGCTACTTAGGTAATGATAATTGAGCGGCCTCCTCTCAATCGTCTAGAATGTTTAGTATACGTCCTTTGGACGATATGCGACGCATTCGTCCCCAGGTCATAGTATCTAGTGTTGTACAAACTACAGACAAACATAAAAAACAGTTCTTCCATAAAAGACAAAAAACAAACTTCAAACCTTTTTGCCCCGTGGGCCCATAATTCAAAGGAAGATTTTCTGAAGAAAAGAGTGTCGTTAACTCCCAGTTCTACCGCAAACGGTAACACATAAGTCTCCAAGGGTCGAGCTGCGTACACCAAACTGCTGGAACTGTTTGCTAACCCTACTCGAAAAATAGACGAATCTGAATTCCCGTAATCTGTATTAGCCTGAACTACGTAAGCTCTGATCTCTCATACCTGTTGAGAGCACGTGGGCACAATACTGATGTATTGACGAGCCACCTTCCCCGTAACCCATAGTTAGTCGAACTATGTTGACTCTGATTTCTCATTCTCTGATGAGAATACGTAGGCATAAAGTGCGACACTTTGCCGAGTCATTTTCTTTTCTTTTTAAGCCGGCCTTGATAGGTAGATAGTTAAACCAACCCGTCAGATAATCACAACAAGCGTGGATCCCATCGAGTACGATGGACGTGAGGGGTGCTAATACCTTCCTGTTGCGTAACCGACTCCCGAACCCAGACAATGGTTGCGATGACCTTGTCTTATACCTTTTCGTCAAGTTTTTCCGATCGTTTCCTTTCCCGTTCTGAGGGATAAATAACGAAAGGTGGCGACTCTTCTATTTTGCCGGCACCTTATTTTCGCGGTAGCGACAGCTATCCGGCTAGCCTCTTTCTCCCCTGTTCGATGGAACCAAGCGTCATGTCTTTGAAGAGGTAACTCTGCCAATCCAAGTTGGGCCAGAAACTTTCGACGCAGTCTTCTACATCATGGACATCATGCCAGCCTACAATTGTCTCTTAGGCCGGCCATGGATACATTCTGCTGGTGCCGTGACCTCCACGTTGCACCAGTATGTTGATGCTGTATGCTTTTAATTAGAGTGTTGACTTACAAATAAAACTTGATATACTGCACACAAGAAAAAAACTAAATCGAACAAAACAAATACATATATACCTAATGATTACAAAACGATTTGAATGAATTTGATCGTTTCAAATAGTTTTTGAATGTAATTGAAATGGATCTTTTGATTTCCCATCAAATTTTGAGAGGTTGGAAAGTAATGTTTAGGAAATGTTGTATGATAGGTGTAGTAAGTTCAGATGATTTTTATCATTATTTATATTGTAAAACCTTAACATATATAAAGGATATTCTAAAGAGAGCTTAAAGTATTTGTTAACTTTGTTTGGTAATTTTTCATATGAGAATAACACGTTCCCTCGTGAAATCTACGAAGCTAAATATATGTCGCGTTTCATTGGCATGAGTTATGGGAAGATAATTGTTTTTAATAAAGATTGCATTTTATATTAAAATGTTTGTCCTTCATTAAATATGTGTCCTATATATAATGTTCTGTTCTATAAGAAAAAAAACACAAAATAATTTACCCAAAGTTTAAGAGTATTTTTTGATAATGTCAAGATTTACGAGCATGTATAAGAATGTTGAAGGAGTAAAACACTTAATGATAATCTTTTAAATAGATTGAAAATGGTTAGAAATATTTATGTAAAATGTTAATAAATCAAATGCGTTGAACTGTCTTTTTTTTTAGGCAAGAAGTAACTGAGATATCATCTTAGTTTTCTTACTAAGATTTTCTTCCCCAAAATGCAACAAGGAATTGTGTGTAAAATTATGTGCATTCTAAGACATGCACGGAAGTTAAAGCTAGTAGGAAACCTTATTTAGAATTTTAGTGCATCTACTAATGAAAAGTTTCTCTCAACAAAGCTTATTACTTTCTTATGGAAAGAATCATTAACAAGAGGAATGACTCTAAATTGTTTAAATTTATTAAGAAGAGGAAGGAATGCAACATGAAACCTGACTTTCTTTCTGAAATAGATAATTCTGTATAGATGATTAGTAAAGAACCACCTCCCATAGGTAATCATAAGCTTAATGTATATGGTGCTCAAAGCAAAAGAAATGGTTTCAAACCATGGAATTGGTAGCTGATATATTCCTAGGTTGTTATGTCCAAGGTTTCTTTCAAATTCTTCGTTCTATCAATTCTTAGGTTCCTTATATATGAAGTTTAGTTCATAATGTATGTTTTGGTTTGACATCTTCTGCTTGATTATGTCCTCTTTGAGAAATAATCAAAGTTCTTCAACGATCTTTAATCTCATAGCTCTTTCAAAGAGGTTATTAGATCTCTATACCTAATGAAAAATTTATGAGTTTACACGTTTAATTTTTTTTCCCTCTTTTTATAAGAGAGTAAATTTAATATAAGGAAAGGAGAATTTGTGATTGACCAAAACAACATATTGCGTTTGCCGGGAGTCGAACCCAGGTCTATTGCTTGGAAGGCAATTATCCTAACCGTTGGACTACAAACGCTTGTCCGTTTGTTAAAAAAAACCGAAAGATGTATTTTTTTTTTAAGTAGAAAATAAACTTCTTATTGTGATAAATGATTTAAACAATTTATAGTATAATTTTGTAAAAATAAATAAAAATCATTTCACAATTTATTTCAAGAGCTGATGTATCCTTCTTTTCAAACATCAAACAACTAACCTTTACAATCCTTAATTATCTCGTTCTTTGTCTTTGTTCCTCTTTTTATTAATTTCTTTCTTTGTATTTGTGATTTGTTGTCGATGGATTTCATGTGTTATTCATATATAAGAACATGAAGATGGATTGAAAGAGTTCATTAATTTTTTGTTGATCACGAATAGAAAAGTAGGTATGTTGATGCCATATGCTTTTAATTAGAGTGTTGACTTACAAATAAAACTTGATATACTGCACACAAGAAAAAAACTAAATCCAATAAAACAAATACATATATACCTAATGATTACAAAACGATTTCAATGAATTTGATCGTTTCAAATAGTTTTTGAATGTAATTGAAATGGATCTTTTGATTTCCCATCAAATTTTGAGAGGTTGGAAAGTAATGTTTAGGAAATGTTCTATGATAGGTGTAGTAAGTTCAGATGATTTTTATCATTATTTATATTGTAAAACCTTAACATATATAAAGGATATTCTAAAGAGAGCTTAAAGTATTTGTTAACTTTGTTTAGTAATTTTTCATATGAGAATAACACGTTCCCTCGTGAAATCTACGAAGCTAAATATATGTCGCGTTTCATTGGCATGAGTTATGGGAAGATAATTGTGTTTAATAAAGATTGCATTTTATATTAAAATGTTTGTCCTTCATTAAATATGTGTCCTATATATAATGTTCTGTTCTATAAGAAAAAAACACAAAATAATTTACCCAAAGTTTAAGAGTATTTTTTTATAATGTCAAGATTTACGAGCATGTATAAGAATGTTGAAGGAGTAAAACACTTAATGATAATCTTTTAAATAGATTGAAAATGGTTAGAAATATTTATGTAAAATGTTAATAAATCAAATGCGTTGAACTGTCTTTTTTTTTAGGCAAGAAGTAACTGAGATATCATCTTAGTTTTCTTACTAAGATTTTCTTCCCCAAAATGCAACAAGGAATTGTGTGTAAAATTATGTGCATTCTAAGACATGCACGAAAGTTAAAGCTAGTAGGAAACCTTATTTATAATTGTGAAAAGCTTTCGGTTAAAGAATTAAATATTTCATACTAATTTTCTTCTGATATCTATATATTGATATATTGTTCAATGATTAGGGAATTTGTATTCAACTAATATATCTTGTTGTGTATAAGAAATGATGAAAACTGAGTTCTAGAGTGATATGTGGATATATGATATTGAGTCCTTAGCAACCACTTTCGCTAAGTTTGACAAATAAGGTAGCTTTATCTTGAAAAAGAGGTTGTCTTGGAACTTTCTAAAACGAAGATATGAGACTCATCTTGTGAAAATTTATAATGGAGCAAAGATGAAGTTCTAGTCAGAGATGTATCATTTTTTAAAAATAAAGAAAAAAGCCATTGCAAAATCGTTGTTGATTCATGACGACTATTTTTAAATGAATTAAAATAATAAAAATAAGTGAAAAAAATGATTTTAAAAACTAATCAAGATATAAATTATTTTATTTGTTTTTTTTTAAATGACAGTGGGTGAACATAGAAGTTCTTAGCCAATACTATTTTGCTGATGTCTGCATTTAAGCATTTTCAATCATTCTTCCATCCACAAATTTGTATTTAGATTTTCAGAATTGTAGTGCATCTACTAATGAAAAGTTTCTCTCAACAAAGCTTATTACTTTCTTATGGAAAGAATCATTAACAAGAGGAATGACTCTAAATTGTTTAAATTTATTAAGAAGAGGAAGGAATGCAACATGAAACCTGATTTTCTTTCTGAAATAGATAATTCTGTACAGATGATTAGTAAAGAACCACCTCCCATAGGTAATCATAAGCTTAATGTATATGGTGCTCAAAGCAAAAGAAATGGTTTCAAACCATGGAATTGGTAGCTGATATATTCCTAGGTTGTTATGTCCAAGGTTTCTTTCAAATTCTTCGTTCTATCAATTCTTAGGTTCCTTAGATATGAAGTTTAGTTCATAATGTATGTTTTTCTTTGACATCTTCTGCTTGATTATGTCCTCTTTGAGAAATAATCAAAGTTCTTCAACGATCTTTAATCTCATAGCTCTTTCAAAGAGGTTATTAGATCTCTATACCTAATGAAAAATTTATGAGTTTACACGTTTAATTTTTTTTTCTCTTTTTATAAGAGAGTAAGTTTAATATGAGGAAAGGAGAATTTGTGATCGACCAAAACAACATATTGCGTTTGCCGGGAGTCGAACCCAGGTCTATTGCTTGGAAGGCAATTATCCTAACCGTTGGACTACAAACGCTTGTCCATTTGTTAAAAAAAACCGAAAGATGTATTCTTCTTTTTAAAGTAGAAAATAAACTTCTTATTGTGATAAATGATTTAAACAATTTATAGTATAATTTTGTAAAAATAAATAAAAATCATTTCACAATTTATTTCAAGAGCTGATGTATCCTTCTTTTCAAACATCAAACAACTAACCTTTACAATCCTTAATTATCTCATTCTTTGTCTTTGTTCCTCTTTTTATTAATTTCTTTCTTTGTATTTGTGATTTGTTGTCGATGGATTTCATGTGTTATTCATATATAAGAACATGAAGATGGATTGAAAGAGTTCATTAATTTTTTGTTGATCACGAATAGAAAAGTAGGTATGTTGATGCCGTATGCTTTTAATTAGAGTGTTGACTTACAAATAAAACTTGATATACTGCACACAAGAAAAAAACTAAATCCAATAAAACAAATACATATATACCTAATGATTACAAAACGATTTCAATGAATTTGATCGTTTCAAATAGTTTTTGAATGTAATTGAAATGGATCTTTTGATTTCCCATCAAATTTTGAGAGGTTGGAAAGTAATGTTTAGGAAATGTTCTATGATAGGTGTAGTAAGTTCAGATGATTTTTATCATTATTTATATTGTAAAACCTTAACATATATAAAGGATATTCTAAAGAGAGCTTAAAGTATTTGTTAACTTTGTTTAGTAATTTTTCATATGAGAATAACACGTTCCCTCGTGAAATCTACGAAGCTAAATATATGTCGCGTTTCATTGGCATGAGTTATGGGAAGATAATTGTTTTTAATAAAGATTGCATTTTATATTAAAATGTTTGTCCTTCATTAAATATGTGTCCTATATATAATGTTCTGTTCTATAAGAAAAAAAACACAAAATAATTTACCCAAAGTTTAAGAGTATTTTTTTATAATGTCAAGATTTACGAGCATGTATAAGAATGTTGAAGGAGTAAAACACTTAATGATAATCTTTTAAATAGATTGAAAATGGTTAGAAATATTTATGTAAAATGTTAATAAATCAAATGCGTTGAACTGTCTTTTTTTTTAGGCAAGAAGTAACTGAGATATCATCTTAGTTTTCTTACTAAGATTTTCTTCCCCAAAATGCAACAAGGAATTGTGTGTAAAATTATGTGCATTCTAAGACATGCACGGAAGTTAAAGCTAGTAGGAAACCTTATTTATAATTGTGAAAAGCTTTCGGTTAAAGAATTAAATATTTCGTACTAATTTTCTTCTGATATGTATATATTGATATATTGTTCAATGATTAGGGAATTTGTATTCAACTAATATATCTTGTTGTGTATAAGAAATGATGAAAACTGAGTTCTAGAGTGATATGTGGATATATGATATTGAGTCCTTAGCAACCACTTTCGCTAAGTTTGACAAATAAGGTAGCTTTATCTTGAAAAAGAGGTTGTCTTGGAACTTTCTAAAACGAAGATATGAGACTCATCTTGTGAAAATTTATAATGGAGCAAAGATGAAGTTCTAGTCAGAGATGTATCATTTTTTAAAAATAAAGAAAAAAACCATTGCAAAATCGTCATTGATTCATGACGACTATTTTTAAATGAATTAAAATAATAAAAATAAGTGAAAAAAATGATTTTAAAAACTAATCAAGACATAAATTATTTTATTTGTTTTTTTTAAATGACAGTGGGTGAACATAGAAGTTCTTAGCCAATACTATTTTGCTGATGTCTGCATTTAAGCATTTCAATCATTCTTCCATCCACAAATTTGTCTTTAGATGAAGTAACTGAGATATCATCTTAGTTTTCTTACTAAGATTTTCTTCCCCAAAATGCAACAAGGAATTGTGTGTAAAATTATGTGCATTCTAAGACATGCACGGAAGTTAAAGCTAGTAGGAAACCTTATTTATAATTGTGAAAAGCTTTCGGTTAAAGAATTAAATATTTCGTACTAATTTTCTTCTGATACCTATATATTGATATATTGTTCAATGATTAGGGAATTTGTATTCAACTAATATATCTTGTTGTGTATAAGAAATGATGAAAACTGAGTTCTAGAGTGATATGTGGATATATGATATTGAGTCCTTAGCAACCACTTTCGCTAAGTTTGACAAATAAGGTAGCTTTATCTTGAAAAAGAGGTTGTCTTGGAACTTTCTAAAACGAAGATATGAGACTCATCTTGTGAAAATTTATAATGGAGCAAAGATGAAGTTCTAGTCAGAGATGTATCATTTTTTAAAAATAAAGAAAAAAGCCAATGCAAAATCGTCGTTGATTCATGACGACTATTTTTAAATGAATTAAAATAATAAAAATAAGTGACAAAAATGATTTTAAAAACTAATCAAGGCATAAATTATTTTATTTGTTTTTTTTTAAATGACAGTGGGTGAACATAGAAGTTCTTAGCCAATACTATTTTGCTGATGTCTGCATTTAAGCATTTTCAATCATTCTTCCATCCACAAATTTGTATTTAGATTTTCAGAATTGTAGTGCATCTACTAATGAAAAGTTTCTCTCAACAAAGCTTATTACTTTCTTATGGAAAGAATCATTAACAAGAGGAATGACTCTAAATTGTTTAAATTTATTAAGAAGAGGAAGGAATGAAACATGAAACCTGATTTGCTTTCTGAAATAGATAATTCTGTACAGATGATTAGTAAAGAACCACCTCCCATAGGTAATCATAAGCTTAATGTATATGGTGCTCAAAGCAAAAGAAATGGTTTCAAACCATGGAATTGGTAGCTGATATATTCCTAGGTTGTTATGTCCAAGGTTTCTTTCAAATTCTTCGTTCTATCAATTCTTAGGTTTCTTAGATATGAAGTTTAGTTCAGAATGTATGTTTTGCTTTGACATCTTCTGCTTGATTATCAACGATCTTTAATCTCATAGCTCTTTCAAAGAGGTTATTAGATCTCTATACCTAATGAAAAATTTATGATTATGTCCTCTTTGAGAAATAATCAAAGTTCTTCAACGATCTTTAATCTCATAGCTCTTTCAAAGAGGTTATTAGATCTCTATACCTAATGAAAAATTTATGAGTTTACACGTTTAATTTTTTTTCTCTTTTTATAAGAGAGTAAATTTAATATAAGGAAAGGAGAATTTGTGATTGACCAAAACAACATATTGCGTTTGCCGGGAGTCGAACCCGGGTCTATTGCTTGGAAGGCAATTATCCTAACCGTTGGACTACAAACGCTTGTCCATTTGTTAAAAAAAAACCGAAAGATGTATTCTTCTTTTTAAAGTAGAAAATAAACTTCTTATTGTGATAAATGATTTAAACAATTTATAGTATAATTTTGTAAAAATAAATAAAAATCATTTCACAATTTATTTCAAGAGCTGATGTATCCTTCTTTTCAAACATCAAACAACTAACCTTTACAATCCTTAATTATCTCGTTCTTTGTCTTTGTTCCTCTTTTTATTAATTTCTTTCTTTGTATTTGTGATTTGTTGTCGATGGATTTCATGTGTTATTCATATATAAGAACATGAAGATTTATTGAAAGAGTTCATTAATTTTTTGTTGATCATGAATAGAAAAGTAGGTATGTTGATGTCGTATGCTTTTAATTAGAGTGTTGACTTTAAAATAAAACTTGATATACTGCACACAAGAAAAAAACTAAATCCAACAAAACAAATACATATATACCTAATGATTACAAAACGATTTGAATGAATTTGATCGATTCAAATAGTTTTTGAATGTAATTGAAATGGATCTTTTGATTTCCCATCAAATTTTGAGAGGTTGGAAAGTAATGTTTAGGAAATGTTGTATGATAGGTGTAGTAAGTTCAGATGATTTTTATCATTATTTATATTGTAAAACCTTAACATATATAAAGGATATTCTAAAGAGAGCTTAAAGTATTTGTTAACTTTGTTTAGTAATTTTTCATATGAGAATAACACGTTCCCTCGTGAAATCTACGAAGCTAAATATATGTCGCGTTTCATTGGCATGAGTTATGGGAAGATAATTGTTTTTAATAAAGATTGCATTTTATATTAAAATGTTTGTCCTTCATTAAATATGTGTCCTATATATAATGTTCTGTTCTATAAGAAAAAAAACACAAAATAATTTACCCAAAGTTTAAGAGTATTTTTTGATAATGTCAAGATTTACGAGCATGTATAAGAATGTTGAAGGAGTAAAACACTTAATGATATACTTTTAAATAGATTGAAAATGGTTATAAATATTTATGTAAAATGTCAATAAATCAAATGCGTTCAACTGTCTTTTTTTTAGGCAAGAAGTAACTGAGATATCATCTTAGTTTTCTTACTAAGATTTTCTTCCCCATAATGCAACAAGGAATTGTGTGTAAAATTATGTGCATTCTAAGACATGCACGGATGTTATAGCTAGTAGGAAACCTTATTTGTAATTGTGAAAAGCTTTCGGTTAAAGAATTAAATATTTCGTACTAATTTTCTTTTGATATCTATATATTGATATATTGTTCAATGATTAGGGAATTTGTATTCAACTAATATATCTTGTTGTGTATAAGAAATGGTGAAAACTGAGTTCTAGAGTGATATGTGGATATATGATATTGAGTCCTTAGCAACCACTATCGCTAAGTTTAACAGATAAGGTAGCTTTATCTTGAAAAAGAGGTTGTCTTGGAACTTTCTAAAACGAAGGTATGAGACTCATCATGTGAACATTTATAATGGAGCAAAGATGAAGTTCTAGTCAGAGATATATCATTTTTTAAAAATAAAGAAAAAAACCATTGCAAGATCGTCATTGATTCATGACGACTATTTTTAAATGAATTAAAATAATAAAAATAAGTGAAAAAAATATTTTTAAAAACTAAACAAGACCTAAATTATTTTATTTGTTTTTTTTAAATGACAGTGGGTGAACATAGAAGTTCTTAGCCAATACTAATTTGCTGATGTCTGCATTTAAGCATTTTCAATCATTCTTCCATCCACAAATTTGTATTTAGATTTTCAGAATTGTAGTGCATCTACTAATGAAAAGTTTCTCTCAACAAAGCTTATTACTTTCTTATGGAAAGAATCATTAACAAGAGGAATGATTCTAAATTGTTTAAATTTATTAAGAAGAGGACGAAATGCAACATGAAACCTGATTTTCTTTCTGAAATAGATAATTCTGTACAGATGATTAGTAAAGAACCACCTCCCATAGGTAATCACAAGCTTAATGTATATGGTGCTCAAAGCAAAAGAAATGGTTTCAAACCATGGAATTGGTAACTGATATATTCCTAGGTTGTTATGTCCAAGGTTTCTTTCAAATTCTTCAACATCTTCTGATATCTATATATTGATATATTGTTCAATGATTAGGGAATTTGTATTCAACTAATATATCTTGTTGTGTATAAGAAATGGTGAAAATTGAGGTCTAGAGTGATATGTGGATATATGATATTGAGTCCTTAGCAACCACTATCGCTAAGTTTGACAGATAAGGTAGCTTTATCTTGAAAAAGAGGTTGTCTTGGAACTTTCTAAAACGAAGATATGAGACTCATCTTGTGAACATTTATAATGGAGCAAAGATGAAGTTCTAGTCAGAGATATATCATTTTTAAAAAATAAAGAAAAAAACCATTGCAAGATCGTCATTGATTCATGACGACTATTTTTAAATGAATTAAAATAATAAAAATAAGTGAAAAAAATATTTTTAAAAACTAAACAAGACCTAAATTATTTTATTTGTTTTTTTTAAATGACAGTGGGTGAACATAGAAGTTCTTAGCCAATACTATTTTGCTGATGTCTGCATTTAAGCATTTTCAATCATTCTTCCATCCACAAATTTGTATTTAGATTTTCAGAATTGTAGTGCATCTACTAATGAAAAGTTTCTCTCAACAAAGCTTATTACTTTCTTATGGAAAGAATCATTAACAAGAGGAATGATTCTAAATTGTTTAAATTTATTAAGAAGAGAAGGAATGCAACATGAAACCTGATTTTCTTTCTGAAATAGATAATTCTGTACGGATGATTAGTAAAGAACCACCTCCCATAGGTAATCACAAGCTTAATGTATATGGTGCTCAAAGCAAAAGAAATGGTTTCGAACCATGGAATTGGTAGCTGATATATTCCTAGGTTGTTATGTCCAAGGTTTCTTTCAAATTCTTCGACATCTTCTGCTTACGTTTAATTTTTTTTTCTCTTCTTATAAGAGAGTAAATTTAATATAAGGAAAGGAGAATTTGTGATTGTTCAATGACATCTTCTGCTTGGAAGGCAATTATCCTAACCGTTGGACTACAAACGCTTGTTCGTTTGTTTAAAAAAACCGAAAGATGTATTCTTCTTTTTAAAGTAGAAAATAAACTTCTTATTGTGATAAATGATTTAAACAATTTATACTATAATTTTGTAAAAATAAATAAAAAGCATTTCACAATTTATTTCAAGAGCTGATGTATCCTTCTTTTAAAACATCAAATAAAAAACCTTTACAATCCTTAATTATCTCATTCTTTGTCTTTGTTCCTCTTTTTATTAATTTCTTTCTTTGTATTTGTGATTTGTTGTCGATGGATTTCATGTGTTATTCATATATAAGAACATGAAGATGGATTGAAAGAGTTCATTAATTTTTTGTTGATCATGAATAGAAAAGTAGGTATGTTGATGTTGTTGTTTTCGGATTTGAAAAAATAGAGTTTGGCACAGGGAAATTATCGGGACGAGTCGCGTACTAGGTCGCTTTCTTTAAGACGTTTCGCCGTACTGCCAAATTATGCAAAGCAGTCGAATTTACGACGACGCCTCCAGGATAAAACAGCCCGTTCAAACAACTTACGATTATCAGTTGCACACTGATAAATCGCTCTAGAAATACACCTTTCAAAGTATCTGGTTAAAATAACCAGTCAAGAAAAAAGAGAAAAATTATAGATGAATAGAATTAAGGAAGAGAAGAGGGAAATCAAAATTCATGAATTTGTGAAATCCGGAGTGCTTACTACTGAATTTCTACCCTTTATTTATAGGCAGCTAGTAAGGCTTAATTTTCATTCCCGTCAATGTGGGACTAAAATGAATCTTAATTTCCATTCCCTTCAATGTTGGACTAAAATTAATCTTAATTTTCATTCCTTCAATGTGGGACTAAAATGAATCTTAATTTCCATTCCCTTCGATGTTGGACTAAAATGAATCTTAATTTTCATTCCTTCAATGTGGGACTAAAATGAATCTTAATTTTCAAATTCACTTTCCAATTCCCATTAATATAATTCCAACATCCAATGTGGGACTAACATGAATCTTTTCAAATTCACTTTCCAATTCCCATTAATATAATTCCAACATCCAATGTGGGACTAAAATGAATCTTAATTTCCATTCCCTTCAATGTTGGACTAAAATGAATCTTAATTTTCATTCCTTCAATGTGGGACTAAAATGAATCTTAATTTTCAAATTCACTTTCCAATTCCCATTAATATAATTCCAACATCCAATGTGGGACTAACATGAATCTTTTCAAATTCACTTTCCAATTCCCATTAATATAATTCCAACATCCAATGTGGGACTAAAATGAATCTTTTCAAATTCACTTTTCAATTTCTATTACTATAATTATTATAGTTCCAACAATCCCCCACTTGAATTTAAAGGAAATTTTAGAAGTCCGTCAAACGTTTCTAAGATTGTGCATAAGCAAAGGTGTCTACGACTTGAACCTTAGCGTAGCGAGTAGGATTCTGATTCAACAAGAGTGACACTATTGTCTTGAACTCTATCTCGGACATCATACCCGCACACAACCTTTTCGTAAGGTGTATTCTTGTAGCCCGTGCTTTAGTGGCCTTGCACGTGTATCCCGGTTTAGTGAATGCTCTAGGAATTCTGCCTCGAAATTCCATAGGGACCGGCCTCAGTTCCACAGTCACATAAGTGAATCTATCAAGAGTACTCCTGTAGCCTAGGTACTCCCTCATACAGAGAATAGATATCATTAAGAGTTTCTATTATCTCATCCTGTCATTACTTCAGGATTCATGCTTTACTTGCATGATCATTTTCATATTACTCACAACTTGTTATTACCCATTGAACCTAAGTCTTGGGATCTCCAGTCATTTAGGTCGGGTTACCATCATGAGTAACTAATTGCTTCATAGGCATTAGTCTCATCTTTTTGGATGTATTATGGACTTTCTCTCTAGCTAATCCTTTCGTCAAAGGATCTGCTAAGTTCACATCAGTGCGTACATGATCCACTCTCACAGCTCCTTTAGATATACAATCTCTAACAGTGCTATGTTTTCTTCTAATTTGACGTCTTTTACCATTATAGTAACGGTTCTCAACTTTTGCAATAGCCGCGGTACTATCGCAGTGGATCAACACAGCTGGTATAGGTTTTTCCCATAAAGGGATCTCAGCTAGCAAGCATCTTAACCAACTTGCTTCTTCACTAGCTGTAGCTAATGCTATCATCTCAGACTCCATTGTGGACTGTGCCAGAATGGTCAGTTTCTTTGATTTCCAAGATACAGCTCCTCCGGCTATACTAAATATATAACCACTAGTAGCTTTGGAATCATCCGATAAGGTGTTCCAATCTGCATCACTATACCCTTCTAGTACAGCAGGAAATTTCTGATAGTGTAGGCCGAGGTCCATAGTCCTTTTAAGGTACCTCATTACTCGCTCAATAGCTTGCCAATGTTCGTTACTCGGCCTACTTGTAAATCTGCACAACAATCCTACGACATATGCAATGTCGGGTCTAGTACAATCAGTGGCATACCTAAGACTGCCAATGATGCTCGCATATTCTGCTTGTTTGACACTTTCTCCAGTGTTCTTAAACAGTTTCACACTTGGATCATACGGAGTGCATGCAGGTTTACAATCAAAGTATTTATATTTCTTTAAGATCTTCTCCACATAGTGAGATTGATCCAAAGAAATTCCTTGGTCGGATCTCGTGATCTTGATACCCAAGATCACGCTTGCTTCTCTGTGGTCTTTCATATCAAAGTTATTGCATAACAATGATTTCATATCATTAATGGCCTGAATGTTTGATCCAAATATAAGTAGATCGTCTACATATAGACATATGATAGTACAAATGCGATTCTCAGATTTGTAATAGACGCACTTGTCACTTTCATTCACTTTGTACCCATTAATTATCATTAAGTTATCAAACTTTTCATGCCATTGTTTAGGGGCTTGTTTTAGTCCATACAGAGACTTATCTAACTTACAGACCTTGCTTTCTTGTCCTTGGATTACAAATCCTTCTGGTTGTTCCATATAGATTTCTTCTTCTAAGTCACTGTTTAAAAAAGCTGTTATAACATCCATTTGGTGTACTATTAAGTTATAAATGGCTGCTATTGAGATGAGTACCCTAATGGATGTAATTCTAGTGACTGGAGAAAAGGTGTCGAAGAAATCTATATTTTCTCTTTGTCTAAAACCCTTGGCTACAAGGCGTGCCTTGTATTTCTCAATCGTTCCATCAGGTTTTAGTTTCTTTTTCAAAACCCATTTACAACCAATTGGTTTGCAACCCGAAGGTAAGTTTACTAAGTGCCAGGTCTTGTTAGATTCTAGAGAATCTATCTCATCATTGATGGCTTCTTGCCATAAGTCTGCATCCATAGATGACAGTGCTTCTTGAAGATTTATTGGATCTTCTTCTACATTATAGGCCGAATAATCGGGCCCATAGTCTTTAGCAACTCTTGCTCTTTTACTTCTTCGAAGTTCTGTTTCTACATTGTCGCTGCTTTCAGTGCTTTTTATCACAGGAATGTGACTCGATTGTGTGCCCCCACTATTTCTCGATTTGAAAGGAAATTTGTCTTCAAAGAATTCAACATTGTTTGATTCTATAATTACTCTGGTATTTAGGTCATAAAACCTGTATGTCTTACTGTTTGCTGCATACCCAATGAATACGCATTCATAGGCTCTACTAGCGAGTTTAACTCGTTTCGGATCCGGAATTCTGACATAAGCCAGACAGCCCCAAGTTCTTAAATAAGACAAATTTGGTTGTCTTTTCTTTAATATCTCATAAGGTGAGATCTTACTTTTTGACTTGGGAACTTTATTCAGGACATAGCAAACAGTCAATAAAATTTCCCCCCACCAGTGAGGTGCAGCACCAGAATTTAACACGATTGCAACTACAAGTCCAGTAAGAGTCCTATTCTTTCTTTCTGCTTTACCATTCATTTCAAGAGAGTATGGAGCAGTCGTTTCATGTATAATACCATGTTCAGCATAAAAATCATTAAACAAGCTAGAGTCATATTCGGTTCCCCTATCACTACGAAGTCTCTTAATCTTCTTGTTAAATTGATTCTCAATTTCAGTTACATACACCTTAAACATGTCAAGCGCTTCACTTTTATTCTTCATTAGATATACATAAGTATAATCAGAGCAATCGTCAATAAAAGTGATAAAATAACGTTTATTATTTCTAGTTAAACTTCCATCTAATTCACATATATCAGAGTGTATAAGATCTAGGGGGTCAGATTCTTTTATAATTGACTTATGTGAAGTTTTTGTTATTTTAGCTTGACTGCAAAATTCACATTTATTGGAATCATTAACATTTAGTTTAGGGAGTAGGCCTATGTTGCTTGCATTAGTAATGATTCTTTTATTAACGTGACAAAGTATATTTTTGAAATCTTTCCAACCAGGGGGCAGTTTGTCAATAATTACAGCAATTTGAAATTGTTCATTAAGGGGCATACCTTCTGTAATAATCTCATGAGCAATCTTCTGAATTTCGTGGCTTTGAGTTTCCACCGACTTCTCATCCACCATCTTGTAGTTCAAGTAGCGGCTGACAACAAATTTCTTCGCACCTGCTTCTTCAGTATCATATTTCCTTTTCAGAGCCTCCCATACCTGTTTAGCAGTTCTGTAGCTACTGTAGTAGTCGTACAGATCATCAGCAAGGCTGTTCAGAATGTGATTTTTGCATAGATAATCATTCTCGTGCCATAAGGCGATTTCTTTTCGGAGCTGCAGATCATCTGCTGCAGCCTTAGCTTTTGCAGCATCTGAGTCAGACATTTTGGAAGTCCCGTCTGAATCTGCAAGTGAGTTACCGTTAGGTAGTTCAGATGATGCAGAAGGGACAACCGGGATATCCTCAGTCAGAACGTGGGCAACCTTTTTCAGAGTTAAGAAAAATTTCATCTTAGCTTGCCAACGTTTGAAATTGGAACCCTCAAACCTGAAAGGTTTGTCAGAGACCAAAGCGGCCGCAGTAGTACCGATAATTTCCTCAGTTGCCATGGCAGTTATGAAACCGTCTTAAAATTGTTGTTTTCGGATTTGAAAAAATAGAGTTTGGCACAGGGAAATTATCGGGACGAGTCGCGTACTAGGTCGCTTTCTTTAAGACGTTTCGCCGTACTGCCAAATTATGCAAAGCAGTCGAATTTACGACGACGCCTCCAGGATAAAACAGCCCGTTCAAACAACTTACGATTATCAGTTGCACACTGATAAATCGCTCTAGAAATACACCTTTCAAAGTATCTGGTTAAAATAACCAGTCAAGAAAAAAGAGAAAAATTATAGATGAATAGAATTAAGGAAGAGAAGAGGGAAATCAAAATTCATGAATTTGTGAAATCCGGAGTGCTTACTACTGAATTTCTACCCTTTATTTATAGGCAGCTAGTAAGGCTTAATTTTCATTCCCGTCAATGTGGGACTAAAATGAATCTTAATTTCCATTCCCTTCAATGTTGGACTAAAATTAATCTTAATTTTCATTCCTTCAATGTGGGACTAAAATGAATCTTAATTTCCATTCCCTTCGATGTTGGACTAAAATGAATCTTAATTTTCATTCCTTCAATGTGGGACTAAAATGAATCTTAATTTTCAAATTCACTTTCCAATTCCCATTAATATAATTCCAACATCCAATGTGGGACTAACATGAATCTTTTCAAATTCACTTTCCAATTCCCATTAATATAATTCCAACATCCAATGTGGGACTAAAATGAATCTTAATTTCCATTCCCTTCAATGTTGGACTAAAATGAATCTTAATTTTCATTCCTTCAATGTGGGACTAAAATGAATCTTAATTTTCAAATTCACTTTCCAATTCCCATTAATATAATTCCAACATCCAATGTGGGACTAACATGAATCTTTTCAAATTCACTTTCCAATTCCCATTAATATAATTCCAACATCCAATGTGGGACTAAAATGAATCTTTTCAAATTCACTTTTCAATTTCTATTACTATAATTATTATAGTTCCAACAATCCCCCACTTGAATTTAAAGGAAATTTTAGAAGTCCGTCAAACGTTTCTAAGATTGTGCATAAGCAAAGGTGTCTACGACTTGAACCTTAGCGTAGCGAGTAGGATTCTGATTCAACAAGAGTGACACTATTGTCTTGAACTCTATCTCGGACATCATACCCGCACACAACCTTTTCGTAAGGTGTATTCTTGTAGCCCGTGCTTTAGTGGCCTTGCACGTGTATCCCGGTTTAGTGAATGCTCTAGGAATTCTGCCTCGAAATTCCATAGGGACCGGCCTCAGTTCCACAGTCACATAAGTGAATCTATCAAGAGTACTCCTGTAGCCTAGGTACTCCCTCATACAGAGAATAGATATCATTAAGAGTTTCTATTATCTCATCCTGTCATTACTTCAGGATTCATGCTTTACTTGCATGATCATTTTCATATTACTCACAACTTGTTATTACCCATTGAACCTAAGTCTTGGGATCTCCAGTCATTTAGGTCGGGTTACCATCATGAGTAACTAATTGCTTCATAGGCATTAGTCTCATCTTTTTGGATGTATTATGGACTTTCTCTCTAGCTAATCCTTTCGTCAAAGGATCTGCTAAGTTCACATCAGTGCGTACATGATCCACTCTCACAGCTCCTTTAGATATACAATCTCTAACAGTGCTATGTTTTCTTCTAATTTGACGTCTTTTACCATTATAGTAACGGTTCTCAACTTTTGCAATAGCCGCGGTACTATCGCAGTGGATCAACACAGCTGGTATAGGTTTTTCCCATAAAGGGATCTCAGCTAGCAAGCATCTTAACCAACTTGCTTCTTCACTAGCTGTAGCTAATGCTATCATCTCAGACTCCATTGTGGACTGTGCCAGAATGGTCAGTTTCTTTGATTTCCAAGATACAGCTCCTCCGGCTATACTAAATATATAACCACTAGTAGCTTTGGAATCATCCGATAAGGTGTTCCAATCTGCATCACTATACCCTTCTAGTACAGCAGGAAATTTCTGATAGTGTAGGCCGAGGTCCATAGTCCTTTTAAGGTACCTCATTACTCGCTCAATAGCTTGCCAATGTTCGTTACTCGGCCTACTTGTAAATCTGCACAACAATCCTACGACATATGCAATGTCGGGTCTAGTACAATCAGTGGCATACCTAAGACTGCCAATGATGCTCGCATATTCTGCTTGTTTGACACTTTCTCCAGTGTTCTTAAACAGTTTCACACTTGGATCATACGGAGTGCATGCAGGTTTACAATCAAAGTATTTATATTTCTTTAAGATCTTCTCCACATAGTGAGATTGATCCAAAGAAATTCCTTGGTCGGATCTCGTGATCTTGATACCCAAGATCACGCATGCTTCTCTGTGGTCTTTCATATCAAAGTTATTGCATAACAATGATTTCATATCATTAATGGCCTGAATGTTTGATCCAAATATAAGTAGATCGTCTACATATAGACATATGATAGTACAAATGCGATTCTCAGATTTGTAATAGACGCACTTGTCACTTTCATTCACTTTGTACCCATTAATTATCATTAAGTTATCAAACTTTTCATGCCATTGTTTAGGGGCTTGTTTTAGTCCATACAGAGACTTATCTAACTTACAGACCTTGCTTTCTTGTCCTTGGATTACAAATCCTTCTGGTTGTTCCATATAGATTTCTTCTTCTAAGTCACCGTTTAAAAAAGCTGTTATAACATCCATTTGGTGTACTATTAAGTTATAAATGGCTGCTATTGAGATGAGTACCCTAATGGATGTAATTCTAGTGACTGGAGAAAAGGTGTCGAAGAAATCTATATTTTCTCTTTGTCTAAAACCCTTGGCTACAAGGCGTGCCTTGTATTTCTCAATCGTTCCATCAGGTTTTAGTTTCTTTTTCAAAACCCATTTACAACCAATTGGTTTGCAACCCGAAGGTAAGTTTACTAAGTGCCAGGTCTTGTTAGATTCTAGAGAATCTATCTCATCATTGATGGCTTCTTGCCATAAGTCTGCATCCATAGATGACAGTGCTTCTTGAAGATTTATTGGATCTTCTTCTACATTATAGGCCGAATAATCGGGCCCATAGTCTTTAGCAACTCTTGCTCTTTTACTTCTTCGAAGTTCTGTTTCTACATTGTCGCTGCTTTCAGTGCTTTTTATCACAGGAATGTGACTCGATTGTGTGCCCCCACTATTTCTCGATTTGAAAGGAAATTTGTCTTCAAAGAATTCAACATTGTTTGATTCTATAATTACTCTGGTATTTAGGTCATAAAACCTGTATGTCTTACTGTTTGCTGCATACCCAATGAATACGCATTCATAGGCTCTACTAGCGAGTTTAACTCGTTTCGGATCCGGAATTCTGACATAAGCCAGACAGCCCCAAGTTCTTAAATAAGACAAATTTGGTTGTCTTTTCTTTAATATCTCATAAGGTGAGATCTTACTTTTTGACTTGGGAACTTTATTCAGGACATAGCAAACAGTCAATAAAATTTCCCCCCACCAGTGAGGTGCAGCACCAGAATTTAACACGATTGCAACTACAAGTCCAGTAAGAGTCCTATTCTTTCTTTCTGCTTTACCATTCATTTCAAGAGAGTATGGAGCAGTCGTTTCATGTATAATACCATGTTCAGCATAAAAATCATTAAACAAGCTAGAGTCATATTCGGTTCCCCTATCACTACGAAGTCTCTTAATCTTCTTGTTAAATTGATTCTCAATTTCAGTTACATACACCTTAAACATGTCAAGCGCTTCACTTTTATTCTTCATTAGATATACATAAGTATAATCAGAGCAATCGTCAATAAAAGTGATAAAATAACGTTTATTATTTCTAGTTAAACTTCCATCTAATTCACATATATCAGAGTGTATAAGATCTAGGGGGTCAGATTCTTTTATAATTGACTTATGTGAAGTTTTTGTTATTTTAGCTTGACTGCAAAATTCACATTTATTGGAATCATTAACATTTAGTTTAGGGAGTAGGCCTATGTTGCTTGCATTAGTAATGATTCTTTTATTAACGTGACAAAGTATATTTTTGAAATCTTTCCAACCAGGGGGCAGTTTGTCAATAATTACAGCAATTTGAAATTGTTCATTAAGGGGCATACCTTCTGTAATAATCTCATGAGCAATCTTCTGAATTTCGTGGCTTTGAGTTTCCACCGACTTCTCATCCACCATCTTGTAGTTCAAGTAGCGGCTGACAACAAATTTCTTCGCACCTGCTTCTTCAGTATCATATTTCCTTTTCAGAGCCTCCCATACCTGTTTAGCAGTTCTGTAGCTACTGTAGTAGTCGTACAGATCATCAGCAAGGCTGTTCAGAATGTGATTTTTGCATAGATAATCATTCTCGTGCCATAAGGCGATTTCTTTTCGGAGCTGCAGATCATCTGCTGCAGCCTTAGCTTTTGCAGCATCTGAGTCAGACATTTTGGAAGTCCCGTCTGAATCTGCAAGTGAGTTACCGTTAGGTAGTTCAGATGATGCAGAAGGGACAACCGGGATATCCTCAGTCAGAACGTGGGCAACCTTTTTCAGAGTTAAGAAAAATTTCATCTTAGCTTGCCAACGTTTGAAATTGGAACCCTCAAACCTGAAAGGTTTGTCAGAGACCAAAGCGGCCGCAGTAGTACCGATAATTTCCTCAGTTGCCATGGCAGTTATGAAACCGTCTTAAAATTGTTGTTTTCGGATTTGAAAAAATAGAGTTTGGCACAGGGAAATTATCGGGACGAGTCGCGTACTAGGTCGCTTTCTTTAAGACGTTTCGCCGTACTGCCAAATTATGCAAAGCAGTCGAATTTACGACGACGCCTCCAGGATAAAACAGCCCGTTCAAACAACTTACGATTATCAGTTGCACACTGATAAATCGCTCTAGAAATACACCTTTCAAAGTATCTGGTTAAAATAACCAGTCAAGAAAAAAGAGAAAAATTATAGATGAATAGAATTAAGGAAGAGAAGAGGGAAATCAAAATTCATGAATTTGTGAAATCCGGAGTGCTTACTACTGAATTTCTACCCTTTATTTATAGGCAGCTAGTAAGGCTTAATTTTCATTCCCGTCAATGTGGGACTAAAATGAATCTTAATTTCCATTCCCTTCAATGTTGGACTAAAATTAATCTTAATTTTCATTCCTTCAATGTGGGACTAAAATGAATCTTAATTTCCATTCCCTTCGATGTTGGACTAAAATGAATCTTAATTTTCATTCCTTCAATGTGGGACTAAAATGAATCTTAATTTTCAAATTCACTTTCCAATTCCCATTAATATAATTCCAACATCCAATGTGGGACTAACATGAATCTTTTCAAATTCACTTTCCAATTCCCATTAATATAATTCCAACATCCAATGTGGGACTAAAATGAATCTTAATTTCCATTCCCTTCAATGTTGGACTAAAATGAATCTTAATTTTCATTCCTTCAATGTGGGACTAAAATGAATCTTAATTTTCAAATTCACTTTCCAATTCCCATTAATATAATTCCAACATCCAATGTGGGACTAACATGAATCTTTTCAAATTCACTTTCCAATTCCCATTAATATAATTCCAACATCCAATGTGGGACTAAAATGAATCTTTTCAAATTCACTTTTCAATTTCTATTACTATAATTATTATAGTTCCAACAGATGTTGTATGCTTTTAATTAGAGTGTTGACTTACAAATAAAACTTGATATACTGCACACAAGAAAAAAACTAAATCCAACAAAACAAATACATATATACCTAATGATTACAAAATGATTTGAATGAATTTGATCGTTTCAAATTGTTTTTTAATGTAATTGAAATGGATCTTTTGATTTCCCATCAAATTTTGAGAGGTTGGAAAGTAATGTTTAGGAAATGTTGTATGATAGGTGTAGTAAGTTCAGATGATTTTTATCATTATTTATATTTTAAAACCTTAACATATATAAAGGATATTCTAAAGAGAGCTTAAAGTATTTGTTAACTTTGTTTAGTAATTTTTCATATGAAAATAACACGTTCCCTCGTGAAATCTACGAAGCTAAATATATGTCGCGTTTCATTGGCATGAGTTATGGGAAGATAATTGTTTTTAATAAAGATTGCATTTTATATTAAAATGTTTGTCCTTCATTAAATATGTGTCCTATATATAATGTTCTGTTCTATAAGAAAAAAAACACAAAATAATTTACCCAAAGTTTAAGAGTATTTTTTGATAATGTCAAGATTTACGAGCATGTATAAGAATGTTGAAGGAGTAAAACACTTAATGATAATCTTTTAAATAGATTGAAAATGGTTAGAAATATTTATGTAAAATGTCAATAAATCAAATGCGTTCAACTGTCTTTTTTTTTAGGCAAGAAGTAACTGAGATATCATCTTAGTTTTCTTACTAAGATTTTCTTCCCCAAAATGCAACAAGGAATTGTGTGTAAAATTATGTGCATTCTAAGACATGCACGGAAGTTAAAGCTAGTAGGAAACCTTATTTGTAATTGTAAAAAGCTTTCGGTTAAAGAATTAAATATTTCACACTAATTTTCTTCCTGATATCTATATATTGATATATTGTTCAATGATTAGGGAATTTGTATTCAACTAATATATCTTGTTGTGTATAAGAAATGGTGAAAACTGAGTTCTAGAGTGAAATGTGGATATAATATTGAGTCCTTAGCAACCACTTTCGCTAAGTTTGACAGATAAGGTAGCTTTATCTTAAAAAAGAGTTTGTCTTGGAACTTTCTAAAACGAAGATATGAGACTCATCTTGTGAACATTTATAATGGAGCAAAGATGAAGTTCTAGTCAGAGATGTATCATTTTTTAAAAATAAAGAAAAAAACCTTTGCAAAATCGTCATTGACTCATGACGACTATTTTTAAATGAATTAAAATAATAAAAATAAGTGAAAAAAATATTTTTAAAAACTAAACAAGACCTAAGTTATTTTATTTGTTTTTTTTAAATGACAGTGGGTGAACATAGAAGTTCTTAGCCAATACTATTTTGCTGATGTCTGCATTTAAGCATTTTCAATCATTCTTCCATCCACAAATTTGTATTTAGAATTTCAGAATTGTAGTGCATCTACTAATGAAAAGTTTCTCTCAACAAAGCTTATTACTTTCTTATGGAAAGAATCATTAACAAGAGGAATGATTCTAAATTGTTTAAATTTATTAAGAAGTGGAAGGAATGCAACATGAAACCTGATTTTCTTTCTGAAATAGATAATTTTGTACAGATGATTAGTAAAGAACCACCTCCCATAGGTAATCACAAGCTTAATGTATATGGTGCTCAAAGCAAAAGAAATGGTTTCAAAACATGGAATTGGTAGCTGATATATTCCTAGGTTGTTATATCCAAGGTTTCTTTCAAATTCTTCGTTCTATCAATTCTTAGGTTCCTTAGATAGGAAGTTTAGTTCATAATGTATGTTTTGGTTTGACATCTTCTGCTTGATTATGTCCTCTTTGAGAAATAATCAAACCTTGTTCCAATTGTTATTGTTAATAGTTCTTCAACCATCTTTAATCTCAAAGAGGTTATTAGATCTCTATACCTAATGAAAAATTTATGAGTTTACACGTTTAATTTTTTTTCTCTTTTTATAAGAGAGTAAATTTAATATAAGGAAAGGAGAATTTGTGATTGACCAAAACAACATATTGCGTTTGCCGAGAGTCGAACCCGAGTCTATTGCTTGGAAGGAAATTATCCTAACCGTTGGACTACAAACGCTTGTCCGTTTGTTAAAAAAACCGAAAGATGTATTCTTCTTTTTAAAGTAGAAAATAAACTTCTTATTGTGATAAATGATTTAAACAATTTATAGTATAATTTTGTAAAAATAAATAAAAAACATTTCACAATTTATTTCAAGAGCTGATGTATCCTTCTTTTAAAACATCAAATAAAAAACCTTTACAATCCTTAATTATCTCGTTCTTTGTCTTTGTTCCTCTTTTTATTAATTTCTTTCTTTGTATTTGTGATTTGTTGTCGATGGATTTCATGTGTTATTCATATATAAGAACATGAAGATGGATTGAAAGAGTTCATTAATTTTTTGTTGATCATGAATAGAAAAGTAGGTATGTTGACGCCGTATGCTTTTAATTAGAGTGTTGACTTACAAATAAAACTTGATATACTGCACACAAGAAAAAAAAACAAAATCCAACAAAACAAATACATATATACCTAATTATTACAAAACGATTTGAATGAATTTGATCGTTTCAAATAGTTTTTGAATGTAATTGAAATGGATCTTTTGATTTCCCATCAAATTTTGAGAGGTTGGAAAGTAATGTTTAGGAAATGTTGTATGATAGGTGTAGTAAGTTCAGATGATTTTTATCATTATTTATATTGTAAAACCTTAACATATATAAAGGATATTCTAAAGAGAGCTTAAAGTATTTGTTAACTTTGTTTAGTAATTTTTCATATGAGAATAACACTCTGTTGGGCTGCTACCTGTTCACCGGTGATGAGGAGGAGAAGGGGGGTGTACCTGCAAGACACTCTGATGCCAAAGTAAGAAATTGGGCAGAGCGGGAGCAAAAGTACAGAAAGGGCAAGATATGAATTACCTGACCCTCTTGAGGAAAAGGGTATTTATAGAGAGACCCCAGCGCTGGGCCAACCGTCATTTGAGATGGGCTGGATGACCAGGCCCAACCCTAATGACTGCTAGGGCTTACGTGGCGTAGTGAAGACCAGAACGTGGTCTTCGCCCTAGTCCAACTGCTCCTAGAACTCCGGAAAGTGGGTTTGACCTGCTCTTTCGGAGGTGGGCAGTTGGTTGATGACGTGTCCCCGCGGAGGGGAGCACGTGGAGAACGTGCGTCGGGCACGTTGTTCTCCCCGCAGAGGGGAGCTCGCGAGGTGCCCCGGAGCGCGTTGTTCTTCCCGCGGAGGGGAGGAACCAAGGGTCGCGCTTTGGTGCGCCGGGGTCAGTTTTGTTCGGCTGGTAAGAGGGACGACGAGCTGCTGTTGGATGCGCTGCTTGTGTCCGGCGGCATGCTCTGCTCGTCTCGCGGGACGCACGTGCCCGACGTGCCCGGTTCACCTGTTGGGCCATACGTGGTATTGGGCCTACCGATGTCGGGCCCAGACCGGAACAGGAGCCCCCCAAGTCGAAGCTCTGGGAGAGAGCGAGGACTTAAGGTCGCTGTGTCGGGGGAGAGGTAACAAAGCGGGAGGCTCGTCGGGATTCGCGCACGGTGGGACGGCTACCCGCGTGTCGGCGACGACGGGGTGAGAGTAGACGAATGGGCGCGACTGTCAGGCTACCGCCACATGTCGTGTGTTTAGCGGTCGTAGGGGCGGCTACCCTATGTCATTAATGAGCCTAGCGTCGCTTCGAATCCCGCGTCGGGTTATAAATACGGGGGTCCCGCCTCATTTTATTACTTTTCAATCTGCTGTTGTGCCTGCGAAGCTCTGTCATCACTGTTCGTCCGCCGCTTGCCGTCGATCGCCGCTGCATCGTTTGATCCTTTCCTCCATTCGCCTCTGTTACAAGTGAGTTCTCACTTCTCTTCTCTTTTCTTTCTGTCGTTTAATTGGAACGTGTGGTCGGGGCATGATGAATGTCGCGAGACCCGCTGCATCTGGCGAACTTTCTGATTAGCGTCCCGGGGAGAATCGGCTGATTCCGATGAATGTCCCGAGGACGAGGGCTTTCTCCGATGAATGCCCCTGGGACGAGTGCCTTTTCCGGTGAATGCCCCGGAGAGGCGCGCTTTTTTTGGTGACCATCCTGAGGAGGGATGACGGGTCGGCTTTAGACGCCCCGAGGAGGGTAGACGGGGAGCGAGTGTTTGCTCGTCGTTTTCCGGCCTTTGTCGCCCTTTCACTTGACCTGCGGTGGAAGGGTGGATTTGATCCTGGCTATCGAATTCACCGTTGTCCTCTGCTTTTCAGGTGTAGATGTCGGCTCTGGTACCAGGGATAATGGTCGAAGACAACGAACCCGAGGTCCCGTACTTTGACGACGAGCGCATTGCCCCGTCCGAGGAATGGGCGGCCGAGGAGCCGCTTTCTACCCCGTCTTGTTTTATGGCCGATGCGTCCGACGTGTACGCTGTTAGACTAAGGCACGGATCTAGAAGGGGGGGTTGAATAGATCCCTTTTAAAAAAATTTGAGTGGCGCTACCAATAAATTGGTTTTCAAAATTGTTTTAAAATGCGGAAGCGGCCTTGGAAAATATAGTCTAAAACGAACAACTATTGGAGAGCCGGATATGCGTCAAGCAGATGAATTTAAGACGATAACGGATAGTAAATCACTACACACTTTTATGCAAAACACAGATGTGATTCACTCGTACTATTTCCTTATTCCAATGATCAAAAATTACACCAAAACTAGCAGCAAAGATTAAGGCAATTTTAGTTCAGCACTTTTGTCAAACAGTTGGTGTGCACAAAACTAGCAGCAAATTTAAGGCAGTTTTAGTTCAGCACTTTTGTCAAACAGTTGGTGTGCACAAAACTAGCAGCAAATTTAAGGCAATTTTAGTTCAGCACTTTTGTCAAACAGTTGGTGTGCACAAAACTAGCAGCAAATTTAAGGCAGTTTTAGTTCAGCACTTTTGTCGAACAGTTGGTGTGCACAAATACCTTAAATGATATTTGTGTTGAATGAGTGATAAAAAAAAACCTTAGTACAGTATTTCTACTGTACTTAGTAGTTAAAACAATGTTTCACCAACTCACTCAATCAATACTACAATTTGACAAAATCACTTATTCTAGAATCACTTAATTTTTAAGCTGTAATTGAAAATGCAGAAAATAAAGGAACACAAGATTTGATGAGGCAGTTCCCCCAGTCGTCCTCGCGTTGGGGTACGTCTGCCCTCAATTCTACAAAGAGAATTGAGATATGTATTGAATAGATATCACCTGTTTGGTAGAACAGTTATACACAAGAATCGATAGACAATTGATACAAACAATCTTAATGTTGCTGATAATTTCTACCACTTCTTGCCCCTTGATTCAAGATGAATCAAGTCCTCCAATTTGATGTGAATGACCTCCGATTGCAGCCACCTTATTGACAACTCTTCCGTTGATCAAACCTTCGGCACGGCTGATCTTAGACACACCCAAATTGAACCCGGAACGTCTTCAACCTTTCAACGCCCTAGCTACTAGATTGATCAACCCTCCGCTAATCAATCACCTTCGCACTCGCTTGATAGCTGAACCGACAATTCCGTAACAAAAGCCTTCAAAACCTGTAGTCTTGATAGGTAAAACCTTCAAGGTTTTCTGCAAGAAACACCTGCCCCAATTTCCACCCGAACCGGATCTTCAATCAACGCGTTCGAACCTTATCACCCTTGAACAAGACACCAATCACAGCAAAAATGATTGTGTGTATTTGAGGATTTGTGTGTTGTTTGAAGGATGAAGATGAAGAAATATGTTGCACCTATTTCACGTTTCTTGCCCTGACAATTTACTCAAGATTTTAATTGTTATTTGTTAAAAATGAACAAAACATTATTTATAGTAACAGGCAGATCAACCAATTAAACAGTTTTTCAAACACAGCAAAAAATGTTGCACAACGCGCGAACGGTCGACCATAGGGTCGGCGTGCGCTGACCCGTGGGGAATACACAGCTTCATGCGCTGAGTGGTATGGTCGACTCATGGTGTGTTTGTGCTGACCCGTGGAAAAGTGACCTGATGAGCTGACTGCATGAGCTGACTGTATGGTCGACTCATCCTGATGAGCTGACTGCATGAGCTGACTGTATGGTCGACTCATGGTCTGCATGTGCTGACCAGTGGAGAATGAGCTGACTGTATGGTCGACTCATAGCTCCAAAATCTGCAAACCTGATGCATGAGCTGATTGTATGGTCGACTCATGGTCTGCATGAGCTGACCAGTGGAGAATGAGTTGATCCATGTGCTGACTGTATGGTTGACTCATAGCTACAAAACCTGCAAAAATTGATATGTTTGTTGTTTCGTGCATCTTGTCACGACCAAACATTAGTCACATATATTGCCAATGAAATATGTATGGTTGACTCATAGCTACAAAACCTGCAAAAATTGATATGTTTGTTGTTTCGTGCATCTTGTCACGACCAAACATTAGTCACATATATTGCCAATGAAATATGATGATTTAAAAAGGATATAGGAAGGATGTAATATGTTAAGTATTGCATGACGATTCTGATTCATCTGAGGTTGTACTTTGTCATCATCGTAAGTATGCATGACGACTCCGATTCATCCGAGGTTGTACTTTGTCATCATCGAAACTTGAGAACGTATGTTGTGAGACAGTTTTCCCTCACATTCTCCCCCTTTTTGATGATGACAAACCTGTGCGAAGCTTGGTGAACACAACATGCGATATCTTTAACATAGTAGTAAGCTCCCCCTTTCTTTTACAGTCATAGCTGTTGTGGTCTACAATCTACTTGTCTTTTCTCCCCCTTTGACAACATCAAAAAGAGATGGAGAAAGGTAAAGTTTTGGCATATTAACAATTAACAAAATACTCAACAGGTTATAAGTAATCATATACCAATATCCACACAAAATATTGACAATGAGCACAATATTGAAAATAGATTAAACCAGATTAAGGACACATAAGTCATAACATTTTATAGGAATCAAGACTGTAAAACAAACATTAGTGTGCACTTAGGAGAGATAAAACAGAACATGATAACAAAAACAACATGGAGAATGAGCAAATGCAAAAACAAATGACTAATATCCTTGTCCCTTGCCCATATCAAAGGAAGACGGATAACGATATGGATCAGCCATATCAGTGAGGTAATCCACTGCTTGATTCAGGCGATTGATGCTGCGAGAGACGACTGTTTCTTAGTATCCATGGGCAGTTGTGAAAGCTGCAAATCTTTCATTCATTCTTGTTGAAAAAGAGTTGAACTGTTCAGATTTGGTGTGTAGCTCAGTTCGGATGCACAAATGTAGATTTGCACTTAATGTCACATATCAAGCCATATTTGATGCCTACCTAAAATGCCACAAAAAAAATTTGCATCCAAACAATTTATCATACAAAAAAAATGTCATACATATGCAACATAGGTCAAACGATACAATTGTTGATCATGAGAGTTATTAGAGAGAGAGAGAGAGAAATGGAACAATATCACCTTAATGCCGGAGTAGCTTGATAAACAACATACTTGTACTTACACGAATATCAAATTGTTAGAAGTACAACAGCATGATTATTTGAATGAAATAAGATAACATCAGCAAATATTATTCCCGTTCCGAAATGTCGAGGATGCCAAGTTCTCGGCGGATATGAAAGAAAGGTTCCGTTGCTAGCGGCTTTGTGAAAATGTCCGCTAGTTGGTTTTTAGTGTCAACGTGTTCAAATATAACATCACCTTTCTCAACATGGTCCCTAAGAAAATGGTGTCGAATTTCTATATGTTTAGTGCGAGAGTGTAATACGGGATTTTTGGTAAGGTTAATAGCGCTAGTGTTGTCACATAGGATAGGAATACGTTCAAGTTTAAGATTGAAATCTAGTAGTTGTTGCTTAATCCACAGAATTTGAGCACAACAACTACCCGCGGCAACGTATTCCGCCTCGGCCGTTGATAAAGCAACTGAAACTTGTTTCTTGCTATGCCAACTAACCAAGGAGTTTGAAAACAAATGACATGTACCACTAGTGCTTTTCCTATCCGATTTGCACCCGGCAAAGTCGGAATCGGAGTAACCTACCAACGAGCAATCACTACCCTTAGAATACCACAATCCATACTTCGGGGTACCTGACAGGTATCGAAGAATTCGTTTAACAGCTTTTAGGTGGGATTCTTTGGGACATGATTGGTATCGTGCACACATGCACACACTAAACATAATATCAGGACGTGACGCAGTAAGATAGAGAAGTGAACCAATCATACCTCTATATCGTTTTACCTCTACGTCCTTGCCATTTTCATCTTTATCCAAATTTACGCATGTAGGCATTGGGGTGTCTATGGCCTTGGATTTTGCCATGTCAAATCTCTTGATCAAGTCCAAACAATATTTTGTTTGGCTCACGAATGTCCCTTCTTGGAGTTGTTTAATTTGCAGGCCGAGGAAGTATGTGAGCTCCCCCATCATACTCATCTCGAATTCGCCCTGCATGAGGTCAGAAAACTCTCTCACGAGATTCATGTTAGTGGATCCAAATATAATATCGTCAGCATAGATTTGCACCAAAATCAAGTGCTTTCCTTGACGTTTAATGAAGAGTGTAGTGTCAACCTTTCCTCGTGAGTACCCCTGATTAAGTAAAAACTTACTTAGTCGCTCATACCAAGCTCTAGGAGCTTGTTTGAGACCATATAAAGCTCTTTTTAACTTGTAAACATGTTCAGGGTATTCATGAGATTCAAAACCGGGAGGTTGAGACACATATACTTCTTCATTTATGTGACCGTTAAGGAACGCACTTTTAACATCCATTTGAAATAACTTAAAATCCTTTGCACATGCAAAGGCGAGTAAAAGGCGTATAGCCTCGAGTCGGGCAACCGGCGCATAAGTTTCCTCATAGTCGATGCCTTCCTCTTGGTTATACCCTTGAGCGACCAATCTCGCTTTATTACGGGTTATTACCCCGTTTTCGTCCAACTTGTTCCTAAACACCCATCGGGTGCCGATTACTCGATGGCCTCGCGGAGGAGGGACAAGGTCCCATACCTCGTTTCTTTTAAACTGATTTAGTTCCTCTTGCATCGATAAAAACCAGTGCTCATCGAGTAGGGCCTCTTTAGGGTTTTTAGGCTCTATTTGTGAAACGAAAGCGAAGTGATAACAAAAGTTACTTAGCTTAGATCGAGTGGTGACTCCCTTTGTGATGTCTCCGAGAATATTGTCAATTGGATGATCTTTACACGACTTCCAAGCTTGAGGGAGATCATCGTTTGTAGGCGGATGAGCTTCCTCAGTTACCTCATGGTGTGCATCCTTATCCTCCTCAATTTTGACTCTATCGGGTTGATCAATCCCCGTTTCGCCACCTTTGAGTATGTCTTCTGTGGATGTACCTGCACCATGAACAACACTATCCTTTCCGACATTTCTCGGATAGGACTCATCAAACGTAACGTGCACAGACTCTTCAACAGCTAGTAATCTTTTATTATAAATCCTATATGCTTTACTTGATTGCGAGTACCCTAGAAAAATGCCTTCATCGGCTTTTGAATCAAACTTGCCCAAGTTTTCCTTTCCATTGTTTAATACAAAGCACTTGCATCCAAAAACATGAAGGTGAGAAACATTAGGCTTTCGCCCTTTTAAAAGTTCATACGGAGTTTTGTTTAGAATGGGACGGATGAGTACCCTATTCAAAACATAACATGCCGTACTAATGGCGTCGGCCCAAAAGTATTTTGGTAAACCACTATCATTAATCATTGTTCTTCCCAATTCTTCTAAAATTCTGTTTTTACGCTCCACAACCCCATTTTGTTGAGGAGTTCGTGGAGCCGAGAAGTTATGATCGATGCCATGGTTACCGCAATATTCTTCAAATAAATGATTTTCAAATTCACCTCCGTGGTCACTTCTTATTGACACAATGTTTGTATTTAACTTATTTTGGGAGAGCTTGGCAAATCTCTCAAAAGCGGCAAACGTGTCACTTTTACTTACTAAGAAGATGGTCCAACAGAACCTAGAAAAGTCGTCCACTATTACGAATCCGTAATAGTTTCCTCCTAGACTTTTGATCCTAGACGGCCCAAACAAGTCCATATGAAGTAGTTCAAGAGGTCTCGTTGTTGAAATAATCTTTTTGGATTTAAAGGAGATCCTCGTTTGTTTTCCTTTTTGACAAGCATCACAAAGGTGATCCTTGGTGAACTTAATTTTGGGAAGTCCTAGTACTAGATCTTTTGAGACAATCTTATTGAGTAAGTCAAAGTTGACATGCGCTAAGCGCCTATGCCATAGCCATGAGTCTTCACTCATAGATATGAGACATTGATCGCTTGTTGGGGATACCATATTTAAGTCAAGCATATACACATTGTTTACTCTAAAACCAATAAACACATTCTTCTTATCACTTTCATGCACAATTTTGCAGCAATCTTTTGAAAAGGAAACATTGTAACCTTTGTCGCATAATTGGCTAATGCTAAGGAGATTATGTTTAAGGTTTTCAACAAGCAATACATCGGAAATTGAAGTAGAGGAGGGATTACCTATACTACCTTTACCTAGTATCGCTCCGCGGTTGTTATCACCGTATGTTACATACCCTTTCTTCTTAGCCACGAAGTCTATGAATAAGGATATGTCTCCAGACATGTGCCTTGAGCACCCACTATCAAGAATCCATCTTCTCTCGGTGGACTCGACACATTTCACCTGTCAAAATATAACTCAGAAAAGGGAGGTACCCAATGGCATATTGGGTCCTAATAGGTTAGCGACAAGACGGTTGCGTTTGGGCAACCATTGGTAGATGCCTTTAGGAACAAGAAATCTCCTAAATCGACATTTACCAATAGAGTGGCCTTTCTTGCAACAGTAAAAGCATACAAAGTCGACATTAGAATCACTTTCACTTGCTTGATCCCTAATTACATATGCATATTTTTGATATGGGTTTATCATACTTTTTCTAAAATCCTTTTTATCGATTGCAAATGTAATTTTAGGTTTAAGTGCCTTGTCTAATTTGGCCTTAAGGTTTCTAACCTCACCTTGCCAAATATGACAAGTATCACAACCAAAGTTGAAAGGATTACTATTGTTCTTACAATCCGATTCATTATCTTTCACAATGGAAGCCTTAAGGTCCTCTAATTTCTTTTCGGACTCTAAGACTTTGTGCTCTAAATATGTAAAAATTCTTCTATTAGAAGCAAGTTTCTTAAAGGCTTCAGTTGCTTCCTTGTGTAAAACATCGAATGCGGTTTGTAATTCGGAATGAGACATATTAGATGACATATTATATCTAGAGTGACGTACCTGTTTCTTTTTCTTTTTCTGATTTGCGGAGAGACATAGATTCACGGACTCTTCTTCATCACTAGAGCTTTCATTAGAGGAGGAAGAATCACTGTCGCTTTCCCACGCGATGTACGCCCTCCTAGGCTTTGATGCTCTCTTATGTGACTTCGATTGATCCTTTTCTTTTCCCTTGTTGTTCATTGGACAGTCCGGTTTGTAGTGACCGGGCTTTCCACATTTATAGCACGTTCCTCTAGTCTTTTTGCCTTTTTGATTGTCATCTTTGGAGAACCTTGATTGCCTTCGGAAATTTACCAGGTTCTTCTCCGAATGTTGGATGCCGTTCTTTCTCACGTACCGGTTATACCGTTTAACGAACAGCCCCATGTCCTCATTTATGTCTTCTTCTTCGTCGTCGCTTGAAGAATAATCACTTTGCTCTTTTGCTTTAGACTTCGAGGAAGAAGCCTTAAGAGCTATGGACTTTTTTTCACTCATCTTTACTTTGTCCTTCTTTTCTTTCCTTTCATGTTGGTCAAGACTCAAGAGTACCTGTTCATGCTCTTGTAGTTTGCCGAACAATGTAGTCAGGTCTAATATCGTAAGATCATTTGCCTCTTTGATGGCGGTCACTTTCGGCTGCCATTCCCTGCTAAGACATCTCAAAACTTTATTAGTAGCAAGATCATTGGAAATAGGTCTTCCTAGTGAATGTAGTCTGTTTATGAGATGAGTAAATCTCTTTTGCATGTCAGCAATGGATTCCCCTTGCTCCATGAAAAAAAGATCAAACTCTTGTATAAGAGTGTTGATTCGAGCCAACTTAACATCGTTTGTCCCCTCATGGGCAATTTGTAGTGCATCCCACATAGTCTTAGCCGTAGGGCAATGGGATACACGGTAGTATTCATCTACACCTAATGAGGAGATTAGAATGTTCTTAGCTTTCCAATCGTAATTATACTTTCGCTCATCGTCGTCGGTCCATTGTGCTTCGGGCTTTGGCACAACTTCGTTATTCTCATTTGTCATGGTTATTTCAATCGGACCATTGAGAATAACGTTCCATATCTTTCTATCTATGGAATTAATGTGCACCCGCATACAGTCTTTCCAATAGCTATAATTTTCACCGTTAAAAACAGGAGCCCTATTATACGCCCCTTTAGGTTCGTTAGCCATTATTCTATCAATGTTGTATTTGAAGCACCGAATAACCGGAGCTCTGGATACCACTTGTTAGACTAAGGCACGGATCTAGAAGGGGGGGTTGAATAGATCCCTTTTAAAAAAATTTGAGTGGCGCTACCAATAAATTGGTTTTCAAAATTGTTTTAAAATGCGGAAGCGGCCTTGGAAAATATAGTCTAAAACGAACAACTATTGGAGAGCCGGATATGCGTCAAGCAGATGAATTTAAGACGATAACGGATAGTAAATCACTACACACTTTTATGCAAAACACAGATGTGATTCACTCGTACTATTTCCTTATTCCAATGATCAAAAATTACACCAAAACTAGCAGCAAAGATTAAGGCAATTTTAGTTCAGCACTTTTGTCAAACAGTTGGTGTGCACAAAACTAGCAGCAAATTTAAGGCAGTTTTAGTTCAGCACTTTTGTCAAACAGTTGGTGTGCACAAAACTAGCAGCAAATTTAAGGCAATTTTAGTTCAGCACTTTTGTCAAACAGTTGGTGTGCACAAAACTAGCAGCAAATTTAAGGCAGTTTTAGTTCAGCACTTTTGTCGAACAGTTGGTGTGCACAAATACCTTAAATGATATTTGTGTTGAATGAGTGATAAAAAAAAACCTTAGTACAGTATTTCTACTGTACTTAGTAGTTAAAACAATGTTTCACCAACTCACTCAATCAATACTACAATTTGACAAAATCACTTATTCTAGAATCACTTAATTTTTAAGCTGTAATTGAAAATGCAGAAAATAAAGGAACACAAGATTTGATGAGGCAGTTCCCCCAGTCGTCCTCGCGTTGGGGTACGTCTGCCCTCAATTCTACAAAGAGAATTGAGATATGTATTGAATAGATATCACCTGTTTGGTAGAACAGTTATACACAAGAATCGATAGACAATTGATACAAACAATCTTAATGTTGCTGATAATTTCTACCACTTCTTGCCCCTTGATTCAAGATGAATCAAGTCCTCCAATTTGATGTGAATGACCTCCGATTGCAGCCACCTTATTGACAACTCTTCCGTTGATCAAACCTTCGGCACGGCTGATCTTAGACACACCCAAATTGAACCCGGAACGTCTTCAACCTTTCAACGCCCTAGCTACTAGATTGATCAACCCTCCGCTAATCAATCACCTTCGCACTCGCTTGATAGCTGAACCGACAATTCCGTAACAAAAGCCTTCAAAACCTGTAGTCTTGATAGGTAAAACCTTCAAGGTTTTCTGCAAGAAACACCTGCCCCAATTTCCACCCGAACCGGATCTTCAATCAACGCGTTCGAACCTTATCACCCTTGAACAAGACACCAATCACAGCAAAAATGATTGTGTGTATTTGAGGATTTGTGTGTTGTTTGAAGGATGAAGATGAAGAAATATGTTGCACCTATTTCACGTTTCTTGCCCTGACAATTTACTCAAGATTTTAATTGTTATTTGTTAAAAATGAACAAAACATTATTTATAGTAACAGGCAGATCAACCAATTAAACAGTTTTTCAAACACAGCAAAAAATGTTGCACAACGCGCGAACGGTCGACCATAGGGTCGGCGTGCGCTGACCCGTGGGGAATACACAGCTTCATGCGCTGAGTGGTATGGTCGACTCATGGTGTGTTTGTGCTGACCCGTGGAAAAGTGACCTGATGAGCTGACTGCATGAGCTGACTGTATGGTCGACTCATCCTGATGAGCTGACTGCATGAGCTGACTGTATGGTCGACTCATGGTCTGCATGTGCTGACCAGTGGAGAATGAGCTGACTGTATGGTCGACTCATAGCTCCAAAATCTGCAAACCTGATGCATGAGCTGATTGTATGGTCGACTCATGGTCTGCATGAGCTGACCAGTGGAGAATGAGTTGATCCATGTGCTGACTGTATGGTTGACTCATAGCTACAAAACCTGCAAAAATTGATATGTTTGTTGTTTCGTGCATCTTGTCACGACCAAACATTAGTCACATATATTGCCAATGAAATATGTATGGTTGACTCATAGCTACAAAACCTGCAAAAATTGATATGTTTGTTGTTTCGTGCATCTTGTCACGACCAAACATTAGTCACATATATTGCCAATGAAATATGATGATTTAAAAAGGATATAGGAAGGATGTAATATGTTAAGTATTGCATGACGATTCTGATTCATCTGAGGTTGTACTTTGTCATCATCGTAAGTATGCATGACGACTCCGATTCATCCGAGGTTGTACTTTGTCATCATCGAAACTTGAGAACGTATGTTGTGAGACAGTTTTCCCTCACATACGCCACCGTCGAGGATACGCCTATAGGGGAGCCACAGCATTGGCAGGTGTACCGACCAAAAGAGCATCATCGTATCTGCTCGCGATATGGGCGGCGGATGTTCCCGATGCACGAGTTCTACTTTAAAGAAGCTCGGCTCCGGTTACCGTTCTCCGCCTTTCATCTGGGGCTCTTTGATTGGTTGCGCCTGGCCCCATCCCAACTGCACCCCAACGCATTGGCTTTCATCCGTGCTTTCGAGGTGGTGTGCTTCTACCTCTCGGTGGAGCCGACGGTACCGTTGTTTTTCCGCATCTTCCACTTACAGCAGCAGACGGTGAATGGTCGCCACAGATGGGTTTCCTTTAAGCAATCGACCAAACTTTTCAAAGCGTATAGTGATTCCGTCAAGGATTTCAAAAGCCGGTTCTTCCTCGTCAAACCGATCACGCAGCAGGGCTCGGATACTCTCTTCGACGAGGGCGAGCGAACGGTAGATGGCCAGCGGTTCCTCGCGTGGCTTCCTAAGATACATCTACTGTGGACTGCGGAGCATTTCAACCGAGGAACGGATAGGTATATCGTTCGGGCGAGGACCCTCGAGGAGAAAGACATGGCCGCCTATTTGAAAATAGTCGCCTTTGTGCGGTCTCTCCCTCCGTCGAAGCTGGTGACGCCCGACGGTCGGCATATCCTCGACGCGCAGGGGAATGTGCGTACTAAGAAGCGTCTGATTAATACCAAGACCCTGCTCGGTTGTGCGACCGGGGCGGCCGCTCTAGATTATCTAGGTAGGAATGTTCATTTTCTCCCCGTGGTCGGGGCTCCGACTGTCGCTAACTTTTTTCTTTGTTTTTGCAGCGAACATGTCTTCTGTCGAGGAGCGGGTGAAGCAGTTGCGTGCCACCAGGAATGCCGCGGTCCCGAGGACGAGGGTGAGTCAGCTGGTCGGACAGGAGGTCGCGACGCCGGGGGGGCAGAGTTCGTCTTCTTCGCCTCAAGGGAGTCAATCTCCTGCATCTCAAGGAGCATCGAAGAGGCAGAGGTCCGAGGAGCCCCGAGGTGTGGTGGATCTGACGGTCGGTACGGATGAGGAAGGTTATGTCGTCCCGCCCTGCCATTAGCATCCGGGCTATTTTCATGGTGCCCGTTCTCCTACCGTCTCCGCTGGGGAGGTGAAGGCTGTCCGTCAGGCCGATCGAGAGTCTTGTCGACGTGTTCTGGCGGAGGACTTGGCTGCAATGATGCGGATGTTCACGACGGCTCTTGTGCTGAACGAGGAGGGTTGCTCCGCTGCCGAGCTGTCTAAACTGCAGGGGGACCTTACCCTAATGCAGTCGCGATTGGCCAAGCTTACTGAGGAGTTGGAGAAGAGCCAGAAGGACGTTGCTGAGCAGCGAAAACGGGCAGAGGGCGCTGAGGGGAAGGTGACTTCGCTGGAGGAGAAGCTGGGGGAAGCGACGGCCAAGGTGCAGGCGCTGAAGGTTCGCACGGAAGTCTTGGACAGCGCAGTTCGTCCGGCCAAGGACGAGACAAATGGAGATTGACGGTTAATCACTCGTGCTGACCTGATTGCCCGTATCCGGGTGCTGGAAAGCGACTGTCTGGAGGCTGTCGAGGTCGGATTCAAGAGCGCTGTTGAGCAAATTCAGGTCGCCAATCCTGGTGTCGCACTGGCCGTGGATGGGATCGGGCCGTACCACGAGATCATTGACGGGAAGTTGGTCGATCCCTATCTTGTTGTTCCTGAGGAGGATCCCGCGATTGCTGATCGGGCGGACGAGGTAGCATAAGTTGCCGGGCCTGCGTGCTCGTTGTTTTTATGGCCTGCGTGCCGATATTTGTGACATCTTTCTTTGGGCCTGCGTGCTCTGTTTTTGTAACATTGACTACTGGGCTGGTGCCCGCCTTTTGCTTAATATATTTTTTTGTGGATTTTCTAAGTGTGCGCTCGGTATTTGCATGACGCTTATGCTCGTTTTTCGTATTTGTTTATTTGGATGCTTTTGCATGCTTTTGATGTGTATGATATTTCTTGTAAATTTTTTAAGTGTGTGTTCGGTATGTTTGGGTGTTAGCTCGACGATTTGTTACCGGTGGTGCAGGGAACCGGCCGGTTTGGCCGGCGACGTAGCCGGCCGTTTCGGGGGTAGTTCTCCCCGGGGCGTGGACGTCCCATCGCGAGCTGGGTGTCCTGCCGTTTTTGGTACGGCGGCGGGGAATCTCGGTCGAGGTGTTCCCTGTCGAGCAAGGCCGTCTGCCCGCGCACACGAGAGGCAGGGCTTGCTTCTTTTGGTCGCTAGTGGACGTGGGGGTGTGCGGTGGTACCATGTCGCCCCCCCAGTGGTCGGGATGATGGGTCGTCGCGGGCAGTGTTCTAACTGTAGTACCGCTTATGCTTCGCGGCGTTCCATGGTCGAGCTAGTTGTTCACCGTGCAGGTTTTCGAGGTAATAGGCCCCGTGCTCCGTTTTGTCCCGGACTCGGTAAGGGCCTTCCCAGTTCGCAGCCAGTTTTCCCTCGTGGGAGTCTTTCTGGTTTCTGCGTAGAACTAAATCGCCTGTGTGAAAGTCGCGTTTTAGGACTTTGTTGTTGTGGCGAAGTGTGACTTGTTGCTTCAGCCGGGCTTCGCGGAGGGCTGCCCTAGAGCGAATTTCTTCGACGAGGTCGAGCTCTTCTCGGAGGGCGCCGTCGTTGTCGTCGGTACCCAGGGGAGCTTCCGTTCGTCGGGATGGTTCGCGAATTTCGACCGGTATCACGGCCTCGGTTCCGTACGTGAGGCGAAATGGGGATTCCCCCGTGGTTGAGTGGGGAGTGGTGCGGTATGCCCAGAGGACGCTGTGGAGCTCTTCGACCCATGCTCGTTTGGCGTCGCCAAGTCGTCGTCTGAGTCCTCTGAGTATGACTCTGTTTGCCGATTCCGCCTGGCCGTTTGTCTGAGGGTGTTCGACCGAGGCGAAGTGATGTTTGGTTCCGAGTTTGGTGACGAAGTCGCGAAAGTTTTTGTCCGTGAATTGTGTGTCGTTGTCGATGACGATGGCGAGTGGGACCCCGAATCTGGCGAGGATGTTGCGTTTGTAGAATCGGAGTATGTTGTGGGCGGTGATTTTGGCCAGAGCTTCGGCCTCGATCCACTTGGTGAAGTAGTCAACTCCCACGATGAGGTACTTGTTCTGGTAGGAACCTAGGGGGAAGGGCCCGAGGATGTCCAGCCCCCACCAGGTGAATGGCCACGGAGATGAGAGGGACGTGAGGTCGGTCGGGGGGGCGAGGTGCATGTCCCCGTGTTGTTGACATTTATCACATCGTTTGACGTGTTCCTTCGCGTCGGATTGCATTGATGGCCAGTAATAGCCTGCGCGTAGGGCCTTTCGTGCTAGGGATCTTCCGCTGAGGTGCTGCGCGTTGATGCCTTCGTGGATTTCTTCTAGAACGGCTGTACTCTGGGACTTATCTATGCATTTGAGGAGTGGGATTGCGAAGCCTCGACGGTACAGTCGTCCCTCGAGGAGGACGTACGAGCAGGCGCGTCGTTTCGTTGCGCTGGCCTCTCCAGGGTTGGCCGGAAGGTGGCCGGTGCTGAGATAGGTGTGGAGCGGGGTCATCCAGCAGTCAGTATCTCCGACGACGTTGATGTCGAGGGGGGTGGTGGTCGCGCTGGTACTTGGTTGCGACAAGATCTCTTGAATGACCGACTTGTGGCGGCCTCGCTTTTTGGTGCTTGCCAGTTTGAAGAGGATGTCGGCGTGGGTGTTCTGCTCGCGAGGGACGTGTTGAATCTCTGCTGTGTCGAAACCTCGCAATTTTTCGGTGATGAGCGCGAGGTATCCGGCGAGGGTGTCGTTTTTTGCTTGATATTCGCCTCGGACTTGTGAAGCGACTAGCTGGGAGTCCGTGTAGATTCGGATGTCCCTGGCTCCCAGGTCGGATGCCAGGCGAAGGCCGACCAGAAACGCTTCGTACTCGGCCTGGTTGTTGGTCGTCGGGAAGGCCAGTGTGAGTGAGACTTCGATGACCATACCCTCGTCGTTGTCGAGGACGATGCCGGCGCCGCTTCCCGTGGAGTTGGAGGAGCCATCCACAAAAATGGTCCAGAGGTGGTTCCTGGCGGGGGAGGGGGGGGTCGGGTGGTGTGATCATCTCGGCGACGAAATCGGCCAAGGCTTGATCCTTGATGGCGTGCCGGCCCTCGTAGGTAATGTCGAACTCGGAGAGTTCTAGCGACCATTTCAGCATGCGTCCGGCCATGTCGGGGCGGCCGAGGAGCTGGCGGATGGGCTGATCGGTGCGGAGCACGATGGCGTGTGCGAGAAAATAATGTCGGAGTCGGCGTGCTGCTGTTATGAGGGC
Source organism: Lathyrus sativus (assembly GCA_963859935.3). Lineage (NCBI taxonomy): Eukaryota > Viridiplantae > Streptophyta > Magnoliopsida > Fabales > Fabaceae > Lathyrus > Lathyrus sativus. The sequence goes on from OZ012735.1 coordinate 587,455,668, forward strand.
CAGGGCGACTTTCTCGATCAGCTGGTATCGGACTTCTGGGCCATGGAGAGCTTTGCTAGTAAAGTAGATGGGCTTTTGGCCCTCCCCAGATTCGCTGACGAGGACGGTGCTGACGGCTTCGTTGGCCACGGCCAGATATAAGTATAGGGTTTCGCCCGTCGCGGGGCGCGTCAGCACTGGTGGTTCAGATAAGACGTGTTTGAGGTGGCAAAGGGCTTTCTCACATTCGTCCGTCCATTCGAATTTGGTCTCCTTCCTGAGCAGTTTGAAAAATGGGAGGGCGTGTTGGGCCGACTTGGCAATGAATCGTGAGAGGGAGGCAAGCACGCCATTGAGGGACTGGATAGCCTTCTTCGTGGTAGGCGTGGTGATATTGGAGAAGGCGTGGCATTTGTCCGGATTGGCTTCGATCCCCCATTCGGTCAAGTAGTAGCCGAGGAATTTACCGGCGCAGACGCCGAAGGTGCACTTCTCCGGGTTAAAACGCATGCGGCATGACCTTGCGGTCTCGAAGACCTTCCGGAGGTGTGCCGCGTGGTCGTCCTCCGCGCCGGATTTGACGATCATGTCGTCCATGTATACTTCAAGCATGTCTCCGATTTCGTCGCGAAAGACACAGTTCATCATCCGCTGGTATGTGGCCCCGGCGTTTTTGAGGCCGAAGAGCATCACGTTATAATAGTAATTGCCCGACGCCGTCATGAAGGCCGTGGCTTGTTTATTGTGTTCGACCATCGGGATCTGATTGTATCTCGAGTACGCGTCCATGAAGGACAAGAGCTTGAAGCCCGCGGAGTTGTCGACAAGCTTGTCGATATTGGGGAGGGGGTAGGCGTCCTTAGGACATGCCCGGTTGATATCAGTATAGTCAACACACATGCGCCATTTTCCATTATTCTTTTTAACGAGTACAACATTGGAAGCCAGGTTGGATACCGGGCTTCTGAAATGAAATTTGCCTCTAAGAGGTCTTTTACAGCTTGTTCGGCCGCTGCCGATTTTTCGGGGGATTGGCGACGCCGACGTTGTACAACGGCCTTTGCGGTCGGGTTGATGGACAGCTGGTGGCAGGCGACCTCGGGGTCGAGTCCCGGCATTTCCGCGGCGCTCCAAGCGAAGAGGTCGGCATTCTCGTGGAGGCAGGCTTGGAGCTGACGTTTCGCGAGGTCTGGGAGTCCGGCGCCTATCCTCACGGTTCTGCTCGTGTCTTCCCCGAGGGGGACGAGTTCGAATTCTCCGTCCGGGATGGGGCGCGCTGGGTGTGAGGGCTGCCCGTTGACTTCGCTGGTCTTTGTTTCGTGGTCGAGCTCGTCGGTGAAGCGACTGTCGAGCTCAACGGATCCGACCAGATCCGTTGGTTTGCCCTTTGGCGTTGTGCTTGACGTTTTCTTCTTGGTCGCTGGAGCGATGGAGTCTAGGCCTTTCAGCGCGGCTTCGAAACATCTTCGGGCGGCCTCGATGTCTCCGTTGAGGGTCACCACGGCCCCCCTTCTTGTGTAGTATTTCATCTTCAGGTGGACGGTGGAGGGTACCGCGGTGAGCTCTGCTATCGCCGTCCTGCCCAGGATGCAGTTATAGAGGGATGGGCATTCGATGACTAAGAAACGGATGCTGATGTCCCTAGCCGTTTCGTCTTCTCCGAAGGTGACTTTGAATTCCACGTATCCCCAAGGTCTCGTCGTCGTCCCGTTGAACCCCTGAAGGTCGGAGCCTACGTAGGGAGAAAGGTTGGATTCGTCGAGCTGGAGAGTTGTGAACATGTGTGAGTACATGATGTCAACCGAACTCCCGCCGTCGACGAGGAGGCGCCTGACGTCGAAGTTTACCATTCGGGCACGTATGAGTAGGGGTATGTTGGAATTGGGGGATCCCCCGGGGAGTTCCTCGAGGTAAAATGTGATCGGGTTGGAGCGGCCTCGGAATTTGTTGAGCGTGCTCATTTTGCCGGAGTTGTTCGCGATGAGTTCGTCGAATTTTCTTTTCACGGATCCGATGAACAGACTCCTCGTGGCTCCATCAGAGATGACCATGGTTCTGGGGAAGTACTCCCACTGGCTGGTTGGTCGGATTGGCTCGTCGATTAGGTCGGGCCCTTCGGGGAGACTTAATTCTCTGGCCGCGAACCAATCTTCGGGGCGGCTGACACACGATGCAACCTGGAGCCTGCTGTTGTCCTCTGGAGAGGGAAGTTCTTCGACTTTCTTGGCTTCTAGAGCCTCTTGTCTAGGTGGTTCACCTCCTCGGGTGTATCTCTTCAGGTGACCGTCTTTGATCAGAATTTCGATCGCATCCTTGAGATGGATGCAGTCTTCTGTTACGTGCCCGTGGCTTCTGTGGAATCGGCAGTACTTCGATTTGTCCACGTTGGGCTTGGGGGGTGTTGGTCGCGGAAAACGGACACCTCCTTGCACGAATTCGGTTTTAGCGCATTCGGCCAGTATGCGTTCGCGTGAAGCGACCAAGGCTGTGTACTCTATGAATCTGCCGGCCGGGCCGCGCGGTTCGCGTTGTTCGCGGGGCTCGCGGGGGCGATCTTCTCGACGGCGGTCTCCTCCTCGTCGATGGCTCGAGGCTCCGTCGTCTCGATGCCCGCGGGGAGCCTCCCTGTCTCGGGTGTCGCGAGCGGAGTTGGTCGCCTGTGTTTCCTCGAATCGGATGTAATGCGCGGCTCTGTCGAGGAAATCTTGGAGGGATGTTGGTCGGTGTATGCCCACGGCCTCGTAGAACTTGGAGTCGTGGCGCAGACCTTGTTCCATTAAGTAGCGTTTCATTTCGTCGGACGTCGTCACCTGCACTGCCTCCCGAGTGAACCTTTCGATATACTTTCGGAGAGGTTCGTCGGGGCCCTGGATGATCGCTCCGAGGACTGCTTCTATTTTCGGGTGGCGTCGGGATGCCGTAAAGTGTTTGGAGAACAGGTTCTTCAAGACCCTCCATGACGTAACTGATTCGGGCTCCAGACTTTTATACCAGGTCATAGCGCCTTTCCTCAGAGTCGTCGGGAAGAGTCTGCACTTGATAGCTCCCCGGACGTTTCGGTAGTCGAGCATGGCCTCGATGTCTTCCAGGTGATCGTCCGGGTCGGAGGTGCCGTCGTATGTCGACAGTGTCGGCGGTTTCTCCATCCCTTGGGGTATGGGGGCAACCATGATTTCCCGGGACAGCGGGGTGCGGTAATTGTCCTCGTCGCTGTGCGCCGGGGATCGATGGGGAGATGATCTGTTCAAGGTAGGCCCCTGGTTTCGGGTTCTCGACCTCCTGCCTGAGTTCTCGCCTCGAGGGTCTTCGGTCGGGATCACCGCGGCGTTTTGGTTCCTCACGCGAACGTGTCTTGCTGGGGACCTGGTGCGTTCTCGTGTCACCTGTGTGCGGTGCCTCTCCAGCCGCGGCCGACGGCTTCTGGGTCGAGGTGAGGGGCTCCTCGAACCTCCGTTCTGGTTTTTCCGCGGGGGGTATCTCGGAGGACCGATACGTTCTAATGCTCCAATTCTCGCATTTTGTTGGAACAGCAGTTGGTTCATCTGGTTGATGGTCGTAAAGAGAGCGGCCACCGTTGGGTCCGCTCCCGCCGGGATGGGAACGGGGTGGAATGCTGGCGGGCTCGGGGGCCGGTGATCGGCCTGGAGGGGCCGTTCCGCGGATGACGGCGAAGCAGTTTGCCCGTCCCTTTCGTCGGTTTCCACCGGATGCGTCGTTCCTGTCTGCTTGTTCCCGTTGGTGGCGACGTTGAGCATAACATCGTGCGGAGTGCCGTCGCGGTGTGGACTAGCCATGATCGTGGAGGTTTGGTGAAACTTTTGGTTTTCTGCTCGGAGTAACGGGGAAGTTTCAGTTTCCCACAGACGGCGCCACTGATCTGACCTGATCAGGAGGGGATCACGGACTGGCCACACTCTGTTGGGCTGCTACCTGTTCACCGGTGATGAGGAGGAGAAGGGGGGTGTACCTGCAAGACACTCTGATGCCAAAGTAAGAAATTGGGCAGAGCGGGAGCAAAAGTACAGAAAGGGCAAGATGTGAATTACCTGACCCTCTTGAGGAAGAGGGTATTTATAGAGAGACCCCAGCGTTGGGCCAACGGTCATTTGAGATGGGCTGGATGACCAGGCCCAATCCTAATGACTGCTAGGGCTTACGTGGCATAGTGAAGACCAGAACGTGGTCTTCGCCCTAGTCCAACTGCTCCTAGATCTCCAGAAAGTGGGTTTGACCTGCTCTTTCGGAGGTGGGCAGTTGGTTGATGACGTGTCCCCACGGAGGGGAGCACGTGGAGAACGTGCACCAGGCACGTTGTTCTCCCCGCGGAGGGGAGCTCGCGAGGTGCCCCGGAGCGCGTTGTTCTTCCCGCGGAGGGAGGAACCAAGGGCCGCGCTTTGGTGCACCGGGGTCGGTTCTGTTCGGCTGGTAAGAGGGATGATGAGCTGCTGTTGGATGCGCTGCTTGTGTCCGGTGGCATGCTCTGCTCGTCTCGCGGGACGCACGTGCCCGGCGTGCCCGGTTCACCTGTTGGGCCGTACGTGGTATTGGGCCTACCGATGTCGGGCGCTGACCGGAACAGATTTCCCATCAAATTTTGAGAGGTTGGAAAGTAATGTTTAGGAAATGTTGTATGATAGGTGTAGTAAGTTCAGATATTTTTATCATTATTTATATTGTAAAACCTTAACATATATAAAGGATATTCTAAAGAGAGCTTAAAGTATTTGTGAACTTTGTTTAGTAATTTTTCATATGAGAATAACATGTTCCCTCGTGAAATCTACGAAGCTAAATATATGTCGCGTTTCATTGGTGTTGGAACTTTAATTAATTAATGGTGGAATTTTAATTAATTAGAGTGGGAATTGGAAACATTTGTTGACAATTAATGAGCAATAAATGAACACAAGTGAGAACTAATATAGAAGTGAATTTGAAAAGATTCATTTTAGTCCCACATTGAAGGGAATGGAAATATTAGTAGTGTTTATATATTCCAACTTTGTCTATTGGGTTGGGCCCTAAAGGGCACCCAATTTTGTGAAAGGAGTGAGGACACACCCATGACCAACAAGACACACGTGCGCGCGCGCCGCTGCCGCCGCCGTCCGGCCGGCCGGCCGGCCGACTCGGCTTGGCTCGGTCCGGTCTAGATGAATTATTTTTTGGACCCGAATTTATATAATTTAATTATCATTAATTAATTAATATAATTCGGTGGAAAATTAATTAATAATAAATATTAATTAATTAAGAAAATAATTGGTCAGTAACTGCCAGATCCAGTCCTCCACGAATTTCTCAGTCTCCCACCATTTTCTCCACTCCCCACGAATTTCTCAGTCTCCCACCATTTTCTCCACTCACACAAATTTCTCCCCATTCAGGTGCAGTTTGCTGCCTATAAATACAGGGTAGAAATTCAGAAGTGAGTACATCGGGTTTCACAAATTCACACGAATTTTGATTTCCCTCTTCTCTTTCTCATTTCTCTTCATCTTAAAAACTCTCTTTTCTTGACTGGTTATTTTCACCAGATACTTAGACGGGTGTATTTCTAGAGCGATTCATCAGTGTGCAACTGATAATCGTAAGTTGTTTGAACGGGATATTTTATCCTGGAGGCGTCGTCGTAAATTCGACTGCTTTGCATAATTTGGCAATACGGAGAAACATCTTAAAGAAAGCGACCTAGTACGCGACTCGTCCCGATAATTTCCTTGTGCCAAACTCTAATTTTCAAAATCGAAAACAACAATTTTAAGACGTTTTCATAACTACCATGGCAACTGAGGAAATTATCGGTACTACTGCGACCGCTTCGGTCTCTGACAAACCTTTCAGGTTTGAGTGTTCCAATTTCAAACGTTGGCAAGCTAAGATGAAATTTTTCTTAACTCTGAAAAAGGTTGCCCATGTTCTGACTGAGGATATCCCGGTTGTCCCTTCTGCATCATCTGAACTACCTAACGGTAACTCACTTGCAAATTCAAACGGGACTTCCAAAATGTCTGACTCAGATGCTGCAAAAGCTAAGGCTGCAGCAGATGATCTACAGCTCCGAAAAGAAATCGCCTTATGGCACGAGAATGATTATCTGTGCAAAAATCACATTCTGAACAGCCTTGCTGATGATCTGTACGACTACTACAGTAGCTACAGGACTGCTAAACAGGTTTGGGAGGCTCTGCAAAGAAAATACGATACTGAAGAAGCAGGTGCGAAGAAATTTGCTGTCAGCCGCTACTTGAACTACAAGATGGTGGATGAGAAGTCGGTGGAAGCTCAAAGCCACGAAATTCAGAAGATTGCTCATGAGATCATTACAGAAGGTACGCCCCTCAATGAACAATTTCAAATTGCTGTAATTATTGACAAACTGCCCCCTGGTTAGAAAGATTTCAAAAATGTGCTTCGTCACAAAACAAAAGAATTTTCAATCGAGAGTTTGATAACTCGCCTCCGAATTGAAGAGGAGGCTCGGAAACAAGATCAGAAAGAAGAAGTCTTAGTTGTGTCTAACAACAAAAAGAAATTCGGTGCGGTTCTGAAGCCTACGGGCAAACCTTTAAAGAATCAGAACCGCAATGCTATGAACCGAACTAAGAATGGGAATCCCTCTAGGGCCCCATCGGCTCCATTTGCTAAGCAACAGCCACCACCTCAAAGAAATGATGCTCCGGTTTTTTCTTGCTACAACTGTGGGAAACCGGGCCATATGGCAAAAAAATGTAGGAGCAGGCCTAAACCTACAGCTGGCTCAAATGCTCAGGTCAACCTTACTGATGAGCAACTCATTGCCATGATCACTGAAATCAACATGGTTGGTGGAAGTGATGGTTGGTGGATAGACACTGGCGCCACTCGTCATGTCTGCTATGATCGTGCTATGTTCAAGACATACATGAATACTGAAGATAAGAAAGTGTTGTTGGGAGATGCTCACACCACTAATGTTGCTGGAATTTGAGATGTTGAGCTGAAGTTCACTTCAGGAAAGACTTTGATCTTGAAGGACGTCATGCATGTTCCTGAAATTAGGAAGAATCTTGTTTCTGGTTTTCTTTTGAATAAGGTTGGGTTTAGTCAAACTTTAGGGGCAGATTTGTACACCATCACTAAGAATGGTATTTTTGTTGGAAAAGGGTACGCCACTGATGGCATGTTTAAGTTGAATGTTGAATTGAATAAAATTTCTCCTTCTGTTTACTCTGTGTGTGACTTTAATATTTGGCATGGTAGACTTTGTCACGTTAATAAACAAATCCTTTCTAATGCAAGCAACATAGGCCTAATCCCTAAACTAAATGTTAATGATTCCAATAAATGTGAATTTTGCAGTCAAGCTAAAATAACAAAAACTTCACATAAATCAATCATAAAAGAATCTGACCCCCTAGATCTTATACACTCTGATATATGTGAATTAGATGGAAGTTTAACTAGAAATAATAAACGTTATTTTATCACTTTTATTGACAATTGCTCTGATTATACTTATGTATATCTAATGAAGAATAAAAGTGAAGCGCTTGACATGTTTAAGGTGTATGTAACTGAAATTGAGAATCAATTTAACAAGAAGATTAAGAGACTTCGCAGTGATAGGGGAACCGAATATGACTCCAGCTTGTTTAATGATTTTTATGCTGAACATGGTATTATACATGAAACGACTGCTCCATACTCTCCTGAAATGAATGGTAAAGCAGAAAGAAAGAATAGGACTCTTACTGAACTTGTAGTTGCAATCATGTTGAATTCTGGTGCTGCACCTCACTGGTGGGGGGAAATTTTATTGACTGTTTGCTATGTCCTGAATAAAGTTCCCAAGTCAAAAAGTAAGATCTCACCATATGAGATATTAAAGAAAAGACAACCAAATTTGTCTTATTTAAGAACTTGGGGCTGTCTGGCTTATGTCAGAATTCTGGATCCGAAACGAGTTAAGCTCGCTAGTAGAGCCTATGAATGCGTTTTCATTGGGTATGCAACAAATAGTAAGGCATACAGGTTTTATGACCTAACTGCCAGAGTAATTATAGAATCAAACGACGTTGAATTCTTTGAAGACAAATTTCCTTTCAAATTGAGAAATAGTGGGGGCACACAATTGAGTCACATTCCTGTGATAAAAGGCACTGAAAGCAGCGACAATGTAGAAACAGAGCTTCGAAGAACTAAAAGAGCAAGAGTTGCTAAAGACTATGGGCCCGATTATGCGGCCTATAATGTAGAAGAAGATCCAATAAATCTTCAAGAAGCACTGTCATCTATGGATGCAGACTTATGGCAAGAAGCCATTAATGATGAGATAGATTCTCTAGAATCTAACAAGACCTGGAACTTAGTAAACTTACCTCCGGGTTGCAAACCAATTGGTTGTAAATGGGTTTTGAAAAAGAAACTAAAACCTGATGGAACGATTGAGAAATACAAGGCTCGCCTTGTAGCCAAGGGTTTTAGACAAAGAGAAAACATAGATTTCTTCGACACCTTTTCTCCGGTCACCAGAATTACATCCATTAGGGTACTCATTTCAATAGAAGCCATTTATAACTTAATAGTAGACCAAATGGATGTTAAAACAACGTTTTTAAATGGTGACTTAGAAGAAGAAATCTATATGGAACAACCAGAAGGGTTTGTAATCCAAGGACAAGAAAGCAAGGTCTGTAAGTTAGATAAGTCTCTGTATGGACTAAAACAAGCCTCTAAACAATGGCATGAAAAGTTTGATAACTTAATGATAATTAATGGGTACAAAGTGAATGAAAGTGACAAGTGCGTTTATTACAAATCTGAGAATCGCATTTGTACTATCATATGTCTATATGTAGACGATCTACTTATATTTGGATCAAACATTCAGGCCATTAATGATATGAAATCATTGTTATGCAATAACTTTGATATGAAAGACCTAGGAGAAGCAAGCGTGATCCTGGGTATCAAGATCACGAGATCCGACCAAGGAATTTCTTTGGATCAGTCTCACTATGTGGAGAAGATCTTAAAGAAATATAAATACTTTGATTGTAAACCTTCATGCACTCCGTATGATCCAAGTGTGAAACTGTTTAAGAACACTGGAGAAAGTGTCAAACAAGCAGAATATGCGAGCATCATTGGCAGTCTTAGGTATGCCACTGATTGTACTAGACCCGACATTGCATATGTCGTAGGACTGTTGTGCAGATTTACAAGTAGGCCGAGTAACGAACATTGGCAAGCTATTGAGCGAGTAATGAGGTACCTTAAAAGGACTATGGACCTCGGCCTACACTATCAGAAATTTCCTGCTGTACTAGAAGGGTATAGTGATGCAGATTGGAACACCTTATCAGATGATTCCAAAGCTACTAGTGGTTATATATTTAGTATAGCCGGTGGAGCTGTATCTTGGAAATCAAAGAAACAGACCATTCTGGCAAAGTCCACAATGGAGTCTGAGATGATAGCATTAGCTACAGCTAGTGAAGAAGCAAGTTGGTTAAGATGCTTGCTAGCTGAGATTCCTTTATGGGAAAAACCTATACCAGCTGTGTTGATCCACTGCGATAGTACCGCGGCTATTGCAAAAGTTGAGAACCGTTATTATAATGGTAAAAGACGTCAAATTAGAAGAAAACATAGCACTGTTAGAGACTGTATCTCTAAAGGAGCTGTGAGAATGGATCATGGACGCACTGATGAGAACTTAGCAGATCCTTTGACGAAAGGATTAGCTAGAGAGAAAGTCCATAATACTTCCAAAAAGATGGGACTAATGCCTATAAAGTAATTTGTTACTCATGATGGTAACCCGACCTAAATGACTGGAGATCCCAAGACTTAGGTTCAATGGGTAATAACAAGTTATGAGTAATATGAAAATGATCATGCAAGTAAAGCATGAATCCTGAAGTAATGAGAGGATGAGATAATAGAAACTCTTAATGAGATCTATACTCTGTATGAGGGAGTACCTAGGCTACAGGAGTACTCTTGATAGATTTACCTATGTGACTGTGGAACTAGGCCGGTTCCTATGGAATTTCGAGGCAGAATTCCTAGAGCATTCACTAAACCGGGATACACGTGCAGGGCCACTAAAGCACGGGCTACAAGAATACACCTTACAGAAAGGTTGTGTGCGGGTCTGATGTCCGAGATAGAGTTCAAGACAATGGTGTCACTCTTGTTGAATCAGAATCCTACTCGCTACGCTAAGGTTCAAGTCGTAGACACCTTTACTTATGCTCAAACTGAGAAACGTCTGACGTACTTCTAAAATCTCTTTTAAATTCAAGTGGGGGAATGTTGGAACTTTAATTAATTAATGGTGGAACTTTAATTAATTAGAGTGGGAATTGGAAACATTTGTTGACAATTAATGAGCAATAAATGAAGACAAGTGAGAACTAATATGGAAGTGAATTTGAAAAGATTCATTTTAGTCCCACATTGAAGGGAATGGAAATATTAGTAGTGTTTATATATTCCAACTTTGTCTATTGGGTTGGGCCCTAAAGGGCACCCAATTTTGTGAAAGGAGTGAGGACACACCCATGACCAACAAGACACACGTGCGCGCGCGCCGCTGCCGCCACCGTCCGTCCGGCCGGCCGACTCGGCTCGGCTCGGTCCGGTCTAGATGAATTATTTTTTGGACCCGAATTTATATAATTTAATTATCATTAATTAATTAATATAATTCGGTGGAAAATTAATTAATAATAAATATTAATTAATTAAGAAAATAATTGGTCAGTAACTGCCAGATCCAGTCCTCCACGAATTTCTCAGTCTCCCACCATTTTCTCCACTCACACAAATTTCTCCCCACTCAGGTGCAGTTTGCTGCCTATAAATACAGGGTAGAAATTCAGAAGTGAGTACATCGGATTTCACAAATTCACACGAATTTTGATTTCCCTCTTCTCTTTCTCATTTCTCTTCATCTCAAAAACTCTCTTTTCTTGACTGGTTATTTTCACCAGATACTTAGACAGGTGTATTTCTAGAGCGATTCATCAGTGTGCAACTGATAATTGTAAGTTGTTTGAACGGGCTGTTTTATCCTGGAGGCATCGTCGTAAATTCGACTGTTTTGCATAATTTGGCAGTACGGCGAAACGTCTTAAAGAAAGCGACCTAGTACGCGACTCGTCCCGATAATTTCCTTGTGCCAAACTCTAATTTTCAAAATCGAAAACAACAATTGGCATGAGTTATGGGAAGATAATTATTTTTAATAAAGATTGCATTTTATATTAAAATGTTTGTCCTTCATTAAATATGTGTCCTATATATAATGTTCTGTTCTATAAGAAAAAAAACACAAAATAATTTACCCAAAGTTTAAGAGTATATTTTGATAATGTCAAGATTTACGAGCATGTATAAGAATGTTGAAGGAGTAAAACACTTAATGATAATCTTTTAAATAGATTGAAAATGGTTAGAAATATTTATGTAAAATGTTAATAAATCAAATGCGTTGAACTGTCTTTTTTTTTAGGCAAGAAGTAACTGAGATATCATCTTAGTTTTCTTACTAAGATTTTCTTCCCCAAAATGCAACAAGGAATTGTGTGTAAAATTATGTGCATTCTAAGACATGCACGGAAGTTAAAGCTAGTAGGAAACCTTATTTATAATTGTGAAAAGCTTTCGGTTAAAGAATTAAATATTTCGCACTAATTTTATTTCTGATATCTATATATTGATATATTGTTCAATGATTAGGGAATTTGTATTCAACTAATATATCTTGTTGTGTATAAGAAATGGTGAAAACTGAGTTCTAGAGTGATATGTGGATATAATATTGAGTCCTTAGCAACCACTTTCGCTAAGTTTGACAGATAAGGTAGCTTTATCTTGAAAAAGAGTTTGTCTTGGAACTTTCTAAAACGAAGATATGAGATTCATCTTGTGAACATTTATAATGGAGCAAAGATGAAGTTCTAGTCAGAGATGTATCATTTTTTAAAAATAAAGAAAAAAACCATTGCAAAATCGTCATTGATTCATGACGACTATTTTTAAATGAATTAAAAAAATAAAAATAATTGAAAAAAATATTTTTAAAAACTAAACAAGACCTAAATTATTTTATTTGTTTTTTTTAAATGACAGTGGGTGAAGATAGACGTTCTTAGCCAATACTATTTTGCTGATGTCTGCATTTAAGCATTTTCAATCATTCTTCCATCCACAAATTTGTATTTAGATTTTCAGAATTGTAGTGCATCTACTAATGAAAAGTTTCTCTCAACAAAGCTTATTACTTTCTTATGGAAAGAATCATTAACAAGAGGAATGATTCTAAATTGTTTAAATTTATTAAGAAGAGGAAGGAATGCAACATGAAACCTGATTTTCTTTCTGAAAAAGATAATACTGTACAGATGATTAGTAAAGAACCACCTCCCATAGGTAATCACAAGCTTAATGTATATGGTGCTCAAAGCAAAAGAAATGGTTTCAAACCATGGAATTGGTAGATGATATATTCCTAGGTTGTTATGTCCAAGGTTTCTTTCAAATTCTTCGTTCTATCAATTCTTAGGTTCCTTAGATATGAAGTTTAGTTCATAATGTATGTTTTGGTTTGATATCTTCTGCTTGATTATGTCCTCTTTGAGAAATAATCAGTTTAAATGTTTTCTCTTTTTCTAAGAGAGTAAATTTAATATAAGGAAAGGAGAATTTATGATTGACCAAAACAACATATTGCGTTTGCCGAGAGTCAAACCCGGGTCTATTGCTTGGAAGGCAATTATCCTAACTGTTGGACTACAAACGCTTGTCCGTATGTTAAAAAAAAACGAAAGATGTATTCTTCTTTTTAAAGTTGAAAATAAACTTCTTATTGTGATAAATGATTTAAACAATTTATAGTATAATTTTGTAAAAATAAATAAAAAGCATTTCACAATTTATTTCAAGAGCTGATGTATCCTTCTTTTCAAACATCAAACAACTAACCTTTACAATCCTTAATTATCTCGGTCTTTGTCTTTGTTCCTCTTTTTATTAATTTCTTTCTTTGTATTTGTGATTTGTTGTCGATGGATTCCATGTGTTATTCATATATAAGAACATGAAAATGTATTGAAAGAGTTCATTAATTTTTTGTTGATCATGAATAGAAAAGTAGGTATGTTGATGCCGTATGCTTTTAATTAGAGTGTTGACTTACAAATAAAACTTGATATACTACACACAAGAAAAAAACTAAATCCAACAAAACAAATACATATATACCTAATGATTACAAAACGATTTGAATGAATTTGATCGTTTCAAATAGTTTTTGAATGTAATTGAAATGGATCTTTTGATTTCCCATCAAATTTTGAGAGGTTGGATAGTAATGTTTAGGAAATGTTGTATGATAGGTGTAGTAAGTTCAGATGATTTTTATCATTATTTATATTGTAAAACCTTAACATATATAAAGGATATTCTAAAGAGAGCTTAAAGTATTTGTTAACTTTGTTTAGTAATTTTTCATATGAGAATAACACGTTCCCTCGTGAAATCTACGAAGCTAAATATATGTCGTGTTTCATTGGCATGAATTATGGGAAGATAATTGTTTTTAATAAAGATTGCATTTTATATTAAAATGTTTGTCCTTCATTAAATATGTGTTCTATATATAATGTTCTGTTCTATAAGAAAAAAAACAAAAAATAATTTACCCAAAGTTTAAGAGTATTTTTTGATAATGTCAAGATTTACGAGCATGTATAAGAATGTTGAAGGAGTAAAACACTTAATGATAATCTTTTAAATAGATTGAAAATGGTTAGAAATATTTATGTAAAATGTTAATAAATCAAATGCGTTGAACTGTCTTTTTTTTAGGCAAGAAGTGACTGAGATATCATCTTAGTTTTCTTACTAAGATTTTCTAAGACATGCACGAAAGTCAAAGCTAGTAGGAAACCTTATTTATAATTGTGAAAAGCTTTCGGTTAAAGAATTAAATATTTCGCACTAATTTTCTTTCTGATATCTATATATTGATATATTGTTCAATGATTAGGGAATTTGTATTCAACTAATATGTCTTGTTGTGTATAAGAAATGGTGAAAACTGATTTCTAGAGTGATATGTGGATATAATATTGAGTCCTTAGCAACCACTTTCGCTAAGTTTGACAGATAAGGTAGCTTTATCTTGAAAAAGAGTTTGTCTTGGAACTTTCTAAAACGAAGATATGAGACTCATCTTGTGAACATTTATAATGGAGCAAAGATGAAGTTCTAGTCAGAGATGTATCATTTTTTAAAAATAAAATAAAAAACCTTTGCAAAATCGTCATTGATTCATGACGACTATTTTTAAATGAATTAAAATAATAAAAATAAGTGAAAAAATATTTTTAAAAACTAAACAAGACCTAAATTATTTTATTGTTTTTTTTTAAATGACTGTGGGTGAACATAGAAGTTCTTAGCCAATACTATTTTGTTGATGTCTGCATTTAAGCATTTCCAATCATTCTTCCATCCACAAATTTGTATTTAGATTTTCAGAATTGTAGTGCATCTACTAATGAAAAGTTTCTCTCAACAAAGCTTATTACTTTCTTATGGAAAGAATCATTAACAAGAGGAATGATTCTAAATTGTTTAAATTTATTAAGAAGAGGAAGGAATGCAACATGAAACCTGATTTTCTTTCTGAAATAGATAATTTTGTACAGATGATTAGTAAAGAACCACCTCCCATAGGTAATCACAAGCTTAATGTATATGGTGCTCAAAGCAAAAGAAATGGTTTCAAAACATGGAATTGGGAGCTGATAAATTCCTAGGTTGTTATATCCAAGGTTTCTTTCAAATTCTTCGTTCAATCAATTCTTAGGTTCCTTAGAATTGAAGTTTAGTTCATAATGTATGTTTTGGTTTGACATCTTCTGCTTGATTATGTCCTCTTTGAGAAATAATCAAACCTTGTTCCAATTGTTATTGTTAATAGTTCTTCAACGATCTTTAATCTCAAAGAGGTTATTAGATCTCTATACCTAATGAAAAATTTATGAGTTTACACGTTTAATTTTTTTTCTCTTTTTATAAGAGAGTAAAAAATTTAATATAAGGAAAGGAGAATTTGTGATTGACCAAAACAACATATTGCGTTTGCCGGGAGTCGAACCCGGGTCTATTGCTTGGAAGGCAATTATCCTAACCGTTGGACTACAAACGCTTGTCCGTTTGTTAAAAAAAACCGAAAGATGTATTCTTCTTTTTAAAGTAGAAAATAAACTTCTTATTGTGATAAATGATTTAAACAATTTATAGTATAATTTTGTAAAAATAAATAAAAAGCATTTCACAATTTATTTCAAGAGCTGATGTATCCTTCTTTTCAAACATCAAACAACAAACCTTTACAATCCTTAATTATCTCGTTCTTTGTCTTTGTTCCTCTTTTTATTAATTTCTTTCTTTGTATTTGTGATTTGTTGTCGATGGATTTCAAGTGTTATTCATATATAAGAACATGAAGATGGATTGAAAGAGTTCATTAATTTTTTGTTGATCATGAATAGAAAAGTAGGTATGTTGATGCCGTATGCTTTTAATTAGAGTGTTGACTTACAAATAAAACTTGATATACTGCACACAAGAAAAAAAACTAAATCCAACAAAACAATTACATATATACCTAATGATTACAAAACGATTTGAATGAATTTGATTGTTTCAAATAGTTTTTGAATGTAATTGAAATGGATCTTTTGATTTCCCATCAAATTTTGAGAGGTTGGAAAGTAATGTTTAGGAAATGTTGTATGATAGGTGTAGTAAGTTCAGATGATTTTTATCATTATTTATATTGTAAAACCTTAACATATATAAAGGATATTCTAAAGAGAGCTTAAAGTATTTGTTAACTTTGTTTAGTAATTTTTCATATGAGAATAACACGTTCCCTCGTGAAATCTACGAAGCTAAATATATGTCGCGTTTCATTGGCATGAGTTATGGGAAGATAATTGTTTTTAATAAAGATTGCATTTTATATTAAAATGTTTGTCCTTCATTAAATATGTGTCCTATATATAATGTTCTGTTCTATAAGAAAAAAAACACAAAATAATTTACCCAAAGTTTAAGAGTAGTTTTTGATAATGTCAAGATTTACGAGCATGTATAAGAATGTTGAAGGAGTAAAACACTTAATGATAATCTTTTAAATAGATTGAAAATGGTTAGAAATATTTATTTAAAATGTTAATAAATCAAATGCGTTGAACTGTCTTTTTTTTAGGCAAGAAGTAACTGAGATATCATCTTAGTTTTCTTACTAAGATTTTCTTCCCCAAAATGCAACAAGGAATTGTGTGTAAAATTATGTGCATTATAAGACATGCACGGAAGTTAAAGCTAGTAGGAAACCTTATTTATAATTGTGAAAAGCTTTCGGTTAAAGAATTAAATATTTCGCACTAATTTTCTTTCTGATATCTATATATTGATATATTGTTCAATGATTAGGGAATTTGTATTCAACTAATATATCTTGTTGTGTATAAGAAATGGTGAAAACTGATTTCTAGAGTGATATGTGGATATAATATTGAGTCCTTAGCAACCACTTTCGCTAAGTTTGACAGATAAGGTAGCTTTATCTTGAAAAAGAGTTTGTCTTGGAACTTTCTAAAACGAAGATATGAGACTCATCTTGTGAACATTTATAATGGAGCAAAGATGAAGTTCTAGTCAGAGATGTATCATTTTTTAAAAATAAAATAAAAAACCTTTGCAAAATCGTCATTGATTCATGACGACTATTTTTAAATGAATTAAAATAATAAAAATAAGTGAAAAAATATTTTTAAAAACTAAACAAGACCTAAATTATTTTATTATTTTTTTTTAAATGACAGTGGGTGAACATAGAAGTTCTTAGCCAATACTATTTTGCTGATGTCTGCATTTAAGCATTTCCAATCATTCTTCCATCCACAAATTTGTATTTAGATTTTCAGAATTGTAGTGCATCTACTAATGAAAAGTTTCTCTCAACAAAGCTTATTACTTTCTTATGGAAAGAATCATTAACAAGAGGAATGATTCTAAATTGTTTTAATTTATTAAGAAGAGGAAGGAATGCAACATGAAACCTGATTTTCTTTCTGAAATAGATAATTTTGTACAGATGATTAGTAAAGAACCACCTCCCATAGGTAATCACAAGCTTAATGTATATGGTGCTCAAAGCAAAAGAAATGGTTTCAAAACATGGAATTGGGAGCTGATAAATTCCTAGGTTGTTATATCCAAGGTTTCTTTCAAATTCTTCGTTCAATCAATTCTTAGGTTCCTTAGAATTGAAGTTTAGTTCATAATGTATGTTTTGGTTTGACATCTTCTGCTTGATTATGTCCTCTTTGAGAAATAACCAAACCTTGTTCCAATTGTTATTGTTAATAGTTCTTCAACGATCTTTAATCTCAAAGAGGTTATTAGATCTCTATACCTAATGAAAAATTTATGAGTTTACACGTTTAATTTTTTTTCTCTTTTTATAAGAGAGTAAAAAATGCGTTTGCCGGGAGTCGAACCCGGGTCTATTGCTTGGAAGGCAATTATCCTAACCGTTGGACTACAAACGCTTGTCCGTTTGTTAAAAAAAACCGAAAGATGTATTCTTCTTTTTAAAGTAGAAAATAAACTTCTTATTGTGATAAATGATTTAAACAATTTATAGTATAATTTTGTAAAAATAAATAAAAAGCATTTCACAATTTATTTCAAGAGCTGATGTATCCTTCTTTTCAAACATCAAACAACAAACCTTTACAATCCTTAATTATCTCGTTCTTTGTCTTTGTTCCTCTTTTTATTAATTTCTTTCTTTGTATTTGTGATTTGTTGTCGATGGATTTCAAGTGTTATTCATATATAAGAACATGAAGATGGATTGAAAGAGTTCATTAATTTTTTGTTGATCATGAATAGAAAAGTAGGTATGTTGATGCCGTATGCTTTTAATTAGAGTGTTGACTTACAAATAAAACTTGATATACTGCACACAAGAAAAAAACTAAATCCAACAAAACAATTACATATATACCTAATGATTACAAAACGATTTGAATGAATTTGATTGTTTCAAATAGTTTTTGAATGTAATTGAAATGGATCTTTTGATTTCCCATCAAATTTTGAGAGGTTGGAAAGTAATGTTTAGGAAATGTTGTATGATAGGTGTAGTAAGTTCAGATGATTTTTATCATTATTTATATTGTAAAACCTTAACATATATAAAGGATATTCTAAAGAGAGCTTAAAGTATTTGTTAACTTTGTTTAGTAATTTTTCATATGAGAATAACACGTTCCCTCGTGAAATCTACGAAGCTAAATATATGTCGCGTTTCATTGGCATGAGTTATGGGAAGATAATTGTTTTTAATAAAGATTGCATTTTATATTAAAATGTTTGTCCTTCATTAAATATGTGTCCTATATATAATGTTCTGTTCTATAAGAAAAAAAACACAAAATAATTTACCCAAAGTTTAAGAGTAGTTTTTGATAATGTCAAGATTTACGAGCATGTATAAGAATGTTGAAGGAGTAAAACACTTAATGATAATCTTTTAAATAGATTGAAAATGGTTAGAAATATTTATTTAAAATGTTAATAAATCAAATGCGTTGAACTGTCTTTTTTTTAGGCAAGAAGTAACTGAGATATCATCTTAGTTTTCTTACTAAGATTTTCTTCCCCAAAATGCAACAAGGAATTGTGTGTAAAATTATGTGCATTATAAGACATGCACGGAAGTTAAAGCTAGTAGGAAACCTTATTTATAATTGTGAAAAGCTTTCGGTTAAAGAATTAAATATTTCGCACTAATTTTCTTTCTGATATCTATATATTGATATATTGTTCAATGATTAGGGAATTTGTATTCAACTAATATATCTTGTTGTGTATAAGAAATGGTGAAAACTGATTTCTAGAGTGATATGTGGATATAATATTGAGTCCTTAGCAACCACTTTCGCTAAGTTTGACAGATAAGGTAGCTTTATCTTGAAAAAGAGTTTGTCTTGGAACTTTCTAAAACGAAGATATGAGACTCATCTTGTGAACATTTATAATGGAGCAAAGATGAAGTTCTAGTCAGAGATGTATCATTTTTTAAAAATAAAATAAAAAACCTTTGCAAAATCGTCATTGATTCATGACGACTATTTTTAAATGAATTAAAATAATAAAAATAAGTGAAAAAATATTTTTAAAAACTAAACAAGACCTAAATTATTTTATTATTTTTTTTTAAATGACAGTGGGTGAACATAGAAGTTCTTAGCCAATACTATTTTGCTGATGTCTGCATTTAAGCATTTCCAATCATTCTTCCATCCACAAATTTGTATTTAGATTTTCAGAATTGTAGTGCATCTACTAATGAAAAGTTTCTCTCAACAAAGCTTATTACTTTCTTATGGAAAGAATCATTAACAAGAGGAATGATTCTAAACTGTTTAAATTTATTAAGAAGAGGAAGGAATGCAACATGAAACCTGATTTTCTTTCTGAAATAGATAATTTTGTACAGATGATTAGTAAAGAACCACCTCCCATAGGTAATCACAAGCTTAATGTATATGGTGCTCAAAGCAAAAGAAATGGTTTCAAAACATGGAATTGGGAGCTGATAAATTCCTAGGTTGTTATATCCAAGGTTTCTTTCAAATTCTTCGTTCAATCAATTCTTAGGTTCCTTAGAATTGAAGTTTAGTTCATAATGTATGTTTTGGTTTGACATCTTCTGCTTGATTATGTCCTCTTTGAGAAATAATCAAACCTTGTTCCAATTGTTATTGTTAATAGTTCTTCAACGATCTTTAATCTCAAAGAGGTTATTAGATCTCTATACCTAATGAAAAATTTATGAGTTTACACGTTTAATTTTTTTTCTCTTTTTATAAGAGAGTAAAAAATTTAATATAAGGAAAGGAGAATTTGTGATTGACCAAAACAACATATTGCGTTTGCCGGGAGTCGAACCCGGGTCTATTGCTTGGAAGGCAATTATCCTAACCGTTGGACTACAAACGCTTGTCCGTTTGTTAAAAAAAACCGAAAGATGTATTCTTCTTTTTAAAGTAGAAAATAAACTTCTTATTGTGATAAATGATTTAAACAATTTATAGTATAATTTTGTAAAAATAAATAAAAAGCATTTCACAATTTATTTCAAGAGCTGATGTATCCTTCTTTTCAAACATCAAACAACAAACCTTTACAATCCTTAATTATCTCGTTCTTTGTCTTTGTTCCTCTTTTTATTAATTTCTTTCTTTGTATTTGTGATTTGTTGTCGATGGATTTCATGTGTTATTCATATATAAGAACATGAAGATGGATTGAAAGAGTTCATTAATTTTTTGTTGATCATGAATAGAAAAGTAGGTATGTTGATGCCGTATGCTTTTAATTAGAGTGTTGACTTACAAATAAAACTTGATATACTGCACACAAGAAAAAAACTAAATCCAACAAAACAATTACATATATACCTAATGATTACAAAACGATTTGAATGAATTTGATTGTTTCAAATAGTTTTTGAATGTAATTGAAATGGATCTTTTGATTTCCCATCAAATTTTGAGAGGTTGGAAAGTAATGTTTAGGAAATGTTGTATGATAGGTGTAGTAAGTTCAGATGATTTTTATCATTATTTATATTGTAAAACCTTAACATATATAAAGGATATTCTAAAGAGAGCTTAAAGTATTTGTTAACTTTGTTTAGTAATTTTTCATATGAGAATAACACGTTCCCTCGTGAAATCTACGAAGCTAAATATATGTCGCGTTTCATTGGCATGAGTTATGGGAAGATAATTGTTTTTAATAAAGATTGCATTTTATATTAAAATGTTTGTCCTTCATTAAATATGTGTCCTATATATAATGTTCTGTTCTATAAGAAAAAAAACACAAAATAATTTACCCAAAGTTTAAGAGTAGTTTTTGATAATGTCAAGATTTACGAGCATGTATAAGAATGTTGAAGGAGTAAAACACTTAATGATAATCTTTTAAATAGATTGAAAATGGTTAGAAATATTTATGTAAAATGTTAATAAATCAAATGCGTTGAACTGTCTTTTTTTTAGGCAAGAAGTAACTGAGATATCATCTTAGTTTTCTTACTAAGATTTTCTTCCCCAAAATGCAACAAGGAATTGTGTGTAAAATTATGTGCATTTTAAGACATGCACGGAAGTTAAAGCTAGTAGGAAACCTTATTTATAATTGTGAAAAGCGTTCGGTTAAAGAATTAAACATTTCGCACTAATTTTCTTTCTGATATCTATATATTGATATATTGTTCAATGATTAGGGAATTTGTATTCAACTAATATATCTTGTTGTGTATAAGAAATGGTGAAAACTGATTTCTAGAGTGATATGTGGATATAATATTGAGTCCTTAGCAACCACTTTCGCTAAGTTTGACAGATAAGGTAGCTTTATCTTGAAAAAGAGTTTGTCTTGGAACTTTCTAAAACGAAGATATGAGACTCATCTTGTGAACATTTATAATGGAGCAAAGATGAAGTTCTAGTCAGAGATGTATCATTTTTTAAAAATAAAATAAAAAACCTTTGCAAAATCGTCATTGATTCATGACGACTATTTTTAAATGAATTAAAATAATAAAAATAAGTGAAAAAATATTTTTAAAAACTAAACAAGACCTAAATTATTTTATTTGTTTTTTTTAAATGACAGTGGGTGAACATAGAAGTTCTTAGCCAATACTATTTTGCTGATGTCTGCATTTAAGCATTTCCAATCATTCTTCCATCCACAAATTTGTATTTAGATTTTCAGAATTGTAGTGCATCTACTAATGAAAAGTTTCTCTCAACAAAGCTTATTACTTTCTTATGGAAAGAATCTTTAACAAGAGGAATGATTCTAAATTGTTTAAATTTATTAAGAAGAGGAAGGAATGCAACATGAAACCTGATTTTCTTTCTGAAATAGATAATTTTGTACAGATGATTAGTAAAGAACCACCTCCCATAGGTAATCACAAGCTTAATGTATATGGTGCTCAAAGCAAAAGAAATGGTTTCAAAACATGGAATTGGGAGCTGATAAATTCCTAGGTTGTGATATCCAAGGTTTCTTTCAAATTCTTCGTTCAATCAATTCTTAGGTTCCTTAGAATTGAAGTTTAGTTCATAATGTATGTTTTGGTTTGACATCTTCTGCTTGATTATGTCCTCTTTGAGAAATAATCAAACCTTGTTCCAATTGTTATTGTTAATAGTTCTTCAACGATCTTTAATCTCAAAGAGGTTATTAGATCTCTATACCTAATGAAAAATTTATGAGTTTACACGTTTAATTTTTTTTATCTTTTTATAAGAGAGTAAAAAATTTAATATAAGGAAAGGAGAATTTGTGATTGACCAAAACAACATATTGCGTTTGCCGGGAGTCGAACCCGGGTCTATTGCTTGGAAGGCAATTATCCTAACCGTTGGACTACAAACGCTTGTCCGTTTGTTAAAAAAAACCGAAAGATGTATTCTTCTTTTTAAAGTAGAAAATAAACTTCTTATTGTGATAAATGATTTAAACAATTTATAGTATAATTTTGTAAAAATAAATAAAAAGCATTTCACAATTTATTTCAAGAGCTGATGTATCCTTCTTTTCAAACATCAAACAACAAACCTTTACAATCCTTAATTATCTCGTTCTTTGTCTTTGTTCCTCTTTTTATTAATTTCTTTCTTTGTATTTGTGATTTGTTGTCGATGGATTTCAAGTGTTATTCATATATAAGAACATGAAGATGGATTGAAAGAGTTCATTAATTTTTTGTTGATCATGAATAGAAAAGTAGGTATGTTGATGCCGTATGCTTTTAATTAGAGTGTTGACTTACAAATAAAACTTGATATACTGCACACAAGAAAAAAACTAAATCCAACAAAACAATTACATATATACCTAATGATTACAAAACGATTTGAATGAATTTGATTGTTTCAAATAGTTTTTGAATGTAATTGAAATGGATCTTTTGATTTCCCATCAAATTTTGAGAGGTTGGAAAGTAATGTTTAGGAAATGTTGTATGATAGGTGTAGTAAGTTCAGATGATTTTTATCATTATTTATATTGTAAAACCTTAACATATATAAAGGATATTCTAAAGAGAGCTTAAAGTATTTGTTAACTTTGTTTAGTAATTTTTCATATGAGAATAACACGTTCCCTCGTGAAATCTACGAAGCTAAATATATGTCGCGTTTCATTGGCATGAGTTATGGGAAGATAATTGTTTTTAATAAAGATTGAATTTTATATTAAAATGTTTGTCCTTCATTAAATATGTGTCCTAGGTATAATGTTCTGTTCTATAAGAAAAAAAACACAAAATAATTTACCCAAAGTTTAAGAGTAATTTTTGATAATGTCAAGATTTACGAGCATGTATAAGAATGTTGAAGGAGTAAAACACTTAATGATAATCTTTTAAATAGATTGAAAATGGTTAGAAATATTTATTTAAAATGTTAATAAATCAAATGCGTTGAACTGTCTTTTTTTTAGGCAAGAAGTAACTGAGATATCATCTTAGTTTTCTTACTAAGATTTTCTTCCCCAAAATGCAACAAGGAATTGTGTGTAAAATTATGTGCATTATAAGACATGCACGGAAGTTAAAGCTAGTAGGAAACCTTATTTATAATTGTGAAAAGCTTTCGGTTAAAGAATTAAATATTTCGCACTAATTTTCTTTCTGATATCTATATATTGATATATTGTTCAATGATTAGGGAATTTGTATTCAACTAATATATCTTGTTGTGTATAAGAAATGGTGAAAACTGATTTCTAGAGTGATATGTGGATATAATATTGAGTCCTTAGCAACCACTTTCGCTAAGTTTGACAGATAAGGTAGCTTTATCTTGAAAAAGAGTTTGTCTTGGAACTTTCTAAAACGAAGATATGAGACTCATCTTGTGAACATTTATAATGGAGCAAAGATGAAGTTCTAGTCAGAGATGTATCATTTTTTAAAAATAAAATAAAAAACCTTTGCAAAATCGTCATTGATTCATGACGACTATTTTTAAATGAATTAAAATAATAAAAATAAGTGAAAAAATATTTTTAAAAACTAAACAAGACCTAAATTATTTTATTTTTTTTTTTTAAATGACAGTGGGTGAACATAGAAGTTCTTAGCCAATACTATTTTGCTGATGTCTGCATTTAAGCATTTCCAATCATTCTTCCATCCACAAATTTGTATTTAGATTTTCAGAATTGTAGTGCATCTACTAATGAAAAGTTTCTCTCAACAAAGCTTATTACTTTCTTATGGAAAGAATCATTAACAAGAGGAATGATTCTAAACTGTTTAAATTTATTAAGAAGAGGAAGGAATGCAACATGAAACCTGATTTTCTTTCTGAAATAGATAATTTTGTACAGATGATTAGTAAAGAACCACCTCCCATAGGTAATCACAAGCTTAATGTATATGGTGCTCAAAGCAAAAGAAATGGTTTCAAAACATGGAATTGGGAGCTGATAAATTCCTAGGTTGTTATATCCAAGGTTTCTTTCAAATTCTTCGTTCAATCAATTCTTAGGTTCCTTAGAATTGAAGTTTAGTTCATAATGTATGTTTTGGTTTGACATCTTCTGCTTGATTATGTCCTCTTTGAGAAATAATCAAACCTTGTTCCAATTGTTATTGTTAATAGTTCTTCAACGATCTTTAATCTCAAAGAGGTTATTAGATCTCTATACCTAATGAAAAATTTATGAGTTTACACGTTTAATTTTTTTTCTCTTTTTATAAGAGAGTAAATTTAATATAAGGAAAGGAGAACTTGTGATTGACCAAAACAACATATTGCGTTTCCCGGGAGTCGAACCCGGGTCTATTGCTTGGAAGGCAATTATCCTCACCGTTGGACTACAAACGCTTGTCCGTTTGTTAAAAAAAACCGAAAGATGTATTCTTCTTTTTAAAGTAGAAAATAAACTTCTTATTGTGATAAATGATTTAAACAATTTATAGTATAATTTTGTAAAAATAAATAAAAAGCATTTCACAATTTATTTCAAGAGCTGATGTATCCTTCTTTTCAAACATCAAACAACAAACCTTTACAATCCTTAATTATCTCGTTCTTTGTCTTTGTTCCTCTTTTTATTAATTTCTTTCTTTGTATTTGTGATTTGTTGTCGATGGATTTCATGTGTTATTCATATATAAGAACATGAAGATGGATTGAAAGAGTTCATTAATTTTTTGTTGATCATGAATAGAAAAGTAGGTATGTTGATGCCGTATGCTTTTAATTAGAGTGTTGACTTACAAATAAAACTTGATATACTGCACACAAGAAAAAAACTAAATCCAACAAAACAATTACATATATACCTAATGATTACAAAATGATTTGAATGAATTTGATTGTTTCAAATAGTTTTTGAATGTAATTGAAATGGATCTTTTGATTTCCCATCAAATTTTGAGAGGTTGGAAAGTAATGTTTAGGAAATGTTGTATGATAGGTGTAGTAAGTTCAGATGATTTTTATCATTATTTATATTGTAAAACCTTAACATATATAAAGGATATTCTAAAGAGAGCTTAAAGTATTTGTTAACTTTGTTTAGTAATTTTTCATATGAGAATAACACGTTCCCTCGTGAAATCTACGAAGCTAAATATATGTTGCGTTTCATTGGCATGAGTTATGGGAAGATAATTGTTTTTAATAAAGATTGCATTTTATATTAAAATGTTTGTCCTTCATTAAATATGTGTCCTATATATAATGTTCTGTTCTATAAGAAAAAAAACACAAAATAATTTACCCAAAGTTTAAGAGTAGTTTTTGATAATGTCAAGATTTACGAGCATGTATAAGAATGTTGAAGGAGTAAAACACTTAATGATAATCTTTTAAATAGATTGAAAATGGTTAGAAATATTTATGTAAAATGTTAATAAATCAAATGCGTTGAACTGTCTTTTTTTTAGGCAAGAAGTAACTGAGATATCATCTTAGTTTTCTTACTAAGATTTTCTTCCCCAAAATGCAACAAGGAATTGTGTGTAAAATTATGTGCATTCTAAGACATGCACGGAAGTTAAAGCTAGTAGGAAACCTTATTTATAATTGTGAAAAGCGTTCGGTTAAAGAATTAAACATTTCGCACTAATTTTCTTTCTGATATCTATATATTGATATATTGTTCAATGATTAGGGAATTTGTATTCAACTAATATATCTTGTTGTGTATAAGAAATGGTGAAAACTGATTTCTAGAGTGATATGTGGATATAATATTGAGTCCTTAGCAACCACTTTCGCTAAGTTTGACAGATAAGGTAGCTTTATCTTGAAAAAGAGTTTGTCTTGGAACTTTCTAAAACGAAGATATGAGACTCATCTTGTGAACATTTATAATGGAGCAAAGATGAAGTTCTAGTCAGAGATGTATCATTTTTTAAAAATAAAATAAAAAACCTTTGCAAAATCGTCATTGATTCATGACGACTATTTTTAAATGAATTAAAATAATAAAAATAAGTGAAAAAATATTTTTAAAAACTAAACAAGACCTAAATTATTTTATTTGTTTTTTTTAAATGACAGTGGGTGAACATAGAAGTTCTTAGCCAATACTATTTTGCTGATGTCTGCATTTAAGCATTTCCAATCATTCTTCCATCCACAAATTTGTATTTAGATTTTCAGAATTGTAGTGCATCTACTAATGAAAAGTTTCTCTCAACAAAGCGTATTACTTTCTTATGGAAAGAATCTTTAACAAGAGGAATGATTCTAAATTGTTTAAATTTATTAAGAAGAGGAAGGAATGCAACATGAAACCTGATTTTCTTTCTGAAATAGATAATTTTGTACAGATGATTAGTAAAGAACCACCTCCCATAGGTAATCACAAGCTTAATGTATATGGTGCTCAAAGCAAAAGAAATGGTTTCAAAACATGGAATTGGGAGCTGATAAATTCCTAGGTTGTTATATCCAAGGTTTCTTTCAAATTCTTCGTTCAATCAATTCTTAGGTTCCTTAGAATTGAAGTTTAGTTCATAATGTATGTTTTGGTTTGACATCTTCTGCTTGATTATGTCCTCTTTGAGAAATAATCAAACCTTGTTCCAATTGTTATTGTTAATAGTTCTTCAACGATCTTTAATCTCAAAGAGGTTATTAGATCTCTATACCTAATGAAAAATTTATGAGTTTACACGTTTAATTTTTTTCCTCTTTTTATAAGAGAGTAAATTTAATATAAGGAAAGGAGAACTTGTGATTGACCAAAACAACATATTGCGTTTCCCGGGAGTCGAACCCGGGTCTATTGCTTGGAAGGCAATTATCCTCACCGTTGGACTACAAACGCTTGTCCGTTTGTTAAAAAAAACCGAAAGATGTATTCTTCTTTTTAAAGTAGAAAATAAACCTCTTATTGTGATAAATGATTTAAACAATTTATAGTATAATTTTGTAAAAATAAATAAAAAGCATTTCACAATTTATTTCAAGAGCTGATGTATCCTTCTTTTCAAACATCAAACAACAAACCTTTACAATCCTTAATTATCTCGTTCTTTGTCTTTGTTCCTCTTTTTATTAATTTCTTTCTTTGTATTTGTGATTTGTTGTCGATGGATTTCATGTGTTATTCATATATAAGAACATGAAGATGGATTGAAAGAGTTCATTAATTTTTTGTTGATCATGAATAGAAAAGTAGGTATGTTGATGTCGTATGCTTTTAATTAGAGTGTTGACTTACAAATAAAACTTGATATACTGCACACAAGAAAAAAACTAAATCCAACAAAACAATTACATATATACCTAATGATTACAAAACGATTTGAATGAATTTGATTGTTTCAAATAGTTTTTGAATGTAATTGAAATGGATCTTTTGATTTCCCATCAAATTTTGAGAGGTTGGAAAGTAATGTTTAGGAAATGTTGTATGATAGGTGTAGTAAGTTCAGATGATTTTTATCATTATTTATATTGTAAAACCTTAACATATATAAAGGATATTCTAAAGAGAGCTTAAAGTATTTGTTAACTTTGTTTAGTAATTTTTCATATGAGAATAACACGTTCCCTCGTGAAATCTACGAAGCTAAATATATGTCGCGTTTCATTGGCATGAGTTATGGGAAGATAATTGTTTTTAATAAAGATTGCATTTTATATTAAAATGTTTGTCCTTCATTAAATATGTGTCCTATATATAATGTTCTGTTCTATAAGAAAAAAAACACAAAATAATTTACCCAAAGTTTAAGAGTAGTTTTTGATAATGTCAAGATTTACGAGCATGTATAAGAATGTTGAAGGAGTAAAACACTTAATGATAATCTTTTAAATAGATTGAAAATGGTTAGAAATATTTATGTAAAATGTTAATAAATCAAATGCGTTGAACTGTCTTTTTTTTAGGCAAGAAGTAACTGAGATATCATCTTAGTTTTCTTACTAAGATTTTCTTCCCCAAAATGCAACAAGGAATTGTGTGTAAAATTATGTGCATTCTAAGACATGCACGGAAGTTAAAGCTAGTAGGAAACCTTATTTATAATTGTGAAAAGCGTTCGGTTAAAGAATTAAACATTTCGCACTAATTTTCTTTCTGATATCTATATATTGATATATTGTTCAATGATTAGGGAATTTGTATTCAACTAATATATCTTGTTGTGTATAAGAAATGGTGAAAACTGATTTCTAGAGTGATATGTGGATATAATATTGAGTCCTTAGCAACCACTTTCGCTAAGTTTGACAGATAAGGTAGCTTTATCTTGAAAAAGAGTTTGTCTTGGAACTTTCTAAAACGAAGATATGAGACTCATCTTGTGAACATTTATAATGGAGCAAAGATGAAGTTCTAGTCAGAGATGTATCATTTTTTAAAAATAAAATAAAAAACCTTTGCAAAATCGTCATTGATTCATGACGACTATTTTTAAATGAATTAAAATAATAAAAATAAGTGAAAAAATATTTTTAAAAACTAAACAAGACCTAAATTATTTTATTTGTTTTTTTTAAATGACAGTGGGTGAACATAGAAGTTCTTAGCCAATACTATTTTGCTGATGTCTGCATTTAAGCATTTCCAATCATTCTTCCATCCACAAATTTGTATTTAGATTTTCAGAATTGTAGTGCATCTACTAATGAAAAGTTTCTCTCAACAAAGCTTATTACTTTCTTATGGAAAGAATCTTTAACAAGAGGAATGATTCTAAATTGTTTAAATTTATTAAGAAGAGGAAGGAATGCAACATGAAACCTGATTTTCTTTCTGAAATAGATAATTTTGTACAGATGATTAGTAAAGAACCACCTCCCATAGGTAACCACAAGCTTAATGTATATGGTGCTCAAAGCAAAAGAAATGGTTTCAAAACATGGAATTGGGAGCTGATAAATTCCTAGGTTGTTATATCCAAGGTTTCTTTCAAATTCTTCGTTCAATCAATTCTTAGGTTCCTTAGAATTGAAGTTTAGTTCATAATGTATGTTTTGGTTTGACATCTTTAATCTCAAAGAGGTTATTAGATCTCTATACCTAATGAAAAATTTATGAGTTTACACGTTTAATTTTTTTCTCTTTTTATAAGAGAGTAAATTTAATATAAGGAAAGGAGAACTTGTGATTGACCAAAACAACATATTGCGTTTCCCAGGAGTCGAACCCGGGTCTATTGCTTGGAAGGCAATTATCCTCACCGTTGGACTACAAACGCTTGTCCGTTTGTTAAAAAAAACCGAAAGATGTATTCTTCTTTTTAAAGTAGAAAATAAACTTCTTATTATGATAAATGATTTAAACAATTTATAGTATAATTTTGTAAAAATAAATAAAAAGCATTTCACAATTTATTTCAAGAGCTGATGTATCCTTCTTTTCAAACATCAAACAACAAACCTTTACAATCCTTAATTATCTCGTTCTTTGTCTTTGTTCCTCTTTTTATTAATTTCTTTCTTTGTATTTGTGATTTGTTGTCGATGGATTTCATGTGTTATTCATATATAAGAACATGAAGATGGATTGAAAGAGTTCATTAATTTTTTGTTGATCATGAATAGAAAAGTAGGTATGTTGATGCCGTATGCTTTTAATTAGAGTGTTGACTTACAAATAAAACTTGATATACTGCACACAAGAAAAAAACTAAATCCAACAAAACAATTACATATATACCTAATGATTACAAAACGATTTGAATGAATTTGATTGTTTCAAATAGTTTTTGAATGTAATTGAAATGGATCTTTTGATTTCCCATCAAATTTTGAGAGGTTGGAAAGTAATGTTTAGGAAATGTTGTATGATAGGTGTAGTAAGTTCAGATGATTTTTATCATTATTTATATTGTAAAACCTTAACATATATAAAGGATATTCTAAAGAGAGCTTAAAGTATTTGTTAACTTTGTTTAGTAATTTTTCATATGAGAATAACACGTTCCCTCGTGAAATCTACGAAGCTAAATATATGTCGCGTTTCATTGGCATGAGTTATGGGAAGATAATTGTTTTTAATAAAGATTGCATTTTATATTAAAATGTTTGTCCTTCATTAAATATGTGTCCTATATATAATGTTCTGTTCTATAAGAAAAAAAACACAAAATAATTTACCCAAAGTTTAAGAGTAGTTTTTGATAATGTCAAGATTTACGAGCATGTATAAGAATGTTGAAGGAGTAAAACACTTAATGATAATCTTTTAAATAGATTGAAAATGGTTAGAAATATTTATGTAAAATGTTAATAAATCAAATGCGTTGAACTGTCTTTTTTTTAGGCAAGAAGTAACTGAGATATCATCTTAGTTTTCTTACTAAGATTTTCTTCCCCAAAATGCAACAAGGAATTGTGTGTAAAATTATGTGCATTCTAAGACATGCACGGAAGTTAAAGCTAGTAGGAAACCTTATTTATAATTGTGAAAAGCGTTCGGTTAAAAAATTAAACATTTCGCACTAATTTTCTTTCTGATATCTATATATTGATATATTTTTCAATGATTAGGGAATTTGTATTCAACTAATATATCTTGTTGTGTATAAGAAATGGTGAAAACTGATTTCTAGAGTGATATGTGGATATAATATTGAGTCCTTAGCAACCACTTTCGCTAAGTTTGACAGATAAGGTAGCTTTATCTTGAAAAAGAGTCTGTCTTGGAACTTTCTAAAACGAAGATATGAGACTCATCTTGTGAACATTTATAATGGAGCAAAGATGAAGTTCTAGTCAGAGATGTATCATTTTTTAAAAATAAAATAAAAAAACCTTTGCAAAATCGTCATTGATTCATGACGACTATTTTTAAATGAATTAAAATAATAAAAATAAGTGAAAAAATATTTTTAAAAACTAAACAAGACCTAAATTATTTTATTTGTTTTTTTTAAATGACAGTGGGTGAACATAGAAGTTCTTAGCCAATACTATTTTGCTGATGTTTGCATTTAAGCATTTCCAATCATTCTTCCATCCACAAATTTGTATTTAGATTTTCAGAATTGTAGTGCATCTACTAATGAAAAGTTTCTCTCAACAAAGCTTATTACTTTCTTATGGAAAGAATCTTTAACAAGAGGAATGATTCTAAATTGTTTAAATTTATTAAGAAGAGGAAGGAATGCAACATGAAACCTGATTTTCTTTCTGAAATAGATAATTTTGTACAGATGATTAGTAAAGAACCACCTCCCATAGGTAATCACAAGCTTAATGTATATGGTGCTCAAAGCAAAAGAAATGGTTTCAAAACATGGAATTGGGAGCTGATAAATTCCTAGGTTGTTATATCCAAGGTTTCTTTCAAATTCTTCGTTCAATCAATTCTTAGGTTCCTTAGAATTGAAGTTTAGTTCATAATGTATGTTTTGGTTTGACATCTTTAATCTCAAAGAGGTTATTAGATCTCTATACCTAATGAAAAATTTATGAGTTTACACGTTTAATTTTTTTCTCTTTTTATAAGAGAGTAAATTTAATATAAGGAAAGGAGAACTTGTGATTGACCAAAACAACATATTGCGTTTCCCGGGAGTCGAACCCGGGTCTATTGCTTGGAAGGCAATTATCCTCACCGTTGGACTACAAACGCTTGTCCATTTGTTAAAAAAAACCGAAAGATGTATTCTTCTTTTTAAAGTAGAAAATAAACTTCTTATTATGATAAATGATTTAAACAATTTATAGTATAATTTTGTAAAAATAAATAAAAAGCATTTCACAATTTATTTCAAGAGCTGATGTATCCTTCTTTTCAAACATCAAACAACAAACCTTTACAATCCTTAATTATCTCGTTCTTTGTCTTTGTTCCTCTTTTTATTAATTTCTTTCTTTGTATTTGTGATTTGTTGTCGATGGATTTCATGTGTTATTCATATATAAGAACATGAAGATGGATTGAAAGAGTTCATTAATTTTTTGTTGATCATGAATAGAAAAGTAGGTATGTTGATGCCGTATGCTTTTAATTAGAGTGTTGACTTACAAATAAAACTTGATATACTGCACACAAGAAAAAAACTAAATCCAACAAAACAAATACATATATACCTAATGATTACAAAACGACTTCAATGAATTTGATCATTTCAAATAGTTTTTAAATGTAATTGAAATGGATCTTTTGATTTCCCATCAAATTTTGAGAGGTTGGAAAGTAATGTTTAGGAAATGTTGTATGATAGGTGTAGTAAGTTCATATGATTTTTATCATTATTTATATTGTAAAACCTTAACATATATAAAGGATATTCTAAAGAGAGCTTAAAGTATTTGTTAACTTTGTTTAGTAATTTTTCATATGAGAATAACACGTTCCCTCGTGAAATCTACGAAGCTAAATATATGTCGCGTTTCATTGGCATGAGTTATGGGAAGATAATTGTTTTTAATAAAGATTGCATTTTATATTAAAATGTTTGTCCTTCATTAAATATGTGTCCTATATATAATGTTCTGTTCTATAAGGAAAAAAACACAAAATAATTTACCCAAAGTTTAAGAGTAGTTTTTGATAATGTCAAGATTTACGAGCATGTATAAGAATGTTGAAGGAGTAAAACACTTAATGATAATCTTTTAAATAGATTGAAAATGGTTAGAAATATTTATGTAAAATGTTAATAAATCAAATGCGTTGAACTGTCTTTTTTTTAGGCAAGAAGTAACTGAGATATCATCTTAGTTTTCTTACTAAGATTTTCTTCCCCAAAATGCAACAAGGAATTGTGTGTAAAATTATGTGCATTCTAAGACATGCACGGAAGTTAAAGCTAGTAGGAAACCTTATTTATAATTGTGAAAAGCGTTCGGTTAAAAAATTAAACATTTCGCACTAATTTTCTTTCTGATATCTATATATTGATATATTTTTCAATGATTAGGGAATTTGTATTCAACTAATATATCTTGTTGTGTATAAGAAATGGTGAAAACTGATTTCTAGAGTGATATGTGGATATAATATTGAGTCCTTAGCAACCACTTTCGCTAAGTTTGACAGATAAGGTAGCTTTATCTTGAAAAAGAGTCTGTCTTGGAACTTTCTAAAACGAAGATATGAGACTCATCTTGTGAACATTTATAATGGAGCAAAGATGAAGTTCTAGTCAGAGATGTATCATTTTTTAAAAATAAAATAAAAAAACCTTTGCAAAATCGTCATTGATTCATGACGACTATTTTTAAATGAATTAAAATAATAAAAATAAGTGAAAAAATATTTTTAAAAACTAAACAAGACCTAAATTATTTTATTTGTTTTTTTTAAATGACAGTGGGTGAACATAGAAGTTCTTAGCCAATACTATTTTGCTGATGTTTGCATTTAAGCATTTCCAATCATTCTTCCATCCACAAATTTGTATTTAGATTTTCGGAATTGTAGTGCATCTACTAATGAAAAGTTTCTCTCAACAAAGCTTATTACTTTCTTATGGAAAGAATCTTTAACAAGAGGAATGATTCTAAATTGTTTAAATTTATTAAGAAGAGGAAGGAATGCAACATGAAACCTGATTTTCTTTCTGAAATAGATAATTTTGTACAGATGATTAGTAAAGAACCACCTCCCATAGGTAATCACAAGCTTAATGTATATGGTGCTCAAAGCAAAAGAAATGGTTTCAAAACATGGAATTGGGAGCTGATAAATTCCTAGGTTGTTATATCCAAGGTTTCTTTCAAATTCTTCGTTCAATCAATTCTTAGGTTCCTTAGAATTGAAGTTTAGTTCATAATGTATGTTTTGGTTTGACATCTTTAATCTCAAAGAGGTTATTAGATCTCTATACCTAATGAAAAATTTATGAGTTTACACGTTTAATTTTTTTCTCTAAATTTAATATAAGGAAAGGAGAACTTGTGATTGACCAAAACAACATATTGCGTTTCCCGGGAGTCGAACCCGGGTCTATTGCTTGGAAGGCAATTATCCTCACCGTTGGACTACAAACGCTTGTCTGTTTGTTAAAAAAAACCGAAAGATGTATTCTTCTTTTTAAAGTAGAAAATAAACTTCTTATTATGATAAATGATTTAAACAATTTATAGTATAATTTTGTAAAAATAAATAAAAAGCATTTCACAATTTATTTCAAGAGCTGATGTATCCTTCTTTTCAAACATCAAACAACAAACCTTTACAATCCTTAATTATCTCGTTCTTTGTCTTTGTTCCTCTTTTTATTAATTTCTTTCTTTGTATTTGTGATTTGTTGTCGATGGATTTCATGTGTTATTCATATATAAGAACATGAAGATGGATTGAAAGAGTTCATTAATTTTTTGTTGATCATGAATAGAAAAGTAGGTATGTTGATGCCGTATGCTTTTAATTAGAGTGTTGACTTACAAATAAAACTTGATATACTGCACACAAGAAAAAAACTAAATCCAACAAAACAATTACATATATACCTAATGATTACAAAACGATTTGAATGAATTTGATTGTTTCAAATAGTTTTTGAATGTAATTGAAATGGATCTTTTGATTTCCCATCAAATTTTGAGAGGTTGGAAAGTAATGTTTAGGAAATGTTGTATGATAGGTGTAGTAAGTTCAGATGATTTTTATCATTATTTATATTGTAAAACCTTAACATATATAAAGGATATTCTAAAGAGAGCTTAAAGTATTTGTTAACTTTGTTTAGTAATTTTTCATATGAGAATAACACGTTCCCTCGTGAAATCTACGAAGCTAAATATATGTCGCGTTTCATTGGCATGAGTTATGGGAAGATAATTGTTTTTAATAAAGATTGCATTTTATATTAAAATGTTTGTCCTTCATTAAATATGTGTCCTATATATAATGTTCTGTTCTATAAGAAAAAAAACACAAAATAATTTACCCAAAGTTTAAGAGTAGTTTTTGATAATGTCAAGATTTACGAGCATGTATAAGAATGTTGAAGGAGTAAAACACTTAATGATAATCTTTTAAATAGATTGAAAATGGTTAGAAATATTTATGTAAAATGTTAATAAATCAAATGCGTTGAACTGTCTATTTTTTAGGCAAGAAGTAACTGAGATATCATCTTAGTTTTCTTACTAAGATTTTCTTCCCCAAAATGCAACAAGGAATTGTGTGTAAAATTATGTGCATTCTAAGACATGCACGGAAGTTAAAGCTAGTAGGAAACCTTATTTATAATTGTGAAAAGCGTTCGGTTAAAGAATTAAACATTTCGCACTAATTTTCTTTCTGATATCTATATATTGATATATTTTTCAATGATTAGGGAATTTGTATTCAACTAATATATCTTGTTGTGTATAAGAAATGGTGAAAACTGATTTCTAGAGTGATATGTGGATATAATATTGAGTCCTTAGCAACCACTTTCGCTAAGTTTGACAGATAAGGTAGCTTTATCTTGAAAAAGAGTCTGTCTTGGAACTTTCTAAAACGAAGATATGAGACTCATCTTGTGAACATTTATAATGGAGCAAAGATGAAGTTCTAGTCAGAGATGTATCATTTTTTAAAAATAAAATAAAAAACCTTTGCAAAATCGTCATTGATTCATGACGACTATTTTTAAATGAATTAAAATAATAAAAATAAGTGAAAAAATATTTTTAAAAACTAAACAAGACCTAAATTATTTTATTTGTTTTTTTTAAATGACAGTGGGTGAACATAGAAGTTCTTAGCCAATACTATTTTGCTGATGTCTGCATTTAAGCATTTCCAATCATTCTTCCATCCACAAATTTGTATTTAGATTTTCAGAATTGTAGTGCATCTACTAATGAAAAGTTTCTCTCAACAAAGCTTATTACTTTCTTATGGAAAGAATCATTAACAAGAGGAATGATTCTAAATTGTTTAAATTTATTAAGAAGAGGAAGGAATGCAACATGAAACCTGATTTTCTTTCTGAAATAGATAATTTTGTACAGATGATTAGTAAAGAACCACCTCCCATAGATAATCACAAGCTTAATGTATATGGTGCTCAAAGCAAAAGAAATGGTTTCAAAACATGGAATTGGGAGCTGATAAATTCCTAGGTTGTTATATCCAAGGTTTCTTTCAAATTCTTCGTTCAATCAATTCTTAGGTTCCTTAGAATTGAAGTTTAGTTCATAATGTATGTTTTGGTTTGACATCTTCTGCTTGATTATGTCCTCTTTGAGAAATAATCAAACCTTGTTCCAATTGTTATTGTTAATAGTTCTTCAACGATCTTTAATCTCAAAGAGGTTATTAGATCTCTATACCTAATGAAAAATTTATGAGTTTACACGTTTAATTTTTTTTCTCTTTTTATAAGAGAGTAAATTTAATATAAGGAAAGGAGAACTTGTGATTGACCAAAACAACATATTGTGTTTCCCGGGAGTCGAACCCGGGTCTATTGCTTGGAAGGCAATTATCCTCACCGTTGGACTACAAACGCTTGTCCGTTTGTTAAAAAAAACCGAAAGATGTATTCTTCTTTTTAAAGTAGAAAATAAACTTCTTATTGTGATAAATGATTTAAACAATTTATAGTATAATTTTGTAAAAATAAATAAAAAGCATTTCACAATTTATTTCAAGAGCTGATGTATCCTTCTTTTCAAACATCAAACAACAAACCTTTACAATCCTTAATTATCTCGTTCTTTGTCTTTGTTCCTCTTTTTATTAATTTCTTTCTTTGTATTTGTGATTTGTTGTCGATGGATTTCATGTGTTATTCATATATAAGAACATGAAGATGGATTGAAAGAGTTCATTAATTTTTTGTTGATCATGAATAGAAAAGTAGGTATGTTGATGCCGTATGCTTTTAATTAGAGTGTTGACTTACAAATAAAACTTGATATACTGCACACAAGAAAAAAACTAAATCCAACAAAACAATTACATATATACCTAATGATTACAAAACGATTTGAATGAATTTGATTGTTTCAAATAGTTTTTGAATGTAATTGAAATGGATCTTTTGATTTCCCATCAAATTTTGAGAGGTTGGAAAGTAATGTTTAGGAAATGTTGTATGATAGGTGTAGTAAGTTCAGATGATTTTTATCATTATTTATATTGTAAAACCTTAACATATATAAAGGATATTCTAAAGAGAGCTTAAAGTATTTGTTAACTTTGTTTAGTAATTTTTCATATGAGAATAACACGTTCCCTCGTGAAATCTACGAAGCTAAATATATGTCGCGTTTCATTGGCATGAGTTATGGGAAGATAATTGTTTTTAATAAAGATTGCATTTTATATTAAAATGTTTGTCCTTCATTAAATATGTGTCCTATATATAATGTTCTGTTCTATAAGAAAAAAAACACAAAATAATTTACCCAAAGTTTAAGAGTAGTTTTTGATAATGTCAAGATTTACGAGCATGTATAAGAATGTTGAAGGAGTAAAACACTTAATGATAATCTTTTAAATAGATTGAAAATGGTTAGAAATATTTATGTAAAATGTTAATAAATCAAATGCGTTGAACTGTCTTTTTTTTAGGCAAGAAGTAACTGAGATATCATCTTAGTTTTCTTACTAAGATTTTCTTCCCCAAAATGCAACAAGGAATTGTGTGTAAAATTATGTGCATTCTAAGACATGCACGGAAGTTAAAGCTAGTAGGAAACCTTATTTATAATTGTGAAAAGCGTTCGGTTAAAGAATTAAACATTTCGCACTAATTTTCTTTCTGATATCTATATATTGATATATTGTTCAATGATTAGGGAATTTGTATTCAACTAATATATCTTGTT
The DNA here is from genome assembly GCA_963859935.3 of Lathyrus sativus. Taxonomy (NCBI): domain Eukaryota; kingdom Viridiplantae; phylum Streptophyta; class Magnoliopsida; order Fabales; family Fabaceae; genus Lathyrus; species Lathyrus sativus. The sequence goes on from OZ012735.1 coordinate 587,494,019, forward strand.
GTGTATAAGAAATGGTGAAAACTGATTTCTAGAGTGATATGTGGATATAATATTGAGTCCTTAGCAACCACTTTCGCTAAGTTTGACAGATAAGGTAGCTTTATCTTGAAAAAGAGTTTGTCTTAGAACTTTCTAAAACGAAGATATGAGACTCATCTTGTGAACATTTATAATGGAGCAAAGATGAAGTTCTAGTCAGAGATGTATCATTTTTTAAAAATAAAATAAAAAACCTTTGCAAAATCGTCATTGATTCATGACGACTATTTTTAAATGAATTAAAATAATAAAAATAAGTGAAAAAATATTTTTAAAAACTAAACAAGACCTAAATTATTTTATTTGTTTTTTTTAAATGACAGTGGGTGAACATAGAAGTTCTTAGCCAATACTATTTTGCTGATGTCTGCATTTAAGCATTTCCAATCATTCTTCCATCCACAAATTTGTATTTAGATTTTCAGAATTGTAGTGCATCTACTAATGAAAAGTTTCTCTCAACAAAGCTTATTACTTTCTTATGGAAAGAATCTTTAACAAGAGGAATGATTCTAAATTGTTTAAATTTATTAAGAAGAGGAAGGAATGCAACATGAAACCTGATTTTCTTTCTGAAATAGATAATTTTGTACAGATGATTAGTAAAGAACCACCTCCCATAGGTAATCACAAGCTTAATGTATATGGTGCTCAAAGCAAAAGAAATGGTTTCAAAACATGGAATTGGGAGCTGATAAATTCCTAGGTTGTTATATCCAAGGTTTCTTTCAAATTCTTCGTTCAATCAATTCTTAGGTTCCTTAGAATTGAAGTTTAGTTCATAATGTATGTTTTGGTTTGACATCTTTAATCACAAAGAGGTTATTAGATCTCTATACCTAATGAAAAATTTATGAGTTTACACGTTTAATTTAATATAAGGAAAGGAGAACTTGTGATTGACCAAAACAACATATTGCGTTTCCCGGGAGTCGAACCCGGGTCTATTGCTTGGAAGGCAATTATCCTCACCGTTGGACTACAAACGCTTGTCTGTTTGTTAAAAAAAACCGAAAGATGTATTCTTCTTTTTAAAGTAGAAAATAAACTTCTTATTATGATAAATGATTTAAACAATTTATAGTATAATTTTGTAAAAATAAATAAAAAGCATTTCACAATTTATTTCAAGAGCTGATGTATCCTTCTTTTCAAACATCAAACAACAAACCTTTACAATCCTTAATTATCTCGTTCTTTGTCTTTGTTCCTCTTTTTATTAATTTCTTTCTTTGTATTTGTGATTTGTTGTCGATGGATTTCATGTGTTATTCATATATAAGAACATGAAGATGGATTGAAAGAGTTCATTAATTTTTTGTTGATCATGAATAGAAAAGTAGGTATGTTGATGCCGTATGCTTTTAATTAGAGTGTTGACTTACAAATAAAACTTGATATACTGCACACAAGAAAAAAACTAAATCCAACAAAACAATTACATATATACCTAATGATTACAAAACGATTTGAATGAATTTGATTGTTTCAAATAGTTTTTGAATGTAATTGAAATGGATCTTTTGATTTCCCATCAAATTTTGAGAGGTTGGAAAGTAATGTTTAGGAAATGTTGTATGATAGGTGTAGTAAGTTCAGATGATTTTTATCATTATTTATATTGTAAAACCTTAACATATATAAAGGATATTCTAAAGAGAGCTTAAAGTATTTGTTAACTTTGTTTAGTAATTTTTCATATGAGAATAACACGTTCCCTCGTGAAATCTACGAAGCTAAATATATGTCGCGTTTCATTGGCATGAGTTATGGGAAGATAATTGTTTTTAATAAAGATTGCATTTTATATTAAAATGTTTGTCCTTCATTAAATATGTGTCCTATATATAATGTTCTGTTTTATAAGAAAAAAAAACACAAAATAATTTACCCAAAGTTTAAGAGTAGTTTTTGATAATGTCAAGATTTACGAGCATGTATAAGAATGTTGAAGGAGTAAAACACTTAATGATAATCTTTTAAATAGATTGAAAATGGTTAGAAATATTTATGTAAAATGTTAATAAATCAAATGCGTTGAACTGTCTTTTTTTTAGGCAAGAAGTAACTGAGATATCATCTTAGTTTTCTTACTAAGATTTTCTTCCCCAAAATGCAACAAGGAATTGTGTGTAAAATTATGTGCATTCTAAGACATGCACGGAAGTTAAAGCTAGTAGGAAACCTTATTTATAATTGTGAAAAGCGTTCGGTTAAAGAATTAAACATTTCGCACTAATTTTCTTTCTGATATCTATATATTGATATATTGTTCAATGATTAGGGAATTTGTATTCAACTAATATATCTTGTTGTGTATAAGAAATGGTGAAAACTGATTTCTAGAGTGATATGGGGATATAATATTGAGTCCTTAGCAACCACTTTCGCTAAGTTTGACAGATAAGGTAGCTTTATCTTGAAAAAGAGTTTGTCTTGGAACTTTCTAAAACGAAGATATGAGACTCATCTTGTGAACATTTATAATGGAGCAAAGATGAAGTTCTAGTCAGAGATGTATCATTTTTTAAAAATAAAATAAAAAACCTTTGCAAAATCGTCATTGATTCATGACGACTATTTTTAAATGAATTAAAATAATAAAAATAAATGAAAAAATATTTTTAAAAACTAAACAAGACCTAAATTATTTTATTTGTTTTTTTTAAATGACAGTGGGTGAACATAGAAGTTCTTAGCCAATACTATTTTGCTGATGTCTGCATTTAAGCATTTCCAATCATTCTTCCATCCACAAATTTGTATTTAGATTTTCAGAATTGTAGTGCATCTACTAATGAAAAGTTTCTCTCAACAAAGCTTATTACTTTCTTATGGAAAGAATCTTTAACAAGAGGAATGATTCTAAATTGTTTAAATTTATTAAGAAGAGGAAGGAATGCAACATGAAACCTGATTTTCTTTCTGAAATAGATAATTTTGTACAGATGATTAGTAAAGAACCACCTCCCATAGGTAATCACAAGCTTAATGTATATGGTGCTCAAAGCAAAAGAAATGGTTTCAAAACATGGAATTGGGAGCTGATAAATTCCTAGGTTGTTATATCCAAGGTTTCTTTCAAATTCTTCGTTCAATCAATTCTTAGGTTCCTTAGAATTGAAGTTTAGTTCATAATGTATGTTTTGGTTTGACATCTTTAATCTCAAAGAGGTTATTAGATCTCTATACCTAATGAAAAATTTATGAGTTTACACGTTTAATTTTTTCTCTTTTTATAAGAGAGTAAATTTAATATAAGGAAAGGAGAACTTGTGATTGACCAAAACAACATATTGCGTTTCCCGGGAGTCGAACCCGGGTCTATTGCTTGGAAGGCAATTATCCTCACCGTTGGACTACAAACGCTTGTCCGTTTGTTAAAAAAAACCGAAAGATGTATTCTTCTTTTTAAAGTAGAAAATAAACTTCTTATTATGATAAATGATTTAAACAATTTATAGTATAATTTTGTAAAAATAAATAAAAAGCATTTCACAATTTATTTCAAGAGCTGATGTATCCTTCTTTTCAAACATCAAACAACAAACCTTTACAATCCTTAATTATCTCGTTCTTTGTCTTTGTTCCTCTTTTTATTAATTTCTTTCTTTGTATTTGTGATTTGTTGTCGATGGATTTCATGTGTTATTCATATATAAGAACATGAAGATGGATTGAAAGAGTTCATTAATTTTTTGTTGATCATGAATAGAAAAGTAGGTATGTTGATGCCGTATGCTTTTAATTAGAGTGTTGACTTACAAATAAAACTTGATATACTGCACACAAGAAAAAAACTAAATCCAACAAAACAATTACATATATACCTAATGATTACAAAACGATTTGAATGAATTTGGTTGTTTCAAATAGTTTTTGAATGTAATTGAAATGGATCTTTTGATTTCCCATCAAATTTTGAGAGGTTGGAAAGTAATGTTTAGGAAATGTTGTATGATAGGTGTAGTAAGTTCAGATGATTTTTATCATTATTTATATTGTAAAACCTTAACATATATAAAGGATATTCTAAAGAGAGCTTAAAGTATTTGTTAACTTTGTTTAGTAATTTTTCATATGAGAATAACACGTTCCCTCGTGAAATCTACGAAGCTAAATATATGTCGCGTTTCATTGGCATGATTAATGGGAAGATAATTGTTTTTAATAAAGATTGCATTTTATATTAAAATGTTTGTCCTTCATTAAATATGTGTCCTATATATAATGTTTTGTTCTATAAGAAAAAAAACACAAAATAATTTACCCAAAGTTTAAGAGTAGTTTTTGATAATGTCAAGATTTACGAGCATGTATAAGAATGTTGAAGGAGTAAAACACTTAATGATAATCTTTTAAATAGATTGAAAATGGTTAGAAATATTTATGTAAAATGTTAATAAATCAAATGCGTTGAACTGTCTTTTTTTTAGGCAAGAAGTAACTGAGATATCATCTTAGTTTTCTTACTAAGATTTTCTTCCCCAAAATGCAACAAGGAATTGTGTGTAAAATTATGTGCATTCTAAGACATGCACGGAAGTTAAAGCTAGTAGGAAACCTTATTTATAATTGTGAAAAGCGTTCGGTTAAAGAATTAAACATTTCGCACTAATTTTCTTTCTGATATCTATATATTGATATATTGTTCAATGATTAGGGAATTTGTATTCAACTAATATATCTTGTTGTGTATAAGAAATGGTGAAAACTGATTTCTAGAGTGATATGTGGATATAATATTGAGTCCTTAGCAACCACTTTCGCTAAGTTTGACAGATAAGGTAGCTTTATCTTGAAAAAGAGTTTGTCTTGGAACTTTCTAAAACGAAGATATGAGACTCATCTTGTGAACATTTATAATGGAGCAAAGATGAAGTTCTAGTCAGAGATGTATCATTTTTTAAAAATAAAATAAAAAACCTTTGCAAAATCGTCATTGATTCATGACGACTATTTTTAAATGAATTAAAATAATAAAAATAAGTGAAAAAATATTTTTAAAAACTAAACAAGACCTAAATTATTTTATTTGTTTTTTTTAAATGACAGTGGGTGAACATAGAAGTTCTTAGCCAATACTATTTTGCTGATGTCTGCATTTAAGCATTTCCAATCATTCTTCCATCCACAAATTTGTATTTAGATTTTCAGAATTGTAGTGCATCTACTAATGAAAAGTTTCTCTCAACAAAGCTTATTACTTTCTTATGGAAAGAATCATTAACAAGAGGAATGATTCTAAATTGTTTAAATTTATTAAGAAGAGGAAGGAATGCAACATGAAACCTGATTTTCTTTCTGAAATAGATAATTTTGTACAGATGATTAGTAAAGAACCACCTCCCATAGGTAATCACAAGCTTAATGTATATGGTGCTCAAAGCAAAAGAAATGGTTTCAAAACATGGAATTGGGAGCTGATAAATTCCTAGGTTGTTATATCCAAGGTTTCTTTCAAATTCTTCGTTCAATCAATTCTTAGGTTCCTTAGAATTGAAGTTTAGTTCATAATGTATGTTTTGGTTTGACATCTTCTGCTTGATTATGTCCTCTTTGAGAAATAATCAAACCTTGTTCCAATTGTTATTGTTAATAGTTCTTCAACGATCTTTAATCTCAAAGAGGTTATTAGATCTCTATACCTAATGAAAAATTTATGAGTTTACACGTTTAATTTTTTTTCTCTTTTTATAAGAGAGTAAATTTAATATAAGGAAAGGAGAACTTGTGATTGACCAAAACAACATATTGTGTTTCCCGGGAGTCGAACCCGGGTCTATTGCTTGGAAGGCAATTATCCTCACCGTTGGACTACAAACGCTTGTCCGATTGTTAAAAAAAACCGAAAGATGTATTCTTCTTTTTAAAGTAGAAAATAAACTTCTTATTATGATAAATGATTTAAACAATTTATAGTATAATTTTGTAAAAATAAATAAAAAGCATTTCACAATTTATTTCAAGAGCTGATGTATCCTTCTTTTCAAACATCAAACAACAAACCTTTACAATCCTTAATTATCTCGTTCTTTGTCTTTGTTCCTCTTTTTATTAATTTCTTTCTTTGTATTTGTGATTTGTTGTCGATGGATTTCATGTGTTATTCATATATAAGAACATGAAGATGGATTGAAAGAGTTCATTAATTTTTTGTTGATCATGAATAGAAAAGTAGGTATGTTGATGCCGTATGCTTTTAATTAGAGTGTTGACTTACAAATAAAACTTGATATACTGCACACAAGAAAAAAACTAAATCCAACAAAACAATTACATATATACCTAATGATTACAAAACGATTTGAATGAATTTGATTGTTTCAAATAGTTTTTGAATGTAATTGAAATGGATCTTTTGATTTCCCATCAAATTTTGAGAGGTTGGAAAGTAATGTTTAGGAAATGTTGTATGATAGGTGTAGTAAGTTCAGATGATTTTTATCATTATTTATATTGTAAAACCTTAACATATATAAAGGATATTCTAAAGAGAGCTTAAAGTATTTGTTAACTTTGTTTAGTAATTTTTCATATGAGAATAACACGTTCCCTCGTGAAATCTATGAAGCTAAATATATGTCGCGTTTCATTGGCATGAGTTATGGGAAGATAATTGTTTTTAATAAAGATTGCATTTTATATTAAAATGTTTGTCCTTCATTAAATATGTGTCCTATATATAATGTTCTGTTCTATAAGAAAAAAAACACAAAATAATTTACCCAAAGTTTAAGAGTAGTTTTTGATAATGTCAAGATTTACGAGCATGTATAAGAATGTTGAAGGAGTAAAACACTTAATGATAATCTTTTAAATAGATTGAAAATGGTTAGAAATATTTATTTAAAATGTTAATAAATCAAATGCGTTGAACTGTCTTTTTTTTAGGCAAGAAGTAACTGAGATATCATCTTAGTTTTCTTACTAAGATTTTCTTACCCAAAATGCAACAAGGAATTGTGTGTAAAATTATGTGCATTATAAGACATGCACGGAAGTTAAAGCTAGTAGGAAACCTTATTTATAATTGTGAAAAGCTTTCGGTTAAAGAATTAAATATTTCGCACTAATTTTCTTTCTGATATCTATATATTGATATATTGTTCAATGATTAGGGAATTTGTATTCAACTAATATATCTTGTTGTGTATAAGAAATGGTGAAAACTGATTTCTAGAGTGATATGTGGATATAATATTGAGTCCTTAGCAACCACTTTCGCTAAGTTTGACAGATAAGGTAGCTTTATCTTGAAAAAGAGTTTGTCTTGGAACTTTCTAAAACGAAGATATGAGACTCATCTTGTGAACATTTATAATGGAGCAAAGATGAAGTTCTAGTCAGAGATGTATCATTTTTTAAAAATAAAATAAAAAACCTTTGCAAAATCGTCATTGATTCATGATGACTATTTTTAAATGAATTAAAATAATAAAAATAAGTGAAAAAATATTTTTAAAAACTAAACAAGACCTAAATTATTTTATTTGTTTTTTTTAAATGACAGTTGGTGAACATAGAAGTTCTTAGCCAATACTATTTTGCTGATGTCTGCATTTAAGCATTTCCAATCATTCTTCCATCCACAAATTTGTATTTAGATTTTCAGAATTGTAGTGCATCTACTAATGAAAAGTTTCTCTCAACAAAGCTTATTACTTTCTTATGGAAAGAATCATTAACAAGAGGAATGATTCTAAATTGTTTAAATTTATTAAGAAGAGGAAGGAATGCAACATGAAACCTGATTTTCTTTCTGAAATAGATAATTTTGTACAGATGATTAGTAAAGAACCACCTCCCATAGGTAATCACAAGCTTAATGTATATGGTGCTCAAAGCAAAAGAAATGGTTTCAAAACATGGAATTGGGAGCTGATAAATTCCTAGGTTGTTATATCCAAGGTTTCTTTCAAATTCCTAGGTTGTTATATCCAAGGTTTCTTTCAAATTCTTCGTTCAATCAATTCTTAGGTTCCTTAGAATTGAAGTTTAGTTCATAATGTATGTTTTGGTTTGACATCTTCTGCTTGATTATGTCCTCTTTGAGAAATAATCAAACCTTGTTCCAATTGTTATTGTTAATAGTTCTTCAACGATCTTTAATCTCAAAGAGGTTATTAGATCTCTATACCTAATGAAAAATTTATTGACCAAAACAACATATTGCGTTTGCCGGGAGTCGAACCCGGGTCTATTGCTTGAAAGGCAATTATCCTAACCGTTGGACTACAAACGCTTGTCCGTTTGTTAAAAAAAACCGAAAGATGTATTCTTCTTTTTAAAGTAGAAAATAAACTTCTTATTGTGATAAATGATTTAAACAATTTATAGTATAATTTTGTAAAAATAAATAAAAAGCATTTCACAATTTATTTCAAGAGCTAATGTATACTTCTTTTCAAACATCAAACAACAAACCTTTACAATCCTTAATTATCTCGTTCTTTGTCTTTGTTCCTCTTTTTATTAATTTCTTTCTTTGTATTTGTGATTTGTTGTCGATGGATTTCATGTGTTATTCATACATAAGAACATGAAGATGGATTGAAAGAGTTCATTAACTTTTTGTTGATCATGAATAGAAAAGTAGGTATGTTGATGCCGTATGCTTTTAATTAGAGTGTTGACTTACAAATAAAACCTGATATACTGCACACAAGAAAAAAATAAATCCAACAAAACAATTACATATATACCTAATGATTACAAAACGATTTGAATGAATTTGATTGTTTCAAATAGTTTTTGAATGTAATTGAAATGGATCTTTTGATTTCCCATCAAATTTTGAGAGGTTGGAAAGTAATGTTTAGGAAATGTTGTATGATAGGTGTAGTAAGTTCAGATGATTTTTATCATTATTTATATTGTAAAACCTTAACATATATAAAGGATATTCTAAAGAGAGCTTAAAGTATTTGTTAACTTTGTTTAGTAATTTTTCATATGAGAATAACACGTTCCCTCGTGAAATCTACGAAGCTAAATATATGTCGCGTTTCATTGGCATGAGTTATGGGAAGATAATTGTTTTTAATAAAGATTGCATTTGATATTAAAATGTTTGTCCTTCATTAAATATGTGTCCTATATATAATGTTCTGTTCTATAAGAAAAAAAACACAAAATAATTTACCCAAAGTTTAAGAGTAGTTTTTGATAATGTCAAGATTTACGAGCATGTATAAGAATGTTGAAGGAGTAAAACACTTAATGATAATCTTTTAAATAGATTGAAAATGGTTAGAAATATTTATGTAAAATGTTAATAAATCAAATGCGTTGAACTGTCTTTTTTTTAGGCAAGAAGTAACTGAGATATCATCTTAGTTTTCTTACTAAGATTTTCTTCCCCAAAATGCAACAAGGAATTGTGTGTAAAATTATGTGCATTCTAAGACATGCACGGAAGTTAAAGCTAGTAGGAAACCTTATTTATAATTGTGAAAAGCGTTCGGTTAAAGAATTAAACATTTCGCACTAATTTTCTTTCTGATATCTATATATTGATATATTGTTCAATGATTAGGGAATTTGTATTCAACTAATATATCTTGTTGTGTATAAGAAATGGTGAAAACTGATTTCTAGAGTGATATGTGGATATAATATTGAGTCCTTAGCAACCACTTTCGCTAAGTTTGACAGATAAGGTAGCTTTATCTTGAAAAAGAGTTTGTCTTAGAACTTTCTAAAACGAAGATATGAGACTCATCTTGTGAACATTTATAATGGAGCAAAGATGAAGTTCTAGTCAGAGATGTATCATTTTTTAAAAATAAAATAAAAAACCTTTGCAAAATCGTCATTGATTCATGACGACTATTTTTAAATGAATTAAAATAATAAAAATAAGTGAAAAATTTTTTTTAAAAACTAAACAAGACCTAAATTATTTTATTTGTTTTTTTTAAATGACAGTGGGTTAACATAGAAGTTCTTAGCCAATACTATTTTGCTGATGTCTGCATTTAAGCATTTCCAATCATTCTTCCATCCACAAATTTGTATTTAGATTTTCAGAATTGTAGTGCATCTACTAATGAAAAGTTTCTCTCAACAAAGCTTATTACTTTCTTATGGAAAGAATCATTAACAAGAGGAATGATTCTAAATTGTTTAAATTTATTAAGAAGAGGAAGGAATGCAACATGAAACCTGATTTTCTTTCTGAAATAGATAATTTTGTACAGATAATTAGTAAAGAACCACCTCCCATAGGTAATCACAAGCATAATGTATATGGTGCTCAAAGCAAAAGAAATGGTTTCAAAACATGGAATTGGGAGCTGATAAATTCCTAGGTTGTTATATCCAAGGTTTCTTTCAAATTCTTCGTTCAATCAATTCTTAGGTTCCTTAGAATTGAAGTTTAGTTCATAATGTATGTTTTGGTTTGACATCTTCTGCTTGATTATGTCCTCTTTGAGAAATAATCAAACCTTGTTCCAATTGTTATTGTTAATAGTTCTTCAACGATCTTTAATCTCAAAGAGGTTATTAGATCTCTATACCTAATGAAAAATTTATGAGTTTACACGTTTAATTTTTTTTCTCTTTTTATAAGAGAGTAAATTTAATATAAGGAAAGGAGAACTTGTGATTGACCAAAACAACATATTGCGTTTCCCGGGAGTCGAACCCGGGTCTATTGCTTGGAAGGCAATTATCCTCACCGTTTGACTACAAACGCTTGTCCATTTGTTAAAAAAAACCGAAAGATGTATTCTTCTTTTTAAAGTAGAAAATAAACTTCTTATTATGATAAATGATTTAAACAATTTATAGTATAATTTTGTAAAAATAAATAAAAAGCATTTCACAATTTATTTCAAGAGCTGATGTATCCTTCTTTTCAAACATCAAACAACAAACCTTTACAATCCTTAATTATCTCGTTCTTTGTCTTTGTTCCTCTTTTTATTAATTTCTTTCTTTGTATTTGTGATTTGTTGTCGATGGATTTCATGTGTTATTCATATATAAGAACATGAAGATGGATTGAAAGAGTTCATTAATTTTTTGTTGATCATGAATAGAAAAGTAGGTATGTTGATGCCGTATGCTTTTAATTAGAGTGTTGACTTACAAATAAAACTTGATATACTGCACACAAGAAAAAAACTAAATCCAACAAAACAATTACATATATACCTAATGATTACAAAACGATTTGAATGAATTTGATTGTTTCAAATAGTTTTTTAATGTAATTGAAATGGATCTTTTGATTTCCCCTCAAATTTTGAGAGGTTGGAAAGTAATGTTTAGGAAATGTTGTATGATAGGTGTAGTAAGTTCAGATGATTTTTATCATTATTTATATTGTAAAACCTTAACATATATAAAGGATATTCTAAAGAGAGCTTAAAGTATTTGTTAACTTTGTTTAGTAATTTTTCATATGAGAATAACACGTTCCATCGTGAAATCTACGAAGCTAAATATATGTCGCGTTTCATTGGCATGAGTTATGGGAAGATAATTGTTTTTAATAAAGATTGCATTTTATATTAAAATGTTTGTCCTTCATTAAATATGTGTCCTATATATAATGTTCTGTTCTATAAGAAAAAAAACACAAAATAATTTACCCAAAGTTTAAGAGTAGTTTTTGATAATGTCAAGATTTACGAGCATGTATAAGAATGTTGAAGGAGTAAAACACTTAATGATAATCTTTTAAATAGATTGAAAATGGTTAGAAATATTTATGTAAAATGTTAATAAATCAAATGCTTTGAACTGTCTTTTTTTTAGGCAAGAAGTAACTGAGATATCATCTTAGTTTTCTTACTAAGATTTTCTTCCCCAAAATGCAACAAGGAATTGTGTGTAAAATTATGTGCATTATAAGACATGCACGGAAGTTAAAGCTAGTAGGAAACCTTATTTATAATTGTTAAAAGCTTTCGGTTAAAGAATTAAATATTTCGCACTAATTTTCTTTCTGATATCTATATATTGATATATTGTTCAATGATTAGGGAATTTGTATTCAACTAATATATCTTGTTGTGTATAAGAAATGGTGAAAACTGATTTCTAGAGTGATATGTGGATATAATATTGAGTCCTTAGCAACCACTTTCGCTAAGTTTGACAGATAAGGTAGCTTTATCTTGAAAAAGAGTTTGTCTTGGAACTTTCTAAAACGAAGATATGAGACTCATCTTGTGAACATTTATAATGGAGCAAAGATGAAGTTCTAGTCAGAGATGTATCATTTTTTAAAAATAAAATAAAAAACCTTTGCAAAATCGTCATTGATTCATGACGACTATTTTTAAATGAATTAAAATAATAAAAATAAGTGAAAAAATATTTTTAAAAACTAAACAAGACCTAAATTATTTTATTTGTTTTTTTTAAATGACAGTGGGTGAACATAGAAGTTCTAAGCCAATACTATTTTGCTGATGTCTGCATTTAAGCATTTCCAATCATTCTTCCATCCACAAATTTGTATTTAGATTTTCAGAATTGTAGTGCATCTACTAATGAAAAGTTTCTCTCAACAAAGCTTATTACTTTCTTATGGAAAGAATCATTAACAAGAGGAATGATTCTAAATTGTTTAAATTTATTAAGAAGAGGAAGGAATGCAACATGAAACCTGATTTTCTTTCTGAAATAGATAATTTTGTACAGATGATTAGTAAAGAACCACCTCCCATAGGTAATCACAAGCTTAATGTATATGGTGCTCAAAGCAAAAGAAATGGTTTCAAAACATGGAATTGGGAGCTGATAAATTCCTAGGTTGTTATATCCAAGGTTTCTTTCAAATTCTTCGTTCAATCAATTCTTAGGTTCCTTAGAATTGAAGTTTAGTTCATAATGTATGTTTTGGTTTGACATCTTCTGCTTGATTATGTCCTCTTTGAGAAATAATCAAACCTTGTTCCAATTGTTATTGTTAATAGTTCTTCAACGATCTTTAATCTCAAAGAGGTTATTAGATCTCTATACCTAATGAAAAATTTATGAGTTTACACGTTTAATTTTTTTTCTCTTTTTATAAGAGAGTAAAAAATTTAATATAAGGAAAGGAGAATTTGTGATTGACCAAAACAACATATTGCGTTTGCCGGGAGTCGAACCCGGGTCTATTGGTTGGAAGGCAATTATCCTAACCGTTGGACTACAAACGCTTGTCCATTTGTTAAAAAAAACCGAAAGATGTATTCTTCTTTTTAAAGTAGAAAATAAACTTCTTATTGTGATAAATGATTTAAACAATTTATAGTATAATTTTGTAAAAATAAATAAAAAGCATTTCACAATTTATTTCAAGAGCTGATGTATCCTTCTTTTCAAACATCAAACAACAAACCTTTACAATCCTTAATTATCTCGTTCTTTGTCTTTGTTCCTCTTTTTATTAATTTCTTTCTTTGTATTTTTGATTTGTTGTCGATGGATTTCAAGTGTTATTCATATATAAGAACATGAAGATGGATTGAAAGAGTTCATTAATTTTTTGTTGATCATGAATAGAAAAGTAGGTATGTTGATGCCGTATGCTTTTAATTAGAGTGTTGACTTACAAATAAAACTTGATATACTGCACACAAGAAAAAAACTAAATCCAACATAACAATTACATATATACCTAATGATTACAAAACGATTTGAATGAATTTGATTGTTTCAAATAGTTTTTGAATGTAATTGAAATGGATCTTTTGATTTCCCATCAAATTTTGAGAGGTTGGAAAGTAATGTTTAGGAAATGTTGTATGATAGGTGTAGTAAGTTCAGATGATTTTTATCATTATTTATATTGTAAAACCTTAACATATATAAAGGATATTCTAAAGAGAGCTTAAAGTATTTGTTAACTTTGTTTAGTAATTTTTCATATGAGAATAACACGTTCCCTCGTGAAATCTACGAAGCTAAATATATGTCGCGTTTCATTGGCATGAGTTATGGGAAGATAATTGTTTGTAATAAAGATTGCATTTTATATTAAAATGTTTGTCCTTCATTAAATATGTGTCCTATATATAATGTTCTGTTCTATAAGAAAAAAAACACAAAATAATTTACCCAAAGTTTAAGAGTAGTTTTTGATAATGTCAAGATTTACGAGCATGTATAAGAATGTTGAAGGAGTAAAACACTTAATGATAATCTTTTAAATAGATTGAAAATGGTTAGAAATATTTATGTAAAATGTTAATAAATCAAATGCGTTGAACTGTCTTTTTTTTAGGCAAGAAGTAACTGAGATATCATCTTAGTTTTCTTACTAAGATTTTCTTCCCCAAAATGCAACAAGGAATTGTGTGTAAAATTATGTGCATTATAAGACATGCACGGAAGTTAAAGCTAGTAGGAAACCTTATTTATAATTGTGAAAAGCTTTCGGTTAAAGAATTAAATATTTCGCACTAATTTTCTTTCTGATATCTATATATTGATATATTGTTCAATGATTAGGGAATTTGTATTCAACTAATATATCTTGTTGTGTATAAGAAATGGTGAAAACTGATTTCTAGAGTGATATGTGGATATAATATTGAGTCCTTAGCAACCACTTTCGCTAAGTTTGACAGATAAGGTAGCTTTATCTTGAAAAAGAGTTTGTCTTGGAACTTTCTAAAACGAAGATATGAGACTCATCTTGTGAACATTTATAATGGAGCAAAGATGAAGTTCTAGTCAGAGATGTATCATTTTTTAAAAATAAAATAAAAAACCTTTGCAAAATCGTCATTGATTCATGACGACTATTTTTAAATGAATTAAAATAATAAAAATAAGTGAAAAAATATTTTTAAAAACTAAACAAGACCTAAATTATTTTATTTGTTTTTTTTAAATGACAGTGGGTGAACATAGAAGTTCTTAGCCAATACTATTTTGCTGATGTCTGCATTTAAGCATTTCCAATCATTCTTCCATCCACAAATTTGTATTTAGATTTTCAGAATTGTAGTGCATCTACTAATGAAAAGTTTCTCTCAACAAAGCTTATTACTTTCTTATGGAAAGAATCATTAACAAGAGGAATGATTCTAAATTGTTTAAATTTATTAAGAAGAGGAAGGAATGCAACATGAAACCTGATTTTCTTTCTGAAATAGATAATTTTGTACAGATGATTAGTAAAGAATCACCTCCCATAGGTAATCACAAGCTTAATGTATATGGTGCTCAAAGCAAAAGAAATGGTTTCAAAACATGGAATTAGTAAAGAACCACCTCCCATAGGTAATCACAAGCTTAATGTATATGGTGCTCAAAGCAAAAGAAATGGTTTCAAAACATGGAATTAGTAAAGAACCACCTCCTATAGGTAATCACAAGCTTAATGTATATGGTGCTCAAAGCAAAAGAAATGGTTTCAAAACATGGAATTGGTAGCTGATATATTCCTAGGTTGTTATGTCCAAGGTTTCTTTCAAATTCTTCGTTCTATCAATTCTTAGGTTCCTTAGATATGAAGTTTAGTTCATAAAGACTATTTTTTAAAAATAAAGAAAAAAACCATTGCAAAATCGTCATTGATTCATGACGACTATTTTTAAAGGAATTAAAATAATAAAAATAAGTGAAAAAAATATTTTTAAAAACTAAACAAGACCTAAATTATTTTATTTGTTTTTTTTAAATGACAGTGGGTGAACATAGAAGTTCCTAGCCAATACTATTTTGATGATGTCTACATTTAATCATTTTCAATCATTCTTCCATCCACAAATTTGTATTTAGATCTTCGAAATTGTAGTGCATCTACTAATGAAAAGTTTCTCTCAACAAAGCTTATTACTTTCTTATGGAAAGAATCATTAACAAGAGGAATGATTCTAAATTGATTAAATTTATTAAGAAGAGGAAGGAATGCAACATGAAACCTGATTTTCTTTCTGAAATAGATAATTTTGTACAGATGATTAGTAAAGAACCACCTCCCATAGGTAATCACAAGCTTAATGTATATGGTGCTCAAAGCAAAAGAAATGGTTTCAAAACATGGAATTACTAAAGAACCACCTCCCATAGGTAATCACAAGCTTAATGTATATGGTGCTCAAAGCAAAAGAAATGGTTTCAAAACATGGAATTAGTAAAGAACCACCTCCTATAGGTAATCACAAGCTTAATGTATATGGTGCTCAAAGCAAAAGAAATGGTTTCAAAACATGGAATTGGTAGCTGATATATTCCTAGGTTGTTATGTCCAAGGTTTCTTTCAAATTCTTCGTTCTATCAATTCTTAGGTTCCTTAGATATGAAGTTTAGTTCATAACGACTATTTTTTAAAAATAAAGAAAAAAACCTTTGCAAAATCGTCATTGATTCATGACGACTATTTTTAAAGGAATTAAAATAATAAAAATAAGTGAAAAAAATATTTTTAAAAACTAAACAAGACCTAAATTATTTTATTTGTTTTTTTAAATGACAGTGGGTGAACATAGAAGTTCTTAGCCAATACTATTTTGATGATGTCTGCATTTAATCATTTTCAATCATTCTTCCATCCACAAATTTGTATTTAGATCTTCGAAATTGTAGTGCATCTACTAATGAAAAGTTTCTCTCAACAAAGCTTATTACTTTCTTATGGAAAGAATCATTAACAAGAGGAATGATTCTAAATTGATTAAATTTATTAAGAAGAGGAAGGAATGCAACATGAAACCTGATTTTCTTTCTGAAATAGATAATTTTGTACAGATGATTAGTAAAGAACCACCTCCCATAGGTAATCACAAGCTTAATGTATATGGTGCTCAAAGCAAAAGAAATGGTTTCAAAACATGGAATTAGTAAAGAACCACCTCCCATAGGTAATCACAAGCTTAATGGTTTCAAAACATGGAATTGGTAGCTGATATATTTCTGCTTGATTATGTCCTCTTTGAGAAATAATCAAACCTTTTTTTCCTCTTTTTATAGGAGAGTAAATTTAATATAAAGAAAGGAGAATTCGTGATTGACACAAACAACATATTGCGTTTGCCGGGAGTCGAACCCGGGTCTATTGCTTGGAAGGCAATTATCCTAACCGTTGGACTACAAACGCTTGTCCGTTTGTTAAAAAAAACCAAAAGATGTATTCTTCTTTTTAAAGTAGAAAATAAACTTCTTATTGTGATAAATGATTTAAACAATTTATATTATAATTTTGTAAAAATAAATAAAAAGAATTTCACAATTTATTTCAAGAGCTGATGTATCCTTCTTTTCAAACATCAAACAACAAACCTTTACAATCCTTAATTATCTCGTTCTTTGTCTTTGTTCCTCTTTTTATTAATTTCTTTCTTTGTATTTGTGATTTGTTGTCGATGGATTTCATGTGTTATTCATATATAAGAAAATGAAGATGGATTGAAAGAGCTCATTAATTTTTTTTTGATCATGAATAGAAAAGTAGGTATGTTGATGCCGTATGCTTTTAATTAGAGTGTTGACTTACAAATAAAACTTCATATACTGCACACAAGAAAAAAACTAAATCCAACAAAACAAATACATATATACCTAATGATTACAAAACGACTTCAATGAATTTGATCATTTCAAATAGTTTTTAAATGTAATTGAAATGGATCTTTTGATTTCCCATCAAATTTTGAGAGGTTGGAAAGTAATGTTTAGGAAATGTTGTATGATAGGTGTAGTAAGTTCATATGATTTTTATCATTATTTATATTGTAAAACCTTAACATATATAAAGGATATTCTAAAGAGAGCTTAAAGTATTTGTTAACTTTGTTTAGTAATTTTTCATATGAGAATAACACGTTCCCTCGTGAAATCTACGAAGCTAAATATATGTCGCGTTTCATTGGCATGAGTTATGGGAAGATAATTGTTTTTAATAAAGATTTCATTTTATATTAAAATGTTTGTCCTTCATTAAATATGTGTCCTATATATAATGTTCTGTTCTATAAGAAAAAAAACACAAAATAATTTACCCAAAGTTTAAGAGTAGTTTTTGATAATGTCAAGATTTACGAGCATATATAAGAATGTTGAAGGAGTAAAACATTTAATGATAATCTTTTAAATAGATTGAAAATGGTTAGAAATATTTATGTAAAATGTTAATAAATCAAATGCGTTGAACTGTCTTTTTTTTTAGGCAAGAAGTAACTGAGATATCATCTTAGTTTTCTTACTAAGATTTTCTTCCCCAAAATGCAACAAGGAATTGTGTGTAAAATTATGTGCATTATAAGACATGCACGGAAGTTAAAGCTAGTAGGAAACCTTATTTATAATTGTGAAAAGCTTTCGGTTAAAGAATTAAATATTTCGCACTAATTTTCTTTCTGATATCTATATATTGATATATTGTTCAATGATTAGGGAATTTGTATTCAACTAATATATCTTGTTGTGTATAAGAAATGGTGAAAACTGAGTTCTAGAGTGATATGTGGATATAATATTGAGTCCTTAGCAACCACTTTCGCTAAGTTTGACAGATAAGGTATCTTTATCTTGAAAAACAGTTTGTCTTGGAACTTTCTAAAATGAAGATATGAGACTCATCTTGTGAACATTTATAATGGAGCAAAGATGAAGTTCTAGTCAGAGATGTATCATTTTTTAAAAATAAAGAAAAAAACCTTTGCAAAATCGCCATTGATTCATGACGACTATTTTTAAAGGAATTAAAATAATAAAAATAAGTGAAAAAAATATTTTTAAAAACTAAACAAGACCTAAATTATTTTATTTGTTTTTTTTAAATGACAGTGGGTGAACATAGAAGTTCTTAGCCAATACTATTTTGATGATGTCTTCATTTAATCATTTTCAATGATTCTTCCATCCACAAATTTGTATTTAGATCTTCGAAATTGTAGTGCATCTACTAATGAAAAGTTTCTCTCAACAAAGCTTATTACTTTCTTATGGAAAGAATCATTAACAAGAGGAATGATTCTAAATTGATTAAATTTATTAAGAAGAGGAAGGAATGCAACATGAAACCTGATTTTCTTTCTGAAATAGATAATTTTGTACAGATGATTAGTAAAGAACCACCTCCCATAGGTAATCACAAGCTTAATGTATATGGTGCTCAAAGCAAAAGAAATGGTTTCAAAACATGGAATTAGTAAAGAACCACCTCCCATAGGTAATCACAAGCTTAATGGTTTCAAAACATGGAATTGGTAGCTGATATATTCCTAGGTTGTTATGTCCAAGGTTTCTTTCAAATTCTTCGTTCTATCAATTCTTAGGTTCCTTAGATATGAAGTTTAGTTCATAATGTATGTTTTGGTATGACATCTTCTGCTTGATTATGTCCTCTTTGAGAAATAATCAAACCTTTTTTTTCCTCTTTTTATAGGAGAGTAAATTTAATATAAAGAAAGGAGAATTTGTGATTGACACAAACAACATATTGCGTTTGCCGGGAGTCGAACCCGGGTCTATTGCTTGGAAGGCAATTATCCTAACCGTTGGACTACAAACGCTTGTCCGTTTGTTAAAAAAAACCAAAAGATGTATTCTTCTTTTTAAAGTAGAAAATAAACTTCTTATTGTGATAAATGATTTAAACAATTTATATTATAATTTTGTAAAAATAAATAAAAAGAATTTCACAATTTATTTCAAGAGCTGATGTATCCTTCTTTTCAAACATCAAACAACAAACCTTTACAATCCTTAATTATCTCGTTCTTTGTCTTTGTTCCTCTTTTTATTAATTTCTTTCTTTGTATTTGTGATTTGTTGTCGATGGATTTCATGTGTTATTCATATATAAGAAAATGAAGATGGATTGAAAGAGCTCATTAATTTTTTTTTGATCATGAATAGAAAAGTAGGTATGTTGATGCCGTATGCTTTTAATTAGAGTGTTGACTTACAAATAAAACTTGATATACTGCACACAAGAAAAAAACTAAATCCAACAAAACAAATACATATATACCTAATGATTACAAAACGACTTCAATGAATTTGATCATTTCAAATAGTTTTTAAATGTAATTGAAATGGATCTTTTGATTTCCCATCAAATTTTGAGAGGTTGGAAAGTAATGTTTAGGAAATGTTGTATGATAGGTGTAGTAAGTTCATATGATTTTTATCATTATTTATATTGTAAAACCTTAACATATATAAAGGATATTCTAAAGAGAGCTTAAAGTATTTGTTAACTTTGTTTAGTAATTTTTCATATGAGAATAACACGTTCCCTCGTGAAATCTACGAAGCTAAATATATGTCGCGTTTCATTGGCATGAGTTATGGGAAGATAATTGTTTTTAATAAAGATTTCATTTTATATTAAAATGTTTGTCCTTCATTAAATATGTGTCCTATATATAATGTTCTGTTCTATAAGAAAAAAAACACAAAATAATTTACCCAAAGTTTAAGAGTAGTTTTTGATAATGTCAAGATTTACGAGCATATATAAGAATGTTGAAGGAGTAAAACATTTAATGATAATCTTTTAAATAGATTGAAAATGGTTAGAAATATTTATGTAAAATGTTAATAAATCAAATGCGTTGAACTGTCTTTTTTTTTAGGCAAGAAGTAACTGAGATATCATCTTAGTTTTCTTACTAAGATTTTCTTCCCCAAAATGCAACAAGGAATTGTGTGTAAAATTATGTGCATTATAAGACATGCACGGAAGTTAAAGCTAGTAGGAAACCTTATTTATAATTGTGAAAAGCTTTCGGTTAAAGAATTAAATATTTCGCACTAATTTTCTTTCTGATATCTATATATTGATATATTGTTCAATGATTAGGGAATTTGTATTCAACTAATATATCTTGTTGTGTATAAGAAATGGTGAAAACTGAGTTCTAGAGTGATATGTGGATATAATATTGAGTCCTTAGCAACCACTTTCGCTAAGTTTGACAGATAAGGTATCTTTATCTTGAAAAACAGTTTGTCTTGGAACTTTCTAAAATGAAGATATGAGACTCATCTTGTGAACATTTATAATGGAGCAAAGATGAAGTTCTAGTCAGAGATGTATCATTTTTTAAAAATAAAGAAAAAAACCTTTGCAAAATCGTCATTGATTCATGACGACTATTTTTAAAGGAATTAAAATAATAAAAATAAGTGAAAAAAATATTTTTAAAAACTAAACAAGACCTAAATTATTTTATTTGTTTTTTTTAAATGACAGTGGGTGAACATAGAAGTTCTTAGCCAATACTATTTTGATGATGTCTACTTTTAATCATTTTCAATCATTCTTCCATCCACAAATTTGTATTTAGATCTTCGAAATTGTAGTGCATCTACTAATGAAAAGTTTCTCTCAACAAAGCTTATTACTTTCTTATGGAAAGAATCATTAACAAGAGGAATGATTCTAAATTGATTAAATTTATTAAGAAGAGGAAGGAATGCAACATGAAACCTGATTTTCTTTCTGAAATAGATAATTTTGTACAGATGATTAGTAAAGAACCACCTCCCATAGGTAATCACAAGCTTAATGTATATGGTGCTCAAAGCAAAAGAAATGGTTTCAAAACATGGAATTAGTAAAGAACCACCTCCCATAGGTAATCACAAGCTTAATGTATATGGTGCTCAAAGCAAAAGAAATGGTTTCAAAACATGGAATTAGTAAAGAACCACCTCCTATAGGTAATCACAAGCTTAATGTATATGGTGCTCAAAGCAAAAGAAATGGTTTCAAAACATGGAATTGGTAGCTGATATATTCCTAGGTTGTTATGTCCAAGGTTTCTTTCAAATTCTTCGTTCTATCAATTCTTAGGTTCCTTAGATATGAAGTTTAGTTCATAACGACTATTTTTTAAAAATAAAGAAAAAAACCTTTGCAAAATCGTCATTGATTCATGACGACTATTTTTAAAGGAATTAAAATAATAAAAATAAGTGAAAAAAATATTTTTAAAAACTAAACAAGACCTAAATTATTTTATTTGTTTTTTTTAAATGACAGTGGGTGAACATAGAAGTTCTTAGCCAATACTATTTTGATGATGTCTGCATTTAATCATTTTCAATCATTCTTCCATCCACAAATTTGTATTTAGATCTTCGAAATTGTAGTGCATCTACTAATGAAAAGTTTCTCTCAACAAAGCTTATTACTTTCTTATGGAAAGAATCATTAACAAGAGGAATGATTCTAAATTGATTAAATTTATTAAGAAGAGGAAGGAATGCAACATGAAACCTGATTTTCTTTCTGAAATAGATAATTTTGTACAGATGATTAGTAAAGAACCACCTCCCATAGGTAATCACAAGCTTAATGTATATGGTGCTCAAAGCAAAAGAAATGGTTTCAAAACATGGAATTACTAAAGAACCACCTCCCATAGGTAATCACAAGCTTAATGTATATGGTGCTCAAAGCAAAAGAAATGGTTTCAAAACATGGAATTAGTAAAGAACCACCTCCTATAGGTAATCACAAGCTTAATGTATATGGTGCTCAAAGCAAAAGAAATGGTTTCAAAACATGGAATTGGTAGCTGATATATTCCTAGGTTGTTATGTCCAAGGTTTCTTTCAAATTCTTCGTTCTATCAATTCTTAGGTTCCTTAGATATGAAGTTTAGTTCATAACGACTATTTTTTAAAAATAAAGAAAAAAACCTTTGCAAAATCGTCATTGATTCATGACGACTATTTTTAAAGGAATTAAAATAATAAAAATAAGTGAAAAAAATATTTTTAAAAACTAAACAAGACCTAAATTATTTTATTTGTTTTTTTAAATGACAGTGGGTGAACATAGAAGTTCTTAGCCAATACTATTTTGATGATGTCTGCATTTAATCATTTTCAATCATTCTTCCATCCACAAATTTGTATTTAGATCTTCGAAATTGTAGTGCATCTACTAATGAAAAGTTTCTCTCAACAAAGCTTATTACTTTCTTATGGAAAGAATCATTAACAAGAGGAATGATTCTAAATTGATTAAATTTATTAAGAAGAGGAAGGAATGCAACATGAAACCTGATTTTCTTTCTGAAATAGATAATTTTGTACAGATGATTAGTAAAGAACCACCTCCCATAGGTAATCACAAGCTTAATGTATATGGTGCTCAAAGCAAAAGAAATGGTTTCAAAACATGGAATTGGTAGCTGATATATTCCTAGGTTGAATTTGTGATTGACACAAACAACATATTGCGTTTGCCGGGAGTCGAACCCGGGTCTATTGCTTGGAAGGCAATTATCCTAACCGTTGGACTACAAACGCTTGTCCGTTTGTTAAAAAAAACCGAAAGATGTATTCTTCTTTTTAAAGTAGAAAATAAACTTCTTATTGTGATAAATGATTTAAACAATTTATATTATAATTTTGTAAAAATAAATAAAAAGCATTTCACAATTTATTTCAAGAGCTGATGTATCCTTCTTTTCAAACATCAAACAACAAACCTTTACAATCCTTAATTATCTCGTTCTTTGTCTTTGTTCCTCTTTTTATTAATTTCTTTCTTTGTATTTGTGATTTGTTGTCGATGGATTTCATGTGTTATTCATATATAAGAAAATGAAGATGGATTGAAAGAGCTCATTAATTTTTTTTTGATCATGAATAGAAAAGTAGGTATGTTGATGCCGTATGCTTTTAATTAGAGTGTTGACTTACAAATAAAACTTGATATACTGCACACAAGAAAAAAACTAAATCCAACAAAACAAATACATATATACCTAATGATTACAAAACGATTTCAATGAATTTGATCATTTCAAATAGTTTTTGAATGTAATTGAAATGGATCTTTTGATTTCCCATCAAATTTTGAGAGGTTGGAAAGTAATGTTTAGGAAATGTTGTATGATAGGTGTAGTAAGTTCATATGATTTTTATCATTATTTATATTGTAAAACCTTAACATATATAAAGGATATTCTAAAGAGAGCTTAAAGTATTTGTAAACTTTGTTTAGTAATTTTTCATATGAGAATAACACGTTCCCTCGTGAAATCTACGAAGTTAAATATATGTCGCGTTTCATTGGCATGAGTTATGGGAATATAATTGTTTTTAATAAAGATTGCATTTTATATTAAAATGTTTGTCCTTCATTAAATATGTGTCCTATATATAATGTTCTGTTCTATAAGAATAAAAACACAAAATAATTTACCCAAAGTTTAAGAGTATATTTTGATAATGTCAAGATTTACGAGCATGTATAAGAATGTTGAAGGAGTAAAACACTTAATGATAATCTTTTAAATAGATTGAAAATGGTTAGAAATATTTATGTAAAATGTTAATAAATCAAATGCGTTGAACTGTCTTTTTTTTTAGGCAAGAAGTAACTGAGATATCATCTTAGTTTTCTTACTAAGATTTTCTTCCCCAAAATGCAACAAGGAATTGTGTCTAAAATTATGTGCATTCTAAGACATGCACGGAAGTTAAAGCTAGTAGGAAACCTTATTTATAATTGTGAAAAGCTTTCGGTTAAAGAATTAAATATTTCGCACTAATTTTCTTTCTGATATCTATATATTGATATATTGTTCAATGATTAGGGAATTTGTATTCAACTAATATATCTTGTTGTGTATAAGAAATGGTGAAAACTGAGTTCTAGAGTGATATGTAGATATAATATTGAGTCCTTAGCAACCATTTTCGCTAAGTTTGACAGATAAGGTAGCTTTATCTTGAAAAAGAGTTTGTCTTGGAACTTTCTAAAACGAAGATATGAGATTCATCTTGTGAACATTTATAATGGAGCAAAGATGAAGTTCTAGTCAGAGATGTATCATTTTTTAAAAATAAAGAAAAAAACCATTGTAAAATCGTCATAGATTCATGACGACTATTTTTAAATGAATTAAAAAAATAAAAAAAAATTGAAAAAAATATTTTTAAAAACTAAACAAGACCTAAATTATTTTATTTGTTTTTTTTTAAATGACAGTGGGTGAAGATAGACGTTCTTAGCGAATACTATTTTGCTGATGTCTGCATTTAAGCATTTTCAATCATTCTTCCATCCACAAATTTGTATTTAGATTTTCAGAATTGTAGTGCATCTACTAATGAAAAGTTTCTCTCAACAAAGCTTATTACTTTCTTGTGGAAAGAATCATTAACAAGAGGAATGATTCTAAATTGTTTAAATTTATTAAGAAGAGGAAGGAATGCAACATGAAACCTGATTTTCTTTCTGAAATAGATAATACTGTACAGATGATTAGTAAAGAACCACCTCCCATAGGTAATCACAAGCTTAATGTATATGGTGCTCAAAGCAAAAGAAATGGTTTCAAACCATGGAATTGGTAGATGATATATTCCTAGGTTGTTATGTCCAAGGTTTCTTTCAAATTCTTCGTTCTATCAATTCTTAGGTTCCTTAGATATGTTTTTCTAAGAGAGTAAATTTAATATAAGGAAAAGAGAATTTATGATTGACCCAAACAACATATTGCGTTTGCCGAGAGTCAAACCCGGGTCTATTGCTTGGAAGGCAATTATCCTAACCGTTGGACTACAAACGCTTTTCCGTATGTTAAAAAAAACCGAAAGATGTATTCTTATTTTTAAAGTTGAAAATAAACTTCTTATTGTGATAAATGATTTAAACAATTTATAGTATAATTTTGTAAAAATAAATAAAAATCATTTCACAATTTATTTCAAGAGCTGATGTATCCTTCTTTTCAAACATCAAACAACTAACCTTTACAATCCTTAATTATCTCGTTCTTTGTCTTTGTTCCTCTTTTTATTAATTTCTTTCTTTGTATTTGTGATTTGTTGTCGATGGATTCCATGTGTTATTCATATATAAGAACATGAATATGGATTGAAAGAGTTCATTAATAATTTGTTGATCATGAATAGAAAAGTAGGTATGTTGATGCCGTATGCTTTTAATTAGAGTGTTGACTTACAAATAAAACTTGATATACTACACACAAGAAAAAAACTAAATCCAACAAAACAAATACATATATACCTAATGATTACAAAATGATTTGAATGAATTTGATCGTTTCAAATAGTTTTTGAATGTAATTGAAATGGATCTTTTGATTTCCCATCAAATTTTGAGAGGTTGGATAGTAATGTTTAGGAAATGTTGTATGATAGGTGTAGTAAGTTCAGATGATTTTTATCATTATTTATATTGTAAAACCTTAACATATATAAAGGATATTCTAAACAGAGCTTAAAGTATTTGTTAACTTTGTTTAGTAATTTTTCATATGAGAATAACACGTTCCCTCGTGAAATCTACGAAGCTAAATATATGTCGCGTTTCATTGGCATGAATTATGGGAAGATAATTGTTTTTAATAAAGATTGCATTTTATATTAAAATGTTTGTCCTTCATTAAATATGTGTCCTATATATAATGTTCTGTTCTATAAGAAAAAAAACACAAAATAATTTACCCAAAGTTTAAGAGTATTTTTTGATAATGTCAAGATTTACGAGCATGTATAAGAATGTTGAAGGAGTAAAACACTTAATGATAATCTTTTAAATAGATTGAAAATGGTTAGAAATATTTATGTAAAATGTTAATAAATCAAATGCGTTGAACTGTCTTTTTTTTAGGTCTTGTTTGTAAAATTATGTGCATTCTAAGACATGCACGGAAGTTAAAGCTAGTAGGAAACCTTATTTATAATTGTGAAAAGCTTTCGGTTAAAGAATTAAATATTTCACACTAATTTTCTTTCTGATATCTATATATTGATATATTGTTCAATGATTAGGGAATTTGTATTCAACTAATATATCTTGTTGTGTATAAGAAATGGTGAAAACTGATTTCTAGAGTGATATGTGGATATAATATTGAGTCCTTAGCAACCACTTTCGCTAAGTTTGACAAATAAGGTAGCTTTATCTTGAAAAAGAGTTTGTCTTGGAACTTTCTAAAACGAAGATATGAGACTCATCTTGTGAACATTTATAATGGGGCAAAGTTGAAGTTCTAGTCAGAGATGTATCATTTTTTAAAAATAAAATAAAAAACCATTGCAAAATCATCATTGATTCATGACGACTATTTTTAAATGAATTAAAATAATAAAAATAAGTGAAAAAAATATTTTTTAAAACTAAACAAGACCTAAATTATTTTATTTGTTTTTTTTTTAATTACAGTGGGTGAACATAGAAGTTCTTAGCTAATACTATTTTGCTGATGTCTGCATTTAAGCATTTTCAATCATTCTTCCATCCACAAATTTGTATTTAGATTTTCATAATTGTAGTGCATCTACTAATGAAAAGTTTCTCTCAACAAAGCTTATTACTTTCTTGTGGAAAGAATCATTAACAAGAGGAATGATTCTAAATTGTTTAAATTTATTAAGAAGAGGAAGGAATGCAACATGAAACCTGATTTTCTTTCTGAAATAGATAATTCTGTACAGACGATTAGTAAAGAACCACTTCCCATAGGTAATCACAAGCTTAATGTATATGGTGCTCAAAGCAAAAGAAATGGTTTCAAAACATGGAATTGGTAGCTGATATATTCCTAGGTTGTTATGTCCAAGGTTTCTTTCAAATTCTTCGTTCTATCAATTCTTAGGTTCCTTAGATATGAAGTTTAGTTCATAATGTATGTTTTGGTTGAGATGTTGTGCTTGATTATGTCCTCTTTGAGAAATAATCAAACCTTGTTCCAATTGTTATTGTTAATAGTTCTTCAACGATCTTTAATCTCATAGCTCTTTCAAAGAGGTTATTAGATCTCTATACCTAATGAAAAATTTATGAGTTTACACGTTTAATTTTTTTTCTCTTTTTATAAGAGAGTAAATTTAATATAAGGAAAGGAGAATTTGTGATTGACCAAAACAACATATTGCGTTTGCCGGGAGTCGAACCCGGGTCTATTGCTTGGAAGACAATTATCCTAACCGTTGGACTACAAACGCTTGTCTGTTTGTTAAAAAAAACCGAAAGATGTATTCTTCTTTTTAAAGTATAAAATAAACTTCTTATTGTGATAAATGATTTAAACAATTTATAGTATAATTTTGTAAAAATAAATAAAAAGCATTTCACAATTTATTTCAAGAGCTGATGTATCTTTCTTTTCAAACATCAAACAACTAACCTTTACAATCCTTAATTATCTCGTTCTTTGTGTTTGTTCCTCTTTTTATTAATTTATTTCTTTGTATTTGTGATTTGTTGTTGATCGGGAAAATAGAAAGTGTACTATTTTTACCAATTGTAGTAATAAGGGAAAAGTCCCAAGTATCGATCTCGAGGACTGCGTAGTAATTAACGGAATTTTTAGGATTCAAATGAACAAAAGGTCTAGTGGTTTGTTTGGTAGCAGAGTACTATAACAAGTAAATACGGACTTATGAATCAATCTAAGAACAGTGTTAGGGGAGTGGAGACAATGCGAGTAAAGACCCTGTATGATTATTCTGCTATACTAGTTAGTAACCTTAATTTATCAGTTGGCCACTTTAGTTGCCTTAATTCCTTAATGAAAACCCTTTGATGATTTTCCTGTACACTAATTCCTCAGTGTCCATGAAAAACATCAAGCAATAGTTCCGACCATAAAATACGTGATACGGGATATCCTCATTCCTAAGCAATATCGACCGTGATACTATTTTGCAAAAGTGTTAGGTTGACTTTCCAGACTAAAGCCTAAGCACGATTCGAATTCTACTTTCCAATATGAATACGATTAAGATTAATGCAAAATAAAATATATCAAGGTAATAACATAGTTCTCATAGAATAATTAAACTAAAGTCATTACATCGCACTTAGGACCACCCCCTAACAACTTGGGGTTTAGCTGCTCATGTTCTTGGTAAACAGAAAAGCAATTAGAAATGAAAAGGAGAAGATCATTACAATGCAAGTTGAAATCCTTGGATCATCAATTGCTTCCGCTTTTGATCGATCCTCTGTTTCCAGCCGAACTCTCCTCTCAGTTGTTAATCCTAATCTCAGTTCCAAAGTGTCCCCTACTTTCTAAAATGTGCCTCTTATATCTAAATTCAAATTACATCGCGAAATGTCTCAAATGCCCTTCGAAATAGGTCTGACAGCAAAAAATCAGAAAACAGAGAAATTTCACTTTCAGTGGCCCTGACACGGACCGTGTTGTGCAACACGGGTGGCCGTGTCAGGCTGCTGACTTCTTCAGGGCGTGTCTCCTCTCCAAGGGCTGCAACACGGGCCATGTTGCATGACACGGGCACCCGTGTTGCAAGTCTGAGTCTTCTTTTCTTCTGCTTTGGTCCACCCGTGTCTGCAAACCGTGTCCTCCATGACACGGGCCGTGTTGTGCAACACGGGTACCCGTGTTGTAGCTCTGATTTCCCTTTTTCGACTTTTCTTTGCCTTCGAATGCGGTGCGATTGTCGTGCTATCCATTCCTGCCAAAAACACACTAAAAGAAACCAAATCAAACGCACCAGCGGCAAAAGTAACATAAACTTAAAAATAAGACTCGAAGACACACAACTACGAGTAATGCAGATAATAACAACTAAAGCTTCGAAAAACAGATAAAAACATTGCGAAATTAACCACAAACAGCGTTTGAAAACACAATTAAAATCCACCGATCAAACTCCCCCGAACTTGAACTTTTGCTTGTCCTAAAGCAAAAAGCTCACCAACCCGAACTTAATATCTTTTTTTTTTTCTCGTAGCGGAACCGTCCATAGAATTGTGAGTTACGGTGATAATACTCATACTTGAACTTCTCATTCCAAGTCCCCTAGGATTAATCTCGGCTTTTCCCTCAAAACAGGTAACATGCAAACACTAGACTGCGGTAAACCACAGACCTCAGTCTCCCTATGGGTAACCTCTTCGACTATGCTTTGTACTTAAGTCTTCTTTTTCGATTTTCCTCCCTTTCATTCGGACAGTCACTATACGGCTTTTATGATTTTCCTCGTGTGCACAAGATTTATCAATGACATTTTTCTTTTTCTGGCACTGTTATTCTTTTTGAATGGCTTTCAGGTTCGACCGCCGTTGGGTTGAATAACCGGGTGAGGGTTACCCAACTTAGAAGGATTAGTCGCCTAATTGCCCCTTTTTGTTTGTTTGTTTTTCTGTGCCTTAGCTCAATATTTTTCATTACCTTTGCACACACGATTATTTTTGATGGAACCTGATTGTCAAAATAAACTACTCAGGGGTACTTCTCAGATCAAAGCACTATGGTACAAATCTACACATCGAACTCGTTCCTATTTGGGAAACCCAGGGTGTTGGCCTTTTACCTATCTCTCAAGATTATCTCGATTTCATCCTCACGGTTCTTTTCTGAGTATTCTATATACTTTCTCATCACCTCACTCAACATCTTCACTAAACAGTTCCCTAACCAACAATGTTATTAATTTTATTAGCTCAATGTCAGGGGGGTCTTCCTGTGGATCGCTATCATGTTCTCAAACTAACACTGGAAATTAAATAAACAATTAACTGAAACAGAATTGAAAACACACAAATAACATAAACAAATAACATTAAAAACACAAAAAATAACAAAACACAAATAAAATACCCCCACACTAGAATTCAACAGTGTCCTCACTGTTGGAACAATAGTAGCAGAGGACTCACAGAGTTCATGGTTGCGGAGGTTGGTCGCGCAGCATCATCTGCCGCATCCATTCATGCATCTCACCGATCAACCTGCCTTGTCGGATTTGTTCGTTCCCTTTTCTTGTCTGCTCCTCGCCTTGCCTCGTCTGCTCACTTCGGAGATGACACATCTCATTCTCCATCCAATCCCATTCTTTTTTAGATAAGCTCCAAGAGCCTGAGCCGGATTCCTGATGGAGTGAGAATCGAGTAGGCGGTATAGGCGCTTCTTCTACCTGATCTTCTTCATCCTCAAAGAATTTTGTACCTGTACCATCATAAAATTGGTCTTCTTCATCCTGCATGGGGCTCTCATATAGCCAGTTATTCACATTTTGAATACTAATAAAGTCAGGGGCAGGTAAAACAAGGAGATGACTGTTTCGGCTTACCAAGGAGTAGTAATTATCAAAGACTCGAATCATACCTTGGGCAGTCAGTGTGGCAAGATCTATTTTTGTCTTACCTGCAACAGTGGGTTCCTCTCTCAAGAGAGCACCGTGGCCAAAGTGATTTGCGATTTGAGTAATCATACCGCCTACACTTATTTCGCCGGAAGGTGCATTCGCAACCCTCTTCAGGTGATCAGCTGCAAAGGCAACTACATTAATGAGTTCATGATTGGCCATGCCGTACATGAAGTACAACTCCCTCTGAGTCGCCACCCCTGTGCTGTCACCCCTGCCGAACAGTGTATATGCCAATCCCTTTTGAGCGTACCTGAAACAAGGGTTATGGATACACGAGGCTTTTGCCGCTTTCGCGACATAATCAGTTCTTCCTGTAATAGCCTTCCAGAAGTCCCCTGCACTAAAATTTCCCGGAGGGGCTCCGGGTCCAAAATTGGGGAGCTTCAGAATATCTCCCAACTCGGCTATGGTCAGGCTATGGTCAGTATCAAATAACCTAAACCTCAGTGTACCATAATATTCTTCCTCCATCCTTATCCAACTGCACTTCAACTGAAATTCTAAAGTACTCAAGAATTCAACAGTTATGCGCTCATAAGTTGGCGCTTCTAATTGCATAAATTCTAGCATACCCAGAGTGTGAAACATCCTATGGACCTCTATTCTCAGACCTAGATTATCAAGCGTAGTGTTACAGATATACCTTGTAGGCGCGAGCTTACGCTTGATGATGTTAGAGTACTTCTTCTGATGATCTGGGTCTTCAAAGAGTATGTCGTGAGGGTTCGCCATACGGTGTGCTCTCTTTCTGGGGCGCGAAGGTTCCGCCACTGCTTTTCCTGTGTCTCTACGAGGAGGCATTCTTAACCTGCAAAACACAAACAACACAGATGGTTCGAAAAATTTCGAAATCACTGTTAGTGAAAAATGCAACCGTAGAAATAATCACAATGATGAGTAGAATGTTTTTTGTGAAGGACGGAAGTGTTTCCGATGAGTGGGTGTGGTAGATAATGAAGCTTTTGTGGAGAGAGGGTTATGGAGGTTAAGGGTTTTGTGAGGGAGAAGAAGGAGGAAGATGAAAAATGATATGAAATGTGTGGTTGGTAATGATAAGTGGGGGTTAAAGTGGTGGGCCCCACGGGGTAAAAAAATTTAAAAATCAGAGCGCGCCTGCAACACGGGCCGTGTTGCCCAACACGGGCACCCGTGTTGCTCCTCCTGTAACATATTTTTTTTCAAGGCCACGCACCTGCAACACGGGCCGTGTTGCTCCACTGACTCCACATTTTTCCAAATTTATCATCTCTGTCATGCTGGGCCTGACACGGCCCATGTTGTGTAACACGACCACCCGTGTCAGGGTGCTGTTTTTCAACTTTTTCCTCTCCTCTGGTCTCCGACATTCTTCTTTCACCGATGAACTGCGAGTTGATCAAAACCTGTTAAAACAAAAACAAACTGAAAGCGTGAATGTGAAATACGTGGGTTGCCTCCCACGAAGCGCTTCGTTTTACGTCGCCTGGCTCGACGGTCCGTCATCGTATCATGTGAGATGAACGACATTGATCTTTCTGCTGTCCCTCGTAGTAAAGTTTCAGACGCTGACTATTTACTTTAAAAATGTCTCCATTTGCTGGATTTTTCAGCTCAACTGCTCCGTGCGGAAACGTCTTATGTACTACAAATGGTCCCGACCATTTTGATTTAAGCTTTCCCGGAAATAGTTTCAGTCGGGAGTTGTACAACAGTACTAATTGTCCTTCCCGAAATTCTTTCTTCTGAATACGTCGATCATGCCATTTCTTTGCTTGATCCTTGTACATTTTTGCATTCTCATATGCCCGGTTCCTGAATTCCTCTAGCTCATGGAGTTGGAGGGTTTTGGACTCTCCTGCTCTGGTGAGGTCTAGGTTAAGGACTTTTGATGCCCATAATGCCTTGTGTTCTAACTCTAGAGGCAAATGGCAAGCTTTACCATAGACCAGTTGGTAAGGGGACATACCAATGGGTGTTTTGTATGCAGTGCGATACGCCCAGAGAGCGTCGTCCAGCTTTACTGCCCAGTCCTTACGGGATGCACGCACTATTTTCTCTAATATCTGTTTGAGTTGTCGATTTGACACCTCGGCTTGCCCGTTGGTTTGAGGATGGTACGGAGTAGATATTTTGTGCTTCAGATTATACTTAAGGAGTAGTTTTTCCATGAGATGATTTAGGAAGTGAGTTCCTTCATCACTTATAAGGGCCCTTGGTACTCCAAACTGCAAAAATATGTTCTCCTTCAGAAATATGACCACTACTTTAGCATCATTTGTTGGTAGTGCCACTGCTTCTACCCATTTCGAAACATAGTCAACTGCTACCAGTATATAGTGTTTTCCAAATGATGGTGCGAATGGTCCCATAAAATCAATCCCCCAAACATCAAACAATACTACTTCTAACATGGAATTCTGCGGCATCTGGTTTCTTTTCGAGATATTTCCAGTCCGTTGACATCTGTCGCATTCCTTAACTACATTCTGGGCATCCTTGAACAAAGACGGCCAATACAACCCCGATTGGAGGACTTTGGCTGCGGTGCGGTCGCCACTGAAATGCCCTCCATAATCTGAATTATGACATGCTTCGAGCACCTTCCTTTGCTCGTTTTCCGGAACGCATCGTCTGATCAGTCCATCCACCCCTTTCTTGTAAAGAAACGGGTCATCCCATAAGTAGAACCTGCAGTCATGAACAAACTTTTTCCGTCTGTTAGAATCAAAATCGTCGGGTATGAGACCCCCGACTAAATAGTTGGCGTAATCCGCAAACCAAGGAACACCATAAATAACTAGGAT
Source organism: Lathyrus sativus (assembly GCA_963859935.3). NCBI lineage: Eukaryota > Viridiplantae > Streptophyta > Magnoliopsida > Fabales > Fabaceae > Lathyrus > Lathyrus sativus. The sequence goes on from OZ012735.1 coordinate 587,527,918, forward strand.
GTGTTCATCAGCAAACTCATCCTTTATCGGGCGCTTTTCCTCGTTTTCTTCAATCGGTGACATTCGCGAGAGGTGATCAGCTACAGTATTTTCACATCCTCTCTTATCCCGAATCTCCACATCGAGTTCTTGGAGAAGAAGGATCCATCTCAGCAGCCTGGGCTTCGACTCCTGTTTAGCAAAAAGATATTTTAACGCGGCATGGTCAGTATAAACAATCACTTTAGAACCCAACAGATATTGCCTAAATTTGTCAAAGGCATACACCACCGCTAGCAACTCCTTCTCGGTAGTTGCGTAATTCATCTGTGTCGGGTTCAAAACGTGACTCGCATAGTAAATAACATGCAAAAGCTTCTCTTTCTGCTGCCCCAATACAGCCCCTACTGCAATGTCACTGGCGTCACACATGATCTCAAACGGCAGCGACCAGTCTGGGGCTATCACAATTGGTGCTGACACTAACTTATTTTTCAGGTTCTCGAATGCGTCAGCACATTCCTTATTGAACACAAACGCCGTTTCCTTGACTAACAAGGACGTCAACGGTTTAGCTATCTTGGAGAAGTCTCTTATGAACCTGCGGTAGAACCCTGCGTGACCCAAGAAGCTTCAGATACCTTTCTCGTTTACGGGTGGTGGTAACTTGGATATTACTTCCACTTTTGCTTGATCAACTTCGATCCCTTTGTGTGAGATTTTGTGACCAAGGACGATGCCCTCTCTCACCATGAAATGACATTTTTCCCAATTCATGATCAAGTTACTTTCCTGACATCTCTGCAAAACAAGTGACAGGTTAGTTAAACAATCATCAAATGATGACCCGAAAACCGAAAAATCATCCATGAAGACTTCCATATGTTTCTCGAGCATATCCGCAAAAATGGAAGTCATGCATCTTTGAAATGTGGCTGGAGCATTACATAACCCGAATGGCATCCTCCTATAAGTAAAAACTCCGTACGGGCATGTGAAAGCTGTCTTCTCTTGATCCTCCGGCGCAACCGCGATTTGGTTGTATCAGGAGTATCCATCTAGAAAGCAATAGTAATCGTGACCAGCCAATCTTTCTAACATCTGATCAATAAAGGGCAACGGAAAGTGATCTTTTCTAGTGGCTAAATTAAGTCTCCTATAATCAATGCATACCCTCCAACCAGTGACGGTACGTGTAGGAATCAACTCATTCTTGTCATTAGTCACCACAGTTGTACCTCCTTTCTTGGGCACCACGTGAACAGGGCTCACCCATGAACTGTCTGATATAGGATAGATCAGTCCAACATCCAATAATTTCACCATTTCCTTTCTTACGACTTCCTTCATAATAGGGTTCAGTCTTCGCTGGGGCTGTACAACCGGTTTATGGTCCTTCTCCATAAGGATTTTGTGCATGCAAACTGTAGGACTTATACCCTTTAAGTCTTTGATTTTCCAACCAATAACACTCTTAAATTTTTTAAGAACCCCAATCAGTTGTTTCTCTTGGACACTTTTCAAACTAGAGCTGATAATGGCTGGACACTTTTCCTCGGTGTCTAGAAAAACATATTTGAGATTTTCCGACAGTTGTTTCAATTCCGAACCTTTAGGCTTTTCGTCATTCCCCTCCAGCATTATAGGTTGCCGTAAGTCCTCCCATCGGTGTGGTCGGGATCCCCTTTGGAATGGTCGAGTGTCCAACATTTCGACTACCTCTCTGTCATTCTCATCTACTTCTGTGTCTTCCTTAAAGATTGACATGCTTAGCACTCTCTCCAGGGGTAGTTGGGTCACACTCTCCAAATGTCCGCTCTCTACGACTTGTTCTAGCACTTGTATGTTGCTACTGGTGCCACGATCCTGTTTATGCTTCATGGTATTACTAACATCAATTTTTAACTCCTCGTCATATACTTTCAAGGTCAGGGTGCCGCCTTCCATATCTATCATGACTCTCCCGGTTTCCAAGAATGGTCGGCCCAAAATTAACGGCATTTCTTCATCTTCCGGCATCTCTAGGATCACAAAATCAACCGGAAACACAAATTTATCTACCTTAACTAGTACATCTTGAACCACTCCATATGGCCGCTTAACTGAATGATCAGCAAACTGGAGGGTCATCCGAGTGTCTTGAACCGCACCGATATCCAACTTTTTGTAGATGGACAAGGGCATGAGGCTAATACTTGCTCCCAAATAAATTAAAGCTCTGTTGAATGACCTATCGCCAATAGTGCATGGGATAGTAATAGCTCCACTGTCTTTCTTCTTGACCGGAATCTTCAGACCCTGCAAAATAGCACTACACGTTTCTGTTAGAATAACAGGTTTGGACTCACTAGTCCGCTTCTTAGCAATGATTTCCTTCATGAATTTTGCATAGGTGGGCATTTGTTATAGTGCCTCCAACAACGGAATGTTCAGCTCCAACTTTTTAAACAGCTCTAGGAACTTCTCGAAATTCTTTTCTTGATGTCCTTTCTTTTTATTTCTTGAGGGGTATGGCAGCTTGATCACCGGTTTCGGTTCTACCACTTTTTCTTTAGTTATCGGTACCGGTGTCACCACTTCTTCCTCGACTATTTCATTCTCTTTAATTTCCAGCTCCACTTCAATCATCTGATCATTTAGTTCTGTTTCCTGTTCTCCTACTTCCTTGGCTTTTCCACTTCTTGTTACTACCGCTTTAATTTGGTGGTGATCCTTCGGATTTGGTACTGTGGCACTTGGAAGTGTACCCGGCGCTTGTGAACTTGCTAGCTGTTGGGCAATTTGACTCATTTGTACTTCAAGATTCTTTATGGATGCTCCAACATTCCTGAAGTTACTCCTTATCTCTTCTTGAAATTGAGAACTTTGGGCGGCCATTTTTTCAATGGCCACTTCCCAATCAGCTTTTCGAGGCGCTTGTGGTTGATATTGAGGTTGGTACGGTGTATGCTGGTACTGCTGTGGCTGAGGTTGATACGGTTGTTGGCCTTGAACAGGTTTTTGTACATTTCCTTGTTGATCTTTCCATGAAAAGTTTGGGTGATTTTTCCAACCAGGATTATATGTGTTGGCGTAAGGATTGTTCTGCCTCAACATATTAATCTGTTCCACTTGCTCTTGAGTTGCTACACAATGCATTGTAAAGTGTGGTCCACCGCAGATTTCACAAGGTGCTGCTTGAACTGGCTCAACCTGGGTCACTACCTGAGTTTCAACATTCATTTTCTTTAACCTTCTCTCTACCTCAGCGGTGATCTGATCCTCCATTTTAACAACCTGGTCTGCCAGCTTCAGATTAATCTTACCTTCTGGTTGGTTAACCGTGCGATCATACAACTCAAGGTGCTCGTTCGCGGCGATTGCTTCTATGATCCTTCTTATACCTGTGTCCGTTGAGAAGTTGGTTGAGCCACCGGCAGCAGTATCTATGAGCTGTTTCGTTTTGAGTCGTAATCCATTCACAAAGTTTTGCATCTGCTCAGTGGCGTCCATGTTATGATTAGGACATGCTGTAAGACACCTCTTAAACCGCTTATATGCATCCCCTAAAGATTCTCCTTCTTTTTTCTTGAAGTTGACAATGTCATATCTTTTTCGGATGAACACTGAGGCAGGGAAATACTCATTCAGGAACGCAGTTTCCATCTCTTGCCATGTTGTGATACTCCCAGCGGGAAGCGAGTAAAACCATTCTTCCGCATCATCGGTGAGTGTGAACGGGAACATAACTAATCTCTTGGCCTCTTCGGAATGTCCTTCTATTTTCAGCGAGGTGGTGGTTGTGAGGAATCTCTGAAGATGTTTATTTGCATCTTCGTTGATTCTTCCGGCGAACGGCTTGCTCTCCAACTGACGGATGGTGGAAGGGTGTAGCTGAAAATGCGCAACATTCACCGGTTGATTCACAATGGTCATCCGGTTTGGTTGAGCATTGGCCCCTCCATAGTCTCCTAGCAGTCTTTCAGGCTGAGGTGGATTTCCAGCCATTTGAATAGTTTCAGGTGTTGTCTCTCTCTCTCTTCGGAGTCGCTCTACACAGATATAATTTCCTCTATTTCTTCCAGTCTTTTAACTTTAGCTAATCTCCGTCTTTCGTGTAATGATCGTTCTGGTTCTGTATCAAAAGAATATTTAGCTGAGGCCTGACCTCGCATACACAATTAGACAAGCGTTAGATAATAAGCGGATAAAAGTTATGCAGTAAACAATAAAATTTTAGTCGCAGAGCAACCAAATTTCTTTTGGATTCTAAAAACAATGTTAATTTGGCAGTCCCCGGCAACGGCGCCAAAAACTTGATCGGGAAAATAGCAAGTGTACTATTTTTACCAATTGTAGTAATAAGGGAAAAGTCCCAAGTATCGATCTCGAGGACTGCGTAGTAATTAACGGAATTTTTAGGATTCAAATGAACAAAAGGTCTAGTGGTTTGTTTGGTAGCAGAGTACTATAACAAGTAAATACGGACTTATGAATCAATCTAAGAACAGTGTTAGGGGAGTGGAGACGATGCGAGTAAAGACCCTGTATGATTATTCTGCTATACTAGTTAGTAACCTTAATTTATCAGTTGGCCACTTTAGTTGCCTTAATTCCTTAATGAAAACCCTTTGATGATTTTCCTGTACACTAATTCCTCAGTGTCCATGAAAAGCATCAAGCAATAGTTCCGACCATAAAATACGTGATACGGGATATCCTCATTCCTAAGCAATATCGACCGTGATACTATTTTGCAAAAGTGTTAGGTTGACATTCCAGACTAAAGCCTAAGCACGATTCGATTTCTACTTTCCAATATGAATACGATTAAGATTAATGCAAAATAAAATATATCAAGGTAATAACATAGTTCTCATAGAATAATTAAACTAAAGTCATTACATCGCACTTAGGACCACCCCCTAACAACTTGGGGTTTAGCTGCTCATGTTCTTGGTAAACAGAAAAGCAATTAGAAATGAAAAGGAGAAGATCATTACAATGCAAGTTGAAATCCTTGGATCATCAATTACTTCCGCTTTTGATCGATCCTCTGTTTCCAGCCGAACTCTCCTCTCAATTGTCAATCCTAATCTCAGTTCCAAAGTGTCCCCTACTTTCTAAAACATGCCTCTTATATCTAAATTCAAATTACATCGTGAAATGTCTCAAATGCCCTTCGAAATAGGTCTGAAAGAAAAAAAATCAGAAAACAGAGAAATTTCACTTTCAGTGGCCCTGACACGGGCCGTGTTGTGCAACACGGGTGGCCGTGTCAGGCTGCTGACTTCTTCAGGGCGTGTCTCCTCTCCAAGGGCTGCAACACGGGCCGTGTTGCATGACACGGGCACCCGTGTTGCAAGTCTGCGTCTTCTTTTCTTCTGCTTTGGTCCACCCGTGTCTGCCAACCGTGTCCTCCATGACACGGGCCGTGTTGTAGCTCTGATTTCCCTTTTTCGACTTTTCTTTGCCTCCGAATGCGGTGCGATTGTCGTGTTATCCATTCCTGCCAAAAACACACTAAAAGAAACCAAATCAAACGCACCAGCGGCAAAAGTAACATAAACTTAAAAATAAGACTCGAAGACACACAACTACGAGTAATGCAGATAATAACAACTAAAGCTTCGAAAAACAGATAAAAACATAGCGAAATTAACCACAAACAGCGTTTGAAAACACAATTAAAATCCACCGATCAGTTGTCGATGGATTTCATGTGTTATTCATATATAAAAACATGAAGATGGATTGAAAGAGTTCATTAATTTTTTGTTGATCATGAATAGAAAAGTAGGTATGTTGATGCCGCATGCTTTTAATTAGAGTGTTGACTTACAAATAAAACTTGATACATATATACCTAATGATTACAAAACAAAACAAATACATATATACCTAATGATTACAAAACGATTTGAATGAATTTGATCGTATCAAATAGTTTTTGAATGTAATTGAAATGGATCTTTTGATTTCCCATCAAATTTTGAGAGGTTGGAAAGTAATCTTTAGGAAATGTTGTATGATAGGTGTAGTAAGTTCAGATGATTTTTATCATTATTTATATTGTAAAACCTTACCATATATAAAGGATATTCCAAAGAGAGCTTAAAGTATTTGTTAACTCTGTTTAGTAATTTTTCATATGAGAATAACACGTTCCCTCGTGAAATCTACGAAGCTAAATATATGTCGCGTTTCATTGGCATGAGTTATGGGAAGATAATTGTTTTTAATAAAGATTGCATTTTATATTAAAATGTTTGTCCTTCATTAAATATGTGTCCTATATATAATGTTCTGTTCTATAAGAAAAAAAACACAAAATAATTTACCCAAAGTTTAAGAGTATTTTTTGATAATGTCAAGATTTACGAGCATGTATAAGAATGTTGAAGGAGTAAAACACTTAATGATAATCTTTTAAATAGATTCAAAATGGTTAGAAATATTTATGTAAAATTTTAATAAATCAAATGCGTTAACTGTCTTTTTTTTTTAGGCAAGAAGTAACTGAGATATCATCTTAGTTTTCTTACTAAGAGTTTCTTCGCCAAAATGCAACAAGGAATTGTGTGTAAAATTATGTGCATTCTAAGACATGCACGGAAGTTAAAGCTAGTATAAAACCTTATTTATAATTGTGAAAAGCTTTCGGTTAAAGAATTAAATATTCTGCACTAATTTTCTTTCTGATATCTATATATTGATATATTGTTCAATGATTAGGGAATTTGTATTCAACTAATATATCTTGTTGTGTATAAGAAATGGTGAAAACTGAGTTCTAGAGTGATATGTGGAAATATAATATTGAGTCCTTAGCAACCACTTTCGCTAAGTTTGACAGATAAGGTAGCTTTATCTTGAAAAAGAGTTTGTCTTGGAACTTTCTAAAACAAAGATATGAGACTCATCTTGTGAACAATTATAATAGAGCAAAGATGAAGTTCTAGTCAGAGATGTAGCATTTTTTAAAAATAAAGAAAAAAAACTTTGTAAAATCGTCATTGATTCATGACGACTATTTTTAAATGAATTAAAATAATAAAAATAAGAGAAAAAAATATTTTTACAAAACTAAACAAGACCTAAATTATTTTATTTGATTTTTTTTAAATGACAGTGAGTTAACATAGAAGTTCTTAGCCAATACTATTTTGCTGATGTCTGCATTTAAGCATTTTCAATCATTCTTCCATCCATAAATTTGTATTTAGATTTTCATAATTGTAGTGCATCTACTAATGAAAAGTTTCTCTCAACAAAGCTTATTACTTTCTTATGGAAAGAATCATTAACAAGAGGAATGATTCTAAATTGTTTAAATTTATTAAGAAGAGGAAGGAATGCAACATGAAACCTGATTTTCTTTCTGAAATAGATAATTCTGTACAGATGATTAGTAAAGAACCACCTCCCATAGGTAATCACAAGCTTAATGTATATGGTTCTCAAAGCAAAAGAAATGGTTTCAAAACATGGAATTGGTAGCTGATATATTCCTAGGTTGTTATGTCCAAGGTTTCTTTCAAATTCTTCGTTCTATCAATTCTTAGGTTCCTTAGATATGAAGTTTAGTTCATAATGTATTGATCGGGAAAATAGCAAGTGTACTATTTTTACCAATTGTAGTAATAAGGGAAACGTCCCAAGTATCGATCTCGAGGACTGCGTAGTAATTAACGGACTTTTTCGAATTCAATTGAACAAAAGGTCTAGTGGTTTGTTTCGTAGCAGAGTAATATCACAGTAAATACGGACTTAATTAATTAATCTAAGAACAGTGTTAGGGGAGTGGAGACAATACGAGTGAAGACTCTGTATGATTATTCTACTATACTAGTTATAAACCTTAATTTATCAGTTGGCCACTTTAGTTGCCTTAATTCCTTAATGGAAACCCTTTGATGATTTTCCTGTTCACTAATTCCTCAGTGTCCCTGAAAAACATCAAGCAATAATTCCGACCATAAAATACGTGATACGGGATATCCTCATTCCTAAGCAATATCGATCGTGATACTATTTTGCAAAAGTGTTAGGTTGACTTTCCAGACTAAGCCTAAGCACTATTCGAATTCTACTTTCCAATATGAATACGAATAAGATTAATGCAAAATCAAATATATTAAGTTAAAAACATAGTTCTCGTAGGATAATTAAATAAATGTCATTACATCGCATTAAGGACCACCCCCCTAACAACTTGGGGGTTTAGCTACTCATGTTCTTGGTCAACATAAAAGTAATTAGAATTAAAAAGGAGAAGATCATTACAATGCACGTTGAAATCCTTGGATCATCAATTGCTTCCGCTTTTGATCGATCCTCTGTTTCCAGCCGAAAATCTCCTCTTAGTTGCCAATCCTAATCTCTCTTCAAAAGTGTTTCTTTCCTTTCCAAAATGTGCCTCTTATATCTAAATTCAAATTACATAGCGAAATGTCTCAAATGCCCTTCGAAATAGGTCTGACAGCAAAAAAATAGAAAACAGAGAAATTTCACGTTCAGTGGCCCTGACACGGGCCGTGTTGTGCAACACGGGTGGCCGTGTCAGGCTGCTGGCTTCTTTTTGGGGCGTGTTCCTCTCCAAGGGCTGCAACACGGGCCGTGTTACATGACACGGGCACCCGTGTTGCAAGTCTGAGTCTTCTTTTTTCATCAGCTTTGGTCCACCCGTGTCTGCCAGTCGTGTCCTTCATGACACGGGCCGTGTTGTGCAACACGGGTACCCGTGTTGCAGCTCTGAGTTCCCTTTTTCGCCTTTTCTTTTCCTCCGAATGCGGTGCGATTGTCGTGCTCTCCATTCCTGCCAAAAACACACTGAAAGAAACCAAATCAAACGCACCAGCGGCAAAAACAACATAAACTTAAAAATAAGACTCGAAGACACACAACTACGAGTAATGCAGATAATCACAACTAAAGCTTCGAAAATTAGATAAAAACATTGCGAAATTAACCACAAACAGCGTTTGAAAACACAACTGAAATCCACCGATCATGTATGTTTTGGTTTGACATCTTCTGCTTGATTATGTCCTCTTTCAGAAATAATCAAACCTTGTTCCAATTGTTATTGTTAATAGTTCTTCAACGATCTTTAATCTCATAGCTCTTTCAAAGAGGTTATTAGATCTCTATACCTAATGAAAAATTTATGAGTTTACACGTTTAATTTTTTTTCTCTTTTTATAATAGAGTAAATTTAATATAAGGAAAGGAGAATTTGTGATTGACCAAAACAACATATTGCGTTTGCCGGGAGTCGAACCCGGGTCTATTGCTTGGAAGGCAATTATCCTAACCGTTGGACTACAAACGCTTGTCCGTTTGTTAAAAAAAACAGAAAGATGCATTCTTCTTTTTAAAGTAGAAAATAAACTTTTTATTGTGATAAATGATTTAAACAATTTATAGTATAATTTTGTTAAAATAAATAAAAATCATTTCACAATTTATTTCAAGAGCTGGTGTATCCTTCTTTTCAAACATCAAACAACTAACCTTTACAATCCTTAATTATCTCGTTCTTTGTCTTTGTTCCTCTTTTTATTAGTTTCTTTCTTTGTATTTGTGATTTGTTGTCGATGGATTTCATGTGTTATTCATATATAAGAACATGAAGATGGATTGAAAGAGTTCATTAATTTTTTGTTGATCATGAATAGAAAAGTAGGTATGTTGATGCTGTATGCTTTTAATTAGAGTGTTACTTACAAATAAAACTTGATATACTGCACACAAGAAAAAAACTAAATCCAACAAAACAAATACATATATACCTAATGATTACAAAACGATTTGAATGAATTTGATCGTTTCAAATAGTTTTTAAATGTAATTGAAATGGATCTTTTGATTTCCCATCAAATTTTGAGAGGTTGGAAAGTAATGTTTAGGAAATGTTGTATGATAGGTGTAGTAAGTTCAGATGATTTTTATCATTATTTATATTGTAAAACCTTAACATATATAAAGGATATTCTAAAGAGAGCTTAAAGTATTTGTTAACTCTGTTTAGTAATTTTTCATATGAGAATAACACGTTCCCTCGTGAAATCTACGAAGCTAAATATATGTCGCGTTTCATTGGCATGAGTTATGGGAAGATAATTGTTTTTAATAAAGATTGCATTTTTTATTAAAATGTTTGTCCTTCATTAAATATGTGTCCTATATATAATGTTTTGTTCTATAAGAAAAAAAACACAAAATAATTTACCCAAAGTTTAAGAGTATTTTTTGATAATGTCAAGATTTACGAGCATGTATAAGAATGTTGAAGGAGTAAAACACTTAATGATAATCTTTTAAATAGATTCAAAATGGTTAGAAATATTTATGTAAAATGTTAATAAATCAAATGCGTTAACTGTCTTTTTTTTCTTAGGCAAGAAGTAACTGAGATATCATCTTAGTTTTCTTACTAAGAGTTTCTTCGCCAAAATGCAACAAGGAATTGTGTGTAAAATTATGTGCATTCTAAGACATGCACGGAAGTTAAAGCTAGTAGGAAACCTTATTTATAATTGTGAAAAGCTTTCGGTTAAAGAATTAAATATTCCGCACTAATTTTCTTTCTGATATCTATATATTGATATATTGTTCAATGATTAGGGAATTTGTATTCAACTAATATATCTTGTTGTGTATAAGAAATGGTGAAAACTGAGTTCTAGATTGATATGTGGAAATATGATACTGAGTCCTTAGCAACCACTTTCGCTAAGTTTGATAGATAAGGTAGCTTTATCTTGAAAAAGAGTTTGTCTTGGAACTTTCTAAAACGAAGATATGAGACTCATCTTGTGAACAATTATAATAGAGCAAAGATGAAGTTCTAGTCAGAGATGTATCATTTTTTAAAAATAAAGAAAAAAAAACTTTGTCAAATTGTCATTGATTCATGACGACTATTTTTAAATGAATTAAAATAATAAAAATAAGAGAAAAAAATATTTTTTAAAAACTAAACAAGACCTAAATTATTTTATTTGTTTTTTTTAAATGACGGTGGGTGAACATAGAAGTTCTTAGCCAATATTATTTTGCTGATGTCTGCATTTAAGCATTTTCAATCATTCTTCCATCCACAAATTTGTATTTAGATTTTCATAATTGTAGTGCATCTACTAATGAAAAGTTTCTCTCAACAAAGCTTATTACTTTCTTATGGAAAGAATTATTAACAAGAGGAATGATTCTAAATTGTTTAAATTTATTAAGAAGAGGAAGGAATGCAACATGAAACCTGATTTTCTTTCTGAAATAGATAATTCTGTACAGATAATTAGTAAAGAACCACCTCCCGTAGGTAATCACAAGCTTAATGTATATGGTGCTCAAAGCAAAAGAAATGGTTTCAAAACATGGAATTGGTAGCTGATATATTCCTAGGTTGTTATGTCCAAGGTTTCTTTCAAATTCTTCGTTCTATCAATTCTTAGGTTCCTTAGATATGAAGTTTAGTTCATAATGTATGTTTTGGTTTGACATCTTCTGCTTGATTATGTCCTCTTTCAAAAATAATCAAACCTTGTTCCAATTGTTATTGTTAATAGTTCTTCAACGATCTTTAATCTCATAGCTCTTTCAAAGAGGTTATTAGATCTCTATACCTAATGAAAAATTTATGAGTTTACACGTTTAATTTTTTTCTCTTTTTATAAGAGAGTAAATTTAATACAAGGAAAGGAGAATTTGTGATTGACCAAAACAACATATTGTGTTTGCCGGGAGTCGAACCCGGGTCTATTGCTTGGAAGGCAATTATCCTAACCGTTGGACTACAAACGCTTGTCCGTTTATTAAAAAAAACCGAAAGATGTATTCTTCTTTTTAAAGAAGAAAATAAACTTCTTATTGTGATAAATGATTTAAACAATTTATAGTATAATTTTGTTAAAATAAATAAAAATCATTTCACAATTTATTTCAAGAGCTGATGTATCCTTCTTTTCAAACATCAAACAACTAACCTTTACAATCCTTAATTATCTCGTTCTTTGTCTTTGTTCCTCTTTTTATTAGTTTCTTTCTTTGTATTTGTGATTTGTTATCGATGGATTTCATGTGTTATTCATATATAAGAACATGAAGATGGATTGAAAGAGTTCATTAATTTTTTGTTGATCATGAATAGAAAAGTAGGTATGTTGATGCCGTATGCTTTTAATTAGAGTGTTACTTACAAATAAAACTTGATATACTGCACACAAGAAAAAAACTAAATCCAACAAAACAAATACATATATACCTAATGATTACAAAACGATTTGAATGAATTTGATCGTTTCAAATAGTTTTTGAATGTAATTGAAATGGATCTTTTGATTTCCCATCAAATTTTGAGAGGTTGGAAAGTAATGTTTAGGAAATGTTGTATGATAGGTGTAGTAAGTTCAGAGGATTTTTATCATTATTTATATTGTAAAACGTTAACATATATAAAGGATATTCTAAAGAGAGCTTAAAGTATTTGTTAACTTTGTTTAGTAATTTTTCATATGAGAATAACACGTTCCCTCGTGAAATCTACGAAGCTAAATATATGTCGCGTTTCATTGGCATGAGTTATGGGAAGATAATTGTTTTTAATAAAGATTTCATTTTATATTAAAATGTTTGTCCTTCATTAAATATGTGTCCTATATATAATGTTCTGTTCTATAAGAAAAAAAACACAAAATAATTTACCCAAAGTTTAAGAGTAGTTTTTGATAATGTCAAGATTTACGAGCATGTATAAGAATGTTGAAGGAGTAAAACACTTAATGATAATCTTTTAAATAGATTGAAAATGGTTAGAAATATTTATGTAAAATGTTAATAAATCAAATGTGTTGAACTGTCTTTTTTTTTTAGGCAAGAAGTAACTGAGATATCATCTTAGTTTTCTTACTAAGAGTTTCTTCCCCAAAATGCAACAAGGAATTGTGTGTAAAATTATGTGCATTCTAAGACATGCACGGAAGTTAAAGCTAGTAGGAAACCTTATTTATAATTGTGAAAAGCTTTCGGTTAAAGAATTAAATATTTCGCACTAATTTTCTTCTGATATCTATATATTGATATATTGTTCAATGATTAGGGAATTTGTATTCAACTAATATATCTTGTTGTGTATAAGAAATGGTGAAAACTGAGTTCTAGAGTGATATGTGGATATATGATATTGAGTCCTTAGCAACCACTTTCGCTAAGTTTGACAGATAAGGTAGCTTTATCTTGAAAAAGAGTTTGTCTTGGAACTTTCTAAAACGAAGATATGAGACTCATCTTGTGAACAATTATAATAGAGCAAAGATGAAGTTCTAGTCAGAGATGTATCATTTTTTAAAAATAAAGAAAAAAAACTTTGTAATATCGTCATTGATTCATGACGACTATTTTTAAATGAATTAAAATAATAAAAATAAGAGAAAAAATTTTTTTTAAAAACTAAACAAGACCTAAATTATTTTATTTGTTTTTTTTAAATGACAGTGGGTGAACATAGAAGTTCTTAGCCAATACTATTTTGTTGATGTCTGCATTTAAGCATTTTCAATCATTCTTCCATCCACAAATTTGTATTTAGATTTTCAGAATTGTAGTGCATCTACTAATGAAAAGTTTCTCTCAACAAAGCTTATTACTTTCTTATGGAAAGAATCATTAACAAGAGGAATGATTCTAAATTGTTTAAATTTATTAAGAAGAGGAAGGAATGCAACATGAAACCTGATTTTCTTTCTGAAATAGATAATTCTGTACAGATGATTAGTAAAGAACCACCTCCCGTAGGTAATCACAAGCTTAATGTATATGGTGCTCAAAGCAAAAGAAATGGTTTCAAAACATGGAATTGGTAGCTGATATATTCCTAGGTTGTTATGGCCAAGGTTTCTTTCAAATTCTTCGTTCTATCATTTCTTAGGTTCCTTAGATATGAAGTTTAGTTCAATGAAAAATTTATGAGAATTTGTGATTGACCAAAACAACATATTGCGTTTGCCGGGAGTCGAACCCGGGTCTATTGCTTGGAAGGCAATTATCCTAACCGTTGGACTACAAACGCTTGTCCGTTAGTTAAAAATAAACCGAAAGATGTATTCTTCTTTTTAAAGTAGAAAATAAACTTCTTATTGTGATAAATGATTTAAACAATTTATAGTATGATTTTGGTTAAAATAAACAAAAATCATTTCACAATTTATTTCAAGAGCTGATGTATCCTTCTTTTCAAACATCAAAAAACTAACCTTTACAATCCTTAATTATCTCGTTCTTTGTCTTTGTTCCTCTTTTTATTAATTTCTTTCTTTGTATTTGTGATTTGTTGTCGATGGATTTCATGTGTTATTCATATATAAGAACATGAAGATGGATTGAAAGAGTTCATTAATTTTTTGTTGATCATGAATAGAAAAGTAGGTATGTTGATGCCGTATGCTTTTAATTAGAGTGATGACTTACAAATAAAACTTGATATACTGCACACAAGAAAAAAAACTAAATCCAACAAAACAAATACATATATACCTAATGATTACAAAACGATTTGAATGAATTTGATCGTTTCAAATAGTTTTTGAATGTAATTGAAATGGATCTTTTGATTTCCCATCAAATTTTGAGAGGTTGGAAAGTAATGTTTAGGAAATGTTGCATGATAGGTGTAGTAAGTTCAGAGGATTTTTATCATTATTTATATTGTAAAACCTTAACATATATAAAGGATATTCTAAAGAGAGCTTAAAGTATTTGTTAACTTTGTTTAGTAATTTTTCATATGAGAATAACACGTTCCCTCGTGAAATCTACGAAGCTAAATATATGTCGCGTTTCATTGGCATGAGTTATGGGAAGATAATTGTTTTTAATAAAGATTGCATTTTATATTAAAATGTTTGTCCTTCATTAAATATGTGTCCTATATATAATGTTATGTTCTATGATCGGGAAAATAGCAAGTGTACTATTTTTACCAATTGTAGTAATAAGGGAAAATCCCAAGTATCGATCTCGAGGACTGCGTAGTAATTAACGGAATTTTTAGGATTCAAATGAACAAAAGGTCTAGTGGTTTGTTTGGTAGCAGAGTACTATAACAAGTAAATACAGACTTATGAATCAATCTAAGAACAGTGTTAGGGGAGTGGAGACGATGCGAGTACAAACCCTGTATGATTATTCTGCTATACTAGTTATTAACCTTAATTTATCAGTTGGCCACTTTAGTTGCCTTAATTCCTTAATGAAAACCCTTTGATGATTTTCATGTACACTAATTCCTCAGTGTCCATGAAAAGCATCAAGCAATAGTTCCGACCATAAAATACGTGATACGGGATATCCTCATTCCTAAGCAATATCGACCGTGATACTATTTTGCAAAAGTGTTAGGTTGACTTTCCAGACTAAAGCCTAAGCACGATTCGAATTCTACTTTCCAATATGAATACGATTAAGATTAATGCAAAATAAAATATATCAAGGTAATAACATAGTTCTCATAGAATAATTAAACTAAAGTCATTACATCGCACTTAGGACCACCCCCTAACAACTTGGGGTTTAGCTGCTCATGTTCTTGGTAAACATAAAAGCAATTAGAAATGAAAAGGAGAAGATCATTACAATGCAAGTTGAAATCCTTGGATCATCAATTGCGTCGCTTTTGATCGATCCTCTGTTTCCAGCCGAACTCTCCTCTCAGTTGTCAATCCTAATCTCAGTTCCAAAGTGTCCCCTACTTTCTAAAATGTGCCTCTTATATCTAAATTCAAATTACATCGCGAAATGTCTCAAATGCCCTTCGAAATAGGTCTGACAGCAAAAAATCAGAAAACAGAGAAATTTCACTTTCAGTGGCCCTGACACGGGCCGTGTTGTGCAACACGGGTGGCCGTGTCAGGCTGCTGACTTCTTCAGGGCGTGCTCCTCTCCAAGGGCTGCAACACGGGCCGTGTTGCATGACACGGGCACCCGTGTTGCAAGTCTGAGTCTTCTTTTTTCTTCTGCTTTGGTCCACCCGTGTCTGCCAATCGTGTCCTCCATGACACGGGCCATGTTGTGCAACACAGGTACCCGTGTTGTAGCTCTGATTTCCCTTTTTCGACTTTTCTTTGCCTCCGAATGCGGTGCGATTGTCGTGCTATCCATTCCTGCCAAAAACACACTAAAAGAAATCAAATCAAACGCACCAGCGGCAAAAGTAACATAAACTTAAAAATAAGACTCGAAGACACACAACTACGAGTAATGCAGATAATAACAACTAAAGCTTCGAAAAACAGATAAAAACATTGCGAAATTAACCACAAACAGCGTTTGAAAACACAATTAAAATCCACCGATCAAACTCCCCCGAACTTGAACTTTTGCTTGTACTCAAGCAAAAAGCTCACCAACCCGAACTTAATATCTTTTTTTTTTCTCGTAGCGGAACCGTCCATAGAATTGTGAGTTACGGTGATAATACTCATACTTGAACTTCTCATTCCAAGTCCCCTAGGATTAATCTCGGCTTTTCCCTCAAAACAGGTAACATGCAAACACTAGACTGCGGTAAACCACAGACCTCAGTCTCCCTATGGGTAACCTCTCCGACTATGCTTTGTACTTAAGTCTTCTTTTTCGATTTTCCTCCCTTTCATTCGGACAATCACTATACGACTTTTATGATTTTCCTCGTGTGCACAAGATTTATCAATGACATTTTTCTTTTTCTGGCACTGTTATTCTTTTTGAATGGCTTTCAGGTTCGACCGCCGTTGGGCTGAATAATCGGGTGAGGGTTACCTAACTTAGAAGGATTAGTCGCCTAATTGCCCCTTTTTGTTTGTTTTTTTTTCTGTGCCTTAGCTCAATATTTTTCATTACCTTTGCACACACGATTATTTTTTATGGAACCTGATTGTCAAAATAAACTACTCAGGGGTACTTCTCAGATCAAAGCACTATGGTACAAATCTACACGTCGAACTCGTTCCTATTTGGGAAACCCAGGGTGTTGGCTTTTTACCTATCTCTCAAGATTATCCCGATTTCATCCTCACGGTTCTTTTCTGAGTATTCTATATACTTTCTCATCACCTCATTCAACATCTTCACTAAACAGTTCCCCAACCAACAATGTTATTAATTTTATTAGCTCAATGTCAGGGGGGTCTTCCTGTGGATCGCTATCATGTTCTCAAACTAACACTGGAAATTAAATAAACAATTAACTGAAACAGAATTGAAAACACAAACAAATAACATAAACAAATAACATTAAAAACACAAATAAAATACCCCCACACTAGAATTCAACAGTGTCCTCACTGTTGGAACACTAGTAGCAGAGGACTCACAGAGTTCATGGTTGCGGAGGTTGGTCGCGCAGCATCATCTGCCGCATCCATTCATGCATCTCACCGATCAACCTGCCTTGTCGGATTTGTTCGTTCCCTTTTCTTGTCTGCTCCTCGCCTTGCCTCGTCTGCTCACTTCGGAGATGACACATCTCATTCTCCATCCAATCCCATTCTTTTTTAGATAAGCTCCAAGAGCCTGAGCCAGATTCCTGATGGGGTGAGAATCGAGTAGGCGGTATAGGCCCTTCTTCTACCTGATCTCCTTCATCCTCAAAGAATTATGTACCTGTACCATCATAAAATTGGTCTTCTTCATCCTGCATGGGGCTCTCATATAGCCAGTTATTCACATTTTGAATACTAATAAAGTCAGGGGCAGGTAAAGCAAGGAGATGACTGTTTCGGCTTACCAAGGAGTAGTAATTATCAAAGACTCGAATCATACCTTGGGCAGTCAGTGTGGCAAGATCTATTTTTGTCTTACCTGCAACAGTGGGTTCCTCTCTCAAGAGAGCACCATGGCCAAAGTGATTTGCGATTTGAGTAATCATACCGCCTACACTTATTTCGCCGGAAGGTGCATTCGCAACCCTCTTCAGGTGATCAGCTGCAAAGGCAGCTACATTAATGAGTTCATGATTGGCCATGCCGTACATGAAGTACAACTCCCTCTGAGTCGCCACCCCTGTGTTGTCACCCCTGCCGAACAGTGTATATGCCAATCCCTTTTGAGCGTACCTGAAACAAGGGTTATGGATACACGAGGCTTTTGCCGCTTTCGCGACATAATCAGTTCTGCCTGTAATAGCCTTCCAGAAGTCCCCTGCACTAAAATTTCCCGGAGGGGCTCCGGGTCCAAAATTGGGGAGCTTCAGAATATCTCCCAACTCGGCTATGGTCAGGCTATGGTCAGTATCAAATAACCTAAACCTCAGTGTACCATAATATTCTTCCTCCACCCCTGTCCACCTGTGCTTCAACTGAAATTCTAAAGTACTCAAGAATTCAACAGTTATGCGCTCATAAGTTGGCGCTTCTAATTGCATAAATTCTAGCATACCCAGAGTGTGAAACATCCTATGGACCTCTATTCTCAGACCTAGATTATCAAGCGTAGTGTTACAGATATACCTTGTAAGCGCGAGCTTACGCTTGATGATGTTAGAGTACTTCTTCTGATGATCTGGGTCTTCAAAGAGTATGTCGTGAGGGTTCGCCATACGGTGTGCTCTCTTTCTGGGGCGCGAAGGTTCCGCCACTGCTTTTCCTGTGTCTCTACGAGGAGTCATTCTTAACCTGCAAAACACAAACAACACAGATGGTTCGAAAAATTTCGAAATCACTGTTAGTGAAAAACGCAACCGTAGAAATAATCACAATGATGAGTAGAATGTTTTTTGTGAAGGACGAAAGTGTTTCCGATGAGTGGGTGTGGTAGATAATGAAGCTTTTGTGGAGAGAGGGTTATGGAGGTTAAGGTTTTTGTGAGGGAGAAGAAGGAGGAAGATGAAAAATGATATGAAATGTGTGGTTGGTAATGATAAGTGGGGGTTAAAGTGGTGGGCCCCACGGGGTAAAAAAATTTAAAAATCAGAGCGCGCCTGCAACACGGGCCGTGTTGCACAACACGGGCACCCGTGTTGCTCCTCCTGTAACATATTTTTTTTCAAGGCCACGCACCTGCAACACGGGCCGTGTTGCACAACACGGGCACCCGTGTTGCTCCACTGACTCCACATTTTTCCAAATTTATCATATCTGTCATGCTGGGCCTGACACGACCCGTGTTGTGTAACACGGCCACCCGTGTCAGGGTGCTGTTTTTCAACTTTTTCCTCTCCTCTGGTCTCCGACATTCTTCTTTCACCGATGAACTGTGAGTTGATCAAAACCTGTTAAAACAAAAACAAACTGAAAGCGTGAATGTGAAATACGTGGGTTGCCTCCCACGAAGCGCTTCGTTTTACGTCGCCTGGCTCGACGGTCCGTCATCGTATCATGTGAGATGAACGACATTGTTTCGATCTTTCTGCTGTCCCTCGTAGTAAAGTTTCAGACGCTGACCATTTACTTTAAAAATCTCTCCATTTGCTGGATTTTTCAGCTCAACTGCTCCGTGCGGAAACGTCTTATGTACTACAAATGGTCCCGACCATTTTGATTTAAGCTTTCCCAGAAATAGTTTCAGTCGGGAGTTGTACAACAGTACTAATTGTCCTTCCCGAAATTCTTTCTTCTGAATACGTCGATCATGCCATTTCTTTGCTTGATCCTTGTACATTTTTGCATTCTCATATGCCCGGTTCCTGAATTCCTCTAGCTCATGGAGTTGGAGGGTTCTGGACTCTCCTGCTATGGTGAGGTCTAGGTTAAGGACTTTTGATGCCCATAATGCCTTGTGTTCTAACTCTAGAGGCAGATGGCAAGCTTTACCATAGACCAGTTGGTAAGGGGACATACCAATGGGTGTTTTGTATGCAGTGCGATATGCCCAGAGAGCGTCGTCCAGCTTTACTGCCCAGTCCTTACGGGATGCACGCACTGTTTTCTCTAATATCTGTTTGAGTTGTCGATTTGACACCTCGGCTTGCCCGTTGGTTTGAGGATGGTACGGAGTAGATATTTTGTGCTTCACATTATACTTAAGGAGTAGCTTTTCCATGAGATGATTTAGGAAGTGAGTTCCTTCATCACTTATAAGGGCCCTTGGTACTCCAAACCGCGAAAATATGTTCTCCTTCAGAAATCTGACCACTACTTTAGCATCATTTGTTGGTAGTGCCACTGCTTCTACCCATTTTGAAACATAGTCAACTGCTACCCGTATATAGTGTTTTCCAAATGATGGTGGGAATGGTCCCATAAAATCAATCCCCCAAACATCAAACAATTCTACTTCTAACATGGAATTCTGCGGCATCTGGTTTCTTTTCGAGATATTTCCAGTCCGTTGACATCTGTCGCATTCCTTAACTACATTCTGGGCATCCTTGAACAAAGACGGCCAATACAACCCCGATTGGAGGACTTTGGATGCGGTGCGGTCGCCACTGAAATGCCCTCCATAATCTGAATTATGACATGCTTCGAGCACCTTCCTTTGCTCGTTTTCCGGAACGCATCGTCTGATCAGTCCATCCACCCCTTTCTTGTAAAGAAACGGGTCATCCCATAAGTAGAACCTGCAGTCATGAGCAAACTTTTTCCGTCTGTTAGAATCAAAATCGTCGGGTATGAGACCCCCGACTAAATAGTTTGCGTAATCCGCAAACCAAGGAACACCATAAATAACTAGGATGTGTTCATCAGCAAACTCATCCTTTATCGGGCGCTTTTCCTCGTTTTCTTCAAGCGGTGACATTCGCGAGAGGTGATCAACTACAGTATTTTCACATCCTCTCTTATCCCGAATCTCCACATCGAATTCTTGGAGAAGAAGGATCCATCTCAGCAGCCTGGGCTTCGACTCCTATTTAGCAAAAAGATATTTTAACGCAGCATGGTCAGTATAAACAATCACTTTATAACCCAACAGATATTGCCTAAGTTTGTCAAAGGCATACACCACCGCTAGCAACTCCTTCTCGGTAGTTGCGTAATTCATCTGTGTCGGGTTCAAAACGTGACTCGCATAGTAAATAACATGCAAAAGCTTCTCTTTCCGCTGCCCCAATACAGCCCCTACTGCGATGTCACTGGCGTCACACATGATCTCAAACGGCAGCGACCAGTCTGGGGCTATCACAATTGGTGCTGACACTAACTTATTTTTCAGGTTCTCGAATGCGTCAGCACATTCCTTATTGAACACAAACGCCATTTCCTTGACTAACAAGGACGTCAACGGTTTAGCTATCTTGGAGAAGTCTCTTATGAACCTGCGGTAGAACCCTGCGTGACCCAAGAAGCTTCGGATACCTTTCTCATTTACGGGTGGTGGTAACTTGGATATTACTTCCACTTTTGCTTGATCAACTTCGATCCCTTTGTGTGAGATTTTGTGACCAAGGACGATGCCCTCTCTCACCATGAAATGACATTTTTCCCAATTCAGGATCAAGTTACTTTCCTGACATCTCTGCAAAACAAGTGACAGGTTAGTTAAACAATCATCAAATGATGACCCGAAAACCGAAAAATCATCCATGAAGACTTCCATATGTTTCTCGAGCATATCCGCAAAAATGGAAGTCATGCATCTTTGAAATGTGGCTGGAGCATTACATAACCCGAATGGCATCCTCCTATAAGCAAAAACTCTGTACGGGCATGTGAAAGCTGTCTTCTCTTGATCCTCCGGCGCAACCGCGATTTGGTTGTATCCGGAGTATCCATCTAGAAAGCAATAGTAATCGTGACTTGCCAATCTTTCTAACATCTGATCAATAAAGGGCAACAGAAAGTGATCTTTTCTAGTGGCTAAATTAAGTCTCCTATAATCAATGCATACCCTCCAACCAGTGACGGTACGTGTAGGAATCAACTCATTCTTGTCATTAGTCACCACAGTTGTACCTCCTTTCTTGGGCACCACGTGAACAGGGCTCACCCATGAACTGTCTGATATAGGATAGATCAGTCCAGCATCCAATAATTTCACCACTTCCTTTCTTACGACTTCCTTCATAACGGGGTTCAGTCTTCGTTGGAGCTGTACAACCGGTTTATGGTCCTTCTCCATAAGGATTTTGTGCATGCAAACTGTAGGACTTATACCCTTTAAGTCTTCGATTTTCCAACCAATAGCACTCTTAAATTTTTTAAGAACCCCAATCAGTTGTTTCTCTTGGACACTTTTCAAACTAGAGCTGATAATGGCTGGACACTTTTCCTCGGTGTCTAGAAAAACATATTTGAGATTTTCCGGCAGTTGTTTCAATTCCGAACCTTTAGGCTTTTCGTCATTCCCCTCCAGCGCTATAGGTTGCCGTAAGTCCTCCCATCGGTGTGGTCGGGATCCCCTTTGGAATGGTCGAGTGTCCAACATTTCGACTACCTCTCTGTCATTCTCATCTACTTCTGTGTCTTCCTTTAAGATTGACATGCTTAGCACTCTCTCCAGGGGTAGTTGGGTCACACTCTCCAAATGTTCGCTCTCTACGACTTGTTCTAGCACTTGTATGTTGCTACTGGTGCCACGATCCTGTTTATGCTTCATGGTATTACTAACATCAATTTTTAACTCCTCGTCATATACTTTCAAGGTCAGGGTGCCGCCTTCCATATCTATCATGACTCTCCCGGTTTCCAAGAATGGTCGGCCCAAAATTAACGGCATTTCTTCATCTTCCGGCATCTCTAGGATCACAAAATCAACCGGAAACACAAATTTATCTACCTTAACTAGTACATCTTGAACCACTCCATATGGCCGCTTAACTGAATGATCAGCAAACTGGAGGGTCATCCGAGTGTCTTGAACCGCACCGATATCCAACTTTTTGTAGATGGACAAGGGCGTGAGGCTAATACTTGCTCCCAAATCAATTAAAGCTTTGTTGAATGACCTATCGCCAATAGTGCATGGGATAGTAACAACTCCACTGTCTTTCTTCTTGACCGGAATCTTCAGACCCTGCAAAATAGCACTACACGTTTCCGTTAGAATAACAGGTTCGGACTCACTAGTCCGCTTCTTAGCAATGATGTCCTTCATGAATTTTGCATAGGTGGGCATTTGTTCTAGTGCCTCCAACAACGGAATGTTCAGCTCCAACTTTTTAAACAGCTCCAGGAACTTCTCGAAATTCTTCTCTTGCTGTCCTTTCTTTTTATTTCTTGAGGGGTATGGCAGCTTGATCACCGGTTTCGGTTCTACCACTTTTTCTTTAGTTACCGGTACCGGTGTCACCACTTCTTCCTCGACTATTTCATTCTCTTTAATTTCCATCTCCACTTCAATCATCTGATCATTTAGTTCCGTTTCCTCTTCTCCTACTTCCTTGGCTTTTCCACTTCTTGTTACTACCGCCTTAATTTGGTGGTGATCCTTCGGATTTGGTACTGTGGCACTTGGAAGTGTACCCGGCGCTTGTGAACTTGCTAGTTGTTGGGCAATTTGACTCATTTGTACTTCAAGATTCTTTATGGATGCTCCAGCATTCCTGAAGTTACTCCTTGTCTCTTCTTGAAATTGAGAACTTTGGGAGGCCATTTTCTCAATGGCCACTTCCCAATCAGCTTTTTGAGGCTCTTGTGGTTGATATTGAGGTTGGTACGGTGTCTGCTGGTACTGCTGTGGCTGAGGTTGATACGGTTGTTGGCCTTGAACAGGTTTTTGTACATTTCCTTGTTGATCTTTCCATGAAAAGTTTGGGTGATTTTTCCAACCAGGATTATATGTGTTGGCGTAAGGATTGTTCTGCCTCAACATATTAATCTGTTCCACTTGCTCTTGAGTTGCTACACAATGCATTGTAAAGTGTGGTCCACCGCAGATTTCACAAGGTGCTGCTTGAACTGGCTCAACCTGTGCCACTACCTGAGTTTCAACATTCATTTTCTTTAACCTTCTCTCTACCTCAGCGGTGATCTGATCCTCCATTTTAACAACCTGGTCTGCCAGCTTCAGATCAATCTTACCTTCTGGTTGGTTAACCGTGCGATCATACAACTCAAGGTGCTCGTTCGCGGCGATTGCTTCTATGATCCTTCTAATACCTGTGGCTGTTGAGAAGTTGGTTGAGCCACCGACAGCAGTATCTATGAGCTGTTTCATTTTGAGTCGTAATCCATTCACAAAGTTTTGCATCTGCTCAGTGGCGTCCATGTTATGAGTAGGACATGCTGTAAGACACCTCTTAAACCGCTTATATGCATCCCCTAAAGATTCTCCTTCTTTTTGCTTGAAGTTGACAATGTCATATCTTTTTCGGATGAACACTGAGGCAGGGAAATACTCATTCAGGAACGCAGTTTCCATCTCTTGCCATGTTGTGATACTCCCAGCGGGAAGCGAGTAAAACCATTCATCCGCATCATCAGTGAGTGTGAACGCGAACATAACTAATCTCTTGTCCTCTCCGGAATGTCCTTCTATTTTCAGCGAGGTGGTGGTTGTGAGGAATCTCTGAAGATGTTTATTTGCATCTTCGTTGATTCTTCCGGCGAACGGCTTGCTCTCCAACTGACGGATGGTGGAAGGGTGTAGCTGAAAATGCGCAACATTCACCGGTTGATTCACAATGGTCATCCGGTTTGGTTGAGCATTGGCCCCTCCATAGTCTCCTAGCAGTCTTTCAGGCTGAGGTGGATTTCCAGCCATTTGAATAGTTTCAGGTGTTGTCTCTCTCCCTTCGGAGTCGCTCTGCACAGATATAATTTCCTCTATTTCTTCCAGTCTTTTAACTTTAGCTAACCTCCGTCTTTCGTGTAATGCTCGTTCTGGTTCTGTATCAAAAGAATATTTAGCTGAGGCCTGACCTCGCATACACAATTAGACAAGCGTTAGATAATAAGCGGATAAAAGTTATGCAGTAAACAATAAAATTTTAGTCGCAGAGCAACAAAATTTCTTTTGGATTCTAAAAACAATGTTAATTTGGCAGTCCCCGGCAACGGCGCCAAAAACTTGATCGGGAAAATAGCAAGTGTACTATTTTTACCAATTGTAGTAATAAGGGAAAAGTCCCAAGTATCAATCTCGAGGACTGCATAGTAATTAACGGAATTTTTAGGATTCAAATGAACAAAAGGTCTAGTGGTTTGTTTGGTAGCAGAGTACTATAACAAGTAAATACGGACTTATGAATCAATCTAAGAACAATGTTAGGGGAGTGGAGACCATGCGAGTACAGACCCTGTATGATTATTCTGCTATACTAGTTATTAACCTTAATTTATCAGTTGGCCACTTTAGTTGCCTTAATTCCTTAATGAAAACCCTTTGATGATTTTCCTGTACACTAATTCCTCAGTGTCCATGAAAAGCATCAAGCAATAGTTCCGACCATAAAATACGTGATACGGGATATCCTCATTCCTAAGCAATATCGACCGTGATACTATTTTGCAAAAGTGTTAGGTTGACTTTCCAGACTAAAGCCTAAGCACGATTCGAATTCTACTTTCCAATATGAATACGATTAAGATTAATGCAAAATAAAATATATCAAGGTAATAACATAGTTCTCATAGAATAATTAAACTAAAGTCATTACATCGCACTTAGGACCACCCCCTAACAACTTGGGGTTTAGCTGCTCATGTTCTTGGTAAACATAAAAGCAATTAGAAATGAAAAGGAGAAGATCATTACAATGCAAGTTGAAATCCTTGGATCATCAATTGCTTCCGCTTTTGATCGATCCTCTGTTTCCAGCCAAACTCTCCTCTCAGTTGTCAATCCTAATCTCAGTTCCAAAGTGTCACCTACTTTCTTAAATGTGCCTCTTATATCTAAATTCAAATTACATTGCGAAATGTCTCAAATGCCCTTCAAAATAGGTCTGACAGCAAAAAATCAGAAAACAGAGAAATTTCACTTTCAGTGGCCCTGACACGGGCCGTGTTGTGCAACACGGGTGGCCGTGTCAGGCTGCTGACTTCTTCAGGGCGTGTCTCCTCTCCAAGGGCTGCAACACGGGTCGTGTTGCATGACACGGGCACACGTGTTGCAAGTCTGAGTCTTCTTTTCTTCTGCTTTGGTCCACCCGTGTCTGCCAACCGTGTCCTCCATGACACGGGCCGTGTTGTGCAACACGGGTACCCGTGTTGTAGCTCTGATTTCCCCTTTTCGACTTTTCTTTGCCTCCGAATGCGGTGCGATTGTCGTGCTATCCATTCCTGCCAAAAACACACTAAAAGAAACCAAATAAAACGCACCAGCGGCAAAAGTAACATAAAATTAAAAATAAGACTCGAAGACACACAACTACGAGTAATGCAGATAATAACAACTAAAGCTTCGAAAAACAGATTAAAACATTGCGAAATTAACCACAAACAGCGTTTGAAAACACAATTAAAATCCACCGATCAGTTGTCGATGGATTTCATGTGTTATTCATATATAAAAACATGAAGATGGATTGAAAGAGTTCATTAATTTTTTGTTGATCATGAATAGAAAAGTAGGTAGGTTGATGCCGTATGCTTTTAATTAGAGTGTTGACTTACAAATAAAACTTGATATACTGCACACAAGAAAAAAAACAAAATCCAACAAAACAAATACATATATACCTAATGATTACAAAACGATTTGAATGAATTTGATCGTTTCAAATAGTTTTTGAATGTAATTGAAATGGATCTTTTGATTTTCCATCAAATTTTGAGAGGTTGGAAAGTAATGTTTAGGAAATGTTGTATGATAGGTGTAGTAAGTTCAGATGATTTTTATCATTATTTATATTGTAAAACCTTAACATATTTAAAGGATATTATAAAGAGAGCTTAAAGTATTTGTTAACTTTGTTTAGTAATTTTTCATATGAGAATAACACGTTCCCTCGTGAAATCTACGAAGCTAAATATATGTCGTGTTTCATTGGCATGAGTTATGGGAAGATAATTGTTTTTAATAAAGATTGCATTTTATATTAAAATGTTTGTCCTTCATTAAATATGTGTCCTATATATAATGTTCTGTTCTATAAGAAAAAAAACACAAAATAATTTACCCAAAGTTTAAGAGTATTTTTTGATAATGTCAAGATTTACGAGCATGTATAAGAATGTTGAAGGAGTAAAACACTTAATGATAATCTTTTAAATAGATTGAAAATGGTTAGAAATATTTATGTAAAATGTTAATAAATCAAATGCGTTAACTATCTTTTTTTCTAGGCAAGAGGTAACTGAGATATCATCTTAGTTTTCTTACTAAGAGTTTCTTCGCCAAAATGCAACAAGCAATTGTGTGTAAAATTATGTGCATTCTAAGACATGCACGGAAGTTAAAGCTAGTAGGAAACCTTATTCATAATTGTGAGAAGCTTTCGGTTAAAGAATTAAATATTCCGCACTAATTTCTTTCTGATATCTATATATTCCGCACTAATTAAGCATTTTTAATCATTCTTCCATCCACAAATTTGTATTTAGATTTTCAGAATTGTAGTGCATCTACTAATGAAAAGTTTCTCTCAATAAAGCTTATTACTTTCTTATGGAAAGAATCATTAACAAGAGGAATGATTCTAAATTGTTTAAATTTATTAAGAAGAGGAAGGAATGCAACATGAAACCTGATTTTCTTTCTGAAATAGATAATTCTGTACAGATGATTAGTAAAGAACCACCTCCCATAGGTAATCACAAGCTTAATGTATATGGTGCTCAAAGCAAAAGAAATGGTTTCAAAACATGGAATTGGTAGCTGATATATTCCTAGGTTGTTATGTCCAAGGTTTCTTTCAAATTCTTCGTTCTATCAATTCTTAGGTTCCTTAGATATGAAGTTTAGTTCATAATGTATGTTTTGGTTTGACATCTTCTGCTTGATTATGTCCTCTTTGAGAAATAATCAAACCTTGTTCCAATTGTTATTGTTAATAGTTCTTCAACGATCTTTAATCTCATAGCTCTTTCAAAGAGGTTATTAGATCTCTATACCTAATGAAAAATTTATGAGTTTACGCGTTTAATTTTTTTTCTCTTTTTATAAGAGAGTAAATCTATAACAATATATAAAGGCAATAGTTAGTTTTGGTGTAGCTTTTCATTTTCCAATTTTGTCCAATAATTCACATTATTATTCCATTAACACCCTTTACAAAAATCAACTACATAGACGGTTAAAAAACTTCTACCACCTCACATTTTAATTAAAATTACTTTAAAAACTATTTTATGGTTATATCCTCATCTTTAGTAACAAATAATTTATTAATTAAATTAATTAAATAAGAAATAATAAATAAAAAACAATAACTTTTAAAAATAATTAACTGCTTTATAACCCACTAATCCCAAGAATCATGTAACAACTTCTGTATTTAATTAAATAAGAAATAATAATTAAAAAGTAATAACTTTTAAAAATAATTAACTATTTTATAACCCACTAATCCCAAGAACCATGTAACAACTTCCGTACTTAATTTAATTAATTAAATAATAAATAATAATAAAAAAATAATAGTAACTTCTAAACATGATTAACTGCTTTATAGCCCACTAATCTTATTATTGAATGAAATAGAAGCATATAACAACTTTCGTACTCAACTAATATTACTATATTTAATTATATATTTAATTGTTTTAATTTTGAAGATTTATAATGTATTTTATTTATGACTAAATTTATCCAAAGCTTTTTTTTAATAAAACTGAATGATAATGATTATAAAGTCCGTATACTCTAAGTTTTGATAAATTACATACTTAAAATAATCACAATTACATATTATCTTTTAAAAAATTAAATAATTATTGATCATTATCATCAATAATTTTTATCATACAATTTAATGAATTGTACGGATAAGTGAATTTTAATTGCCTAAAAAAATTAGTTGTAGTTCTTAAAATACAGTTTTTGAAAATATGATTAACCAATATTTTATTTTATTTTAAAAACAATTTTTAAAAATTTTGAAAAATCTCAGTCAAATGTAAACCGTCAATTACTTTAAATCCAACGATAGAGGATAAGCAATTTCTTCATTTCCCGCTCAGAATGATATATAAATACTCATTTCATCTTCTACTTTTTCACATTCAAAATTCAAAAGAATAAACAGTTTCTCAAAATTTCTTACAAAAATGACAAGTCGTGAAAGGGTATTAAGGGGTCCGGAAAGGGAGGAGCAAAGAGGCACATGAGGATTCTGCGTGGCAACATTTGGGGAATTACAAAGCCAACGATTCGTAGATTGCGAGGAGAGGAGGTGTCAAGAGGATAAGTGGTTTGATCTATGAAAAGACTAGGTTATTTCTCAAGGTTTTCTTGACAAAAATCATTCATGATGTTGCTTCATATATTGATCATGCAAGAAGGAAGGTTGTGACTGCCATGGATGTTGTGTATACTCTTAAAAGACTAGGAAGAACTTTATACGGTTTCAGAGGTTGAAGAAGATACTCTCTTTTATTTATTGTTATGTTATCTTTTTATCGTCTAAGTTGTGTAATTTGTATTCTAAGTAATAGTCGGTGATTATACAATGATCACCATCTAAGTTATCTAATTTGTATTTGTATTTTCAAAAATGTTTATTTTCAAGTATTAGTTGGTGATTATGCAATGATAATCTATAATCTATAACAATATATAAAGGCAATAGATTGTTTTGGTGTAGCTTTTTTCTTTCCATATTTACCCTTTTCAATTTTTTTTTTAATTTTTATTTTTTTTCTCACAACGGCGGTTACACAAAGGTTTATTAACCGCCAACAGTTTATTATTTTTCATATCATTATCTTTAATTATTTTATAAATAGTTTATAATTAAATTAAAATTAAATAATTTATCTAGGGAACATGGAATTTTAGACTGACCTATTTTTATTTCTATTTTATCCTTTAAAATTTAATTTTAAATAAATTTAAAAACAAAAATACAAATAAAAAAATGAAGTTTTTATTAAATGATAGTAGTTATTTTGAATCTATAACAATATGTAAAGACAAAACATCTTTTTGGTGTAGCCTATTTTCTTTCATCTTTTACCCTTTGAAACTACTTAGAGCAACTTTAATGCAGGATTGTTAAACCAAAATTCTTTATAGCTTACGTTAGTAATAAGGAATTTGCATTATAGTAGTGTTGACATGGCATATGGGATGCTCTAAAACTAGTTTACGTGCTCTACACAAGCAACGTACTCTAACTCATCATTTAACAAAAATAATACATTTTTATTAATTATTTAAAATAAATAATAGATTTTTATTAACCATTTAATACCATGTGGGGTCAAGTTTTGGTTTCTTATAGACAACCACCATTAAAGTAAAAACTACTCAAATCAACTATAAATTTTTTAAATCCTACAAATCACTTTGGACCCACAGTTTACTCCCACTAAAGATGCTCTTAGAAGTTACACAAATAAAAGTTAACTACTCCCTCCATTTTATATTTGAATATTGTACAAAGTAATTAGTTATTTGAAAAGAAAACTCACTTTAACTTCTAATTAAAAATTATATTTAAATAGGTTCTTCTTATAATTTATGTCTTTCATTTATAACTCATTAGGTCCATAGAAATCAAAAATAGAGAAGACGGAAGATTGCACGAGGAAAATTGGAGTCCAAATAATATTCATGATGATGGTAGAAAAGATAAATCTACAAGTTGCATATGACATAATATGAATTGCAAATCAGACAATGATTTCTATTACAGTTGATTATTAGGGTATTTAGATTCTTCAATCTAATTTTTTGATTTGATTATTTATTTATTTTTATTTATTGTTCTGTTCTTTTTACAGAAACAAATCCATATGTGAAATTGGGGTTTGAAAGTTGAGATTATTGGATTTTTTAAATGTCTAATACTTTAACTTTTCTCTCCATTGTAGAAGAAAAATGAATCATTATCTCTTAGGAAAGAAACAAAAGGCGCGTCTTAATTTCTATGATTAAATAAGAATGACTATTTTTATTAATTTTTTAAAATTTGGTTTCCTCTCTTGAATCTTTATCTATATTGTTCCAATTTTACCTGTGTAATTTGCAAAAATTTTAAAATATAAACAATATCTTAATTTTAAAATTGTATAATTTCTACAATGTGATGTAAACATTAATTTATATCTATCTCGATAGACATTCATGATGACATTAACTTCCTGTCCTACGCATCATTCTCATCCGTCAAGTCACTTACTATAACACCGTTCAACTCCTCAGGAATACAAACATGAATTATATATTTTTAATTTTTTTCTTTTTTAATCAATGCATCAGAAAATAATTAATCATTTTTAAAATATCCAAATATATATATATATATACATATATATATATATATATATATATATATATATATATATACATATATATATATATATATATATATATATATATATATATATATATATATATATATATATATATATATATATATATATATATGTGTGTGTGTGTGTGTGTGTGTGTGTGTGTGTGTGTGTGTGTGTGTGTGATACTTAATTATATTATGTAGGTTGTTATTGAGAATAATCTCTAATTTTGTCATCTATAAGACTCACATTCACAAACAAAATTACAGTTTGTATCAGATAATGTTAAATACAGGCTTTACAGTTTTTTTTGTATAATGTCATTGATACAAAACTACAGTTTGTATAACATAATGTTAATGATATTAAGGGTTGAATATTGTTTAAAGATTGAAGGTATTTGTGTTTATATTTTCATCATGATCTTTCGTTGAATGATAACCGGTCATTAACTACTTAACAAAACAAAGAAATAGGAACAAATGAATGTCATGTGCAAAGAAGATTGAGATATATAGAGAGGTAGAGAGACTGATAAGTGATATAAAAAAAGAGTTAGAGAGAGATGAAGAGGAAGTGACAAAAAGAGAGAGAGGAAACACGTATTAGTGCCAACATTCATAAATAAGTTATAAGAAACGGGTAAGTTACAAAAACAAATAACAACTGCCACATTATTTTATTTTCTATATATGTCTTTTTTTATTGAACACAAACATCGGGTATAAAAAGTAATAGTAACATTATTAATGTCTTTTATGGTAAAATATGTGAATATTAATTTTTTGTTATTTTATATCCATTTATAATTTGTATGATTTTTACATTGTGATATTATTAAAAATTTAAGACATTAAACAACATACATGGGTTGTTTTCTTACTTTTATTTTTTTAAATTGTGTAAATAATATTATTTTATATAACATTTAATGTATTGATAAGTTTTAATTTTCACATTCTACTCTTTAGATTATTAAATTAATTTTAAGTTTACATTTGCATTTTTAAATTGGTTTGGAGATATTTTTTTATTGCTAAATTGGTCTAAAGACATTACTAAAACATATTGAAAGTTAATATGTATCTTTATATGTAAATAATATTATTTTTAATGGAATATATGTCAAAAACACCGTAAAAAATTGGACGGAATGCAATGCGAAAAATGTAAATGACGGTAACGTAAATTACTGTAAGATAAATTGCGGGAACAATAAAGGGCAAATAAGTAAACATACACATACGCATGAAAGCGCTGGAGTGTGTGAGGGTGAATGTGTCGTGAATGTGAGTGTGCACGATTTGGTTGTATTTTGCGTTGTGAGTTGATTTTAATTGGTTAAATTGATTTCGGTTTGAATTATAAGAAAATGTTGGTTTGATTTTAGATGAGATTTAAAATTAAAGTCTAAAGTCTAATAAGACACTATGACGGTTAATTTATTAAGTAAAATAATTTGCTCTAATGTGAGAAGTTGGTTATAAAAAGTTGCTTATTTCTTATACTTAAAAGTTTTAATAAAATATAAGCTATATTAAAAGTTTGACGGGTAAACAAAAGTTAATAAGATATTATTTTAAAGATTAAATAATAATTAGCACGATAATTAAAAGGGTTATTAATATTTTAAGAAAAAGGCCACATTATTTAAGATTTATTAATTATTAATAAAAAAGTTATAAGATATATAAAAAAAACAAACTAAATTATTAAAGTTAATAATCATTTTTATTGGGTTAACTGATAAATAATTGTTTTAATATTAATAAAAAGTTCCAATGGATAAGACCAAAAGAATTATTGATTAATAATATTATAAAATGATTAGTTAAATAAAATCTGGTTAATTAAAACAGTTTATTAGTTTATATTAAAAACTCAATTAACGGTTAATTAACAGGGTTTATTAGCATGGATTAATCAACAATAGTTAAAATCGGATTAAATAAGAGGGTTAAGGGGATGCTTACGGTAGTGTGTGTGAACGTGGTGTTAGTGAGTGCATGTGTGAAAAACCAAAACACAATTGCAAAATTGGGAACAACATGAACCCTAGCCCCTTCGTATCCCAAATTTCTCGGTCCACTCCTCTCTGATCGTCTCCCTTGTTGACCCATCATCCTTCCGTGGCTTCGATTCCTTTTAAACCTGAAACATAGAAAAACGATCAATAGGTTCAATAATTATTACGAAAAGTGAAGCTTTACCAAAGGTTAGTGACGGCGGCGCCGGGGATGACGAAGATGGATGCTTCGTGGGTTTTGGATCTGCGGCGGCTTGTGATGGCTTTCAACGGTCGGAGAGATAAGTTTTGTTCCTCAATCGTTTAGGTTTTCGATATTTAGGTCTTTTTTGTGATTACGAACGACCTCTTCTTTACGATAACTTTTGACGACCTCTTCTCTTCTCATTCCTCTCTTTATATAGGTCTCAATTGAAATTTATGTGTTAAAGTCTGATTAAAACCACTTTGAATGCTGATTTGGATTCGATTTAGGGTTTCCTGTTTTGGGATGAATCAAATCGAATACTTTCCTTTTTGAAAACTGCAGTAATGAGTCATTCAATTGATACTTCAAAACTCTGATTTCTGTGATTCAATAGAGATCAGATTCGATTTCTGAATAGGATATTCTATCCTCAAGGAATATTCTCTAACCGTTATTTTTCTGACTTGGCAGGTACAGGTGGCGAAGGTTTTGGGTTAGGAGGCGGGTTAGAAGCCCAGAAGGAAAGTTCGTGCTTGATGCGTGCGTTGGAGATGAGGGACTTCCGTGAAAGAGAAAGCTGGTGGTGAAGGGTAGCAACCCTCAAGCGCTCGCAAGGTATATCTTTCAAAATCAACCTTTGTTCCTCCGGTTTGATTTGTTGTTTCTAAACATCCCTTATCTTTCATGTTCATGATGATGGCTGAGGTGTGTACTGCTGAGTTCGTCCTAAGCAAGAGAAGGCTCCCCCTGGCTCAGAAGTAGCCACTAGCATTAGATGTGTTGTATTCCAACGGATTTGGTCATCAATAGGGGCTCCTTTCACTAGGTACTTAGAGGTGTTGCTTAAGGTCCATGAATTTTCTCATGTGATTCTGAAGTCTTCATATATCTCATATTTTCTCTGATTTTATTAACAATGGCATGTGTTGAGCCTAACAAACCGTATGCAGCATGTTTGCAGTACGGGCGATGCAACTTCCAATTAGAAGCTGGTCGTTGAGGATAAGTGGATTCTTCACAAAGAGTAAAGGTCTGAGGTTCTCGAGGGTGACTTCGGTCAGGGGCAGATTACAAGTAATGGTCAATAACTTTCGCTCCAAATTCTAATCAGAAATGCAGACAGGTACGACGTGGTGGAGAGCAGACTTAGGATCGAGGTATGGCTCCATCACAATTCAAAAGAGTGTCAGCACTTACTATCTCATAGCTGGGCATGATGTTAATATTGACAATTCCAAAGTGTTCTTGAGAGTTAACTAGTTGATTTTCATGCAGTGTTACCATTTTCCATCTCATAGTGATGCAACAGTTGGGGATTAGCTGGTTGTCTAGGGGACAACTTGCTACAATCAACAGGGCTGGAGTTTGAAAGCGCAGTCTTGACACTATTGTATCCCTTAAATTCTCCTGGGAATTATGCCTGCAGTATCAAGCCTTCCCTGAGTCGGAAAGTCTCCGGTGGCCCTTCTGGTTTGAATATCTTTATGGTCTATGGCATTCTGCACAATTATCAGAAATTCTCTTGATGATAGGGAAGAATGTAGACTGTTTTGGCAGGGGTATTGTTAGTTCTTTTCGACTTGTGTTTCACTCTTGTAAACAAAATTCAATCTCTATATGGTGACGAATCTGGTGTTTCTGCAGGTTTAGGTAGCTCAATTGGTAAACTGGGCTCATTTGACTGTTGAACTTCATTCTTTTCAGATGGATAAGAATCAAAGCTTCCTTCTTTTTGGCTCTATAGGACGGCGAGGTTCTTTATTTGAAGTTTCCTCTTGAACCTCCTAAGAACTAGGTGGAATTTAGCTTTGGATGTTGAATTATCTGAATCATGCAGAGTATCCTGAGCCTGATCTTCGGGTGCCTTTGAAATGCCGGGGTCATCACAATTGTCAAGCCCACTTTCATGATTAATCATTACTTGCTCCTTTGAAGTTGATTTTTCTGAGAGTCCATCATTTTTAGAAGTCAGGTGTATCTTGTCTCCTGAAGCATCACTTATAATTTTCATACTCTAGTGATCGTTTTCTAAACCTTTATCATCTAACATTGTTGTACCCTGTTGTACAATTTTGTCAGACTGATCTCCCTCACTAGTTTTCTCATCACTACCATCTTGCAACTTTGGAGTCTCCTCTTGATTACCTTCCACTTTAACATCTTCAGCCTGAGAAGTCTCATCAAGGACTTTAATGTTAGTGTCGTTCTCAATAACTTCTGAAGCGTATTTATCTTTATCTTTATTTACAGACAAATTGTTGTTTGTTGCAGGAATTCATTTGATTTGATTTCAATTCTTGATCTCGTGACATCATAACTGGATGTGGAGTAGAGCGCAACTGGTTATCAATCCGCGTGTATGATATCCGCATGGAAAGCCTTCTCGAGATCAATTATCGACAGCAGCTAGTGCTTCTTTTTTTTTATGACCATTTATGTAAGCCATTAACAGACCATATTGCATCGTCGTAGGCGGTACTTCGATTCAATAGATAGTTGTCCTAATTTGCTACAGCAGATTCTCTGTCGGAAGCTCTTATCGAAATGGCCGAAGAACACAGAGATGGAATCATTTGGAGGACTGGGCAGGTGCAGGATGCGCAGCAGTGACGAATCAAACCACGTTCAAACAACCGATCAGAGATTACTGATGTCAAGCTGATACCAAGTGGCGAAATAATTGATAATGAACCGTGAAGATTGCGTGCTTTGGAATCAAACTGTGTTTTGTAGCGGACTATCACGATCCTGATTTCTTGTTTCGCCATTGTCAACTTGTCTATTAGATTGTACTTTGAAGAAAACTGGAACTGTAACTTTGTATGTGTGCTTGAACAGACACGGTGACCTCTTTTGAGTATCGCGCGTTAGATCTTGGATTGAACTTAGTTTATGTTCGCGTTACTGTATTCATAGAAACTTGGTGATGTTAATATTGTAACCTCAAAGAGATGTCATCACCATATATCTTGACGTAGACTCTGTTACGGGAATCATCCCCCCTTCAAAAATTGTTCGAGCATAATGTACACAATGAAATTGATAATGGAGGCCTTGTTGAGTTTCAAAAAAAGATGGAACTTAGATGAGCATATGAAGTCTAAATAAATAACTTGGGCTCGAACTTTGTTTACTTCAGTATAACATAAATCATTGCTTGTATTTCGAATCTTCAAAATCCATTAACTTGCACGCCCTGACCTCTAAAGGTTTAAATTTATGAATCTACAACCTCTTGTGCTTGAGTAAAAAAACCAAAATTATTCTCCTGGTTTGAATTTAAATATTGGGCCGAATTAATGATGAATTTGATCATAGTAGACAACTCTTGACAATAAAATGGCATAAATCTCAATCTTCGAATAATAAGCCCTTATGTGTATCACTTCGTGATTCCCTAAACTTCCAGCAGTAACCCAACCTTTCACAAATCAAAACAAACAAGTGGGTTAAACGGTTAGCTATGCATAATGATTGACTATGAGAATGAACGCCATCTCCACTCGATATTACTGTGTCTGCACAAATTGGTTAGTCGCATAAATACTAAATATTAAAATATAGTCAAATAACAACATGAGAATGCAAGAAGAGGTGGGATCTTAAGGTCAAAAACTAGGGTGCGACAGATGCCCCTATTTAAGTTACTTCTATTCGAAGATATGGAGACTAAAATCTTCGTCTCGACGGGATAGGAGGGACTTAAATACAAACATTGCACGAATACCGATTCCAAAATCTCTTAGTGCATTTTCATTGCATGCACTCACAGGTTTATTTAGATTCTTTCCCTTTCCCTCTCCATGGAAAATGGTGATTTCTCTAAGGAAATAGGGATTTCATCCCCCCTAAAAGAATTAAGCATGTCCGGCATATATTTGTGAATTTTACTGTTGATATAAGGAAAGGAGAATTTGTGATTGACCAAAACAACATATTGCGTGTCCGTTTGGACGCTAGTTTAAAACAACATATTGCGTGTCCGTTTGGACGCTAGTTTAATATAAGGAAAGGAGAATTTGTGATTGACCAAAACGACATATTGCGTTTGCCGAGAGTAGAACCCGCGTCTATTGCGTGGAAGGCAATTATCCTAACCGTTGGACTACAAACGCTTGTTCGTTTGTTAAAAAAAACCGAAAGATGTATTCTTCTTTTTAAAGTAGAAAATAAACTTCTTATTGTGATAAATGATTTAAACAATTTATAGTATAATTTTGTTAAAATAAATAAAAATCATTTCACAATTTATTTCAAGAGTTGATGTATCCTTCTTTTCAAACATCAAACAACTAACCTTTACAATCCTTAATTATCTCGTTCTTTGTCTTTGTTCCTCTTTTTATTAATTTCTTTCTTTGTATTTGTGATTTGTTGTCGATGGATTTCATGTGTTATTCATATATAAGAACATTAAGATGGATTGAAAGAGTTCATTAATTTTTTTTTGATCATGAATAGAAAAGTAGGTATGTTGATGCCGTATGCTTTTAATTAGAGTGTTACTTACAAATAAAACTTGATATACTGCACACAAGAACAAAACTAAATCCAACAAAACAAATACATATATACCTAATGATTACAAAACGATTTGAATGAATTTGATCGTTTCAAATAGTTTTTGAATGTAATTGAAATGGATCTTTTGATTTCCCATCAAATTTTGAGAGGTTGGAAAGTAATGTTTAGGAAATGTTGTATGATAGGTGTAGTAAGTTCAGATGATTTTTATCATTATTTATATTGTAAAACCTTAACATATATAAAGGATATTCTAAAGAGAGCTTAAAGTATTTGTTAACTTTGTTTAGTAATTTTTCATATGAGAATAACACGTTCCCTCGTGAAATCTACGAAGCTAAATATATGTCGCGTTTCATTGGCATGAGTTATGGGAAGATAATTGTTTTTAATAAAGATTGCATTTTATATTAAAATGTTTGTCCTTCATTAAATATGTGTCCTATATATAATGTTCTGTTCTATAAGAAAAAAAACACAAAATAATTTACCCAAAGTTTAAGAGTATTTTTTGAAAATTCAAGATTTACGAGCATGTATAAGAATCTTGAAGGAGTAAAACACTTAATGATAATCTTTTAAATAGATTGAAAATGGTTAGAAATATTTATGTAAAATGTTAATAAATCAAATGTGTTGAACTGTCTTTTTTTTTTTAGGCAAGAAGTAACTGAGATATCATCTTAGTTTTCTTACTAAGAGTTTCTTCCCCAAAATGCAACAAGGAATTGTGTGTAAAATTATGTGCATTCTAAGACATGCACGGAAGTTAAAGCTAGTAGGAAACCTTATTTATAATTGTGAAAAGCTTTCGGTTAAAGAATTAAATATTTCGCACTAATTTTCTTCTGATATCTATATATTGATATATTGTTCAATGATTAGGGAATTTGTATTCAACTAATATATCTTGTTGTGCATAAGAAATGGTGAAAACTGAGTTCTAGAGTGATATGTGGATATATGATATTGAGTCCTTAGCAACCACTTTCGCTAAGTTTGACAGATAAGGTAGCTTTATCTTGAAAAAGAGTTTGTCTTGGAACTTTCTAAAACGAAGATATGAGACTCATCTTGTGAACAATTATAATAGA
Organism: Lathyrus sativus; assembly: GCA_963859935.3. Taxonomy (NCBI): domain Eukaryota; kingdom Viridiplantae; phylum Streptophyta; class Magnoliopsida; order Fabales; family Fabaceae; genus Lathyrus; species Lathyrus sativus. The sequence continues at coordinate 587,566,963 of OZ012735.1, forward strand.
GCAAAGATGAAGTTCTAGTCAAAGATGTAACATTTTTAAAAATAAAAAAAAAACTTTGTAAAATCGTCATTGATTCATGACGACTATTTTTAAATGAATTAAAATAATAAAAATAAGAGAATAAAATATTTTTTAAAAACTAAACAAGACCTAAATTATTTTATTTGTTTTTTTTTAAATGACAGTGGGTGAACATAGAAGTTCTTAGCCAATACTATTTTGTTGATGTCTGCATTTAAGCATTTACAATCATTCTTCCATCCACAAATTTGTATTTAGATTTTTAGAATTGTAGTGCATCTACTAATGAAATGTTTCTCTCAACAAAGCTTATTACTTTCTTATGGAAAGAATCATTAACAAGAGGAATGATTCTAAATTGTTTAAATTTATTAAGAAGAGGAAGGAATGCAACATGAAACCTGATTTTCTTTCTGAAATAGATAATTTTGTACAGATGATTAGTAAAGAACCACCTCCCATAGGTAATCACAAGCTTAATGTATATGGTGCTCAAAGCAAAAGAAATGGTTTCAAAACATGGAATTGGTAGCTGATTTATTCCTAGGTTGTTATGTCCAAGGTTTCTTTCAAATTCTTCGTTCTATCAATTCTTAGGTTCCTTAGATATAAAGTTTAGTTCATAATGTATGTTTTGGTTTGACATCTTCAGCTTGATTATGTCCTCTTTGAGAAATAATCAAACCTTGTTCCAATTGTTATTGTTAATAGTTCTTCAACAATCTTCAAACTCATAGCTCTTTCAAAGAGGTTATTAGATCTCTATACCTAATGAAAAATTTGTCTATTGCTTGGAAGGCAATTATCCTAACCGTTGGACTACAAACGCTTGTCCGTTTGTTAAAAAAAACCGAAAGATGTATTCTTCTTTTTAAAGTAGAAAATAAACTTCTTATTGTGATAAATGATTTAATCAATTTATAGTATAATTTTGTTAAAATAAATAAAAATCATTTCACAATTTATTTCAAGAGCTGATGTATCGTTCTTTTCAAACATAAAAAAACTAACCTTTACAATCCTTAATTATCTCGTTCTTTGTCTTTGTTCCTCTTTTTATTAATTTCTTTATTTGTATTTGTGATTTGTTGTCGATGGATTTCATGTGTTATTCATATATAAGAACATGAAGATGGATTGAAAGAGTTCATTAATTTTTTGTTGATCATGAATAGAAAAGTAGGTATGTTGATGCCGTATGCTTTTAATTAGAGTGATGACTTACAAATAAAACTTGATATACTGCACACAAGAAAAAAACTAAATCCAACAAAACAAATACATATATACCTAATGATTACAAAACGATTTGAATGAATTTGATCGTTTCAAATAGTTTTTGAATGTAAATGAAATGGATCTTTTGATTTCCCATCAAATTTTGAGAGGTTGGAAAGTAATGTTTAGGAAATGTTGTATAATAGGTGTAGTAAGTTCAGATGATTTTTATCATTATTTATATTGTAAAACCTTAACATATATAAAGGATATTCTAAAGAGAGCTTAAAGTATTTGTTAACTATGTTTAGTAACTTTTCTTATGAGAATAACACGTTCCCTCGTGAAATATACGAAGCTAAATATATGTCGCGTTTCATTGGCATGAGTTATGGGAAGATAATTGTTTTTAATAAAGATTGCATTTTATATTAAAATGTTTGTCCTTCATTAAATATGTGTCCTATATATAATGTTATGTTCTATAAGAAAAAAAAACACAAAATAATATACCCAAAGTTTAAGAGTATATTTTGATAATGTCAAGATTTACGAGCATGTATAAGAATGTTGAAGGAGTAAAACACTTAATGATAATCTTTTATATAGATTGAAAATGGTTAGAAATATTTATGTAAAATGTTAATAAATCAAATGCGTTGAACTGTCTTTTTTTTTTAGGCAAGAAGTAACTGAGATATCATCTTAGTTTTCTTACTAAGAGTTTCTTCCCCAAAATGCAACAAGGAATTGTGTATAAAATTATGTGCATTCTAAGACATGCACGGAAGTTAAAGCTAGTACGAAACCTTATTTATAATTGTGAAAAGCTTTCGGTTAAAGAATTAAATATTTCACACTAATTTTCTTCTGATATCTATATATTGATATATTGTTCAATGATTAGGGAATTTGTATTCAACTAATATATCTTGTTGTGTATAAGAAATGGTGAAAACTGAGTTCTAGAGTGATATGTGGATATATGATATTGAGTCCTTAGCAACCACTTTCGCTAAGTTTGACAGATAAGGTAGCTTTATCTTGAAAAAGAGTTTGTCTTGGAACTTTCTAAAACGAAGATATGAGACTCATCTTGTGAACAATTATAATAGAGCAAAGATGAAGTTCTAGTCAGAGATGTATCATTTTTAAAAATAAAAAAAAAAACTTTGTAAAATCGTCATTGATTCATGACGACTATTTTTAAATGAATTAAAATAATAAAAATAAGAGAAAAAAAATGTTTTTTAAAAACTAAACAAGACCTAAATTATTTTATTTGTTTTTTTTTAAATGACAGTGGGTGAACATAAAAGTTCTTAGCCAATACTATTTTGTTGATGTCTGCATTTAAGCATTTTCAATCATTCTTCCATCCACAACTTTGTATTTAGATTTTCAGAATTGTAGTGCATCTACTAATGAAAAGTTTCTCTCAACAAAGCTTATTACTTTCTTATGGAAAGAATCATTAACAAGAGGAATGATTCTAAATTGTTTAAATTTATTAAGAAGAGGAAGGAATGCAACATGAAACCTGATTTTCTTTCTGAAATAGATAATTCTGTACAGATGATTAGTAAAGAACCACCTCCCATAGGTAATCACAAGCTTAATGTATATGGTGCTAAAAGCAAAAGATATGGTTTCAAAATATGGAATTGGTAGCTGATATATTCCTAGGTTGTTATGTCCAAGGTTTCTTTCAAATTCTTCGTTCTATGAATTCTTAGGTTCCTTAGATATGAAGTTTAGTTCATAATGTATGTTTTGGTTTGACATCTTCTGCTTGATTATGTCCTCTTTGAGAAGTAATCAAACCTTGTTCCAATTGTTATTGTTAATAGTTCTTCAACGAACTTTAATCTCATAGCTCTTTCAAAGAGGTTATTAGATCTCTATACCTAATGAAAAAATTTTGTGATTGACCAAAACAAATCACAATACCGGGAGTCGAACCCGGATCTATTGCTTGGAAGGCAATTATCCTAACCGTTGGACTACAAACGCTTGTCCTTTTGTTAAAAAAACCGAAAGATGTATTCTTTTTTTTAAAGTAGAAAATAAACTTCTTGTTGTGATAAATGATTTAAACAATTTATAGTATAATTTTGTTAAAATAAATAAAAATCATTTCACAATTTATTTCAAGAGCTGATGTATCCTTCTTTTCAAACAACAAAAAACTAACCTTTACAATCCTTAATTATCTCGTTCTTTGTCTTTGTTCCTCTTTTTATTAATTTCTTTCTTTGTATTTGTGATTTGTTGTCGATGGATTTCATGTGTTATTCATATATAAGAACATGAAGATGGATTGAAAGAGTTCATTAATTTTTTGTTGATCATGAATAGAAAAGTAGGTATGTTGATGCCGTATGCTTTTAATTAGAGTGATGACTTACAAATAAAACTTGATATACTGCACACAAGAAAAAAACTAAATCCAACAAAACAAATACATATATACCTAATGATTACAAAACGATTTGAATGAATTTGATCGTAAAATAGTTTTTGAATGTAATTGAAATGGATCTTTTGATTTCCCATCAAATTTTGAGAGGTTGGAAAGTAATGTTTAGGAAATGTTGTATGATAGGTGTAGTAAGTTCAGATGATTTTTATCATTATTTATATTGTAAAACCTTAACATATATAAAGGATATTCTAAAGAGAGCTTAAAGTATTTGTTAACTTTGTTTAGTAATTTTTCATATGAGAATAACACGTTCCCTCGTGAAATCTACGAAGCTAAATATATGTCGCGTTTCATTGGCATGAGTTATGGGAAGATAATTGTTTTTAATAAAGATTGCATTTTATATTAAAATGTTTGTCCTTCATTAAATATGTGTCCTATATATAATGTTATGTTCTATAAGAAAAAAAAACACAAAATAATTTACCCAAAGTTTAAGAGTATTTTTTGATAATGTCAAGATTTACGAGCATGTATAAGAATGTTGAAGGAGTAAAACACTTAATGATAATCTTTTAAATAGATTGAAAATGGTTAGAAATATTTATGTAAAATGTTAATAAATCAAATGCGTTGAACTGTCTTTTTTTTTAGGCAAGAAGTAACTGAGATATCATCTTAGTGTACTTACTAAGAGTTTCTTCCCAAAATGCAACAAGGAATTGTGTGTAAAATTATGTGCTTTCTAAGACATGCACGGAAGTTAAAGCTAGTAGGAAACCTTATTTATAATTGTGAAAAGTTTTCGGTTAAAGAATTAAATATATCGCACTAATTTTCTTCTGATATCTATATATTGATATGTTGTTCAATGATTAGGGAATTTGTATTCAACTAATATATCTTGTTGTGTATAAGAAATGGTGAAAATTGAGTTCTAGAGTGATATGTGGATATATGATATTGAGTCCTTAGCAACCACTTTCGCTAAGTTTGACAGATAAGGTAGCTTTATCTTGAAAAAGAGTTTGTCTTGGAACTTTCTAAAACGAAGATATGAGACTCATCTTGTGAACAATTATAATAGAGCAAAGATGAAGTTCTAGTCAGAGATGTATCATTTTTAAAATAAAAAAAAAAAACTTTGTAAAATCGTCATTGATTCATGACGACTATTTTTAAATGAATTAAAATAATAAAAATAAGAAAAAAATGTTTTTTAAAAACTAAACAAGACCTAAATTATTTTACTTGTGTTTTTAAATGACAGTGGGTGAACATATAATTTCTTAGCCAATACTATTTTGTTGATGTCTGCATTTAAGCATTTTCAATCATTCTTCCATCCACAAATTTGTATTTAGATTTTCAGAATTGTAGTGCATCTACTAATGAAAAGTTTCTCTCAACAAAGCTTATTACTTTCTTATGGAAAGAATCATTAACAAGAGGAATGATTCTAAATTGTTTAAATTTATTAAGAAGAGGAAGGAATGCAACATGAAACCTGATTTTCTTTCTGAAATAGATAATTCTGTACAGATGATTAGTAAAGAATCACCTCCCATAGGTAATCACAAGCTTAATGTATATGGTGCTTGTTGCACCCTAAAATTTGCCCAACCTTATTCACTTGGTTTATGTTTCATTATCATTAGCATTTGCATATAGAGTCATGTACATAGACTAACCATCTGCATAGCATAAGCATAGCAAGTCATTCAACAGGGGACCAATCATTATTTTCATCTCTAGAAGCCTATCAAGAGGTTATTATCCCAAGTCAATCTCATTCAAGTCATCAGGAAAGAATTTGAAAGCAAAGAGTTCAGCAGATCAAGCCTTGAGTCCATCTCCTAGCTGAGGGTATCTGAGGGTCAGCAAGAGGGTTATGAGCTGTGAAGTGGAGGCATGGAGAGTATCTAGACATTATGAGAGGCTTAGAGAGTCATTTGGAGAAGGAGACAAGTCATTGATGAAAGCACAAGAGCTACAGTTGAAGACAGTCAACTAGGGTTTCATCTGGGTCAACCCTAGGTCAACCCTAGGTCAATTGACTGATTTAAGGGGCATTCAAGTCTATTGGAGAGATGTGGGGTTCATCATTGGACATATAAAGAAGGATATGGAGATATGCCAAGGAGAATTCAAGAGAAATCAAGGAGAAGAGGAGTTTCTAAATTAGGGTTTCTGTGTAAAATCCCCTAATTTAGGTCAAATTTCCAAGCAAGATAAGTCAAAATGCTAGCTTCAAATGGCTTCTTGGCCAACATGAAACTTGTAGAGGATCTCAAGACCTTTAATTTTAGTGGTGGAAGACATCAAGGAGATCTATAGAACTCAAGTTATGGTCCTTGCAAGTTACAGGTCATCTGGGGTATCTGAATTTTTGTCTGTGAAAGTGACTTGACTTCCAAGCTAGTTTTACCCCTCAAGGAGATTTCAAATGAATTCTTGGTCAACATAAGAATTGTTCCTCATTGTCTTAGCTTTCTAGAATGGTATGGCATGCCTTCATATGATGTGTGGAACTCAACTTATGGTCTTGGCAAGCAAAGGGTATTTTGGGCATTTGTGAATTACAGGCCATTTTAACCTATGTCCAAAACTCATACAAGGAGGCCTCAAATGGAAAAACTTACAACATCAAACTTGCTCCAAATGGGATTTTGAGTCTAGAAAGAAGGTCACAAATTGTTGGAAAAGCCCATAGCATGAAGTTGCATAATTGGTCAAAAGTTGAACTAAAATGGCTTATAAAGTGAATAAATTCAAGATGGAAAATGGTTTGGGAGATTTATGAGTCCAAATGGAGACTTCCAATATATGATTTTGAATTTAAAAGCAATTCTAAGAACAATGGTTCAAACACTTTTTTGAGTTTAGAAGGAAAAAAGAAAGTTATCTTTGGTTACTTGTAATTGAAGAAACATTTCAAAAATGGATCAAAGTTGGAAGGCAAGGGAATGTGTAAGATGGATCTAGAATGTTCATATGAGGTCTATATATTCATGAAATGTAGATTGATCAAGGGTTGGCTTCATTTTCACCAAGAATTTCACAAACTCTCTCATTCTTTCTCATTGTGATTTCACTTCAATCTCCCAAAACCTTCATCAATTTTCATCCACATCAATTCAATCTTGTTCAATCATCATCCTGGATCATAATTGAAGCAAAGATTTGGTGGTTAGAATCCATTTTCGTGCACTATCTTCAAGAACACCAAAACTGCAATTTCCATTGGACAGCAAGATCCAAGCCAAGTCTCATCCAAATATTGCAAACAGAATCAAGTACATCAAGAACTGATCAAGATCCAAGCCTTGGAAGCCTCAGATCCACGAGTTCCATAGTTGTTTTCAAGATTTCACACCAGGTGCGTTTTCATTCAAATTGCTTAATTCAGTTAGTTTAGCATGTTGTTGTTAGTTTAGACATAATGTAGGAGGTTAGTAGAGCAATTAGGTTGAGTTTGGGGTGATTTGGTGATGGTTGTTAGCAGGTGCAATAAACTGTTAGGAGGTAGAACTCTTAGGTTAGTGCATTCGAATGTTAGCTTGATAGATCAGAATGATGACCATTATGCATAGATTAGGTTAGTGTAAGTTTGATGGAGAATTGTAATGGTGCATCTCAGTGTACTTCCATGGTGACCAGACCTTGGCTTGATCGGGTTGAGAGTTATGATGAGTTTCAGACTGAATTAAGACCATATACGTGTAGAGGGAGAGATGGAGAGCATTTTTCATGTTTACATCATGTTGATTCATGGCCTGGAGAGGGAGAACAGATGAGGTGAAGTTTACTCGTGCATGGTGGCCATGGAGGGAAACCCTAGCTCTTATAAGATTCAAGGAAGAAGACGAAATCGTGATGGTTCATTTCATGTTGGACCTTTGACTTGGAGGGTAATCCTAGGGCTGAGGTTTAATCTGATTTTGTGAGGGAAATTGAGTTGGTGCCAAAACGCACCGTTTCATTAATTGAAACGGGCGGGCCTGAGTAATCCTGTGCTTTTCCCACCCCCCAGCTATAGGCCCATTCCAGTTTGAACGTAAATCTTGTACTCTTCTCACCCCCCAGCGTCCTTTTATTGCTTCATTATTGCTGACTCAAGTTGGGCCTATTACAAAATGCTAAGCGCACCCCCTGTCTGCCTGGCCCAATGGATTATTAACTGGGCGTATCTGCTATTCTAACCCCCCTCCCTCATTTTTAATTCAATTTAATTTCTTAATTCATTTTAATTTTTACCAATTTTCATTAATTCATAAAAAATTCATAAAAAATCATTTGTAGTTCATTCTTTTTACATCATTTTCTTTAGAATGTCTAGAAAATTTTCATTAAATAAAATTGCATTTTTATTTTCATTTCATATTTTTTCCATATTTTCTAAATAAATGTCATTTTAAGTAGTTTCATTTCATGCATAAATTTGTTAATTTTTGTTCTATTACATGCTTTAATATTTTTTGTTCATTCTTTTTAGGGTGTTTAGATGAGATGTTGAACTTGTAGAAACAATTTAGTTCCCATTTTTAGAAATTAAATTTAGGTGATTAATGTAGGCTTGAACATCATGAACAAATTAGGGTTTTTTGGTGATGACTTAGGAAGTTTGATTCTTTCCCTTAGGACTTAGGGTTTGACTAGTTTAGTTATGGGACTATAGGGGTTATGGGTAGTTATTAGATCCTTTAGAAAAAGTCAGGATTCCCTTACTGCTATTAATACTGTCTGTATATCTGATTGACTGGTGTGGTGTGCCCTCTGGGGATTATTGCTTGCTTGCTTGGGTATTGGGTTTGTCTGGGGCCCTGGGAGAGCTGAAGACTTGTGAAGATGAAGACCATTGGAGATCCAAAGATTGAAGATCAACTGCCAGAGTTGAAGAGAAGATCCTTGCTAGCAGATGCTGAGGAACTAGGGTTTAGGAGCTAGGCAGAGCTCTAGATTAGAAAGTTTGTTTCTCAAACATGGAATGCCTTGTCTGCATCCATCCTTCCTCTATGATTCAAAGTCTCTTTCAAATATCCACCTCCTTCCTTTGGAAGGATCAGTGAATATATTTGAAAGATAGAACTTTTGAGAGGAAACTTTCTGTTTAATGTTAACAGTTGATGAACCACCCTTGGTAGGTAATTAACTGTCTAACATTCATTCATTTCACTCTTGTGACTGATTCCTCATCTTGGAGGTTTGAACTTGAAGAAAAGCCATGGCAGATAGAAGACTGATGATCAAAGCCCTTGCCTGAAGGCCATGAAGATGGAGATTGATGCTTGTTGAAGCCTGTAGCTGATTGGAGATTACTTGAAGCTAGATGTTGAGTCAGAGCTGCTGATGCTGTTGTATTTCATTTGCTGATGTATTGATTGGTTTTCTGAACTGTATTGTTTGCTGTTTACCCTGCTGGGTTGAAAGTGAAGCCTGTTCACTTTTGCCTATTGTTTTCTAGGTTCGAGGTTGAGTGGGACTCCCTTGCCTCGCTTGTGCTGTTGCATCCATGCATTTTACTGCTTTATTGTATATATCTGATATTGTTTCTGTTTCTGCCTATCCCGTAGGATCTCTGTTTCTCTCTGTGCAAGAGAGGAGCATGATAGACACTAGGTCTTAACCCATGCATGATAACATTAGGATAGTTTGTTTCCCTTCGCAACCGTAGGTTAGAGTTCTGTCTCTTTCTTTCTCAAAACAAACAGAAAAACACAAATAGAGATTTCAAACACAATAAAAGACACTTCTTTCGTAAAAGAATGTGAACTCATCAAGGCGTCATTTTTGTCCGCTGGGACTGTTAATCAAGAAAACCTTTTTCAGAAGGAATAAAATCAACCAAGACAGACTTGTGTCGTACGTGGCCCGAACTACGTTTGCTCTGATCTTTCATGCCGTGTGAAAGTACGTAGGCATAGGATGCGATATCCTAGCGAGCAACCTTCCCCTCCTTTCCCGTAGGTAGGCGAACTACGTTGACTCTGATTTCTCGTTCTAGACGGGAATACGTAGGCATAAAGTGCGATACTTTGCCGAGTCATTTTTATTTTCATTTTATTTTCTTTTTCACCCTTGACCTATAGTTTAGATAGAATAACAATCCATACCCGAAAACAAGCGTGGATCCCGTCGAGTACGACGGACGTGAGGGGTGCTAATACCTTCCCCTTGCGTAACCGACTCCCGAATCCAGGTTTTGGTTGCGACGACCATACCTTTCCCGTGTTGTGCGAGGTTTACTCTGAGCGTTTCCTTTCCCTCTCGTGGGATAAATAACGCACGGTGGCGACTCTTCTGTTCAGCCGGCGCTGATTTTCGCAGTAGCGACAGCTGGCGACTCTGCTGGGGATCCAACGTCCCCTGGCTGCTAAGAACTGCGATGGTTCTTATGCATTTGGGATCCAACGTCCCTTTGAGCGAGTCAATCCTAACGTTTGTTTTCCCGTCGAGGATTTTGTATGGATTTATATTTCTAACCTTGTATTTTCAGCTTTGTATATTGATTATTATTGCTGTATTTGGGGTGTGACGGGTGTTCTGATATTGAGAGATAAGCCGGACCTGGGCTTGAGTGCACCTAGAATTAGCGTAGAAAGTAGTGGGCGCGTGCCGGCTTTGCTTGCATTAGTGTCTCATGAAATCTACACTCGGACGAGGTTCTTCTGGTTGGCTTCTTTTTCTACCCTTTGGGTCGAAGGGGTTGTTGGTCAGCTGAATTGTCGACTCCGGGGACCGATCATTTGGAAGTTGGCTAAGTGAGGCCTCTTCAGGATTTGATGATGCCACTCCTTCTGGGAATCGTATCATCAACCCTGAAAGTCTGTGACGCCGACGACCGCATAGGATGCCGTACCTTGTGCCAGTTATAGGGCCACCCACCTGTGAGGGGATTCAGGGTTATGCAGGTAACCAGACCTTCAGATACCGGTTATTTCTTGATCAGAGATCCTGGTTATTTATGGAGAGTTATGAGGTCTGTCAGAGACCATTTGGAGATGTGTTCTGAGGTCTGTCAGAGACCATTTGGAGATGTGTTCTGAGGTCTGTCAGAGACTATTTGGAGAGGTGTTCTGAGGTCTGTCAGAGACCAATTAGAGATGTGATTTGAGGTCTATCAGAGACCAGTTGGAGTTATGGTTTGAGGTCTGTCAGAGACCAGTATTGGAGCTTTGTGTTAGGTCTATCTGAGACCAGGGTTTGATGACTTCTGGATGGTCTATCTGAGACCTTTCTTGATTAGGTTTAGGCTATTCAGCTGCAGCTTTGGTCCCTGTTGCATGATACTTGCATTGCATTGCCTGCATATCCATTATCATTTGCATTTCACTAACGCGTGTCTGTGCTGCAGGTGCATTTGCATTTCCCTAGTTCTAGTGCCCGGACTTCTGAGTATTGATTATGGCTGGTTTGAGGAAAACAGTTGCATATAAGTTGCCTTCACCTGATATTACTTCTTTGCTTGGTCTGATATCTCTTGCTGATGAGGAGGTTAGGAGAAGCTTCAGAATGAGCCATGGGAGATTACTGAGATTAGTCTGTAAGCCCACTGCTGATGAGATGAACGGGCTATACACCTTGATGCAGTTCTATGACCCCGCGTTGAGATGCTTTACTTTTGCTGACTTCATTCTAGGGCCTACCATTGAGGAGTATGTGGAGTTTACTGAGCTTCCCGTGCAGAACAAGGTTCCCTTTATTCACTCTGCTGCTGAGCCCAAGTTGGAGGACTTAGCCAAAGCCTTGCATATGAATGCTGCTGAGTTGTTAGTGACTTCCTGGCTTGGGGTGTCAGGTTTCTCTCTGGATTTCTTAGTCGCCAAAGCTCGAGAGTACGCCAAGAACGGTTGTTGGGTGGTTTTCAATGCTATTCTGGCTCTATGCATTTATGGAATCGTGCTGTTTCCTAACTTGCCCAATTTTGTGGATTTGGATGCTTTCTATCTGTTTGCTGCAGGCAACCCAGTGCCAACTTTGATTGGAGACTTCTACCACTCATTGCACTATAAGAACGAGAACCGAAGAGGAAAGGTTGTGTACTGCTGTACTCCTCTGTTGAATATGTGGTTCAAGAGTCATCTCCCCACAAAGGGACCATTTGTAGACAGTGCAACCTCAGCCAGTTGGTCAGAACGCTTGATGAGGCTATCTTCCGAAGACGTTGTATGGTTTGATCGAGACCTGTTGGGATCCGAGCTCATCTTCAGTTGTTCTGGGTACCCTAATGTACCGTTGATAGGAAGAAAGGGGTGTATCAATTACAACCCTTCTCTATTCATTCGTCAGTTCGGATATGCGCTGAAGAATCCACCTCAGGAGGAAGAAGTACAGGAATCTCTGTACTTCACTGGAGATGTGAAGGGGGAGTTATTAGCCAAGTTGCAGCATGCCTGGACACGTATTAACCGCAAAGGGAAGCCGCTGTTAGGAAAGAACGACTGTCAGGCCTATGCACCTTATAGAGTTTGGATTCAGGAGAGGGCTAGTCAGTTGAGGATGCCGTTTCCAGATGCACCAATTCTTGTTCCCGTTCCGATAGCAGAGCCGACTACTGTTTCTAGGGAGGCCTACGAGCAAGTTGTGAGAGAAAAGGAAGCCTTAATGAAGATTAATGAAGGGTTAGAGCAAGAGCTAGCTCAAGTACGCAGTGAGAAAAACAAGGCCGTATATGCTTTCCAACAACAGATCGAGCTGGTAAACAGGTTAGGGGCCGAGTTGACGGAGGAAAAGAAAAAGCGTGAACGTCTGGGGCAAGAGTTCAGAAGTTCCCATGACATGCTGGAAGCCAAAAAGAAGGCGCTCGACGCAGCACACCGAGAAATATCTTCTTGCAACAAGACTTGGAATGCTACACTCACTAACAACAAGAAGAGGGAAGATAAGCTAAAGCAGCAAATCTCCGACCTCGAAGAGAAGTTGAAGTCTAGCATCAAGAAGTGCGAGGAAGAAGTGATGACCCGGTATAGTGTCCAGCATGCACTGAACAAGGCAATCAAATCCAGAGATGAAGCAGTGTCTCAGAAGCGAAAGTTAGAAGATTGCTTCGGAGAAGCAACCTGGGAAGAAACTGCTGAAGATGTACGCCGTGTCCTTAAGAGGAGAAACCAGCTTGTTGAAGGGCTGCTTGATCGACCAAGTCATCCGAAGACCAAGAAGTTGATAGAGGAGTACCAGACTTTTGGGAGGATTTGATCATTTCATGTAGTAACTTGTATGCTTTATTTGCATAGTGCTGACCATCACCAGGATTGTTGGTTGAGGTCATGCCTTCTTTGTACTCTCAGTGATATTGTACCCTGGGCTTATTGATTCTCTCTGCAATATATGAGGCTTTCTATGATTCAGCTCCGATATTCCTATTGTCAGCACTGTCACTGCACCGGCACTGTCGCACTAGAACTGGGGGAATGAACTTCCCTAATGCACAGACACATTGCATTGCATTCATATTCATATTGCATAACAGGTAATCTTTGAATGGTGTCTTATTTCCTGCTCTGTACCAGGTACTTAACAGGATTCCAGATCAACATCCGCACCGCTATTCTACACGCTCCAACTGTCGGAAAGTCATGGACCAAATTCAGAACGAGATGCAGGATGTGCGCGAGAAGCTCGCCCTCTTCATGCAGACCATGGAGGCTATAGCAAAAGGGCAAGAGAATTTGCAGGCCATGGTCCAGCCTCTGTTGGCTCGCAACGCTGGTCATGGTAATGACGATCATCAGTCTGTCCGGGTTGACACTGCTCATGGAGACGGCACTCCCACGCCAGTGGCTCCGCCTGTGGTCAATATACCTGCCGCTAATGTCAACAACGCTACTGCTGCTGTGAATGGTAACGTCGGAGTAGGGAATGAGACTGCTGTCCATAATGCTGGGCTGGGTGATGTCAATTTGGCAGATAATCTAGGAGGCAATGGCTTTGTCAATACTGGGTTCGGATTCAACGATCAGGGATTCGACAACACTGGGAAGTATGGCTTTAATGCTCAAGGCTTTGGGCAAGATGGTTATGGTATGGTCAATCAGGGTTACGGAGGCTTTGGAAACGGAAATGGTACTGGATTTATGGCTTGTGGTCCTGCTGGAGGAGTTCAAGGGTACGGCAACAGAGGCCGAGGTCCGGGAATGAATCAGATCAGAGCTGGACGTAATAATGCATATGATGGGTGCGGGGCTGGAAACGGTATGTGGCAAGAGGATCAGCAGGATGACGCCTTCTCCGGAGGAGGTTTTGAAGGACCGATGGATGATTCCCAAAAGATTAGAATGCTGGAAGAGCAGATGAAGGGAGTCTTAAATCAGAGTGCTGTGGGACTGGACATGGCAACAATGGGCTTGGTACCTGGCTTGAGGGTGCCAATTAAATTCAAAGCTCCTGCGTTCGATAAGTACAAAGGAGACACATGTCCGAAGGTGCATGTGCGAGCTTATTACAGAAAGATGTCTGCATACTCAACTGATGAAAGAATGCTAATGCATTTCTTTCAGGATAGTCTGTCGGGCCCTTCCCTAGAGTGGTATATGGGGTTGGAGCCAACTGATATCAAGACGTGGAAGCAATTAGCGGAGGCATTTGTAGCCCATTACAAGTATAACAGCGACCTGGCACCCAATCGGGTCCAGTTGGCCGGGCTTTCGCAGAAGAAGGGGGAGAGTTTTAAAGAGTACGCGCAAAGGTGGCGCGATATGGCTGCCAGGGTCCGTCCTCCGGTTGAAGATAAGGAAATGAACGATATGTTTGTCGGCACATTCACCGGGCTGTTTCATGATATGTTGTTTCATACGTCTCTGGCCAGTTTTTCAGACCTGATTCTGATGGGGGAAAAGATTGAGCGTAACATTAAGCAAGGAAAGTTCCAAGTCGATGAATCAACTGCATCTGGCAGTAATAGGAAAGCTTATGGTGGGCGCCGTCAGGGCGAAGCTAGCGCAGTATTTGGAGGCCGAGGCCGAGGCCGAGGCAGGGGAAGAGGTCAATATCGTCAGCCGCAGCAGGTGTCGAGTGTTACTATCCCATATCAACAACAACCACTCCAGCAGCAACAACCGGTTCAGCAGCAGCCAATGCCACAGCAGCAGCAGCCTCAGCAGGGGGCACAGCAAGCTCAGCGAAGATTCCAGGGCAGTAAACCGAGAAGAGTGTTTGAGAAGCCTCCCTCAACCTATGCTGATTTGTTGCAGACATTGTTGGGATTGAATCTGGTAGAGAAAAGAACTCTGGCACCGATAACGGGAGCTCCCCCGTTCGGCTATGACGCAAATAGACACTGTGAGTTTCATTCTGGGGCCCCGGGCCACGATATAGAAGGTTGTCATGCTTTTAAGCACGTTGTGCAGGATCTTTTAGACAACAAGACTATCAACTTCGGAACGGCAGGTCCGAATATAGTCCAGAAACCCATGCCTAATCATGGGGCGAATGCCGTGCTGACTGAGGAAGGGTTGAATCTGATTATGAATGTTGAAGATTTAAAGACGCCGCTGAGCAAGATAAAGAGCCGACTGTTACGAGGAGGTGTTTACCCGGGATGTAATGAGTACTGCTTAGACTGTTGGGCCCTAGATGGGGGGTGTGAGGATTTGAAGAAAGGCATTCAGGCTTTAATTGATGAAGGTATATTGCAGTTTGATCGAGCGGCAAATGATGAGCCTGCAGGGGCAGTAGTGGATAATCGGAGTGATGTGGCCACAGTGACGATTCCTCGGAAGACAATCACTATTGCAGCACCAGCTCAGCGACCACCGATTACCATAACTAAGGCCGGGCCAATCCCGTATGAGAACACGAAAGCAGTCCCATGGTCATATGGGTTAGAGGTGTATTGTGATGGGATTAAAATTGATGTTAACAAGCAGTCAGCGGAGATTGTGGATAATGTTGTGGGCTCAGGAGGCATGACGAGGAGTGGCAGGATCTTTATATCTCCTGAAGTGGAGGCTGAAAGGCTAGCGAAAGGAAAAGGGAAAGCGGTGGAAAATGTTCCGGTACAAGCAAATGAAAAAGAAGCGGCATCGAAGGATGTAGAAGAATTCATGCGCTTGATTCGGAAAAGTGATTATAAGATTGTGGAGCATCTGCAGCAGACACCGTCCAAAATATCTATTCTGTCATTGCTGTTGTGTTCGGAAGCTCACCGAAATGCTTTGCTGAAAGTCCTGGACACTTCTTTTGTACCCCAGGATGTCTCCGTAAATCAGCTAGAAGGAGTATTGGCACATGTGAATGCAGGCCACAGTCTGGGCTTTACTGATTTTGACTTGACTCCGAAAGGGAGGGATCATAATATGGCATTACATGTATCTGTTGAGTGTAGAGGGTCAGTAATGTCGCACGTATTGGTTGACACCGGGTCATCTTTGAATGTGCTGCCCAAGAAGGCGATGATGAAGCTGGATGTTCGAGGGATTTTGTGTACACCCAGCGATTTGGTAGTCAGAGCGTTTGACGGCACGCGGAGAACAGTCTTCGGATCGATTACCTTGCCTCTGCAAGTGGGGCCGGAAGTGTTTGCAACGGAGTTTTATATCATGGATATACAGCCTGCGTACAGCTGCTTGCTTGGAAGACCTTGGATTCATGGGGCAGGGGCTGTCACGTCTACCCTGCATCAGAAGTTAAAATATATGGTCGGAGACAGCGTAGTCACCGTGTGCGGAGAAGAAGACATCCTGGTCAGCCATCTATCTTCATTTAAATATGTGGAAGTCGACGGGGAGATCCACGAGACGCCATGCCAGGAATTCGAAGGTTTGCGCATCAAGGACAAAGGTCCCGGGCCGAGCAGAGTGCCAGAGATAGCTGTCTCATCGTATAAGGAAGCTCAAGCGCTAGTGGAAGCAGGAGAAGCCAAGGGCTGGGGCAAAGTGCTGGACATTCCTGTGAAAATGGACCGGTTCGGACTAGGGTACCGACCGTCGTCATCAACTCCTTCCATGGGGGCCCCCCGTTTCAGAAAGTCAATCACCATCTCTGCCAGTGGAGTATGTCATGAAACTGTCAATGCTGCTTCAGAGTCTGATGAAGGAGACAGCGACTGTGATATGGATGCCTGGATTCAGCCAAGCACGCCAGGACAAGGACTGTGCAACTGGTCTATTCAGGAGCTTGTTCCTGTGACTTTTAAACAGTAATGCTTTGCTTTATTAATTGTTGAATAATCTGATGTCTTGCCCGGGGCATCAGGATTTGCTTAGGGCTGTGTTGTTATAAACATTGCGCGTTAATCATTAAATAAATGGCGTTTTTCATGTGCAAATACCGTAATCCCTGTCTTTCCTGTTTTGTATTTTTCAATAAAATGGCAATGTGGTTATTCGCTTTATACGCATTTTGAAGCACTTAACCATTCCTTTTGCAGGATAACATTTTCAGATGACATCCTTGAGCCACCTATGACTCGTCCCGACTTCGAGCACCCGGTATTCCAGACCGAAGAAGAGGTTGTCGAAGATAGCGACGTTCCTGAAGAACTGTCTTGGTTAGTGAAGCAAGAGGAAAGAGCCATTCTGCCTCACGACGAGGTTATTGAAGTTATCAATTTGGGGTCGGAAGGGGTTGAGAAGAATATTCGTATTGGAGCCGCACTGCAGAGTGATATCAAGCGAAAACTGGTTGAAATGCTCCGAGAGTATAATGATGTATTCGCTTGGTCGTATCAAGATATGCCAGGGCTCGATACCGATATGGTTGTGCATCGCCTGCCACTGAAAGAAGATTGCCCGCCGGTCAAACAGAAGCTTCGCAGAACTCGACCAGATATGGCAATGAAGATCAAGGAGGAGGTGCAGAAACAGTGGGACGCTGGTTTCCTGGCTGTGACGAAGTATCCTTCATGGGTTGCCAACATCGTACCAGTGCCAAAGAAAGATGGCAAGGTCCGAATGTGCGTGGATTATAGAGATTTGAATAAAGCAAGCCCAAAAGACGATTTTCCACTTCCTCATATTGACGTGTTAGTTGATAATACCGCTCAATACTCTGTATTCTCCTTCATGGATGGCTTTTCAGGCTACAATCAAATTAAAATGGCGCCAGAGGATATGGAGAAGACTACTTTCATAACGCCTTGGGGAACATTTTGTTACAAAGTGATGCCCTTTGGTTTGAAAAATGCTGGGGCAACATATCAGCGTGCAATGACGACTCTCTTTCATGACATGATGCATAAAGAGATCGAAGTTTATGTTGACGATATGATTGCCAAATCCCAGACGGAGGAAGAGCATCTGGTGAATCTGTTGAAGTTGTTTAAAAGGCTTAGGAAGTTCAGGCTGAGGCTGAACCCTAATAAATGCACCTTCGGGGTGAGATCGGGTAAGCTCCTGGGGTTCGTAGTAAGCGAAAGAGGAATAGAGGTCGATCCTGCTAAAATAAAAGCGATTCAAGAAATGCCGACGCCTAAAACAGAGAAAGAGGTGCGCGGGTTTTTAGGGAGGTTGAACTACATTGCCCGGTTCATATCTCACCTAACGGCCACGTGTGAACCATTATTCAAGCTGCTAAAGAAAGATCAAGCTGTAACGTGGAACGAAAATTGTCAAAAGGCGTTCGATAAAATAAAGAAGTATCTGCAGGAGCCTCCTATTTTGATACCCCCAGTGGCAGGTAGACCCTTGATAATGTATTTGACGGTTCTTGAGGGGAGTATGGGCTGTGTTCTCGGTCAACACGACGAGACGGGGAGAAAAGAGCATGCGATCTATTACCTGAGTAAGAAATTTACAGACTGTGAATCTCGATATTCAATGTTGGAGAAAACGTGTTGCGCGCTAGCCTGGGCCGCCAAGCGTTTGAGGCAGTACATGCTGAATCATACAACCATGCTCATCTCGAAGATGGATCCAATCAAATATATATTCGAAAAGCAGGCGTTGTCAGGTAGAATTGCCCGGTGGCAGATGGTCTTGACTGAATATGATATTCAATACGTCTCGCAAAAGGCTATAAAGGGGAGTGTGCTGTCTGAGTATCTGGCGGAGCAGCCTATTGAAGAGTACCAATCGATGAGATTTGATTTTCCTGACGAGGATATCATGTACTTAAAGATGAAGGATTGCGAAGAGCCGTTGCCAGACGAAGGACCAGAGCCGGGGTCCCAATGGAAAATGATATTTGACGGAGCTGTGAATGCTTACGGTAGCGGAATAGGGGCAATTATCACCACGCCACACGGGTCGCACATCCCGTTTACTGCCCGATTGACCTTTGCCGTTACCAACAATGAGGCCGAATACGAAGCTTGTATAATGGGGCTTGAAGAGGCCATTGATTTGCGAATCAAACATCTAGACGTATACGGAGACTCAGCTCTGGTGGTGAATCAGATCAAAGGGGAATGGGAGACACGTCAGCCCAATTTGATACATTACATGAATTATGCAAGGAGATTGTTGCCTTTCTTTGACAAGGTTGAATTGCATCACGTACCGCGGGCAGAAAATCAAATGGCTGACGCCCTTGCCACTTTGTCTTCCATGTACAAGGTCAACTTCTGGAACGAAGCCCCCCAAATCACTATCTCTCGGTTGGACAGGCCAGCTTATGTATTTGCTATCGATGAAGCATCTGATGACAAACCGTGGTATTTTGATATCCTTAATTTCCTGAAGAATAAAGAGTATCCGGCTGGGGCATCCAGTCAAGATCAGAAGACTCTCAGGAGATTAGCGGGTAATTTCTATTTGAACCCGGATGGCGTCTTATACAGAAGGAACCACGATTTGGTGTTGTTGCGTTGTGTAGACGAGAAGGAGGCGAAGCTTCTCATGGAGGAAATTCACGAAGGTGCCTTTGGCACGCATGCTGGTGGACATGCTATGACGAGAAAGCTGCTTAGGGCAGGTTACTTTTGGTTGACGATGGAAACTGATTGTTTCAAGTTCGCGAGGAAGTGCCACAAGTGCCAAATTTATGCTGACAAGATACACGTGCCTCCGAGTCCTCTAAATGTGATGTCATCTCCATGGCCATTCTCGATGTGGGGAATCGATATGATCGGAAAGATCGAGCCGACGACTTCTAATGGGCATCGGTTCATCCTAGTAGCAATCGATTATTTCACCAAGTGGGTGGAAGCGGCGTCTTACGCAAATGTAACGAAGCAAGTGGTGGCTAGATTCATCAAGAGAGATATCATTTGCCGATATGGGATCCCCGAGCGGATAATCACGGATAACGGTTCTAATCTGAACAACAAAATGATGAAGGAGCTCTGCCAGAATTTCAAGATCGAACATCACAACTCCTCCCCTTACCGACCCAAGATGAATGGCGCTGTCGAAGCGGCCAATAAAAATATCAAGAAGATCGTTCAGAAAATGGTGGTAACTTATAAAGATTGGCATGAAATGCTACCTTTCGCTTTGCACGGCTATCGTACGACGGTACGCACATCAACCGGGGCAACTCCTTTCTCGTTGGTATACGGAATGGAAGCGGTATTACCATTAGAGGTTGAGATCCCTTCTCTGAGGGTATTGCGAGACGTTCAGCTGGACGAGGCAGAATGGGTAACGAATAGGTTGAACCAATTGAGTTTGATGGATGAGAAGAGGCTAGCTTCTCTGGCATACGGTCGTTTGTACCAAAGACGAATGAAGAAAGCGTACGACAAGAAGATACTTCCGCGAAGCTTTCAGACGGGCGACCTTGTGCTGAAAAGGATTCTCCCGCCGCAAGCAGATCACAGGGGCAAGTGGACCCCCAACTACGAAGGGCCATACGTTGTCAGTAAGGTCTTTTCAGGAGGAGCGTTGTTGTTGTCCACCATGGACGGAGAAGACTTTGCGTCACCTGTGAATTCGGACGCAGTTAAAAAATACTTTGCCTAAAACAGACCCGCTGGACAGAAAAAAGAGAGTCCAGGCAAAAATGGGGCATCCTGGCGAACCAAAAACAGAATAAAAAGGTTCGGGCAAAAATTAGGGATAAAATTGAAAAAATGTACACCCGCGAAGTTGAAAACCTACACTGGGCGGCTTCGGCAAAAAGGGGTATCCCGGTGAACTGAAAACCCGTAAAGGGCGGTTCACGCAAAAGTTAGGGATGTGAAAAGCAAATGACTGTGGTCCGAATTTGATATTGCAATGAGCATCAATGCAGGAGAATATATTTGAGGAGTCAGTTATCGGATACAACCTCTTCAGAAGTGGGGATACCGGGAAAGTATTAGAGTCGGACGAGTCATGGGAGGATCAGTTCGTGGTGTTCATCTGCATCCCGTTGCCGACATGTGTACAAAATTTAATTTGTCAAAATATTCTTGCTTCTTGTGCATACTTATGTATTTGCTTGGCGTAGCTTCCTCATTTCAGGAGTTACATCCGTGTACAAAAACTCCGCCCGTTCAGGGGCCCGATCAATGAAAATGTGTTATTCAGTACTTGATGCCTGTTCTTTACTGTTTTGTGCATGATAAAACGCCTAAGTTTGTTGAAAATAGCATGAGTATAACATCACTGGCCCTTGCCAACAATTGTTAAAGCTTTGAATTAACTGAGTGTAACGTCACTAACCTGAATCGATTTGATTGCATAGGCTTGTCGTGTCTTGTTTGTGTTGTTGCAGGTTTCATAACCATACGAAGAAGGTGATCAAAAGATTGCGATAGCGAAAGACTTGATCCCCACGCAGGTCATGCATGTTCTTCCTGAAGAAGGATAGAATTTCCCAGCTAGCTGTAGCTTATCCAAAGGACGTGCTCCAGAAAAGTCATTTGTCCTCAGCAGAGTTTGGCGATTCCAAGATCATAAGGTTGTATTCAGACAGGTTCATCGTTCCCCGCAGGGTCATGCGCTCTCCCCCAGCGGAGTCAGTTAATTTTCCCCGAGAGAATCATCCCATCCCCAGTGGAGTTCTCTTTTCAGCAAGTTTTCATTCCTTCCAGTGGAATTCGAAGATCAAGACTCTCCAAAGCAGAGTTGATGGTGGGTCCTGTCATTTATTTTGTCAAGGATACTGGTGATATCAGTTCACGTTCCAGCAGAAAGTCTGTTCGTACAATGCGCATCTGTTATTCCCCAGCAGGGGGTTACCTCAACAAGGCTCGACTTGAGTTCCCAATTTCCCAGCAGGGTTGACTTCACCCTTCCAGCATTTATTTTGCTGGAATAAGTCTGTAGCGTCTGGCTATCCCCGGCGGAGTCGGCATTATTTCCAGCATTTATTTTGCTGAAGCAGTTTCTGTACTCTAGCAGTTCAGGTGGAGAGAGCTCTTGCTCAAATGGATTACCAAACTTTCAAGATCTCGGTATGGGACATCCAATGTCAGTTTTGGCAGTATTCCCCACAGAGTTATCATGATGAAATTCTCTTTGTCTCTAATAGAGCCGTTTATGCAAAAGGTCTATTATTTTCCCCACCAGAGTTGCCAGGATAAGTGTCTCCTTATCCCCAAGCAGAGTTTGTCTGTCATCAACGGGTTCCATGAATCAGAATTTCAGAGGCCACCGCCGGTTATCAGAGCAGGCGTTCGATAGTTTGGGTTCCAGACATCCCCAGTAGAGTCCGTCTCAAAGTCGCTGTTACGTCAGTGCTAAGGAGTTTTGTGGGTTGGGATCAGTGGAGAGCTAAGTCCTGACGCGGACAATTTATTCCTATATTGACGGGATTTCTTCAGAAGTGGGCGTCCTAACGCGGACGGGTTTATTTCCCTGGATTGATGAGGTGTGTTAGTCCTATGGTGGGCAGATTCAGTTTCTCGAAATTGGTGGAATGGGAGGTCATGACGTTGACAAAAGTAATTACTCTTTGTATTGGTGTCCTGA
The DNA here is from genome assembly GCA_963859935.3 of Lathyrus sativus. Classification (NCBI taxonomy): domain Eukaryota; kingdom Viridiplantae; phylum Streptophyta; class Magnoliopsida; order Fabales; family Fabaceae; genus Lathyrus; species Lathyrus sativus. The sequence goes on from OZ012735.1 coordinate 587,589,400, forward strand.
CGTGGGCAGATCAGACCAGTGTGAGTCCTTACGTGGACTAGTCCTATTTCCTCAGCGAGTCGAAGACGCCTGAGTCCTGACGTGGACAAATCAAAGAAATTATTATTCCTAACGTGGAAAGATGGAGATTCCTTACGCGGAAAAGATGTAGTCCTTACGCGGACATATCAGAATAGGTTTCCTTACGTGGAAAGAGATGATTCCTTACGTGGAAAAAGATAGTTTCCTTACGTGGAAATGACAGCATTCCTGACGTGGAAAGAGCGAGTCCTTACGTGGACAAGTTAAAGTGGGTTCTAACGTGGACGATGTAGTCCTTACGCGGACGAATCGGAAAGAAGTTGGTATTCCTTACGTGGAAAGATTGAGTCCATACGCGGACATATCAGAAGAAGATTCCTTACGTGGAAGAAAAATGGTTTCCTTACGTGGAAAGACGGGTTTATTCCTTACGTGGAAAGATCAAAGTCCTCATGTGGACATATCAAGAGCATTCCTTACGTGGAAGAAAAATGGTTTCCTTACGTGGAAAGACGGGTTTATTCCTTACGTGGAAAGATTAAGTCCTGACGCGGACATATCAAGATTGATTCCTGACGTGGAAAGATTGAGTCCTGACGCGGACAGATCAAAGAAGATATTCCTATCGTGGAAGAAGAAGATTTATTCCTTAAGTGGACAAGTCGGGGTCCTTACGTGGACAGATTCAAGAAACGTTGATTCCTAACGTGGAAGAATGATGTACCCCTTACGTTGAAAGTTGAGTCCTGACGTGGATAGGTTCAGAACCAAAGTTGAATTCCTTACGTGGAAAGATTGGAGTCCTGACGCGGACATGTCAAGTGGTATTGGAGTCCTTACGTGGACAGATTGATATAGTTCTCCTTATGTGGAAAGAAGATTGCTTCCTGACGTGGAAAGATGAAAGGGTTAGTCCTGACATGGACAGATACAGGAGAAATGATTCCTAACGCGGACGATGTTATTCCTAACGTGGACAGATGTTACTCCTAACGTGGAAGAGTATTATTCCTAACATGGACGATTCAGTTTATGGAAATGCAGACGAATTATCCCCAGCGGAGTTGCCGAGATTTTTCTGGGTTAACAGCAAATGGAGTCCTAACGTGGACAGGTTTTAGTTGAGACTTCTTCGTATTGACGACAGACAGAGTCCTAATGTGGACAAGCAAGCAATCTGTGATGACAGAATCCTCTTCAGAACGATGAAGACAATCCCCAGCACAATCGCACGAGATCAGCGGGTTGCTGTAACAGTCAGATTCAGCTGATGAATGTCGTTCCTCAAGCAGGAGCGCAGTTTATTTCTGCGGTTGGCAAATTTCTGGTTTCACTAGTATTCAACCGTCTCGTACCGCGAATGTCTGAAGGCTCCGGGCTCTTCACCCAATCGGGTCCAAGTCGCTTGAATAGGGGCAGCTGTTGCACCCTAAAATTTGCCCAACCTTATTCACTTGGTTTATGTTTCATTATCATTAGCATTTGCATATAGAGTCATGTACATAGACTAACCATCTGCATAGCATAAGCATAGCAAGTCATTCAACAGGGGACCAATCATTATTTTCATCTCTAGAAGCCTATCAAGAGGTTATTATCCCAAGTCAATCTCATTCAAGTCATCAGGAAAGAATTTGAAAGCAAAGAGTTCAGCAGATCAAGCCTTGAGTCCATCTCCTAGCTGAGGGTATCTGAGGGTCAGCAAGAGGGTTATGAGCTGTGAAGTGGAGGCATGGAGAGTATCTAGACATTATGAGAGGCTTAGAGAGTCATTTGGAGAAGGAGACAAGTCATTGATGAAAGCACAAGAGCTACAGTTGAAGACAGTCAACTAGGGTTTCATCTGGGTCAACCCTAGGTCAACCCTAGGTCAATTGACTGATTTAAGGGGCATTCAAGTCTATTGGAGAGATTTGGGGTTCATCATTGGACATATAAAGAAGGATATGGAGATATGCCAAGGAGAATTCAAGAGAAATCAAGGAGAAGAGGAGTTTCTAAATTAGGGTTTCTGTGTAAAATCCCCTAATTTAGGTCAAATTTCCAAGCAAGATAAGTCAAAATGCTAGCTTCAAATGGCTTCTTGGCCAACATGAAACTTGTAGAGGATCTCAAGACCTTTAATTTGAGTGGTGGAATACATCAAGGAGATCTATAGAACTCAAGTTATGGTCCTTGCAAGTTACATGTCATCTGGGGTATCTGAATTTTTGTCTGTGAAAGTGACTTGACTTCCAAGCTAGTTTTACCCCTCAAGTAGATTTCAAATGAATTCTTGGTCAACATAAGAATTGTTCCTCATTGTCTTAGCTTTCTAGAATGGTATGGCATGCCTTCATATGATGTGTGGAACTCAACTTATGGTCTTGGCAAGCAAAGGGTATTTTGGGCATTTGTGAATTACAGGCCATTTTAACCTATGTCCAAAACTCATACAAGGAGGCCTCAAATGGAAAAACTTACAACATCAAACTTGCTCCAAATGGGATTTTGAGTCTAGAAAGAAGGTCACAAATTGTTGGAAAAGCCCATAGCATGAAGTTGCATAATTGGTCAAAAGTTGAACTAAAATGGCTTATAAAGTGAATAAATTCAAGATGGAAAATGGTTTGGGAGATTTATGAGTCCAAATGGAGACTTCCAATATATGATTTTGAATGGAAAAGCAATTCTAAGAACAATGGTTCAAACACTTTTTTGAGTTTAGAAGGAAAAAAGAAAGTTATCTTTGGTTACTTGTAATTGAAGAAACATTTCAAAAATGGATCAAAGTTGGAAGGCAAGGGAATGTGTAAGATGGATCTAGAATGTTCATATGAGGTCTATATATTCATGAAATGTAGATTGATCAAGGGTTGGCTTCATTTTCACCAAGAATTTCACAAACTCTCTCATTCTTTCTCATTGTGATTTCACTTCAATCTCCCAAAACCTTCATCAATTTTCATCCACATCAATTCAATCTTGTTCAATCATCATCCTGGATCATAATTGAAGCAAAGATTTGGTGGTTAGAATCCATTTTCGTGCACTATCTTCAAGAACACCAAAACTGCAATTTCCATTGGACAGCAAGATCCAAGCCAAGTCTCATCCAAATATTGCAAACAGAATCAAGTACATCAAGAACTGATCAAGATCCAAGCCTTGGAAGCCTCAGATCCACGAGTTCCATAGCTGTTTTCAAGATTTCACACCAGGTGCGTTTTCATTCAAATTGCTTAATTCAGTTAGTTTAGCATGTTGTTGTTAGTTTAGACATAATGTAGGAGGTTAGTAGAGCAATTAGGTTGAGTTTGGGGTGATTTGGTGATGGTTGTTAGCAGGTGCAATAAACTGTTAGGAGGTAGAACTCTTAGGTTAGTGCATTCGAATGTTAGCTTGATAGATCAGAATGATGACCATTATGCATAGATTAGGTTAGTGTAAGTTTGATGGAGAATTGTAATGGTGCATCTCAGTGTACTTCCATGGTGACCAGACCTTGGCTTGATCGGGTTGAGAGTTATGATGAGTTTCAGACTGAATTAAGACCATAGACGTGTAGAGGGAGAGATGGAGAGCATTTTTCATGTTTACATCATGTTGATTCATGGCCTGGAGAGGGAGAACAGATGAGGTGAAGTTTACTCGTGCATGGTGGCCATGGAGGGAAACCCTAGCTCTTATAAGATTCAAGGAAGAAGACGAAATCGTGATGGTTCATTTCATGTTGGACCTTTGACTTGGAGGGTAATCCTAGGGCTGAGGTTTAATCTGATTTTGGGAGGGAAATTGAGTTGGTGCCAAAACGCACCGTTTCATTAATTGAAACGGGCGGGCCTGAGTAATCCTGTGCTTTTCCCACCCCCCAGCTATAGGCCCATTCCAGTTTGAACGTAAATCTTGTACTCTTCTCACCCCCCAGCGTCCTTTTATTGCTTCATTATTGCTGACTCAAGCTGGGCCTATTACAAAATGCTAAGCGCACCCCCTGTCTGCCTGGCCCAATGGATTATTAACTGGGCGTATCTGCTATTCTAACCCCCCTCCCTCATTTTTAATTCAATTTAATTTCTTAATTCATTTTAATTTTTACCAATTTTCATTAATTCATAACAAATTCATAAAAAATCATTTGTAGTTCATTCTTTTTACATCATTTTCTTTAGAATGTCTAGAAAATTTTCATTAAATAAAATTGCATTTTTATTTTCATTTCATATTTTTTCCATATTTTCTAAATAAATGTCATTTTAAGTAGTTTCATTTCATGCATAAATTTGTTAATTTTTGTTCTATTACATGCTTTAATATTTTTTGTTCATTCTTTTTAGGGTGTTTAGATGAGATGTTGAACTTGTAGAAACGATTTAGTTCCCATTTTTAGAAATTAAATTTAGGTGATTAATGTAGGCTTGAACATCATGAACAAATTAGGGTTTTTTGGTGATGACTTAGGAAGTTTGATTCTTTCCCTTAGGACTTAGGGTTTGACTAGTTTAGTTATGGGACTATAGGGGTTATGGGTAGTTATTAGATCCTTTAGAAAAAGTCAGGATTCCCTTACTGCTCTTAATACTGTCTGTATATCTGATTGACTGGTGTGGTGTGCCCTCTGGGGATTATTGCTTGCTTGCTTGGGTATTGGGTTTGTCTGGGGCCCTGGGAGAGCTGAAGACTTGTGAAGATGAAGACCATTGGAGATCCAAAGATTGAAGATCAACTGCCAGAGTTGAAGAGAAGATCCTTGCTAGCAGATGCTGAGGAACTAGGGTTTAGGAGCTAGGCAGAGCTCTAGATTAGAAAGTTTGTTTCTCAAACATGGAATGCCTTGTCTGCATCCATCCTTCCTCTATGATTCAAAGTCTCTTTCAAATATCCACCTCCTTCCTTTGGAAGGATCAGTGAATATATTTGAAAGATAGAACTTTTGAGAGGAAACTTTCTGTTTAATGTTAACAGTTGATGAACCACCCTTGGTAGGTAATTAACTGTCTAACATTCATTCATTTCACTCTTGTGACTGATTCCTCATCCTGGAGGTTTGAACTTGAAGAAAAGCCATGGCAGATAGAAGACTGATGATCAAAGCCCTTGCCTGAAGGCCATGAAGATGGAGATTGATGCTTGTTGAAGCCTGTAGCTGATTGGAGATTACTTGAAGCTAGATGTTGAGTCAGAGCTGCTGATGCTGTTGTATTTCATTTGCTGATGTATTGATTGGTTTTCTGAACTGTATTGTTTGCTGTTTACCCTGCTGGGTTGAAAGTGAAGCCTGTTCACTTTTGCCTATTGTTTTCTAGGTTCGAGGTTGAGTGGGACTCCCTTGCCTCGCTTGTGCTGTTGCATCCATGCATTTTACTGCTTTACTGTATATATCTGATATTGTTTCTGTTTCTGCCTATCCCGTAGGATCTCTGTTTCTCTCTGTGCAAGAGAGGAGCATGATAGACACTAGGTCTTAACCCATGCATGATAACATTAGGATAGTTTGTTTCCCTTCGCAACCGTAGGTTAGAGTTCTGTCTCTTTCTTTCTCAAAACAAACAGAAAAACACAAATAGAGATTTCAAACACAATAAAAGACACTTCTTTCGTAAAAGAATGTGAACTCATCAAGGCGTCATTTTTGTCCGCTGGGACTGTTAATCAAGAAAACCTTTTTCAGAAGGAATAAAATCAACCAAGACAGACTTGTGTCGTACGTGGCCCGAACTACGTTTGCTCTGATCTTTCATGCCGTGTGAAAGTACATAGGCATAGGATGCGATATCCTAGCGAGCAACCTTCCCCTCCTTTCCCGTAGGTAGGCGAACTACGTTGACTCTGATTTCTCGTTCTAGACGGGAATACGTAGGCATAAAGTGCGATACTTTGCCGAGTCATTTTTATTTTCATTTTATTTTCTTTTTCACCCTTGACCTATAGTTTAGATAGAATAACAATCCATACCCGAAAACAAGCGTGGATCCCGTCGAGTACGACGGACGTGAGGGGTGCTAATACCTTCCCCTTGCGTAACCGACTCCCGAATCCAGGTTTTGGTTGCGACGACCATACCTTTCCCGTGTTGTGCGAGGTTTACTCTGAGCGTTTCCTTTCCCTCTCGTGGGATAAATAACGCACGGTGGCGACTCTTCTGTTCAGCCGGCGCCGATTTTCGCAGTAGCGACAGTGCTCAAAGCAAAAGAAATGGTTTCAAAACATGGAATTGGTAGCTGGGAGTGGAACCCGGGTCTATTGCTTGGAAGGCAATTATCCTAACCGTTGGACTACAAACGCTTGTCCGTTTGCTAAAAAAAACCGAAAGATGTATTCTTCTTTTTAAAGTAGAAAATAAACTTCTTATTGTGATAAATGATTTAAACAATTTATAGTATAATTTTGTTAAAATAAAGAAAAATCATTTCACAATTTATTTCAAGAGCTGATGTATCCTTCTTTTCAAACATCAAAAAACTAACCTTTACAATCCTTAATTATCTCGTTCTTTGTCTTTGTTCCTCTTTTTATTAATTTCTTTCTTTGTATTTGTGATTTATTGTCGATGGATTTCGTGTGTTATTCATATATAAGAACATGAAGATGGATTGAAAGAGTTCATTAATTTTTTGTTGATCATGAATAGAAAAGTAGGTATGTTGATGCCGTATGCTTTTAATTAGAGTGATGACTTACAAATAAAACTTGATATACTGCACACAAGAAAAAAAACTAAATCCAACAAAACAAATACATATATACCTAATGATTACAAAACGATTTAAATGAATTTGATCGTTTCAAATAGTTTTTGAATGTAATATAAATGGATCTTTTGATTTCCCATCAAATTTTGAGAGGTTGGAAAGTAATGTTTAGGAAATGTTGTATGATAGGTGTAGTAAGTTCAGATGATTTTTATCATTATTTATATTGTAAAACCTTAACATATGTAAAGGATATTCTAAAGAGAGCTTAAAGTATTTGTTAACTTTGTTTAGTAATTTTTCATATGAGAATAACACATTCCCTCGTGAAATCTACGAAGCTAAATATATGTCGCGTTTCATTGGCATGAGTTATGGGAAGATAATTGTTTTTAATAAAGATTGCATTTTATATTAAAATGTTTGTCCTTCATTAAATATGTGTCCTATATATAATGTTATGTTCTATAAGAAAAAAAAACACAAAATAATATACCCAAAGTTTAAGAGTATTTTTTGATAATGTCAAGATTTACGAGCATGTATAAGAATGTTGAAGGAGTAAAACACTTAATGATAATCTTTTAAATAGATTGAAAATGGTTAGAAATATTTATGTAAAATGTTAATAAATCAAATGCGTTGAACTGTCTTTTTTTTTAGGCAAGAAGTAACTGAGATATCATCTTAGTTTACTTACTAAGAGTTTCTTCCCAAAATGCAACAAGGAATTGTGTGTAAAATTATGTGCTTTCTAAGACATGCACGGAAGTTAAAGCTAGTAGGAAACCTTATTTATAATTGTGAAAAGTTTTCGGTTAAAGAATTAAATATATCGCACTAATTTTCTTCTGATATCTATATATTGATATATTGTTCAATGATTAGGGAATTTGTATTCAACTAATATATCTTGTTGTGTATAAGAAATGGTGAAAATTGAGTTCTAGAGTGATATGTGGATATATGATATTGAGTCCTTAGCAACCACTTTCGCTAAGTTTGACAGATAAGGTAGCTTTATCTTGAAAAAGAGTTTGTCTTGGAACTTTCTAAAACGAAGATATGAGACTCATCTTGTGAACAATTATAATAGAGCAAAGATGAAGTTCTAGTCAGAGATGTATCATTTTAAAAAAAAAAAAAAAAAACTTTGTAAAATCGTCATTGATTCATGACGACTATTTTTAAATGAATTAAAATAATAAAAATAAGAAAAAAAATGTTTTTTAAAAACTAAACAAGACCTAAATTATTTTACTTGTGTTTTTAAATGACAGTGGGTGAACATATAATTTCTTAGCCAATACTATTTTGTTGATGTCTGCATTTAAGCATTTTCAATCATTCTTCCATCCACAAATTTGTATTTAGATTTTCAGAATTGTAGTGCATCTACTAATGAAAAGTTTCTCTCAACAAAGCTTATTACTTTCTTATGGAAAGAATCATTAACAAGAGGAATGATTCTAAATTGTTTAAATTTATTAAGAAGAGGAAGGAATGCAACATGAAACCTGATTTTCTTTCTCCCATAGGTAATCACAAGCTTAATGTATATGGTGCTCAAAGCAAAAGAAATGGTTTCAAAACATGGAATTGGTAGCTGGGAGTGGAACCCGGGTCTATTGCTTGGAAGGCAATTATCCTAACCGTTGGACTACAAACGCTTGTCCGTTTGCTAAAAAAAACCGAAAGATGTATTCTTCTTTTTAAAGTAGAAAATAAACTTCTTATTGTGATAAATGATTTAAACAATTTATAGTATAATTTTGTTAAAATAAAGAAAAATCATTTCACAATTTATTTCAAGAGCTGATGTATCCTTCTTTTCAAACATCAAAAAACTAACCTTTACAATCCTTAATTATCTCGTTCTTTGTCTTTGTTCCTCTTTTTATTAATTTCTTTCTTTGTATTTGTGATTTATTGTCGATGGATTTCGTGTGTTATTCATATATAAGAACATGAAGATGGATTGAAAGAGTTCATTAATTTTTTGTTGATCATGAATAGAAAAGTAGGTATGTTGATGCCGTATGCTTTTAATTAGAGTGATGACTTACAAATAAAACTTGATATACTGCACACAAGAAAAAAAACTAAATCCAACAAAACAAATACATATATACCTAATGATTACAAAACGATTTAAATGAATTTGATCGTTTCAAATAGTTTTTGAATGTAATATAAATGGATCTTTTGATTTCCCATCAAATTTTGAGAGGTTGGAAAGTAATGTTTAGGAAATGTTGTATGATAGGTGTAGTAAGTTCAGATGATTTTTATCATTATTTATATTGTAAAACCTTAACATATGTAAAGGATATTCTAAAGAGAGCTTAAAGTATTTGTTAACTTTGTTTAGTAATTTTTCATATGAGAATAACACATTCCCTCGTGAAATCTACGAAGCTAAATATATGTCGCGTTTCATTGGCATGAGTTATGGGAAGATAATTGTTTTTAATAAAGATTGCATTTTATATTAAAATGTTTGTCCTTCATTAAATATGTGTCCTATATATAATGTTATGTTCTATAAGAAAAAAAAACACAAAATAATATACCCAAAGTTTAAGAGTATTTTTTGATAATGTCAAGATTTACGAGCATGTATAAGAATGTTGAAGGAGTAAAACACTTAATGATAATCTTTTAAATAGATTGAAAATGGTTAGAAATATTTATGTAAAATGTTAATAAATCAAATGCGTTGAACTGTCTTTTTTTTTAGGCAAGAAGTAACTGAGATATCATCTTAGTTTACTTACTAAGAGTTTCTTCCCAAAATGCAACAAGGAATTGTGTGTAAAATTATGTGCTTTCTAAGACATGCACGGAAGTTAAAGCTAGTAGGAAACCTTATTTATAATTGTGAAAAGTTTTCGGTTAAAGAATTAAATATATCGCACTAATTTTCTTCTGATATCTATATATTGATATATTGTTCAATGATTAGGGAATTTGTATTCAACTAATATATCTTGTTGTGTATAAGAAATGGTGAAAATTGAGTTCTAGAGTGATATGTGGATATATGATATTGAGTCCTTAGCAACCACTTTCGCTAAGTTTGACAGATAAGGTAGCTTTATCTTGAAAAAGAGTTTGTCTTGGAACTTTCTAAAACGAAGATATGAGACTCATCTTGTGAACAATTATAATAGAGCAAAGATGAAGTTCTAGTCAGAGATGTATCATTTTTAAAAAAAAAAAAAAAACTTTGTAAAATCGTCATTGATTCATGACGACTATTTTTAAATGAATTAAAATAATAAAAATAAGAAAAAAAATGTTTTTTAAAAACTAAACAAGACCTAAATTATTTTACTTGTGTTTTTAAATGACAGTGGGTGAACATATAATTTCTTAGCCAATACTATTTTGTTGATGTCTGCATTTAAGCATTTTCAATCATTCTTCCATCCACAAATTTGTATTTAGATTTTCAGAATTGTAGTGCATCTACTAATGAAAAGTTTCTCTCAACAAAGCTTATTACTTTCTTATGGAAAGAATCATTAACAAGAGGAATGATTCTAAATTGTTTAAATTTATTAAGAAGAGGAAGGAATGCAACATGAAACCTGATTTTCTTTCTGAAATAGATAATTCTGTACAGATGATTAGTAAAGAATCACCTCCCATAGGTAATCACAAGCTTAATGTATATGGTGCTCAAAGCAAAAGAAATGGTTTCAAAACATGGAATTGGTAGCTGGGAGTGGAACCCGGGTCTATTGCTTGGAAGGCAATTATCCTAACCGTTGGACTACAAACGCTTGTCCGTTTGCTAAAAAAAACCGAAAGATGTATTCTTCTTTTTAAAGTAGAAAATAAACTTCTTATTGTGATAAATGATTTAAACAATTTATAGTATAATTTTGTTAAAATAAAGAAAAATCATTTCACAATTTATTTCAAGAGCTGATGTATCCTTCTTTTCAAACATCAAAAAACTAACCTTTACAATCCTTAATTATCTCGTTCTTTGTCTTTGTTCCTCTTTTTATTAATTTCTTTCTTTGTATTTGTGATTTATTGTCGATGGATTTCGTGTGTTATTCATATATAAGAACATGAAGATGGATTGAAAGAGTTCATTAATTTTTTGTTGATCATGAATAGAAAAGTAGGTATGTTGATGCCGTATGCTTTTAATTAGAGTGATGACTTACAAATAAAACTTGATATACTGCACACAAGAAAAAAAACTAAATCCAACAAAACAAATACATATATACCTAATGATTACAAAACGATTTAAATGAATTTGATCGTTTCAAATAGTTTTTGAATGTAATATAAATGGATCTTTTGATTTCCCATCAAATTTTGAGAGGTTGGAAAGTAATGTTTAGGAAATGTTGTATGATAGGTGTAGTAAGTTCAGATGATTTTTATCATTATTTATATTGTAAAACCTTAACATATGTAAAGGATATTCTAAAGAGAGCTTAAAGTATTTGTTAACTTTGTTTAGTAATTTTTCATATGAGAATAACACATTCCCTCGTGAAATCTACGAAGCTAAATATATGTCGCGTTTCATTGGCATGAGTTATGGGAAGATAATTGTTTTTAATAAAGATTGCATTTTATATTAAAATGTTTGTCCTTCATTAAATATGTGTCCTATATATAATGTTATGTTCTATAAGAAAAAAAAACACAAAATAATATACCCAAAGTTTAAGAGTATTTTTTGATAATGTCAAGATTTACGAGCATGTATAAGAATGTTGAAGGAGTAAAACACTTAATGATAATCTTTTAAATAGATTGAAAATGGTTAGAAATATTTATGTAAAATGTTAATAAATCAAATGCGTTGAACTGTCTTTTTTTTTAGGCAAGAAGTAACTGAGATATCATCTTAGTTTACTTACTAAGAGTTTCTTCCCAAAATGCAACAAGGAATTGTGTGTAAAATTATGTGCTTTCTAAGACATGCACGGAAGTTAAAGCTAGTAGGAAACCTTATTTATAATTGTGAAAAGTTTTCGGTTAAAGAATTAAATATATCGCACTAATTTTCTTCTGATATCTATATATTGATATATTGTTCAATGATTAGGGAATTTGTATTCAACTAATATATCTTGTTGTGTATAAGAAATGGTGAAAATTGAGTTCTAGAGTGATATGTGGATATATGATATTGAGTCCTTAGCAACCACTTTCGCTAAGTTTGACAGATAAGGTAGCTTTATCTTGAAAAAGAGTTTGTCTTGGAACTTTCTAAAACGAAGATATGAGACTCATCTTGTGAACAATTATAATAGAGCAAAGATGAAGTTCTAGTCAGAGATGTATCATTTAAAAAAAAAAAAAACTTTGTAAAATCGTCATTGATTCATGACGACTATTTTTAAATGAATTAAAATAATAAAAATAAGAAAAAAAATGTTTTTTAAAAACTAAACAAGACCTAAATTATTTTACTTGTGTTTTTAAATGACAGTGGGTGAACATATAATTTCTTAGCCAATACTATTTTGTTGATGTCTGCATTTAAGCATTTTCCATCATTCTTCCATCCACAAATTTGTATTTAGATTTTCAGAATTGTAGTGCATCTACTAATGAAAAGTTTCTCTCAACAAAGCTTATTACTTTCTTATGGAAAGAATCATTAACAAGAGGAATGATTCTAAATTGTTTAAATTTATTAAGAAGAGGAAGGAATGCAACATGAAACCTGATTTTCTTTCTGAAATAGATAATTCTGTACAGATGATTAGTAAAGAATCACCTCCCATAGGTAATCACAAGGTTAATGTATATGGTGCTCAAAGCAAAAGAAATGGTTTCAAAACATGGAATTGGTAGCTGGGAGTGGAACCCGGGTCTATTGCTTGGAAGGCAATTATCCTAACCGTTGGACTACAAACGCTTGTCCGTTTGCTAAAAAAAACCGAAAGATGTATTCTTCTTTTTAAAGTAGAAAATAAACTTCTTATTGTGATAAATGATTTAAACAATTTATAGTATAATTTTGTTAAAATAAATAAAAATCATTTCACAATTTATTTCAAGAGCTGATGTATCCTTATTTTCAAACATCAAAAAACTAACCTTTACAATCCTTAATTATCTCGTTCTTTGTCTTTGTTCCTCTTTTTATTAATTTCTTTCTTTGTATTTGTGATTTGTTGTCGATGGATTTCGTGTGTTATTCATATATAAGAACATGAAGATGGATTGAAAGAGTTCATTAATTTTTTGTTGATCATGAATAGAAAAGTAGGTATGTTGATGCCGTATGCTTTTAATTAGAGTGATGACTTACAAATAAAACTTGATATACTGCACACAAGAAAAAAAACTAAATCCAACAAAACAAATACATATATACCTAATGATTACAAAACGATTTGAATGAATTTGATCGTTTCAAATAGTTTTTGAATGTAATATAAATGGATCTTTTGATTTCCCATCAAATTTTGAGAGGTTGGAAAGTAATGTTTAGGAAATGTTGTATGATAGGTGTAGTAAGTTCAGATGATTTTTATCATTATTTATATTGTAAAACCTTAACATATGTAAAGGATATTCTAAAGAGAGCTTAAAGTATTTGTTAACTTTGTTTAGTAATTTTTCATATGAGAATAACACATTCCCTCGTGAAATCTGAGAAGCTAAATATATGTCGCGTTTCATTGGCATGAGTTATGGGAAGATAATTGTTTTTAATAAAGATTGCATTTTATATTAAAATGTTTGTCCTTCATTAAATATGTGTCCTATATATAATGTTATGTTCTATAAGAAAAAAAAACCACAAAATAATATACCCAAAGTTTAAGAGTATTTTTTGATAATGTCAAGATTTACGAGCATGTATAAGAATGTTGAAGGAGTAAAACACTTAATGATAATCTTTTAAATAGATTGAAAATGGTTAGAAATATTTATGTAAAATGTTAATAAATCAAATGCGTTGAACTGTCTTTTTTTTTTAGGCAAGAAGTAACTGAGATATCATCTTAGTTTACTTACTAAGAGTTTCTTCCCAAAATGCAACAAGGAATTGTGTGTAAAATTATGTGCTTTCTAAGACATGCACGGAAGTTAAAGCTAGTAGGAAACCTTATTTATAATTGTGAAAAGTTTTCGGTTAAAGAATTAAATATATCGCACTAATTTTCTTCTGATATCTATATATTGATATATTGTTCAATGATTAGGGAATTTGTATTCAACTAATATATCTTGTTGTGTATAAGAAATGGTGAAAACTGAGTTCTAGAGTGATATGTGGATATATGATATTGAGTCCTTAGCAACCATTTTCGCTAAGTTTGACAGATAAGGTAGCTTTATCTTGAAAAAGAGTTTGTCTTGGAACTTTCTAAAACGAAGATATGAGACTCATCTTGTGAACAATTATAATAGAGCAAAGATGAAGTTCTAGTCAGAGATGTGTCATTTTAAAAAAAAAAAAAAACTTTGTAAAATCGTCATTGATTCATGACGACTATTTTTAAATGAATTAAAATAATAAAAATAAGAGAAAAAAATATTTTTTAAAAACTAAACAAGACCTAAATTATTTTATTTGTTTTTTTTTAAATGACAGTGGGTGAACATAGAAGTTCTTAGCCAATACTATTTTGTTGATGTCTGCATTTAAGCATTTTCAATCATTCTTCCATCCACAAATTTGTATTTAGATTTTCAGAATTGTAGTGCATCTACTAATGAAAAGTTTCTCTCAACAAAGCTTATTACTTTCTTATGGAAAGAATCATTAACAACTGGAATGATTCTAAATTGTTTAAATTTATTAAGAAGAGGAAGGAATGCAACATGAAACCTGATTTTCTTTCTGAAATAGATAATTTTGTACAGATGATTAGTAAAGAACCACCTCCCATAGGTAATCACAAGCTTAATGTATATGGTGCTCAAAGCAAAAGAAATGGTTTCAAAACATGGATTTGGTAGCTGATATATTCCTAGGTTGTTATGTCCAAGGTTTCTTTAAAATTCTTAGGTTCCTTAGATATGAAGTTTAGTTCATAATGTATGTTTTGGTTTGACATCTTCTGCTTGATTATGTCCTCTTTGAGAAATAATCAAACCTTGTTCCAATTGTTATTGTTAATAGTTCTTCAACGATCTTTAATCTCATAGCTCTTTCAAAGAGGTTATTAGATCTCTATACCTAATGAAAAATTTATGAGAATTTGTGATTGACCAAAACAACATATTGCGTTTGCCGGGAGTCGAACCCGGGTCTATTGCTTGGAAGGCAATTATCCTAACCGTTGGACTACAAACGCTTGTCCATTTGTTAAAAAAAAACCGAAAGATGTATTCTTATTTTTAAAGTAGAAAATAAACTTCTTATTGTGATAAATGATTTAAAAAATTTATAGTATAATTTTGTTAAAATAAATAAAAATCATTTCACAATTTATTTCAAGAGCTGATGTATCCTTCTTTTCAAACATCAAAAAACTAACCTTTACAATCCTTAATTATCTCGTTCTTTGTCTTTGTTCCTCCTTTTATTAATTTCTTTCTTTGTATTTGTGATTTGTTGTCGATGGATTTCGTGTGTTATTCATATATAAGAACATGAAGATGGATTGAAAGAGTTCATTAATTTTTTGTTGATCATGAATAGAAAAGTAGGTATGTTGATGCCGTATGCTTTTAATTAGAGTGATGACTTACAAATAAAACTTGATATACTGCACACAAGAAATAAAACTAAATCCAACAAAACAAATACATATATACCTAATGATTACAAAACGATTTGAATGAATTTGATCGTTTCAAATAGTTTTTGAATGTAATTGAAATGGATCTTTTGATTTCCCATCAAATTTTGAGAGGTTGGAAAGTAATGTTTAGGAAATGTTGTATGATAGGTGTAGTAAGTTCAGATGATTTTTATCATTATTTATATTGTAAAACCTTAACATATATAAAGGATATTCTAAAGAGAGCTTAAAGTATTTGTTAACTTTGTTTAGTAATTTTTCATATGAGAATAACACATTCCCTCGTGAAATCTACGAAGCTAAATATATGTCGCGTTTCATTGGCATGAGTTATGGGAAGATAATTGTTTTTAATAAAGATTGCATTTTATATTAAAATGTTTGTCCTTCATTAAATATGTGTCCTATATATAATGTTATGTTCTATAAGAAAAAAAAACACAAAATAATATACCCAAAGTTTAAGAGTTTATTTTGATAATGTCAAGATTTACGAGCTTGTATAAGAATGTTGAAGGAGTAAAACACTTAATGATAATCTTTTAAATAGATTGAAAATGGTTAGAAATATTTATGTAAAATGTTAATAAATCAAATGCGTTGAACTGTCTTTTTTTTTTAGGCAAGAAGTAACTATGATATCATCTTAGTTTTCTTACTAAGAGTTTCTTCCCCAAAATGCAACAAGGAATTGTGTATAAAATTATGTGCATTCTAAGACATGCACGGATGTTAAAGCTAGTAGGAAACCTTATTTATAATTGTGAAAAGCTTTCGGTTAAAGAATTAAATATTTCACACTAATTTTCTTCTGATATCTATATATTGATATATTGTTCAATGATTAGGGAATTTGTATTCAACTAATATATCTTGTTGTGTATAAGAAATGGTGAAAATTGAGTTCTAGAGTGATATGTGGATATATGATATTGAGTCCTTAGCAACCACTTTCGCTAAGTTTGACAGATAAGGTAGCTTTATCTTGAAAAAGAGTTTGTCTTGGAACTTTCTAAAACGAAGATATGAGACTCATCTTGTGAACAATTATAATAGAGCAAAGATGAAGTTCTAGTCAGAGATGTATCATTTTTAAAAATAAAAAAAAAACTTTGTAAAATCGTCATTGATTCATGACGACTATTTTTAAATGAATTAAAATAATAAAAATAAGAAAAAAAAATTGTTTTTTTAAAACTAAACAAGACCTAAATTATTTTACTTGTGTTTTTTAAATGACAGTGGGTGAACATATAAGTTTTTAGCCAATACTATTTTGTTGATGTCTGCATTTAAGCATTTTCAATCATTCTTCCATCCACAAATTTGTATTTAGATTTTCAGAATTGTAGTGCATCTACTAATGAAAAGTTTCTCTCAAGAAAGCTTATTACTTTCTTATGGAAAGAATCATTAACAAGAGGAATGATTCTAAATTGTTTAAATTTATTAAGAAGAGAAAGGAATGAAACATGAAACCTGATTTTCTTTCTGAAATAGATAATTCTGTACAGATGATTAGTAAAGAACCACCTCCCATAGGTAATCACAAGCTTAATGTATATGGTGCTCAAAGCAAAAAATATGGTTTCAAAACATGGAATTGGTAGCTGGGAGTGGAACCCGGGTCTATTGCTTGGAAGGCAATTATCCTAACCGTTGGACTACAAACGCTTGTCCGTTTGCTAAAAAAAACCGAAAGATGTATTCTTCTTTTTAAAGTAGAAAATAAACTTCTTATTGTGATAAATGATTTAAACAATTTATAGTATAATTTTGTTAAAATAAATAAAAATCATTTCACAATTTATTTCAAGAGCTGATGTATCCTTCTTTTCAAACATCAAAAAACTAACCTTTACAATCCTTAATTATCTCGTTCTTTGTCTTTGTTCCTCTTTTTATTAATTTCTTTCTTTGTATTTGTGATTT
This sequence comes from Lathyrus sativus, assembly GCA_963859935.3. Classification (NCBI taxonomy): domain Eukaryota; kingdom Viridiplantae; phylum Streptophyta; class Magnoliopsida; order Fabales; family Fabaceae; genus Lathyrus; species Lathyrus sativus. The sequence goes on from OZ012735.1 coordinate 587,606,771, forward strand.
GTTGTCGATGGATTTCGTGTGTTATTCATATATAAGAACATGAAGATGGATTGAAAGAGTTCATTAATTTTTTGTTGATCATGAATAGAAAAGTAGGTATGTTGATGCCGTATGCTTTTAATTAGAGTGATGACTTACAAATAAAACTTGATATACTGCACACAAGAAAAAAAACTAAATCCAACAAAACAAATACATATATACCTAATGATTACAAAACGATTTGAATGAATTTGATCGTTTCAAATAGTTTTTGAATGTAATATAAATGGATCTTTTGATTTCCCATCAAATTTTGAGAGGTTGGAAAGTAATGTTTAGGAAATGTTTTATGATAGGTGTAGTAAGTTCAGATGATTTTTATCATTATTTATATTGTAAAACCTTAACATATGTAAAGGATATTCTAAAGAGAGCTTAAAGTATTTGTTAACTTTGTTTAGTAATTTTTCATATGAGAATAACACATTCCCTCGTGAAATCTACGAAGCTAAATATATGTCGCGTTTCATTGGCATGAGTTATGGGAAGATGATTGTTTTTAATAAAGATTGCATTTTATATTAAAATGTTTGTCCTTCATTAAATATGTGTCCTATATATAATGTTATGTTCTATAAGAAAAAAAAAACACAAAATAATATACCCAAAGTTTAAGAGTATTTTTTGATAATGTCAAGATTTACGAGCATGTATAAGAATGTTGAAGGAGTAAAACACTTAATGATAATCTTTTAAATAGATTGAAAATGGTTAGAAATATTTATGTAAAATGTTAATAAATCAAATGCGTTGAACTGTCTTTTTTTTTTAGGCAAGAAGTAACTGAGATATCATCTTAGTTTACTTACTAAGAGTTTCTTCCCCAAAATGCAACAAGGAATTGTGTGTAAAATTATGTGCTTTCTAAGACATGCACGGAAGTTAAAGCTAGTAGGAAACCTTATTTATAATTGTGAAAAGCTTTCGGTTAAAGAATTAAATATTTCGCACTAATTTTCTTCTGATATCTACATATTGATATATTGTTCAATGAATAGGGAATTTGTATTCAACTAATATATCTTGTTGGGTATAAGAAATGGTGAAAACTGAGTTCTAGAGTGATATGTGGATATATGATATTGAGTCCTTAGCAACCACTTTCGCTAAGTTTGACAGATAAGGTAGCTTTATCTTGAAAAAGAGTTTGTCTTGGAACTTTCTAAAACGAAGATATGAGACTCATCTTGTGAACAATTATAATAGAGCAAAGATGAAGTTCTAGTCAGAGATGTATCATTTTTAAAAAAAAAAAAAAAACTTTGTAAAATCGTCATTGATTCTTGACGACTATTTTTAAATGAATTAAAATAATAAAAATAAGAGAAAAAAATATTTTTTAAAAACTAAACAAGACCTAAATTATTTTATTTGTTTTTTTTTAAATGACAGTGGGTGAACATAGAAGTTCTTAGCCAATACTATTTTGTTGATGTCTGCATTTAAGCATTTTCAATCATTCTTCCATCCATAAATTTGTATGTAGATTTTCAGAATTGTAGTGCATCTACTAATGAAAAGTTTCTCTCAACAAAGCTTATTACTTTCTTATGGAAAGAATCATTAACAACTGGAATGATTCTAAATTGTTTAAATTTATTAAGAAGAGGAAGGAATGCAACATGAAACCTGATTTTCTTTCTGAAATAGATAATTCTGTACAGATGATTAGTAAAGAACCACCTCCCATAGGTAATCACAAGCTTAATGTATATGGTGCTCAAAGCAAAAGAAATGGTTTCAAAACATGGAATTGGTAGCTGATATATTCCTAGGTTGTTATGTCCAAGGTTTCTTTCAAACTCTTCGTTCTATCAATTCTTAGGTTCCTTAGATATGAAGTTTAGTTCATAATGTATGTTTTGGTTTGACATCTTCTGCTTGATTATGTCCTCTTTGAGAAATAATCAAACCTTGTTCCAATTGTTATTGTTAATAGTTCTTCAACGATCTTTAATCTGATAGCTCTTTCAAAGAGGTTATTAGATCTCTATACCTAATGAAAAATTTATGAGAATTTGTGATTGACCAAAACAACATATTGCGTTTGCCGGGAGTCGAACCCGGGTCTATTGCTTGGAAGGCAATTATCCTAACCGTTGGACTACAAACGCTTGTCCGTTTGTTAAAAAAAACCGAAGGATGTATTCTTATTTTTAAAGTAGAAAATAAACTTCTTATTGTGATAAATGATTTAAACAATTTATAGTATAATTTTGTTTAAATAAATAAAAATCATTTCACAATTTATTTCAAGAGCTGATGTATCCTTCTTTTCAAACATCAAAAAACTAACCTTTACAATCCTTAATTATCTCGTTCTTTGTCTTTGTTCCTCTTTTTATTAATTTCTTTCTTTATATTTGTGATTTGTTGTCGATGGATTTCATGTGTTATTCATATATAAGAACATGAAGATGGATTGAAAGAGTTCATTAATTTTTTGTTGATCATGAATAGAAAAGTAGGTATGTTGATGCCGTATGCTTTTAATTAGAGGGATGACTTACAAATAAAACTTGATATACTGCACACAAGAAAAAAACTAAATCCAACAAAACAAATACATGTATACCTAATGATTACAAAACGATTTGAATGAATTTGATCGTTTCAAACAGTTTTTGAATGTAATTGAAATGGATCTTTTGATTTCCCATCAAATTTTGAGAGGTTGGAAAGTAATGTTTAGGAAATGTTGTATGATAGGTGTAGTAAGTTCAGATGATTTTTATCATTATTTATATTGTAAAACCTTAACATATATAAAGGATATTCTAAAGAGAGCTTAAAGTATTTGTTAACTTTGTTTAGTAACTTTTCATATGAGAATAACACGTTCCCTCATGAAATCTACGAAGCTAAATATATGTCGCGTTTCATTGGCATGAGTTATGGGAAGATAATTGTTTTTAATAAAGATTGCATTTTATATTAAAATGTTTGTCCTTCATTAAATATGTGTCCTATATATAATGTTATGTTCTATAAGGAAAAAAAACACAAAATAATATACCCAAAGTTTAAGAGTATATTTTGATAATGTCAAGATTTACGAGCATGTATAAGAATGTTGAAGGAGTAAAACACTTAATGATAATCTTTTAAATAGATTGAAAATGGTTAGAAATATTTATGTAAAATGTTAATAAATCAAATGCGTTGAACTGTCTTTTTTTTTTAGGCAAAAAGTAACTGAGATATCATCTTAGTTTTCTTACTAAGAGTTTCTTCCCCAAAATGCAACAAGGAATTGTGTATAAAATAATGTGCATTCTAAGACATGCAATGAAGTTAAAGCTAGTAGGAAACCTTATTTATAATTGTGAAAAGCTTTCGGTTAAAGAATTAAATATTTCGCACTAATTTTCTTCTGATATCTATATATTGATATATTGTTCAATGATTAGGGAATTTGTATTCAACTAATATATCTTGTTGTGTATAAGAAATGGTGAAAACTGAGTTCTAGAGTGATATGTGGATATATGATATTGAGTCCTTAGCAACCACTTTTGCTAAGTTTGACAGATAAGGTAGCTTTATCTTGAAAAAGAGTTTGTCTTGGAACTTTCTAAAACGAAGATATGAGACTCATCTTGTGAACAATTATAATAGAGCAAAGATGAAGCTCTAGTCAGAGATGTATCATTTTTAAAAATAAAAAAAAAACTTTGTAAAATCGTCATTGATTCATGACGACTATTTTTAAATGAATTAAAATAATAAAAATCAGAGAAAAAAATGTTTTTTAAAAACTAAACAAGACCTAAATTATTTTATTTGTTTTTTTTTAAATGACAGTGGGTGAACATAGAAGTTCTTAGCCAATACTATTTTGTTGATGTCTGCATTTAAGCATTTTCAATCATTCTTCCATCCACAAATTTGTATTTAGATTTTCAGAATTGTAGTGCATCTACTAATGAAAAGTTTCTCTCAACAAAGCTTATTACTTTCTTATGGAAAGAATCATTAACAAGAGGAATGATTCTAAATTGTTTAAATTTATTAAGAAGAGGAAGGAATGCAACATGAAACCTGATTTTCTTTCTGAAATAGATAATTCTGTACAGATGATTAGTAAAGAACCACCTCCCATAGGTAATCACAAGCTTAATGTATATGGTGCTCAAAGCAAAAGAAATGGTTTCAAAACATGGAATTGGTAGCTGATATATTCCTAGGTTGTTATGTCCAAGGTTTCTTTCAAATTCTTCGCTCTATCAATTCTTAGGTTCCTTAGATATGAAGTTTAGTTCATAATGTATGTTTTGGTTTGACATCTTCTGCTTGATTATGTCCTCTTTGAGAAATAATCAAACCTAAATAATCAAACCTTGTTCCAATTGTTATTGTTAATAGTTCTTCAACGATCTTTAATCTCATAGCTCTTTCAAAGAGGTTATTAGATCTCTATACCTAATGAAAAATTTATGAGAATTTGTGATTGACCAAAACAACATATTGCGTTTGCCGGGAGTCGAACCCGGGTCTATTGCTTGGAAGGCAATTATCCTAACCGTTGGACTACAAACGCTTGTCCGTTTGTTAAAAAAAACCGAAAGATGTATTCTTCTTTTTAAAGTAGAAAATAAACTTCTTATTGTGATAAATGATTTAAACAATTTATAGTATAATTTTGTTAAAATAAATAAAAATCATTTCACAATTTATTTCAAGAGCTGATGTATCCTTCTTTTCAAACATCAAAAAACTAACCTTTACAATCCTTAAATATCTCGTTCTTTGTCTTTGTTCCTCTTTTTATTAATTTCTTTCTTTGTATTTGTGATTTGTTGTCGATGGATTTCATGTGTTATTCATATATAAGAACATGAAGATGGATTGAAAGAGTTCATTAATTTTTTGTTGATCATGAATAGAAAAGTAGGTATGTTGATGCCGTATGCTTTTAATTAGAGTGATGACTTACAAATAAAACTTGATATATTGCACACAAGAAAAAAACTAAATCCAACAAAACAAATACATATATACCTAATGATTACAAAACGATTTGAATGAATTTGATCGTTTCAAATAGTTTTTGAATGTAATTGAAATGGATCTATTGATTTCCCATCAAATTTTTAGAGGTTGGAAAGTAATGTTTAGGAAATGTTGTATGATAGGTGTAGTAAGTTCAGATGATTTTTATCATTATTTATATTGTAAAACCTTAACATATATAAAGGATATTCTAAAGAGAGCTTAAAGTATTTGTTAACTTTGTTTAGTAATTTTTCATATGAGAATAACACATTCCCTCGTGAAATCTACAAAGCTAAATATATGTCGCGTTTCATTGGCATGAGTTATGGGAAGATAATTGTTTTTAATAAAGATTGCATTTTATATTAAAATGTTTGTCCTTCATTAAATATGTGTCCTATATATAATGTTATGTTCTATAAGAAAAAAAAACACAAAATAGTATACCCAAAGTTTAAGAGTATTTTTTGATAATGTCAAGATTTACGAGCATGTATAAGAATGTTGAAGGAGTAAAACACTTAATGATAATCTTTTAAATAGATTGAAAATGGTTAGAAATATTTATGTAAAATGTTAATAAATCAAATGCGTTGAACTGTCTTTTTTTTTTAGGCAAGAAGTAACTGAGATATCATCTTAGTTTACTTACTAAGAGTTTCTTCCCCAAAATGCAACAAGGAATTGTGTGTAAAATTATGTGCATTCTAAGACATGCACGGAAGTTAAAGCTAGTAGGAAACCTTATTTATAATTGTGAAAAGCTTTCGGTTAAAGAATTAAATATTTCGCACTAATTTTCTTCTGATATCTATATATTGATATATTGTTCAATGATTAGGGAATTTTTATTCAACTAATATATCTTGTTGTGTATAAGAAATGGTGAAAACTGAGTTCTAGAGTGATATGTGGATATATGATATTGAGTCCTTAGCAACCACTTTCGCTAAGTTTGACAGATAAGGTAGCTTTATCTTGAAAAAGAGTTTGTCTTGGAACTTTCTAAAACGAAGATATGAGACTCATCTTGTGAACAATTATAATAGAGCAAAGATGAAGCTCTAGTCAGAGATGTATCATTTTTAAAAATAAAAAAAAAAACTTTGTAAAATCGTAATTGATTCATGACGACTATTTTTAAATGAATTAAAATAATAAAAATCAGAGAAAAAAATGTTTTTTAAAAACTAAACAAGACCTAAATTATTTTATTTGTTTTTTTTTAAATGACAGTGGGTGAACATAGAAGTTCTTAGCCAATACTATTTTGTTGATGTCTGCATTTAAGCATTTTCAATCATTCTTCCATCCACAAATTTGTATTTAGATTTTCAGAATTGTAGTGCATCTACTAATGAAAAGTTTCTCTCAACAAAGCTTATTACTTTCTTATGGAAAGAATCATTAACAAGAGGAATGATTCTAAATTGTTTAAATTTATTAAGAAGAGGAAGGAATGCAACATGAAACCTGATTTTCTTTCTGAAATAGATAATTCTGTACAGATGATTAGTAAAGAACCACCTCCCATAGGTAATCACAAGCTTAATGTATATGGTGCTCAAAGCAAAAGAAATGGTTTCAAAACATGGAATTGGTAGCTGATATATTCCTAGGTTGTTATGTCCAAGGTTTCTTTCAAATTCTTCGCTCTATCAATTCTTAGGTTCCTTAGATATGAAGTTTAGTTCATAATGTATGTTTTGGTTTGACATCTTCTGCTTGATTATGTCCTCTTTGAGAAATAATCAAACCTAAATAATCAAACCTTGTTCCAATTGTTATTGTTAATAGTTCTTCAACGATCTTTAATCTCATAGCTCTTTCAAAGAGGTTATTAGATCTCTATACCTAATGAAAAATTTATGAGAATTTGTGATTGACCAAAACAACATATTGCGTTTGCCGGGAGTCGAACCCGGGTCTATTGCTTGGAAGGCAATTATCCTAACCGTTGGACTACAAACGCTTGTCCGTTTGTTAAAAAAAACTGAAAGATGTATTCTTCTTTTTAAAGTAGAAAATAAACTTCTTATTGTGATAAATGATTTAAACAATTTATAGTATAATTTTGTTAAAATAAATAAAAATCATTTCACAATTTATTTCAAGAGCTGATGTATCCTTCTTTTCAAACATCAAAAAACTAACCTTTACAATCCTTAAATATCTCGTTCTTTGTCTTTGTTCCTCTTTTTATTAATTTCTTTCTTTGTATTTGTGATTTGTTGTCGATGGATTTCATGTGTTATTCATATATAAGAACATGAAGATGGATTGAAAGAGTTCATTAATTTTTTGTTGATCATGAATAGAAAAGTAGGTATGTTGATGCCGTATGCTTTTAATTAGAGTGATGACTTACAAATAAAACTTGATATATTGCACACAAGAAAAAAACTAAATCCAACAAAACAAATACATATATACCTAATGATTACAAAACGATTTGAATGAATTTGATCGTTTCAAATAGTTTTTGAATGTAATTGAAATGGATCTATTGATTTCCCATCAAATTTTTAGAGGTTGGAAAGTAATGTTTAGGAAATGTTGTATGATAGGTGTAGTAAGTTCAGATGATTTTTATCATTATTTATATTGTAAAACCTTAACATATATAAAGGATATTCTAAAGAGAGCTTAAAGTATTTGTTAACTTTGTTTAGTAATTTTTCATATGAGAATAACACATTCCCTCGTGAAATCTACAAAGCTAAATATATGTCGCGTTTCATTGGCATGAGTTATGGGAAGATAATTGTTTTTAATAAAGATTGCATTTTATATTAAAATGTTTGTCCTTCATTAAATATGTGTCCTATATATAATGTTATGTTCTATAAGAAAAAAAAACACAAAATAGTATACCCAAAGTTTAAGAGTATTTTTTGATAATGTCAAGATTTACGAGCATGTATAAGAATGTTGAAGGAGTAAAACACTTAATGATAATCTTTTAAATAGATTGAAAATGGTTAGAAATATTTATGTAAAATGTTAATAAATCAAATGCGTTGAACTGTCTTTTTTTTTTAGGCAAGAAGTAACTGAGATATCATCTTAGTTTACTTACTAAGAGTTTCTTCCCCAAAATGCAACAAGGAATTGTGTGTAAAATTATGTGCATTCTAAGACATGCACGGAAGTTAAAGCTAGTAGGAAACCTTATTTATAATTGTGAAAAGCTTTCGGTTAAAGAATTAAATATTTCGCACTAATTTTCTTCTGATATCTATATATTGATATATTGTTCAATGATTAGGGAATTTTTATTCAACTAATATATCTTGTTGTGTATAAGAAATGGTGAAAACTGAGTTCTAGAGTGATATGTGGATATATGATATTGAGTCCTTAGCAACCACTTTCGCTAAGTTTGACAGATAAGGTAGCTTTATCTTGAAAAAGAGTTTGTCTTGGAACTTTCTAAAACGAAGATATGAGACTCATCTTGTGAACAATTATAATAGAGCAAAGATGAAGCTCTAGTCAGAGATGTATCATTTTTAAAAATAAAAAAAAAACTTTGTAAAATCGTAATTGATTCATGACGACTATTTTTAAATGAATTAAAATAATAAAAATCAGAGAAAAAAATGTTTTTTAAAAACTAAACAAGACCTAAATTATTTTATTTGTTTTTTTTTAAATGACAGTGGGTGAACATAGAAGTTCTTAGCCAATACTATTTTGTTGATGTCTGCATTTAAGCATTTTCAATCATTCTTCCATCCACAAATTTGTATTTAGATTTTCAGAATTGTAGTGCATCTACTAATGAAAAGTTTCTCTCAACAAAGCTTATTACTTTCTTATGGAAAGAATCATTAACAAGAGGAATGATTCTAAATTGTTTAAATTTATTAAGAAGAGGAAGGAATGCAACATGAAACCTGATTTTCTTTCTGAAATAGATAATTCTGTACAGATGATTAGTAAAGAACCACCTCCCATAGGTAATCACAAGCTTAATGTATATGGTGCTCAAAGCAAAAGAAATGGTTTCAAAACATGGAATTGGTAGCTGATATATTCCTAGGTTGTTATGTCCAAGGTTTCTTTCAAATTCTTCGCTCTATCAATTCTTAGGTTCCTTAGATATGAAGTTTAGTTCATAATGTATGTTTTGGTTTGACATCTTTTGCTTGATTATGTCCTCTTTGAGAAATAATCAAACCTTGTTCCAATTGTTATTGTTAATAGTTCTTAGCCAATACTATTTTGTTGATGTCTGCATTTAAGCATTTTCAATCATTCTTCCATCCACAAATTTGTATTTAGATTTTCAGAATTGTAGTGCATCTACTAATGAAAAGTTTCTCTCAACAAAGCTTATTACTTTCTTATGGAAAGAATCATTAACAAGAGGAATGATTCTAAATTGTTTAAATTTATTAAGAAGAGGAAGGAATGCAACATGAAACCTGATTTTCTTTCTGAAATAGATAATTCTGTACAGATGATTAGTAAAGAACCACCTCCCATAGGTAATCACAAGCTTAATGTATATGGTGCTCAAAGCAAAAGAAATGGTTTCAAAACATGGAATTGGTAGCTGATATATTCCTAGGTTGTTATGTCCAAGGTTTCTTTCAAATTCTTCGCTCTATCAATTCTTAGGTTCCTTAGATATGAAGTTTAGTTCATAATGTATGTTTTGGTTTGACATCTTTTGCTTGATTATGTCCTCTTTGAGAAATAATCAAACCTTGTTCCAATTGTTATTGTTAATAGTTCTTCAACGATCTTTAATCTCATAGCTCTTTCAAAGAGGTTATTAGATCTCTATACCTAATGAAAAATTTATGAGAATTTGTGATTGACCAAAACAACATATTGCGTTTGCCGGGAGTCGAACCCGGGTCTATTGCTTGGAAGGCAATTATCCTAACCGTTGGACTACAAACGCTTGTCCGTTTGTTAAAAAAAACCGAAAGATGTATTCTTATTTTTAAAGTAGAAAATAAACTTCTTATTGTGATAAATGATTTAAACAATTTATAGTATAATTTTGTTAAAATAAATAAAAATCATTTCACAATTTATTTCAAGAGCTGATGTATCCTTCTTTTCAAACATCAAAAAACTAACCTTTACAATCCTTAATTATCTCGTTCTTTGTCTTTGTTCCTCTTTTTATTAATTTCTTTCTTTGTATTTGTGATTTGTTGTCGATGGATTTCATGTGTTATTCATATATAAGAACATGAAGATGGATTGAAAGAGTTCATTAATTTTTTGTTGATCATGAATAGAAAAGTAGGTATGTTGATGCCGTATGCTTTTAATTAGAGTGATGACTTACAAATAAAACTTGATATATTGCACACAAGAAAAAAACTAAATCCAACAAAACAAATACATATATACCTAATGATTACAAAACGATTTGAATGAATTTGATCGTTTCAAATAGTTTTTGAATGTAATTGAAATGGATCTATTGATTTCCCATCAAATTTTTAGAGGTTGGAAAGTAATGTTTAGGAAATGTTGTATGATAGGTGTAGTAAGTTCAGATGATTTTTATCATTATTTATATTGTAAAACCTTAACATATATAAAGGATATTCTAAAGAGAGCTTAAAGTATTTGTTAACTTTGTTTAGTAATTTTTCATATGAGAATAACACATTCCCTCGTGAAATCTACAAAGCTAAATATATGTCGCGTTTCATTGGCATGAGTTATGGGAAGATAATTGTTTTTAATAAAGATTGCATTTTATATTAAAATGTTTGTCCTTCATTAAATATGTGTCCTATATATAAAGTTATGTTCTATAAGAAAAAAAAACACAAAATAATATACCCAAAGTTTAAGAGTATTTTTTGATAATGTCAAGATTTACGAGCATGTATAAGAATGTTGAAGGAGTAAAACACTTAATGATAATCTTTTAAATAGATTGAAAATGGTTAGAAATATTTATGTAAAATGTTAATAAATCAAATGCGTTGAACTGTCTTTTTTTTTTAGGCAAGAAGTAACTGAGATATCATCTTAGTTTACTTACTAAGAGTTTCTTCCCCAAAATGCAACAAGGAATTGTGTGTAAAATTATGTGCATTCTAAGACATGCACGGAAGTTAAAGCTAGTAGGAAACCTTATTTATAATTGTGAAAAGCTTTCGGTTAAAGAATTAAATATTTCGCACTAATTTTCTTCTGATATCTATATATTGATATATTGTTCAATGATTAGGGAATTTGTATTCAACTAATATATCTTGTTGTGTATAAGAAATGGTGAAAACTGAGTTCTAGAGTGATATGTGGATATATGATATTGAGTCCTTAGCAACCACTTTCGCTAAGTTTGACAGATAAGGTAGCTTTATCTTGAAAAAGAGTTTGTCTTGGAACTTTCTAAAACGAAGATATGAGACTCATCTTGTGAACAATTATAATAGAGCAAAGATGAAGTTCTAGTCAGAGATGTATCATTTTTAAAAAAAAAAAAAAAAACTTTGTAAAATCGTCATTGATTCATGACGACTATTTTTAAATGAATTAAAATAATAAAAATAAGAGAAAAAAATATTTTTTAAAAACTAAACAAGACCTAAATTATTTTATTTGTTTTTTTTTTAAATGACAGTGGGTGAACATAGAAGTTCTTAGCCAATACTATTTTGTTGATGTCTGCATTTAAGCATTTTCAATCATTCTTCCATCCACAAATTTGTATTTAGATTTTCAGAATTGTAGTGCATCTACTAATGAAAAGTTTCTCTCAACAAAGCTTATTACTTTCTTATGGAAAGAATCATTAACAAGAGGAATGATTCTAAATTGTTTAAATTTATTAAGAAGAGGAAGGAATGCAACATGAAACCTGATTTTCTTTCTGAAATAGATAATTTTGTACAGATGATTAGTAAAGAACCACCTCCCATAGGTAATCACAAGCTTAATGTATATGGTGGTCAAAGCAAAAGAAATGGTTTCAAAACATGGAATTGGTAGCTGATATATTCCTAGGTTGTTATGTCCAAGGTTTCTTTCAAATTCTTTGCTCTATCAATTCTTAGGTTCCTTAGATATGAAGTTTAGTTCATAATGTATGTTTTGGTTTGACATCTTCTGCTTGATTATGTCCTCTTTGAGAAATAATCAAACCTTGTTCCAATTGTTATTGTTAATAGTTCTTCAACGATCTTTAATCTCATAGCTCTTTCAAAGAGGTTATTAGATCTCTATACCTAATGAAAAATTTATGAGAATTTGTGATTGACCAAAACAACATATTGCGTTTGCCAGGAGTCGAACCCGGGTCTATTGCTTGGAAGGCAATTATCCTAACCGTTGGACTACAAACGCTTGTCCGTTTGTTAAAAAAAAACTGAAAGATGTATTCTTCTTTTTAAAGTAGAAAATCAACTTCTTATTGTGATAAATTATTTAATCAATTTATAGTATAATTTTTTTAAAATAAATAAAAATCATTTCACAATTTATTTCAAGAGCTGATGTATCCTTCTTTTCAAACATCAAAAAACTAACCTTTACAATCCTTAATTATCTCGTTCTTTGTCTTTGTTCCTCTTTTTATTAATTTCTTTCTTTGTATTTGTGATTTTGTTGTCGATGGATTTCATGTGTTATTCATATATAAGAACATGAAGATGGATTGAAAGAGTTCATTAATTTTTTGTTGATCATGAATAGAAAAGTAGGTATGTTGATGCCGTATGCTTTTAATTAGAGTGATGACTTACAAATAAAACTTGATATACTGCACACAAGAAAAAAACTAAATCCAACAAAACAAATACATATATACCTAATGATTACAAAACGATTTGAATGAATTTGATCGTTTCAAATAGTTTTTGAATGTAATTGAAATGGATCTTTTGATTTCCCATCAAATTTTGAGAGGTTGGAAAGTAATGTTTAGGAAATGTTGTATGATAGGTGTAGTAAGTTCAGATGATTTTTATCATTATTTATATTGTAAAACCTTAACATATATAAAGGATATTCTAAAGAGAGCTTAAAGTATTTGTTAACTTTGTTTAGTAATTTTTCATATGAGAATAACACATTCCCTCGTGAAATCTACAAAGCTAAATATATGTCGCGTTTCATTGGCATGAGTTATGGGAAGATAATTGTTTTTAATAAAGATTGCATTTTATATTAAAATGTTTGTCCTTCATTAAATATGTGTCCTATATATAATGTTATGTTCTATAAGAAAAAAAAACACAAAATAATATACCCAAAGTTTAAGAGTATTTTTTGATAATGTCAAGATTTACGAGCATGTATAAGAATGTTGAAGGAGTAAAACACTTAATGATAATCTTTTAAATAGATTGAAAATGGTTAGAAATATTTATGTAAAATGTTAATAAATCAAATGCGTTGAACTGTCTTTTTTTTTTAGGCAAGAAGTAACTGAGATATCATCTTAGTTTACTTACTAAGAGTTTCTTCCCCAAAATGCAACAAGGAATTGTGTGTAAAATTATGTGCATTCTAAGACATGCACGGAAGTTAAAGCTAGTAGGAAACCTTATTTATAATTGTGAAAAGCTTTCGGTTAAAGAATTAAATATTTCGCACTAATTTTCTTCTGATATCTATATATTGATATATTGTTCAATAATTAGGGAATTTGTATTCAACTAATATATCTTGTTGTGTATAAGAAATGGTGAAAACTGAGTTCTAGAGTGATATGTGGATATATGATATTGAGTCCTTAGCAACCACTTTCGCTAAGTTTGACAGATAAGGTAGCTTTATCTTGAAAAAGAGTTTGTCTTGGAACTTTCTAAAACGAAGATATGAGACTCATCTTGTGAACAATTATAATAGAGCAAAGATGAAGTTCTAGTCAGAGATGTATCATTTTAAAAAAAAAAAAAAAACTTTGTAAAATTGTCATTGATTCATGACGACTATTTTTAAATGAATTAAAATAAGATAAAAAAATATTTTTTAAAAACTAAACAAGACCTAAATTATTTTATTTGTTTTTTTTTAAATGACAGTGGGTGAACATAGAAGTTCTTAGCCAATACTATTTTGTTGATGTCTGCATTTAAGCATTTTCAATCATTCTTCCATCCACAAATTTGTATTTAGATTTTCAGAATTGTAGTGCATCTACTAATGAAAAGTTTCTCTCAACAAAGCTTATTACTTTCTTATGGAAAGAATCATTAACAAGAGGAATGATTCTAAATTGTTTAAATTTATTAAGAAGAGGAAGGAATGCAACATGAAACCTGATTTTCTTTCTGAAATAGATAATTCTGTACAGATGATTAGTAAAGAACCACCTCCCATAGGTAATCACAAGCTTAATGTATATGGTGCTCAAAGCAAAAGAAATGGTTTCAAAACATGGAATTGGTAGCTGATATATTCCTAGGTTGTTATGTCCAAGGTTTCTTTCAAATTCTTCGCTCTATCAATTCTTAGGTTCCTTAGATATGAAGTTTAGTTCATAATGTATGTTTTGGTTTGACATCTTCTGCTTGATTATGTCCTCTTTGAGAAATAATCAAACCTTGTTCCAATTGTTATTGTTAATAGTTCTTCAACGATCTTTAATCTCATAGCTCTTTCAAAGAGGTTATTAGATCTCTATACCTAATGAAAAATTTATGAGAATTTGTGATTGACCAAAACAACATATTGCGTTTGCCGGGAGTCGAACCCGGGTCTATTGCTTGGAAGGCAATTATCCTAACCGTTGGACTACAAACGCTTGTCCGTTTGTTAAAAAAAAAAACTGAAAGATGTATTCTTCTTTTTAAAGTAGAAAATCAACTTCTTATTGTGATAAATGATTTAATCAATTTATAGTATAATTTTGTTAAAATAAATAAAAATCATTTCACAATTTATTTCAAGAGCTGATGTATCCTTCTTTTCAAACATCAAAAAACTAACCTTTACAATCCTTAATTATCTCGTTCTTTGTCTTTGTTCCTCTTTTTATTAATTTCTTTCTTTGTATTTGTGATTTGTTGTCGATGGATTTCATGTGTTATTCATATATAAGAACATGAAGATGGATTGAAGGAGTTCATTAATTTTTTGTTGATCATGAATAGAAAAGTAGGTATGTTGATGCCGTATGCTTTTAATTAGAGTGATGACTTACAAATAAAACTTGATATACTGCACACAAGAAAAAAACTAAATCCAACAAAACAAATACATATATACCTAATGATTACAAAACGATTTGAATGAATTTGATCGTTTCAAATAGTTTTTGAATGTAATTGAAATGGATCTTTTGATTTCCCATCAAATTTTGCGAGGTTGGAAAGTAATGTTTAGGAAATGTTGTATGATAGGTGTAGTAAGTTCAGATGATTTTTATCATTATTTATATTGTAAAACCTTAACATATATAAAGGATATTCTAAAGAGAGCTTAAAGTATTTGTTAACTTTGTTTAGTAATTTTTCATATGAGAATAACACATTCCCTCGTGAAATCTACAAAGCTAAATATATGTCGCGTTTCATTGGCATGAGTCATGGGAAGATAATTGTTTTTAATAAAGATTGCATTTTATATTAAAATGTTTGTCCTTCATTAAATATGTGTCCTATATATAATGTTATGTTCTATAACAAAAAAAACACAAAATAATATACCCAAAGTTTAAGAGTATTTTTTGATAATGTCAAGATTTACGAGCATGTATAAGAATGTTGAAGGAGTAAAACACTTAATGATAATCTTCTAAATAGATTGAAAATAGTTAGAAATATTTATGTAAAATGTTAATAAATCAAATGCGTTGAACTGTCTTTTTTTTTTAGGCAAGAAGTAACTGAGATATCATCTTAGTTTACTTACTAAGAGTTTCTTCCCCAAAATGCAACAAGGAATTGTGTGTAAAATTATGTGCATTCTAAGACATGCACGGAAGTTAAAGCTAGTAGGAAACCTTATTTATAATTGTGAAAAGCTTTCGGTTTAAGAATTAAATATTTCGCACTAATTTTCTTCTGATATCTATATATTGATATATTGTTCAATGATTTGGGAATTTGTATTCAACTAATATATCTTGTTGTGTATAAGAAATGGTGAAAACTGAGTTCTAGAATGATATGTGGATATATGATATTGAGTCCTTAGCAACCACTTTCGCTAAGTTTGACAGATAAGGTAGCTTTATCTTGAAAAAGAGTTTGTCTTGGAACTTTCTAAAACGAAGATATGAGACTCATCTTGTGAACAATTATAATAGAGCAAAGATGAAGTTCTAGTAAGAGATGTATCATTTTTAAAAATAAAAAAAACTTTGTAAAATCGTCATTGATTCATGACGACTATTTTTAAATGAATTAAAATAATAAAAATAAGAGAAAAAAATATTTTTTAAAAACTAAACAAGACCTAAATTATTTTATTTGTTTTTTTTTAAATGACAGTGGGTGAACATAGAAGTTCTTAGCCAATACTATTTTGTTGATGTCTGCATTTAAGCATTTTCAATCATTCTTCCATCCACAAATTTGTATTTAGATTTTCAGAGTTGTAGTGCATCTACTAATGAAAAGTTTCTCTCAACAAAGCTTATTACTTTCTTATGGAAAGAATCATTAACAAGAGGAATGATTCTAAATTGTTTAAATTTATTAAGAAGAGGAAGGAATGCAACATGAAACCTGATTTTCTTTCTGAAATAGATAATTCTATACATATGATTAGTAAAGAACCACCTCCCATAGGTAATCACAAGCTTAATGTATATGGTGCTCAAAGCAAAAGAAATGGTTTCAAAACATGGAATTGGTAGCTGATATATTCCTAGGTTGTTATGTCCAAGGTTTCTTTCAAATTCTTCGCTTGCGGAGTCGAACCCGGGTCTATTGCTTGGAAGGCAATTATCCTAACCGTTGGACTACAAACGCTTGTCCATTTGTTAAAAAAAACCGAAAGATGTATTCTTATTTTTAAAGTAGAAAATCAACTTCTTATTGTGATAAATGATTTAAACAATTTATAGTATAATTTTGTTAAAATAAATAAAAATCATTTCACAATTTATTTCAAGAGCTGATGTATCCTTCTTTTCAAACATCAAAAAACTAACCTTTACAATCCTTAATTATCTCATTCTTTGTCTTTGTTCCTCTTTTTATTAATTTCTTTCTTTGTATTTGTGATTTGTTGTCGATGGATTTCATGTGTTATTCATATATAAGAACATGAAGATGGATTGAAAGAGTTCATTAATTTTTTGTTGATCATGAATAGAAAAGTAGGTATGTTGATGCCGTATGCTTTTAATTAGAGTGATGACTTACAAATAAAACTTGAT
Organism: Lathyrus sativus; assembly: GCA_963859935.3. Taxonomy (NCBI): domain Eukaryota; kingdom Viridiplantae; phylum Streptophyta; class Magnoliopsida; order Fabales; family Fabaceae; genus Lathyrus; species Lathyrus sativus. The sequence continues at coordinate 587,624,124 of OZ012735.1, forward strand.
ATACTGCACACAAGAAAAAAACTAAATCCAACAAAACAAATACATATATACCTAATGATTACAAAACGATTTGAATGAATTTGATCGTTTCAAATAGTTTTTGAATGTAATTGAAATGGATCTTTTGATTTCCCATCAAATTTTGAGAGGTTGGAAAGTAATGTTTAGGAAATGTTGTATGATAGGTGTAGTAAGTTCAGATGATTTTTATCATTATTTATATTGTAAAACCTTAACATATATAAAGGATATTCTAAAGAGAGCTTAAAGTATTTGTTAACTTTGTTTAGTAATTTTTCATATGAGAATAACACATTCCCTCGTGATATCTACAAAGCTAAATATATGTCGCGTTTCATTGGCATGAGTTATGGGAAGATAATTGTTTTTAATAAAGATTGCATTTTATATTAAAATGTTTGTCCTTCATTAAATATGTGTCCTATATATAATGTTACGTTCTATAAGAAAAAAAAACACAAAATAATATACCCAAAGTTTAAGAGTATTTTTTGATAATGTCAAGATTTACGAGCATGTATAAGAATTTTGAAGGAGTAAAACACTTAATGATAATCTTTTAAATAGATTGAAAATGGTTAGTAATATTTATGTAAAATGTTAATAAATCAAATGCGTTGAACTGTCTTTTTTTTTTAGGCAAGAAGTAACTGAGATATCATCTTAGTTTACTTACTAAGAGTTTCTTCCCCAAAATGCAACAAGGAATTGTGTGTAAAATTATGTGAATTCTAAGACATGCACGAAAGTTAAAGCTAGTAGGAAACCTTATTTATAATTGTGAAAAGCTTTCGGTTAAAGAATTAAATATTTCGCACTAATTTTCTTCTGATATCTATATATTGATATATTGTTCAATGATTAGGGAATTTGTATTCAACTAATATATCTTGTTGTGTATAAGAAATGGTGAAAACTGAGTTCTAGAGTGATATGTGGATTTATGATATTGAGTCCTTAGCAACCACTTTCGCTAAGTTTGACAGATAAGGTAGCTTTATCTTGAAAAAGAGTTTGTCTTGGAACTTTCTAAAACGAAGATATGAGACTCATCTTGTGAACAATTATAATAGAGCAAAGATGAAGTTCTAGTCAGAGATGTATCATTTTTTAAAAATAAAGAAAAAAAAACTTTGTCAAATTGTCATTGATTCATGACGACTATTTTTAAATGAATTAAAATAATAAAAATAAGAGAAAAAAATATTTTTTAAAAACTAAACAAGACCTAAATTATTTTATTTGTTTTTTTTAAATGACGGTGGGTGAACATAGAAGTTCTTAGCCAATATTATTTTGCTGATGTCTGCATTTAAGCATTTTCAATCATTCTTCCATCCACAAATTTGTATTTAGATTTTCATAATTGTAGTGCATCTACTAATGAAAAGTTTCTCTCAACAAAGCTTATTACTTTCTTATGGAAAGAATTATTAACAAGAGGAATGATTCTAAATTGTTTAAATTTATTAAGAAGAGGAAGGAATGCAACATGAAACCTGATTTTCTTTCTGAAATAGATAATTCTGTACAGATAATTAGTAAAGAACCACCTCCCGTAGGTAATCACAAGCTTAATGTATATGGTGCTCAAAGCAAAAGAAATGGTTTCAAAACATGGAATTGGTAGCTGATATATTCCTAGGTTGTTATGTCCAAGGTTTCTTTCAAATTCTTCGTTCTATCAATTCTTAGGTTCCTTAGATATGAAGTTTAGTTCATAATGTATGTTTTGGTTTGACATCTTCTGCTTGATTATGTCCTCTTTGAGAAATAATCAAACCTTGTTCCAATTGTTATTGTTAATATTTGTGATTGACCAAAACAACATATTGCGTTTGCCGGGAGTCGAACCCGGGTCTATTGCTTGGAAGGCAATTATCCTAACCGTTGGACTACAAACGCTTGTCCGTTTGTTAAAAAAAACCGAAAGATGTATTCTGCTTTTTAAAGTAGAAAATCAACTTCTTATTGTGATAAATGATTTAAACAATTTATAGTATAATTTTGTTAAAATAAATAAAAATCATTTCACAATTTATTTCAAGAGCTGATGTATCCTTCTTTTCAAACATCAAAAAACTAACCTTTACAATCCTTAATCATCTCGTTCTTTGTCTTTGTTCCTCTTTTTATTAATTTCTTTCTTTGTATTTGTGATTTGTTGTCGATGGATTTCATGTGTTATTCATATATAAGAACATGAAGATGGATTGAAAGAGTTCATTAATTTTTTGTTGATCATGAATAGAAAAGTAGGTATGTTGATGTCGTATGCTTTTAATTAGAGTGATGACTTACAAATAAAACTTGATATACTGCACACAAGAAAATAAACTTAATCCAACAAAACAAATACATATATACCTAATGATTACAAAACGATTTGAATGAATTTGATCGTTTCAAATAGTTTTTGAATGTAATTGAAATGGATCTTTTGATTTCCCATCAAATTTTGAGAGGTTGGAAAGTAATGTTTAGGAAATGTTTTATGATAGGTGTCGTAAGTTCAGATGATTTTTATCATTATTTATATTGTAAAACCTTAACATATATAAAGGATATTCTAAAGAGAGCTTAAAGTATTTGTTAACTTTGTTTAGTAATTTTTCATATGAGAATAACACATTCCCTCGTGAAATCTACGAAGCTAAATATATGTCGCGTTTCATTGGCATGAGTTATGGGAAGATAATTGTTTTTAATAAAGATTGCATTTTATATTAAAATGTTTGTCCTTCATTAAATATGTGTCCTATATATAATGTTATGTTCTATAAGGAAATAAAACACAAAATAATATACCCAAAGTTTAAGAGTATTTTTTGATAATTTCAAGATTTACGAGCATGTATAAGAATGTTGAAGGAGTAAAACACTTAATGATAATCTTTTAAATAGATTGAAAATGGTTAGAAATATTTATGTAAAATGTTAATAAATCAAATGCATTGAACTGTCTTTTTTTTTTTAGGCAAGAAGTAACTGAGATATCATCTTAGTTTACTTACTAAGAGTTTCTTCCCCAAAATGCAACAAGGAATTGTGTGTAAAATTATGTGCATTCTAAGACATGCACGGAAGTTAAAGCTAGTAGGAAACCTTATTTATAATTGTGAAAAGCTTTGGGTTAAAGAATTAAATATTTCGCACTAATTTTCTTCTGATATCTATATATTGATATATTGTTCAATGATTAGGGAATTTGTATTCAACTAATATATCTTGTTGTGTATAAGAAATGGTGAAAACTGAGTTCTAGAGTGATATGTGGATATATGATATTGAGTCCTTAGCAACCACTTTCGCTAAGTTTGACAGATAAGGTAGCTTTATCTTGAAAAAGAGTTTGTCTTGGAACTTTCTAAAACGGAGATATGAGACTCATCTTGTGAACAATTATAATAGAGCAAAGATGAAGTTCTAGTCAGAGATGTATCATTTTTAAAAAAAAAAAAAAACTTTGTAAAATCCTCATTGATTCATGACGACTATTTTTAAATGAATTAAAATAATAAAAATAAGAGAAAAAAATATTTTTTAAAAACTAAACAAGACCTAAATTATTTTATTTGTTTTTTTTAATGACAGTGGGTGAACATAGAAGTTCTTAGCCAATACTATTTTGTTGATGTCTGCATTTAAGCATTTTCAATCATTCTTCCATCCACAAATTTGTATTTAGATTTTCAGAATTGTAGTGCATCTACTAATGAAAAGTTTCTCTCAACAAAGCTTATTACTTTATTATGGAAAGAATCATTAACAAGAGGAATGATTTTAAATTGTTTAAATATATTAAGAAAAGGAAGGAATGCAACATGAAACCTGATTTTCTTTCTGAAATAGATAATTCTATACAGATGATTAGTAAAGAACCACCTCCCATAGGTAATCACAAGCTTAATGTATATGGTGCTCAAAGCAAAAGAAATGGTTTCAAAACATGGAATTGGTAGCTGATATATTCCTAGGTTGTTATGTCCAAGGTTTCTTTCAAATTATTCGTTCTATCAATTCTTAGGTTCCTTAGATATGAAGTTTAGTTCATAATGTATGTTTTGGTTTGACATCTTCTGCTTGATTATGTCCTCTTTGAGAAATAATCAAACCTTGTTCCAATTGTTATTGTTAATAGTTCTTCAACTATCTTTAATCTCATAGCTCTTTCAAAGAGGTTATTAGATCTCTATACCTAATGAAAAATTTATGAGAATTTGTGATTGACCAAAACAACATATTGCGTTTGCCGGGAGTCAAACCCGTGTTTATTTCTTGGAAGGCAATTATCCTAACCGTTGGACTACAAACGCTTGCTCGTTTGTTTAAAAAAAAATGAAAGATGTATTCTTCTTTTTAAAGTAGAAAATAACCTTCATATTGTGACAAGTGATTTAAACAATTTATAGTATAGTTTTGTCAATATAAATAAAAATCATTTCACAATTTATTTCAAGAGCTGATGTATCCTTCTTTTCAAACATCAAACAACTAACCTTTACAATCCTTAATTATCTCGTTCTTTGTCTTTTTTCCTCTTTTTATTAATTTCTTTCTTTGTATTTATGATTTGTTGTCGATGGATTTCATGTGTTATTCATATATAAGAACATGAAGATGGATTGAAAGAGTTCATTAGTTTTTTGTTGATCATGAATAGAAAAGTAGGTATGTAGATGTCGTATGCTTTTAATTAGAGTGTTGACTTACAAATAAAACTTGATATACTGCACATAAGAAAAAAAACTAAATCCAACAAAACAAATACATATATACCTAATGATTACAAAACGATTTGAATGAATTTGATCGTTTCAAATAGTTTTTGAATGTAATTGAAATGGATCTTTTGATTTCCCATCAAATTTTGAGAGGTTGGAAAGTAATGTTTAGGAAATGTTGTATGATAGGTGTAGTAAGTTCAGATGATTTTTATCATTTATTTATATTGTAAAACCTTAACATATATAAAGGATATCCTAAAGAGAGCTTAAAGTATTTGTTAACTTTGTTTAGTAATTTTTCATATGAGAATAACACGTTCCCTCGTGAAATCCATGAAGCTAAATATATGTCGCGTTTCATGGGCATGAGTTATGGGAAGATAATTGTTTTTAATAAAGATTGCATTTTATATTAAAATGTTTGTCCTTCATTAAATATGTGTCCTATATATAATGTTCTGTTCTATAAGAAGAAAAACACAAAATAATTTACCCAAAGTTTAAGAGTATTTTTTGATAATGTCAAGATTTACGAGCATGTATAAGAATGTTGAAGGAGTAAAACACTTAACGATAATCTTTTAAATAGATTGAAAATGGTTAGAAATATTTATGTAAAATGTTAATAAATCAAATGCGTTGAACTGTCTTTTTTTTTAGGCAAGAAGTAACTGAGATATCATCTTAGTTTTCTTACTAAGATTTTCTTCCCCAAAATGCAACAAGGAATTGTGTGTAAAATTATGTGCATTCTAAGACATGCACGGAAGTTAAAGCTAGTAGGAAACCTTATTTATAATTGTGAAAAGCTTTCGGTTAAAGAATTAAATATTTCGTACTTATTTTCTTTCTGATATCTATATATTGATATATTGTTCAATGATTAGGGAATTTGTATTCAACTAATATATCTTGTTGTGTATAAGAAATGGTGAAAACTGAGTTCTAGAGTGATATGTGGATATATGATAATGAGTCCTTAGCAACCACTTTTGCTAAGTTTGACAGATAAGGTAGCTTTATCTTGAAAAAGAGTTTGTCTTGGAACTTTCTAAAACGAAGATATGAGACTCATCTTCTGAACATTTATAATGGAGCAAAGATTAAGTTCTAGTCAGAGATGTATCATTTGTTAAAAATAAAGAAAAAAAACTTTGTAAAATCGTCATTGATTCATGACGACTATTTTTAAATGAATTAAAATAATAAAAATAAGAGAAAAAAATATTTTTAAAAACTAAACAACACCTAAATTATTTTATTTGTTTTTCTTAAAATGACAGTGGGTGAACATAGAAGTCCTTAGCCAATACTATTTTGCTGATGTCTGCATTTAAGTATTTTCAATCATTCTTCCATCCACAAATTTGTATTTAGATTTTCAGAATTGTAGTGCATCTACTAATGAAAAGTTTCTCTCAACAAAGCTTATTACTTTCTTATGGAAAGAATCATTAACAAGAGGAATGATTCTAAATTGTTTAAATTTTTTACGAAGAGGAAGGAATGCAACATGAAACCTGATTTTCTTTCTGAAATAGATAATTCTGTACACATGATGAGTAAAGAACCACCTCCCATAGGTAATCACAAGCTTAATGTATATGGTGCTCAAAGCAAAAGAAATGGTTTCAAAACATGGAATTGGTAGCTGATATATTCCTAGGTTGTTATGTCCAAGGTTTCTTTCAAATTCTTCGTTCTATCAATTCTTAGGTTCCTTAGATATGAAGTTTAGTTCATAATGTATGTTTTGGTTGACATCTTCTGCTTGATTATTTCCTCTTTGAGAAATAATCAGACCTTGTTCCAATTGTTATTGTTAATAGTTCTTCAACGATCTTTAATCTCATAGCTCTTTCAAAGAGGTTATTAGATCTCTATACCTAATGAAAAATTTATGAGTTTACACGTTTAATTTTTTTTCTCTTTTTATAAGAGAGTAAATTTAATATAAGGAAAGGAGAATTTGTGATTGACCAAAACAACATATTGCGTTTATCGAGAGTCAAACCTGGCTCTATTGCTTGAAAGGCAATTATCCTAACCGTTGGACTACAAACGCTTGTTCATTTGTTAAAAAAAACTGAAAGATGTATTCTTCTTTTTAAAGTAGAAAATAATCTTCTTATTGTGACAAATGATTTAAACAATTTATAGTATAATTTTGTCAAAATAAATAAAAACCATTTCACAATTTATTTCAAGAGCTGATGTATCCTTCTTTTCTAACATCAAACAACTAACCTTTACAATCCTTAATTATCTCGTTCTTTGTCTTTGTTCCTCTTTTTATTAATTTCTTTCTTTGTATTTGTGATTTGTTGTCAATGGATTTCATGTGTTATTCATATATAAGAACATGAAGATGGATTGAAAGAGTTCATTAGTTTTTTGTTGATCATGAATAGAAAAGTAGGTATGTTGATGTCGTATGCTTTTAATTAGAGTGTTGACTTACAAATAAAACTTGATATACTGCACACAAGAAAAAAAACTAAATCCAACAAAACAAATACATATATACCTAATGATTACAAAACGATTTGAATGAATTTGATCGTTTCAAATAGTTTTTGAATGTAATTGAAATGGATCTTTTGATTTCCCATCAAATTTTGAGAGGTTGGAAAGTAATGTTTAGGAAATGTTGTATGATAGGTGTAGTAAGTTCAGATGATTTTTATCATTTATTTATATTGTAAAACCTTAACATATATAAAGGATATCCTAAAGAGAGCTTAAAGTATTTGTTAACTTTGTTTAGTAATTTTTAATATGAGAATAACACGTTCCCTCGTGAAATCCATGAAGCTAAATATATGTCGCGTTTCATGGGCTTGAGTTATGGGAAGATAATTGTTTTTAATAAAGATTGCATTTTATATTAAAATGTTTGTCCTTCATTAAATATGTGTCCTATATATAATGTTCTGTTCTATAAGAAGAAAAACACAAAATAATTTACCCAAAGTTTAAGAGTATTTTTTGATAATGTCAAGATTTACGAGCATGTATAAGAATGTTGAAAGAGTAAAACACTTAACGATAATCTTTTAAATAGATTGAAAATGGTTAGAAATATTTATGTAAAATGTTAATAAATCAAATGCGTTGAACTGTCTTTTTTTTTTAGGCAAGAAGTAACTGAGATATCATCTTAGTTTTCTTACTAAGATTTTCTTCCCCAAAATGCAACAAGTAATTGTGTGTAAAATTATGTGCATTCTAAGACATGCACGGAAGTTAAAGCTAGTAGGAAACCTTATTTATAATTGTGAAAAGCTTTCGGTTAAAGAATTAAATATTTCGTACTTATTTTCTTTCTGATATCTATATATTGATATATTGTTTAATGATTAGGGAATTTGTATTCAACTAATATATCTTGTTGTGTATAAGAAATGGTGAAAACTGAGTTCTAGAGTGATATGTGGATATATGATAATGAGTCCTTAGCAACCACTTTCGCTAAGTTTGACAGATAAGGTAGCTTTATCTTGAAAAAGAGTTTGTCTTGGAACTTTCTAAAACGAAGATATGAGACTCATCTTCTGAACATTTATAATGGAGCAAAGATGAAGTTCTAGTCAGAGATGTATCATTTTTTAAAAATAAAGAAAAAAAACTTTGTAAAATCGTCATTGATTCATGACGACTATTTTTAAATGAATTAAAATAATAAAAATAAGAGAAAAAAATATTTTTAAAAACAAAACAAGACCTAAATTATTTTATTTGTTTTTTTTAAAATGACAGTGGGTGAACATAGAAGTCCTTAGCCAATACTATTTTGCTGATGTCTGCATTTAAGCATTTTCAATCATTCTTCCATCCACAAATTTGTATTTAGATTTTCAGAATTGTAGTGCATCTACTAATGAAAAGTTTCTCTCAACAAAGCTTATTACTTTCTTATGGAAAGAATCATTAACAAGAGGAATGATTCTAAATTGTTTAAATTTATTAAGAAGAGGAAGGAAGCAACATGAAACCTGATTTTCTTTCTGAAATAGATAATTTTGAACAGATGATTAGTAAAGAACCACCTCCCATAGGTAATCACAAGCTTAATGTATATGGTGCTCAAAGCAAAAGAAATGGTTTCAAAACATGGAATTGGTAGCTGATATATTCCTAGGTTGTTATGTCCAAGGTTTCTTTCAAATTCTTCGTTCTATCAATTCTTAGGTTCCTTAGATATGAAGTTTAGTTCATAATGTATGTTTTGGTTGACATCTTCTGCTTGATTATTTCCTCTTTGAGAAATAATCAGACCTTGTTCCAATTGTTATTGTTAATAGTTCTTCAACGATCTTTAATCTCATAGCTCTTTCAAAGAGGTTATTAGATCTCTATACCTAATGAAAAATTTATGAGTTTACACGTTTAATTTTTTTTCTCTTTTTATAAGAGAGTAAATTTAATATAAGGAAAGGAGAATTTGTGATTGACCAAAACAACATATTGCGTTTATCGAGAGTCAAACCTGGCTCTATTGCTTGAAAGGCAATTATCCTAACCGTTGGACTACAAACGCTTATTCATTTGTTAAAAAAAACTGAAAGACGTATTCTTCTTTTTAAAGTAGAAAATAATCTTCTTATTGTGACAAATGATTTAAACAATTTATAGTATAATTTTGTCAAAATAAATAAAAATCATTTCACAATTTATTTCAAGAGCTGATGTATCCTTCTTTTCAAACATCAAACAACTAACCTTTACAATCCTTAATTATCTCGTTCTTTGTCTTTGTTCCTCTTTTTATTAATTTCTTTCTTTGTATTTGTGATTTGTTGTCGATGGATTTCATGTGTTATTCATATATAAGAACATGAAGATGGATTGAAAGAGTTCATTAGTTTTTTGTTGATCATGAATAGAAAAGTAGGTATGTTGATGTCGTATGCTTTTAATTAGAGTGTTGACTTACAAATAAAACTTGATATACTGCACACACACAAAAAAAAAATCCAACAAAACAAATACATATATACCTAATGATTACAAAACAATTTGAATGAATTTGATCGTTTCAAATAGTTTTTGAATGTAATTGAAATGGATCTTTTGATTTCCCATCAAATTTTGAGAGGTTGGAAAGTAATGTTTAGGAAATGTTGTATGATAGGTGTAGTAAGTTCAGATGATTTTTATCATTATTTATATTGTAAAACCTTAACATATATAAAGGATATTCTAAAGAGAGCTTAAAGTATTTGTTAACTTTGTTTAGTAATTTTTCATATCAGAATAACACGTTCCCTCGTGAAATCCATGAAGCTAAATATATGTCGCGTTTCATGGGCATGAGTTATGGGAAGATAATTCTTTTTAATAAAGATTGCATTTTATATTAAAATGTTTGTCCTTCATTAAATATGTGTCCTATATATAATGTTCTGTTCTATAAGAAGAAAAACCCAAAATAATTTACCCAAAGTTTAAGAGTATTTTTTGATAATGTCAAGATTTACGAGCATGTATAAGAATGTTGAAGGAGTAAAACACTTAACGATAATCTTTTAAGTAGATTGAAAATGGTTAGAAATATTTATGTAAAATGTTAATAAATCAAATGCGTTGAACTGTCTTTTTTTTTTAGGCAAGAAGGAACTGAGATATCATCTTAGTTTTCTTACTAAGATTTTCTTCCCCAAAATGCAACAAGGAATTGTGTGTAAAATTATGTGCATTCTAAGACATGCACGGAAGTTAAAGCTAGTAGGAAACCTTATTTATAATTGTGAAAAGCTTTCGGTTAAAGAATTAAATATTTCGTACTTATTTTCTTTCTGATATCTATATATTGATATATTGTTCAATGATTAGGGAATTTGTATTCAACTAATATATCTTGTTGTGTATAAGAAATGGTGAAAACTGAGTTCTAGAGTGATATGTGGATATATGATAATGAGTCCTTAGCAACCACTTTCGCTAAGTTTGACAGATAAGGTAGCTTTATCTTGAAAAAGAGTTTGTCTTGGAACTTTCTAAAACGAAGATATGAGACTCATCTTCTGAACATTTATAATGGAGCAAAGATGAAGTTCTAGTCAGAGATGTATCATTTGTTAAAAATAAAGAAAAAAAACTTTGTAAAATCGTCATTGATTCATGACGACTATTTTTAAATGAATTAAAATAATAAAAATAAGAGAAAAAAATATTTTTAAAAACTAAACAACACCTAAATTATTTTATTTGTTTTTCTTAAAATGACAGTGGGTGAACATAGAAGTCCTTAGCCAATACTATTTTGCTGATGTCTGCATTTAAGTATTTTCAATCATTCTTCCATCCACAAATTTGTATTTAGATTTTCAGAATTGTAGTGCATCTACTAATGAAAAGTTTCTCTCAACAAAGCTTATTACTTTCTTATGGAAAGAATCATTAACAAGAGGAATGATTCTAAATTGTTTAAATTTTTTACGAAGAGGAAGGAATGCAACATGAAACCTGATTTTCTTTCTGAAATAGATAATTCTGTACACATGATGAGTAAAGAACCACCTCCCATAGGTAATCACAAGCTTAATGTATATGGTGCTCAAAGCAAAAGAAATGGTTTCAAAACATGGAATTGGTAGCTGATATATTCCTAGGTTGTTATGTCCAAGGTTTCTTTCAAATTCTTCGTTCTATCAATTCTTAGGTTCCTTAGATATGAAGTTTAGTTCATAATGTATGTTTTGGTTGACATCTTCTGCTTGATTATTTCCTCTTTGAGAAATAACCAGACCTTGTTCCAATTGTTATTGTTAATAGTTCTTCAACGATATTTAATCTCATAGCTCTTTCAAAGAGGTTATTAGATCTCTATACCTAATGAAAAATTTATGAGTTTACACGTTTAATTTTTTTTCTCTTTTTATAAGAGAGTAAATTTAATATAAGGAAAGGAGAATTTGTGATAGACCAAAACAACATATTGCGTTTATCGAGAGTCAAACCTGGCTCTATTGCTTGAAAGGCAATTATCCTAACCGTTGGACTACAAACGCTTGTTCATTTGTTAAAAAAAAACTGAAAGATGTATTCTTCTTTTTAAAGTAGAAAATAATCTTCTTATTGTGACAAATGATTTAAACAATTTATAGTATAATTTTGTCAAAATAAATAAAAATCATTTCACAATTTATTTCAAGAGCTGATGTATCCTTCTTTTCTAACATCAAACAACTAACCTTTACAATCCTTAATTATCTCGTTCTTTGTCTTTGTTCCTCTTTTTATTAATTTCTTTCTTTGTATTTGTGATTTGTTGTCAATGGATTTCATGTGTTATTCATATATAAGAACATGAAGATGGATTGAAAGAGTTCATTAGTTTTTTGTTGATCATGAATGAAAAGTAGGTATGTTGATGTCGTATGCTTTTAATTAGAGTGTTGACTTACAAATAAAACTTGATATACTGCACACAAGAAAAAAAACTAAATCCAACAAAACAAATACATATATACCTAATGATTACAAAACGATTTGAATGAATTTGATCGTTTCAAATAGTTTTTGAATGTAATTGAAATGGATCTTTTGATTTCCCATCAAATTTTGAGAGGTTGGAAAGTAATGTTTAGGAAATGTTGTATGATAGGTGTAGTAAGTTCAGATGATTTTTATCATTTATTTATATTGTAAAACCTTAACATATATAAAGGATATCCTAAAGAGAGCTTAAAGTATTTGTTAACTTTGTTTAGTAATTTTTCATATGAGAATAACACGTTCCCTCGTGAAATCCATGAAGCTAAATATATGTCGCGTTTCATGGGCATGAGTTATGGGAAGATAATTGTTTTTAATAAAGATTGCATTTTATATTAAAATGTTTGTCCTTCATTAAATATGTGTCCTATATATAATGTTCTGTTCTATAAGAAGAAAAACACAAAATAATTTACCCAAAGTTTAAGAGTATTTTTTGATAATGTCAAGATTTACGAGCATGTATAAGAATGTTGAAGGAGTAAAACACTTAACGATAATCTTTTAAATAGATTGAAAATGGTTAGAAATATTTATGTAAAATGTTAATAAATCAAATGCGTTGAACTGTCTTTTTTTTTTAGGCAAGAAGTAACTGAGATATCATCTTAGTTTTCTTACTAAGATTTTCTTCCCCAAAATGCAACAAGTAATTGTGTGTAAAATTATGTGCATTCTAAGACATGCACGGAAGTTAAAGCTAGTAGGAAACCTTATTTATAATTGTGAAAAGCTTTCGGTTAAAGAATTAAATATTTCGTACTTATTTTCTTTCTGATATCTATATATTGATATATTGTTTAATGATTAGGGAATTTGTATTCAACTAATATATCTTGTTGTGTATAAGAAATGGTGAAAACTGAGTTCTAGAGTGATATGTGGATATATGATAATGAGTCCTTAGCAACCACTTTCGCTAAGTTTGACAGATAAGGTAGCTTTATCTTGAAAAAGAGTTTGTCTTGGAACTTTCTAAAACGAAGATATGAGACTCATCTTCTGAACATTTATAATGGAGCAAAGATGAAGTTCTAGTCAGAGATGTATCATTTTTTAAAAATAAAGAAAAAAAACTTTGTAAAATCGTCATTGATTCATGACGACTATTTTTAAATGAATTAAAATAATAAAAATAAGAGAAAAAAATATTTTTAAAAACAAAACAAGACCTAAATTATTTTATTTGTTTTTTTTTTAAATGACAGTGGGTGAACATAGAAGTCCTTAGCCAATACTATTTTGCTGATGTCTGCATTTAAGCATTTTCAATCATTCTTCCATCCACAAATTTGTATTTAGATTTTCAGAATTGTAGTGCATCTACTAATGAAAAGTTTCTCTCAACAAAGCTTATTACTTTCTTATGGAAAGAATCATTAACAAGAGGAATGATTCTAAATTGTTTAAATTTATTAAGAAGAGGAAGGAAGCAACATGAAACCTGATTTTCTTTCTGAAATAGATAATTTTGAACAGATGATTAGTAAAGAACCACCTCCCATAGGTAATCACAAGCTTAATGTATATGGTGCTCAAAGCAAAAGAAATGGTTTCAAAACATGGAATTGGTAGCTGTTATATTCCTAGGTTGTTATGTCCAAGGTTTCTTTCAAATTCTTCGTTCTATCAATTCTTAGGTTCCTTAGATATGAAGTTTAGTTCATAATGTATGTTTTGGTTGACATCTTCTGCTTGATTATTTCCTCTTTGAGAAATAATCAGACCTTGTTCCAATTGTTATTGTTAATAGTTCTTCAACGATCTTTAATCTCATAGCTCTTTCAAAGAGGTTATTAGATCTCTATACCTAATGAAAAATTTATGAGTTTACACGTTTAATTTTTTTTCTCTTTTTATAAGAGAGTAAATTTAATATAAGGAAAGGAGAATTTGTGATTGACCAAAACAACATATTGCGTTTATCGAGAGTCAAAGCTGGCTCTATTGCTTGAAAGGCAATTATCCTAACCGTTGGACTACAAACGCTTGTTCATTTGTTAAAAAAAACTGAAAGATGTATTCTTCTTTTTAAAGTAGAAAATAATCTTCTTATTGTGACAAATGATTTAAACAATTTATAGTATAATTTTGTCAAAATAAATAAAAATCATTTCACAATTTATTTCAAGAGCTGATGTATCCTTCTTTTCAAACATCAAACAACTAACCTTTACAATCCTTAATTATCTCGTTCTTTGTCTTTGTTCCTCTTTTTATTAATTTCTTTCTTTGTATTTGTGATTTGTTGTCGATGGATTTCATGTGTTATTCATATATAAGAACATGAAGATGGATTGAAAGAGTTCATTAGTTTTTTGTTGATCATGAATAGAAAAGTAGGTATGTTGATGTCGTATGCTTTTAATTAGAGTGTTGACTTACAAACAAAACTTGATATACTGCACACACACAAAAAAAAAAATCCAACAAAACAAATACATATATACCTAATGATTACAAAACAATTTGAATGAATTTGATCGTTTCAAATAGTTTTTGAATGTAATTGAAATGGATCTTTTGATTTCCCATCAAATTTTGAGAGGTTGGAAAGTAATGTTTAGGAAATGTTGTATGATAGGTGTAGTAAGTTCAGATGATTTTTATCATTATTTATATTGTAAAACCTTAACATATATAAAGGATATTCTAAAGAGAGCTTAAAGTATTTGTTAACTTTGTTTAGTAATTTTTCATATCAGAATAACACGTTCCCTCGTGAAATCCATGAAGCTAAATATATGTCGCGTTTCATGGGCATGAGTTATGGGAAGATAATTCTTTTTAATAAAGATTGCATTTTATATTAAAATGTTTGTCCTTCATTAAATATGTGTCCTATATATAATGTTCTGTTCTATAAGAAGAAAAACCCAAAATAATTTACCCAAAGTTTAAGAGTATTTTTTGATAATGTCAAGATTTACGAGCATGTATAAGAATGTTGAAGGAGTAAAACACTTAACGATAATCTTTTAAGTAGATTGAAAATGGTTAGAAATATTTATGTAAAATGTTAATAAATCAAATGCGTTGAACTGTCTTTTTTTTTAGGCAAGAAGGAACTGAGATATCATCTTAGTTTTCTTACTAAGATTTTCTTCCCCAAAATGCAACAAGGAATTGTGTGTAAAATTATGTGCATTCTAAGACATGCACGGAAGTTAAAGCTAGTAGGAAACCTTATTTATAATTGTGAAAAGCTTTCGGTTAAAGAATTAAATATTTCGTACTTATTTTCTTTCTGATATCTATATATTGATATATTGTTCAATGATTAGGGAATTTGTATTCAACTAATATATCTTGTTGTGTATAAGAAATGGTGAAAACTGAGTTCTAGAGTGATATGTGGATATATGATAATGAGTCCTTAGCAACCACTTTCGCTAAGTTTGACAGATAAGGTAGCTTTATCTTGAAAAAGAGTTTGTCTTGGAACTTTCTAAAACGAAGATATGAGACTCATCTTCTGAACATTTATAATGGAGCAAAGATCATTTGTTAAAAATAAAGAAAAAAAACTTTGTAAAATCGTCATTGATTCATGACGACTATTTTTAAATGAATTAAAATAATAAAAATAAGAGAAAAAAATATTTTTAAAAACTAAACAACACCTAAATTATTTTATTTGTTTTTCTTAAAATGACAGTGGGTGAACATAGAAGTCCTTAGCCAATACTATTTTGCTGATGTCTGCATTTAAGTATTTTCAATCATTCTTCCATCCACAAATTTGTATTTAGATTTTCAGAATTGTAGTGCATCTACTAATGAAAAGTTTCTCTCAACAAAGTTTATTACTTTCTTATGGAAAGAATCATTAACAAGAGGAATGATTCTAAATTGTTTAAATTTTTTACGAAGAGGAAGGAATGCAACATGAAACCTGATTTTCTTTCTGAAATAGATAATTCTGTACACATGATGAGTAAAGAACCACCTCCCATAGGTAATCACAAGCTTAATGTATATGGTGCTCAAAGCAAAAGAAATGGTTTCAAAACATGGAATTGGTAGCTGATATATTCCTAGGTTGTTATGTCCAAGGTTTCTTTCAAATTCTTCGTTCTATCAATTCTTAGGTTCCTTAGATATGAAGTTTAGTTCATAATGTATGTTTTGGTTGACATCTTCTGCTTGATTATTTCCTCTTTGAGAAATAATCAGACCTTGTTCCAATTGTTATTGTTAATAGTTCTTCAACGATATTTAATCTCATAGCTCTTTCAAAGAGGTTATTAGATCTCTATACCTAATGAAAAATTTATGAGTTTACACGTTTAATTTTTTTTCTCTTTTTATAAGAGAGTAAATTTAATATAAGGAAAGGAGAATTTGTGATAGACCAAAACAACATATTGCGTTTATCGAGAGTCAAACCTGGCTCTATTGCTTGAAAGGCAATTATCCTAACCGTTGGACTACAAACGCTTGTTCATTTGTTAAAAAAAAACTGAAAGATGTATTCTTCTTTTTAAAGTAGAAAATAATCTTCTTATTGTGACAAATGATTTAAACAATTTATAGTATAATTTTGTCAAAATAAATAAAAATAATTTCACAATTTATTTCAAGAGCTGATGTATCCTTCTTTTCTAACATCAAACAACTAACCTTTACAATCCTTAATTATCTCGTTCTTTGTCTTTGTTCCTCTTTTTATTAATTTCTTTCTTTGTATTTGTGATTTGTTGTCAATGGATTTCATGTGTTATTCATATATAAGAACATGAAGATGGATTGAAAGAGTTCATTAGTTTTTTGTTGATCATGAATAGAAAAGTAGGTATGTTGATGTCGTATGCTTTTAATTAGAGTGTTGACTTACAAATAAAACTTGATATACTGCACACAAGAAAAAAAACTAAATCCAACAAAACAAATACATATATACCTAATGATTACAAAACGATTTGAATGAATTTGATCGTTTCAAATAGTTTTTGAATGTAATTGAAATGGATCTTTTGATTTCCCATCAAATTTTGAGAGGTTGGAAAGTAATGTTTAGGAAATGTTGTATGATAGGTGTAGTAAGTTCAGATGATTTTTATCATTTATTTATATTGTAAAACCTTAACATATATAAAGGATATCCTAAAGAGAGCTTAAAGTATTTGTTAACTTTGTTTAGTAATTTTTCATATGAGAATAACACGTTCCCTCGTGAAATCCATGAAGCTAAATATATGTCGCGTTTCATGGGCATGAGTTATGGGAAGATAATTGTTTTTAATAAAGATTGCATTTTATATTAAAATGTTTGTCCTTCATTAAATATGTGTCCTATATATAATGTTCTGTTCTATAAGAAGAAAAACACAAAATAATTTACCCAAAGTTTAAGAGTATTTTTTGATAATGTCAAGATTTACGAGCATGTATAAGAATGTTGAAGGAGTAAAACACTTAACGATAATCTTTTAAATAGATTGAAAATGGTTAGAAATATTTATGTAAAATGTTAATAAATCAAATGCGTTGAACTGTCTTTTTTTTTTAGGCAAGAAGTAACTGAGATATCATCTTAGTTTTCTTACTAAGATTTTCTTCCCCAAAATGCAACAAGTAATTGTGTGTAAAATTATGTGCATTCTAAGACATGCACGGAAGTTAAAGCTAGTAGGAAACCTTATTTATAATTGTGAAAAGCTTTCGGTTAAAGAATTAAATATTTCGTACTTATTTTCTTTCTGATATCTATATATTGATATATTGTTTAATGATTAGGGAATTTGTATTCAACTAATATATCTTGTTGTGTATAAGAAATGGTGAAAACTGAGTTCTAGAGTGATATGTGGATATATGATAATGAGTCCTTAGCAACCACTTTCGCTAAGTTTGACAGATAAGGTAGCTTTATCTTGAAAAAGAGTTTGTCTTGGAACTTTCTAAAACGAAGATATGAGACTCATCTTCTGAACATTTATAATGGAGCAAAGATGAAGTTCTAGTCAGAGATGTATCATTTTTTAAAAATAAAGAAAAAAAACTTTGTAAAATCGTCATTGATTCATGACGACTATTTTTAAATGAATTAAAATAATAAAAATAAGAGAAAAAAATATTTTTAAAAACAAAACAAGACCTAAATTATTTTATTTGTTTTTTTTAAAATGACAGTGGGTGAACATAGAAGTCCTTAGCCAATACTATTTTGCTGATGTCTGCATTTAAGCATTTTCAATCATTCTTCCATCCACAAATTTGTATTTAGATTTTCAGAATTGTAGTGCATCTACTAATGAAAAGTTTCTCTCAACAAAGCTTATTACTTTCTTATGGAAAGAATCATTAACAAGAGGAATGATTCTAAATTGTTTAAATTTATTAAGAAGAGGAAGGAAGCAACATGAAACCTGATTTTCTTTCTGAAATAGATAATTTTGAACAGATGATTAGTAAAGAACCACCTCCCATAGGTAATCACAAGCTTAATGTATATGGTGCTCAAAGCAAAAGAAATGGTTTCAAAACATGGAATTGGTAGCTGATATATTCCTAGGTTGTTATGTCCAAGGTTTCTTTCAAATTCTTCGTTCTATCAATTCTTAGGTTCCTTAGATATGAAGTTTAGTTCATAATGTATGTTTTGGTTGACATCTTCTGCTTGATTATTTCCTCTTTGAGAAATAATCAGACCTTGTTCCAATTGTTATTGTTAATAGTTCTTCAACGATCTTTAATCTCATAGCTCTTTCAAAGAGGTTATTAGATCTCTATACCTAATGAAAAATTTATGAGTTTACACGTTTAATTTTTTTTCTCTTTTTATAAGAGAGTAAATTTAATATAAGGAAAGGAGAATTTGTGATTGACCAAAACAACATATTGCGTTTATCGAGAGTCAAACCTGGCTCTATTGCTTGAAAGGCAATTATCCTAACCGTTGGACTACAAACGCTTGTTCATTTGTTAAAAAAAACTGAAAGATGTATTCTTCTTTTTAAAGTAGAAAATAATCTTCTTATTGTGACAAATGATTTAAACAATTTATAGTATAATTTTGTCAAAATAAATAAAAATCATTTCACAATTTATTTCAAGAGCTGATGTATCCTTCTTTTCAAACATCAAACAACTAACCTTTACAATCCTTAATTATCTCGTTCTTTGTCTTTGTTCCTCTTTTTATTAATTTCTTTCTTTGTATTTGTGATTTGTTGTCGATGGATTTCATGTGTTATTCATATATAAGAACATGAAGATGGATTGAAAGAGTTCATTAGTTTTTTGTTGATCATGAATAGAAAAGTAGGTATGTTGATGTCGTATGCTTTTAATTAGAGTGTTGACTTACAAATAAAACTTGATATACTGCACACACAAAAAAAAAATCCAACAAAACAAATACATATATACCTAATGATTACAAAACAATTTGAATGAATTTGATCGTTTCAAATAGTTTTTGAATGTAATTGAAATGGATCTTTTGATTTCCCATCAAATTTTGAGAGGTTGGAAAGTAATGTTTAGGAAATGTTGTATGATAGGTGTAGTAAGTTCAGATGATTTTTATCATTATTTATATTGTAAAACCTTAACATATATAAAGGATATTCTAAAGAGAGCTTAAAGTATTTGTTAACTTTGTTTAGTAATTTTTCATATCAGAATAACACGTTCCCTCGTGAAATTCATGAAGCTAAATATATGTCGCGTTTCATGGGCATGAGTTATGGGAAGATAATTATTTTTAATAAAGATTGCATTTTATATTAAAATGTTTGTCCTTCATTAAATATGTGTCCTATATATAATGTTTTGTTCTATAAGAAGAAAAACCCAAAATAATTTACCCAAAGTTTAAGAGTATTTTTTGATAATGTCAAGATTTACGAGCATGTATAAGAATGTTGAAGGAGTAAAACACTTAACGATAATCTTTTAAGTAGATTGAAAATGGTTAGAAATATTTATGTAAAATGTTAATAAATCAAATGCGTTGAACTGTCTTTTTTTTTTTAGGCAAGAAGGAACTGAGATATCATCTTAGTTTTCTTACTAAGATTTTCTTCCCCAAAATGCAACAAGGAATTGTGTGTAAAATTATGTGCATTCTAAGACATGCACGGAAGTTAAAGCTAGTAGGAAACCTTATTTATAATTGTGAAAAGCTTTCGGTTAAAGAATTAAATATTTCGTACTTATTTTCTTTCTGATATCTATATATTGATATATTGTTCAATGATTAGGGAATTTGTATTCAACTAATATATCTTGTTGTGTATAAGAAATGGTGAAAACTGAGTTCTAGAGTGATATGTGGATATATGATAATGAGTCCTTAGCAACCACTTTCGCTAAGTTTGACAGATAAGGTAGCTTTATCTTGAAAAAGAGTTTGTCTTGGAACTTTCTAAAACGAAGATATGAGACTCATCTTCTGAACATTTATAATGGAGCAAAGATGAAGTTCTAGTCAGAGATGTATCATTTTTTAAAAATAAAGAAAAAAAACTTTGTAAAATCGTCATTGATTCATGACAACTATTTTTAAATGAATTAAAATATTAAAAATAAGAGAAAAAAATATTTTTAAAAACTAAACAAGACCTAAATTATTTTATTTGTTTTTTTTAAAATGACAGTGGGTGAACATAGAAGTCCTTAGCCAATACTATTTTGCTGATGTCTGCATTTAAGCATTTTCAATCATTCTTCCATCCACAAATTTGTATTTAGATTTTCAGAATTGTAGTGCATCTACTAATGAAAAGTTTCTCTCAACAAAGCTTATTACTTTCTTATGGAAAGAATCATTAACAAGAGGAATGATTCTAAATTGTTTAAATTTATTAAGAAGAGGAAGGAAGCAACATGAAACCTGATTTTCTTTCTGAAATAGATAATTTTGAACAGATGATTAGTAAAGAACCACCTCCCATAGGTAATCACAAGCTTAATGTATATGGTGCTCAAAGCAAAAGAAATGGTTTCAAAACATGGAATTGGTAGCTGATATATTCCTAGGTTGTTATGTCCAAGGTTTCTTTCAAATTCTTCGTTCTATCAATTCTTAGGTTCCTTAGATATGAAGTTTAGTTCATAATGTATGTTTTGGTTGACATCTTCTGCTTGATTATTTCCTCTTTGAGAAATAATCAGACCTTGTTCCAATTGTTATTGTTAATAGTTCTTCAACGATCTTTAATCTCATAGCTCTTTCAAAGAGGTTATTAGATCTCTATACCTAATGAAAAATTTATGAGTTTACACGTTTAATTTTTTTTCTCTTTTTATAAGAGAGTAAATTTAATATAAGGAAAGGAGAATTTGTGATTGACCAAAACAACATATTGCGTTTATCGAGAGTCAAACCTGGCTCTATTGCTTGAAAGGCAATTATCCTAACCGTTGGACTACAAACGCTTGTTCATTTGTTAAAAAAAACTGAAAGATGTATTCTTCTTTTTAAAGTAGAAAATAATCTTCTTATTGTGACAAATGATTTAAACAATTTATAGTATAATTTTGTCAAAATAAATAAAAATCATTTCACAATTTATTTCAAGAGCTGATGTATCCTTCTTTTCAAACATCAAACAACTAACCTTTACAATCCTTAATTATCTCGTTCTTTGTCTTTGTTCCTCTTTTTATTAATTTCTTTCTTTGTATTTGTGATTTGTTGTCGATGGATTTCATGTGTTATTCATATATAAGAACATGAAGATGGATTGAAAGAGTTCATTAGTTTTTTGTTGATCATGAATAGAAAAGTAGGTATGTTGATGTCGTATGCTTTTAATTAGAGTGTTGACTTACAAATAAAACTTGATATACTGCACACACAAAAAAAAAATCCAACAAAACAAATACATATATACCTAATGATTACAAAACAATTTGAATGAATTTGATCGTTTCAAATAGTTTTTGAATGTAATTGAAATGGATCTTTTGATTTCCCATCAAATTTTGAGAGGTTGGAAAGTAATGTTTAGGAAATGTTGTATGATAGGTGTAGTAAGTTCAGATGATTTTTATCATTATTTATATTGTAAAACCTTAACATATATAAAGGATATTCTAAAGAGAGCTTAAAGTATTTGTTAACTTTGTTTAGTAATTTTTCATATCAGAATAACACGTTCCCTCGTGAAATTCATGAAGCTAAATATATGTCGCGTTTCATGGGCATGAGTTATGGGAAGATAATTATTTTTAATAAAGATTGCATTTTATATTAAAATGTTTGTCCTTCATTAAATATGTGTCCTATATATAATGTTTTGTTCTATAAGAAGAAAAACCCAAAATAATTTACCCAAAGTTTAAGAGTATTTTTTGATAATGTCAAGATTTACGAGCATGTATAAGAATGTTGAAGGAGTAAAACACTTAACGATAATCTTTTAAGTAGATTGAAAATGGTTAGAAATATTTATGTAAAATGTTAATAAATCAAATGCGTTGAACTGTCTTTTTTTTTTTAGGCAAGAAGGAACTGAGATATCATCTTAGTTTTCTTACTAAGATTTTCTTCCCCAAAATGCAACAAGGAATTGTGTGTAAAATTATGTGCATTCTAAGACATGCACGGAAGTTAAAGCTAGTAGGAAACCTTATTTATAATTGTGAAAAGCTTTCGGTTAAAGAATTAAATATTTCGTACTTATTTTCTTTCTGATATCTATATATTGATATATTGTTCAATGATTAGGGAATTTGTATTCAACTAATATATCTTGTTGTGTATAAGAAATGGTGAAAACTGAGTTCTAGAGTGATATGTGGATATATGATAATGAGTCCTTAGCAACCACTTTCGCTAAGTTTGACAGATAAGGTAGCTTTATCTTGAAAAAGAGTTTGTCTTGGAACTTTCTAAAACGAAGATATGAGACTCATCTTCTGAACATTTATAATGGAGCAAAGATGAAGTTCTAGTCAGAGATGTATCATTTTTTAAAAATAAAGAAAAAAAACTTTGTAAAATCGTCATTGATTCATGACAACTATTTTTAAATGAATTAAAATATTAAAAATAAGAGAAAAAAATATTTTTAAAAACTAAACAAGACCTAAATTATTTTATTTGTTTTTTTTAAAATGACAGTGGGTGAACATAGAAGTCCTTAGCCAATACTATTTTGCTGATGTCTGCATTTAAGCATTTTCAATCATTCTTCCATCCACAAATTTGTATTTAGATTTTCAGAATTGTAGTGCATCTACTAATGAAAAGTTTCTCTCAACAAAGCTTATTACTTTCTTATGGAAAGAATCATTAACAAGAGGAATGATTCTAAATTGTTTAAATTTATTAAGAAGAGGAAGGAAGCAACATGAAACCTGATTTTCTTTCTGAAATAGATAATTTTGAACAGATGATTAGTAAAGAACCACCTCCCATAGGTAATCACAAGCTTAATGTATATGGTGCTCAAAGCAAAAGAAATGGTTTCAAAACATGGAATTGGTAGCTGATATATTCCTAGGTTGTTATGTCCAAGGTTTCTTTCAAATTCTTCGTTCTATCAATTCTTAGGTTCCTTAGATATGAAGTTTAGTTCATAATGTATGTTTTGGTTGACATCTTCTGCTTGATTATTTCCTCTTTGAGAAATAATCAGACCTTGTTCCAATTGTTATTGTTAATAGTTCTTCAACGATCTTTAATCTCATAGCTCTTTCAAAGAGGTTATTAGATCTCTATACCTAATGAAAAATTTATGAGTTTACACGTTTAATTTTTTTTCTCTTTTTATAAGAGAGTAAATTTAATATAAGGAAAGGAGAATTTGTGATTGACCAAAACAACATATTGCGTTTATCGAGAGTCAAACCTGGCTCTATTGCTTGAAAGGCAATTATCCTAACCGTTGGACTACAAACGCTTGTTCATTTGTTAAAAAAAACTGAAAGATGTATTCTTCTTTTTAAAGTAGAAAATAATCTTCTTATTGTGACAAATGATTTAAACAATTTATAGTATAATTTTGTCAAAATAAATAAAAATCATTTCACAATTTATTTCAAGAGCTGATGTATCCTTCTTTTCAAACATCAAACAACTAACCTTTACAATCCTTAATTATCTCGTTCTTTGTCTTTGTTCCTCTTTTTATTAATTTCTTTCTTTGTATTTGTGATTTGTTGTCGATGGATTTCATGTGTTATTCATATATAAGAACATGAAGATGGATTGAAAGAGTTCATTAGTTTTTTGTTGATCATGAATAGAAAAGTAGGTATGTTGATGTCGTATGCTTTTAATTAGAGTGTTGACTTACAAATAAAACTTGATATACTGCACACACAAAAAAAAAATCCAACAAAACAAATACATATATACCTAATGATTACAAAACAATTTGAATGAATTTGATCGTTTCAAATAGTTTTTGAATGTAATTGAAATGGATCTTTTGATTTCCCATCAAATTTTGAGAGGTTGGAAAGTAATGTTTAGGAAATGTTGTATGATAGGTGTAGTAAGTTCAGATGATTTTTATCATTATTTATATTGTAAAACCTTAACATATATAAAGGATATTCTAAAGAGAGCTTAAAGTATTTGTTAACTTTGTTTAGTAATTTTTCATATCAGAATAACACGTTCCCTCGTGAAATTCATGAAGCTAAATATATGTCGCGTTTCATGGGCATGAGTTATGGGAAGATAATTATTTTTAATAAAGATTGCATTTTATATTAAAATGTTTGTCCTTCATTAAATATGTGTCCTATATATAATGTTTTGTTCTATAAGAAGAAAAACCCAAAATAATTTACCCAAAGTTTAAGAGTATTTTTTGATAATGTCAAGATTTACGAGCATGTATAAGAATGTTGAAGGAGTAAAACACTTAACGATAATCTTTTAAGTAGATTGAAAATGGTTAGAAATATTTATGTAAAATGTTAATAAATCAAATGCGTTGAACTGTCTTTTTTTTTTTAGGCAAGAAGGAACTGAGATATCATCTTAGTTTTCTTACTAAGATTTTCTTCCCCAAAATGCAACAAGGAATTGTGTGTAAAATTATGTGCATTCTAAGACATGCACGGAAGTTAAAGCTAGTAGGAAACCTTATTTATAATTGTGAAAAGCTTTCGGTTAAAGAATTAAATATTTCGTACTTATTTTCTTTCTGATATCTATATATTGATATATTGTTCAATGATTAGGGAATTTGTATTCAACTAATATATCTTGTTGTGTATAAGAAATGGTGAAAACTGAGTTCTAGAGTGATATGTGGATATATGATAATGAGTCCTTAGCAACCACTTTCGCTAAGTTTGACAGATAAGGTAGCTTTATCTTGAAAAAGAGTTTGTCTTGGAACTTTCTAAAACGAAGATATGAGACTCATCTTCTGAACATTTATAATGGAGCAAAGATGAAGTTCTAGTCAGAGATGTATCATTTTTTAAAAATAAAGAAAAAAAACTTTGTAAAATCGTCATTGATTCATGACAACTATTTTTAAATGAATTAAAATATTAAAAATAAGAGAAAAAAATATTTTTAAAAACTAAACAAGACCTAAATTATTTTATTTGTTTTTTTTAAAATGACAGTGGGTGAACATAGAAGTCCTTAGCCAATACTATTTTGCTGATGTCTGCATTTAAGCATTTTCAATCATTCTTCCATCCACAAATTTGTATTTAGATTTTCAGAATTGTAGTGCATCTACTAATGAAAAGTTTCTCTCAACAAAACTTATTACTTTCTTATGGAAAGAATCATTAACAAGAGGAATGATTCTAAATTGTTTAAATTTATTAAGAAGAGGAAGGAAGCAACATGAAACCTGATTTTCTTTCTGAAATAGATAATTTTGAACAGATGATTAGTAAAGAACCACCTCCCATAGGTAATCACAAGCTTAATGTATATGGTGCTCAAAGCAAAAGAAATGGTTTCAAAACATGGAATTGGTAGCTGATATATTCCTAGGTTGTTATGTCCAAGGTTTCTTTCAAATTCTTCGTTCTATCAATTCTTAGGTTCCTTAGATATGAAGTTTAGTTCATAATGTATGTTTTGGTTGACATCTTCTGCTTGATTATTTCCTCTTTGAGAAATAATCAGACCTTGTTCCAATTGTTATTGTTAATAGTTCTTCAACGATCTTTAATCTCATAGCTCTTTCAAAGAGAGTATGTTTAGATCTCTATACCTAATGAAAATTTTATGAGTTTACACGTTTAATTTTTTTTCTCTTTTTATAAGAGAGTAAATTTAATATAAGGAAAGGAGAATTTGTGATTGACCAAAAAAACATATTGCGTTTATCGAGAGTCAAACCTGGCTCTATTGCTTGAAAGGCAATTATCCTAACCGTTGGACTACAAACGCTTGTTCATTTGTTAAAAATAATCTTCTTATTGTGACAAATGATTTAAACAATTTATAGTATAATTTTGTCAAAATAAATAAAAATCATTTCACAATTTATTTCAAGAGCTGATGTATCCTTGTTTTCAAACATCAAACAACTAACCTTTACAATCCTTAATTATCTCGTTCTTTGTCTTTGTTCCTCTTTTTATTAATTTCTTTCTTTGTATTTGTGATTTGTTGTCGATGGATTTCATGTGTTATTCATGAAAAGAAAAGTAGGTCTGTTGATGTCGTATGCTTTTAATTAGAGTGTTGACTTACAAATAAAACTTGATATACTGCACACAAGAAAAAAAACTAAATCCAACAAAACAAATACATATATACCTAGTGATTATAAAACGATTTGAATGAATTTGATCGTTTCAAATAGTTTGTGAATGTAATTCAAATGGATCTTTTGATTTCCCATCAAATTTTGAGAGGTTGGAAAGTAATGTTTAGGAAATGTTGTATGACAGGTGTAGTAAGTTCAGATGATTTTTATCATTATTTATATTGTAAAACCTTAACATATATAAAGGATATTCTAAAGAGAGCTTAAAGTATTTGTTAACTTTGTTTAGTAATTTTTCATTTGAGAATAACACGTTCCCTCGTGAAATCTACGAAACTAAGTATATGTCGCGTTTCATTGGCATGAGTTATGAGAAGATAATTTTTTTTAATAAAGATTGCATTTTATATTAAAATGTTTGTCCTTCATTAAATATGTGTCCTATACATAATGTTCTGTTCTAAAAGAAAAAAAAAACACAACATGATTTACCCAAAGTTTAAGAGTATTTTTTGATAATGTCAAGATTTACGAGCATGTATAAGAATGTTGAAGGAGTAAAACACTTGATGATAATCTTTTAAATAGATTGAAAATGGTTTGAAATATTTATGTAAAATGTTAATAAATCAAATGCGTTGAACTGTCTTTTTTTTTAGGCAAGAAGTAACTGAGATGTCATCTTAGTTTTCTTAGTAAGATTTTCTTCCCCAAAATGCAACAAGAAATTGTGTGTAAAATTATGTGCATTCTAAGACATGCACGGAAGTTAAAGCTAGTAGGAAACGATATTTATAATTGTGAAAAGCTTTCGGTTAAAGAATTACAAATTTCTTTCTAATTTTCTTTCTGATATCTATATATTGAAATATTGTTCAATGATTAGGCAATTTGTATTCAACTAATATATCTTGTTGTGTATAAGAAATGGTGAAAACTGAGTTCTAGAGTGATATGTGGATATATGATATTGAGTCCTTAGCAACAACTTTCACTAAGTTTGACAGATAAGGTAGCTTTATCTTGAAAAAGAGTTTGTCTTGGAACTTTCTAAAATGAAGATATGAGACTCATCTTGTGAACAATTATAATGGAGCAAAGATGAAGTTCTTGTCAGAGATGTTATATTTTTTAAAAATAAAGAAAAAAACTTTGTAAAATCGTCATTGATTCATGATGACTATTTTTAAATGAATTAAAATAATAAAAATAAGAGAAAAAAATATTTTTCAAAACTAAGCAAGACCTAAATTTTTTTTTAAATGACAGTGGGTGAACATAGAAGTTCTTAGCCAATACTATTTTGCTGATGTCTGCATTTAAGCATTTTCAATCATTCCTCCATCCACAAATTTGTATTTAGATTTTCAGAATTGTAGTGCATGTACTAATGAAAAGTTTCTCTCAACAAAGCTTATTACTTTCTTATGGAAAGAATCATTAACAAGAGGAATGATTCTAAATTGTTTAAATTTATTAAGAAGAGGAAGGAATGCAACATGAAACCTGATTTTCTTTCTGAAATAGATAATTCTGTATAGATGATTAATAAAGAACCACCTCCCATAGGTAATCACAAGGTTAATGTATATGGTGCTCAAAGCAAAAGAAATGGTTTCAAAACATGGAATTGGTAGCTGATATATTCCTAGGTTGTTATGTCCAAGGTTCCTTAGATATGAAGTTTAGTTCATAATGTATGTTTTGGTTGACATTTTCTGCTTGATTATGTCCTCTTTGAGAAATAATCAAACCTTGTTCCAATTGTTATTGTTAATAGTTCTTCAACGATCTTTAATCTCATAACTCTTTCAAAGAGGTTATTAGATCTCTATACATGAAAAATATATGAGTTTACACGTTTAATTTTTTTTCTCTTTTTAAAAGTTTCTCTATGCTTTGGGCTTAAGTCTTTTCTTCGATTTTCTACCCCTTTCATTCGGATAATGCAATTAAGGCATGTACAATTTTTCTCGAGACTTTTTCCGTGGCACCTTTATTCTTTTTTATTCTAGCTCACAGGCGTTTATAAGTCCACTTTGGGACGACTATAGAGATTCAACCACCGTTAGGTTAAATAACCGGGTGAGGGTTACCCAACCTAGAAGGACAGGTTGTCTTTACCGTCATTATTCAACTCTTTTTTTTTTGGTGCCACAAGGCATTCTCATACTCATTCTTTTAATCATGTCGAACTATCACAATGAACTAATTGGGGAATACTCCTCAAATCCAAGTACTATGGCACAAATCTACACGTTGGACTCGTTTCCTTACTCCAGGGAACCTAGGGTATTCAATTTATACCTCAATTTCCAAACTTTCCCAAGTTACTTACTTCAAACACCTCTTCCCTTGAACTCTAAATACTTTCTTGACTACCTTACACACAAACCAATCACAAGAAAAAAGTTTACGGTCTTCGTAGGGGCGAATTTGACGTGATTTCTACCGAACATAAAATAAAAAGGTGTTTAAATTGGCAATTCAAAACGGTAAACCCCCCCCCCCCAAACTTGAACTAAACATTGTCTCAATGTTCAAGAAGAAGAGAAGAAGAGGTGAACTCACAGAGATCCTCACAGAGGGGTCGACATGTAATGCAGCACCTCTTTGCTGCTTCCACGTTTTCCCTTGCAAACTCTCTTTTACTCCTACAAAAACAATAACCACAAAAAGGAAAACATAAATTCTTAAAATCCGTGGGTTGCCTCCCACGCAGCGCTTCGTTTAACGTCGCATGGCTCGACGGTCGACTCCATATTGTTATGGGGGGTACTTTAGCCTTCAAACATTATTGCTTGACTTCTTCACCACAGAATTTTTGTTAGGTTCGGAGATATGTGCAACTTGAAGTGGTTTTGATCGTTCTCCCTTCTTTGTTGTGTTGATCTTCCCAACTGAAGGTTTTACATCTTTCTCCTTACCTTTCTTCTTAACCTCCAAAGCCTTTAAAGTGATTTTATCATCAAAAGATTTCAAGGTGAGCGTACCTGTCTCCACATTAATACTACACCGACTAGTAAGAAAGAACGGTCGACCAAGTATGATTGAAGTCTCTTCATCTTCTGGAATATCCATGATTTGAAAGTCAACTGGGAAGGTGAATTTATCGATTTTCACCAGTACATC
The DNA here is from genome assembly GCA_963859935.3 of Lathyrus sativus. Classification (NCBI taxonomy): domain Eukaryota; kingdom Viridiplantae; phylum Streptophyta; class Magnoliopsida; order Fabales; family Fabaceae; genus Lathyrus; species Lathyrus sativus. Next base: position 587,654,158 of record OZ012735.1, read on the forward strand.
CTTTGCTAGCCCATATGCCATCTTAGTTTGGTGGTCGGAAAACTTCAAGCTTGTTCCTGTATCGCTCACTTTTCCAATGTCCAGCTTTTTGAAAATAGATAACGGCATGAGACTCACACTAGCACCTGAATCAATTAGGACTTTCTTAAAAGTTTGATCTTTTATAGTACAAGGGATTACAACTGGTCCATGGTCCTTCCTCTTGATGGGGATTCTCTTTTCTTTTGATATTTCCTTACATTGCTCAACTGTGGACTTCGGTTCTTCACCCATTGATCTCTTTTCACCTATAACCTCTTTCATGAATTTCTTGTACAACGGAATTTGTTCGAGTGCTTCAAAGAACGACATGTTGATTTCCAATTTGTTGAACATTGCACTGAACCTTCCAAAGTCTTTCTCTTTCTCATCCTTCTTTGTAACTCTTTCAGGAAACGGTAGTTTGATTTTCGGTTTATCCTCCTCTTTCTTTTTCTCCCTAGTTGGTTTTTCAGATAGCACAGATTCTTCTGGTTCTTTCACTTTTTCTCTTACCTCAAGTTCCACCTTTATGCATTCATCCTCCTTTGTTTCCTCTTCTTCTATGTTTTTCTGATTTCTTATTGTGACAACATTAATACTCTCTTGATTTTTCAGATTCGGTACTATCGCACTCGGGAGGGTAACTTGGGTGTGTGCAGAGAGGTGTTGGGCTATCTGCCCCATATGCGCCTCAAGATTTTTGATGGAAGCAATGTTATTCCTTTGAAAATTATGGGTTTATTCTTGGAATTGCATACTTTGAGTTGCCATTCTTTCAATAGCTATCTCCCATTTTGCTTTTTGAGGAGCCTGTTGATAATGTTGTTGACTTTTCCAACCTGGATTGTATGTGTTGGCATAAGGATTATTCTGCCTCAACATATTAATTTGTTCAACCTGCTCTTGAGTTGCCACACAATGCATGGTAAAGTGTGGTCCACTACATATCTCACAACTCACAACTTGGACAGGTTGAACTTGAGCTACCGTTTCAGTACCCACATTCATTCCCTTAAGCCTTCTTTCTACTTCAGCTTTGATTTGCTTTTCCATGTTCACAAATTGATCCGCTAGCTTCAAATCAATCTTACCCTCTGGTTGGTTCACAGTGCGATCATACAACTCAAGATGCTCATTGGCGGCAATTGCTTCTATGATCCTCTTGATACCAGTGGCTGTTGAGAAATTAGTTGAGCCACCGGCAGCAGTGTCTATAAGCTGTTTTATCTTGAGTCGTAAACCATTCACAAAGTTCTGCATCTGCTCAGTGGCATCCATGTTATGAGTAGGACATGTCGTCAGACACCTCTTAAACCTCTTATATGCATCTCCTAGAGATTCCCCTTCTTTTTGTTTGAAATTGACAATGTCGTATCTTTTTCGAATAAACACTAAAGTAGGGAAATACTCGTTAAGGAATGCAGTTTCCGTCTCTCGCCATGTGGTGATACTCCCAGCTGGAAGTGAATAGAACCATTCTTCCACATCATCAGTTAGTGTGAACGGAAACATAACAAGTCTCTTGGCCTCTTCGGAATGGCCTTTTATCTTTAAAGATGTGGTCGTCGTTACGAATCTCTGTAGATGCTTGTTTGCATCTTCATTGATTCTTCCAGAGAAAGGCTTGCTCTCCAACTGGCGAATGGTGGAAGGATGTAGCTGAAAGTGTTCCCCATTCACCAGTTGATTTACGATGGTCATCCGGTTTGGTTGAGCATTGGCCCCTCCATAGTCTCCAAGAAGTCTCTCCGCTTGTGGGGGATTTGCCATAGTTTCAGTGTCTCTCTCTGATTACGAACTTGAATCTGAATGAACAGAAACCCTTTCTTCTTCTAAAGCTAATAGTCTAGCTTGTCTACGTCTTTCGTGTAGAGTCCTTTCAATTTTTGCGTGCAAGGGAAAATTAGCTGAGGGATCTCCTCGCATGAAAATGTTAGACGCAGATTAGTAATAACAAAATAATAATAATAATAAAAATAAAAATCACAACTAAAAATAAAATTTTGGTCGCAGAGCAACAAAATTTCAATTGAATTATAATCAAAGTTATATTCTGGCAGTCCCCGGCAACGGCGCCAAAAACTTGACTGGTAAAATAGCAAGTGTATTATTTTTACCGATGTAGTAATAAGGGGGAATTCCTCAAATATCGATCTCGCAGACTGCGTATGAGCACAAGTTCTATAATAATGCAATTGAACAAAAAGTCATAGGGGTTTTGGTTTGTTTCCTTAGAATTATAAAAGCCAGAAGGCAAAAATCAGTAAATAAAGGTTTGAAACAGTTATGAGAAGTATGCTAGGGTAGGGTGTATTAAAAGCCTTGTAATAACCTTTATCCTTAGTTTTCTGAAATCACTACTCAATTCAATCGTTACCGGTTTTAAAGATTAGTTGACTCTAATTCCTTAGCAGAAAACCCTTTGGTATTCTCCCTATGCCCCAATTCCTTGGTGTCGCTTGCGCGAAAATAAGGTGCCGGCATGACAGAAGAGTCGCCACCTTTCGTTATTTATCCCTCAGAGCGGGAAAGGAAACGATCGGAAAAAACCTGACGAAAAAGGGTAAGACAAGGTCATCGCAACCGTTGTCTGGGTTCGGGAGTCGGTTACGCAAGGGGAAGGTATTAGCACCCCTCACGTCCGTCGTACTCGACGGGATCCTCGCTTGTTTGTTTACTTGGACGGGTTGGTTATAATCTATCTATCTATCAAGGCTGGCTGAAAAAGAAAAGAAAAATGACTCGGCAAAGCATCGCGCTTTATGCCTACGTATTCTCATCAGAGAATGAGAAATCAGAGTCAACGTAGTTCGGCTAACTACGGGGGAAAGGTTGCTCGCTAGGATATCGCATCCTATGCCTACGTACTTTCATCTGGTATGAAAGATCAGAGCAAACGTAGTTCGGGAAACTACGAGTAAAAATGGCTCAACTAGGAGGGAGACTATCAAGTCCTACTGTTATCATGCCATGGATTCATCCTATGGTTGAGGTTTGAACAGGGAACTCCTAGATGTTATCATGCATAGGTTTCAACCTAAAAGTCTATCATCAAATCCTCATCAGAGGAAATGAGAGTCCTAAGGGATCATGTCCATGATACACAGAAACAGACAAAAACATCAGCTTTAACAGTAAAATGCATGCAATGCAAGTGAGGGAGGAAGTGTGTGTGGGGCTTCAGCCTCCACAAGCTCATCTCTACCTCAAGCCAGTCATGAAATACCAGTAATCATACTGAAAATAAACAACATGCTATCAAGCAATAACAGATAAAAGAAATGAAGTGCCATCAGGCAAACAAACACACATGCTTGAGAAAGAATCATCTATTCTCTAATCCTAGTCCTAATCACAGAATCCTAATCAAATCTAAGCAAAGCTCTCAAGCAAAACCCTAAACAAGAGAAATCATTCCCAATCTTCAAGCTTCAGAATAAGCTTACCAAAGAAAGGGAGCTAAGCAATCAGACTCATAGTGTCTTCCTCAGGAAAGCACTAAGAGGTGTATACTCAGGAGTCATACCCTATGTGGCTCAACCACTGTGATCAGTTTACATCCCTCCTCAGGAGAAATTAAACTCACAAGCAGGCTCCAACATCACTGGATATTTAGGAAATCCTATCTGAACTAGTGGAACTAAGTGAATAGACTCATAGGACCTTCCTCAGGAAAGTACTAGGAGGCTTCCACTTAGGAGTTGTATCCCATGTGGCTCAACAACATGTGATCAGTTTACATTCCTCCTCAGGAGAAATTAAACTCACAAGTTGGCTCCAACATCATTGGATACTTAAGAAATCCTAGACAATCTGATGGAACTAAGTGAATAGACCCATAGGACCTTCCTCAGGAAAGTACTAGGAGGCTTCCACTTAGGAGTTGTATCCCATGTGGCTCAACAACAGGTGATCAGTTTACATTCCTCCTCGGGAGAAATTAAACTCACAAGTTGGCTCCAACATCATTGGATACTTAAGAAAGAGGTGAGAAGAAAGGATGAAAGTCATTCATAGTGCCTTCCTCAGGAAAGTACCATGAACCTCCTTCAAACTTCAGGCTCTCAAACCTCACAGACAAGGCATCAGCCAAGCTCTGGGTCCCTGAACTTGGTCTACAAGCTCCACTTCATGATGCTCTCCATCAATATCCTCAAGGCAACACAAGCCCTTCAGCAAATTCCTCAGAATGAACCCCAAAGATGAACAGATAACCCACTGAACAAACCAAATCATCAGGCAACTTCAGAAAATACCTAAAAATACTAAACTAATGGGGAAAAATCTAACAAATATTCACAAGGGTCCTCAACACCTACTCATAACATCTACAAAGGTCTCTACCTAAAAATCAAGAAAGAACTCAATCAAGGAAAGGGATTCATCACCTAAACACATTCTAAACCCTAATTAGGACACCCTAAGTCTACCCTAATTAAACTAATCAAGATTAATTCTAAAAAATCTAGAAAAAATCCTATGGGGAACTATGACTCATCATCTAATCGCATAAAAAGGAATGGGTAAAAAAGATCAAAGGAAAGTACTAAAACAATTCCTACAAAATCACATACCAAATTAAACAATTAAAAAGCTATTTAAATGGAAAATCTACTAAAAATATTAAACCTAAAAATAAAATCTCAATTTTATTTTTATAATTTTCTACTCACTTTCATCTACTCATAGAAAAAAAAAGAAGTTAAAAATCATTTTCTATCAATTTTTAATGAATTATTCAAAAAACAGAAAATATTAAAAGAAAATTAAAAAGAAATAAAATGAATTAAAGGGGTGGGGGGTCAGAATAGCAACGCGCGCTAGTTATATGGATTGGGCCAACAAATAAGGGGGGTGGGGATAGAATTCCAAGCCCAGAACCGGTCTTTAATGAAACGACCGCGTTTCATATATTTCAAATCTTCCCTCTCTTTTCTCAGATTAAATCCTGGCCACTAGATCTAAGGAATTAGTCAATATTGGAGACTGATCCAATGGCTTCTCTTCATCGTCTCCATTAAAACCCTAGGGTTTGCAGAACCCCACCTCCATGGCCGAAACTTCTAGCTCCTCTAACTCCCTCCACACGCCATGGTTGGACTCGATTCAAACATGAAAAATCATCTACTTCTCAAGCCCTACACAACCCTACGTTCACTTTCTCTTAACTCCTCATGGATAATTCAAACAGAAGCCTTGAAGATCATGGTACAAACACGGTTCAACATTTTAAACTGATATCAATCCTCACTAAACTTCATTATAATGATCTACAGATGTTCTTGATGCTATCCTGATGATTCTAAACCAATTCATGCTGATTAAAACTCATTAAACAACTAATTCTTGAAAATTAAAGTTTGATGCACCTGCCATGGAACCTCATGGAATGAGCTATAACTTCTAGGGTTTAATCCTCTAGCCTAGTACATCATTCTTATACCTATGAAACTAACTAAAACTCAATAATTTAGGAGATATAGGGTGAAGAAGGAACCTGTCAAGAAGATGATGGTGAGGCTCGTGGAGGTGGTTGCAGGGCTTGAAATGGCTTCAATGAGATCCTACAATGGTGAAGAAACTTCTGTTTGCACTTGTTGTGAAGGTGGTGGCTTGAAGTGAAAGAAAACTCAAGTTGCTTCAACTTGAAGAAACTTCTCCAATGGCTATGTATCCTTCTCTCTCCTCTGACTTGGCTCCACTTTCACCAACCTCTAACACTCCTTGATGCATTCTTTTTATAACAATTGTTGGATGCTTCTAGATTCATCTAGAATGATGTGGAAAGTTCATGAAAGTTCCATGATATGCCATGTTGGATTTCTCACATCTCATATGCCATGCCTTGTAATTTGGTCTCAAATTCTCCTTACATGAGTTATTGAATGAGGATGAGTGAAAAACAAGTGTATTTTTGGCTTGTGTAGGGTTTTTCAATGCTACCTTCTTTTTCAAGTAAGAAATTTCCAAAGGAACCTCATTTTTTAAGCCTCAAATGAAAATTCTATTTAAACCAAAGTTCTTAAAATGTTTTTTCCAATCAAAATGATATATTGGATGACCTATTTTGGATTTGTGGATCTCCCAAATCACTTTTCAATTTCAACTTTTCAAAGTTATAAGTCATTTTTAGTTCATTTTTGACCAATCATGGAATCTTGTGCTATGAGCTTTTTCAACAATTTGTGACCTTCTTTCTAGACTTAAAATCACATTTTGAGCAACTTTCATGTTTTAAGTTTTTCCATTTGAGGCTTGGAAATAGGAGTTTTAGGCATTGGATAAAATGACCTATAACTGACAAATGACCAAAATGCCCCTGCCTTGCACAAGCCATAAGTTGAGTTCCACAAATCCAATCAAGGACTTCTACCACTCAAATTAAAGCTAAGAAGATCCTCTTCAACATTCATGTTGACCAAGAACTCATAGGAGTCATCCTACTAGGGCAAAAGTTGTCTGCAAGTTGGGTGACTTTCAAGGACCCAGATTCACACACATCAACTGACCTGTAATTTGTCAAAACCATAACTTGAGCTCTGTAACTCCTATCAAGGACTTCCACCACTCAAATTAAAGCTTAGAACAAGCTCTACAACATTCATGTTGTGGGGAAGATGAGATCTCAATCACATCTATAGCTAAAACTGCCTGGAAGATAGGGATCAAATTAGGGTTTTTTCACTGACAATCCTCAGAAACCCTAACTCAAAACTTCTCAAACTCCTCATTCATGGTGAGTTGGTCTAGGAATCATCTTTATAACATCTCTACACATCATTCCATGATCTCATGGCCCTTGGATTAAGTCTCAACCTCCTCCAAATCTTCAGTTATCCTAGGGTTGACCCAGTCAAAACCCTAATTCTGCCATTCATGGTTGAATCCTCTAAACTCTTGCATAATGACTTCTCAGGGCTTCATGAAGGCTATCAAGACATCTCATAAGCTTTCTCAAGACATCAAGTTCCTTCTCAAAGTCTCAGAATCATCTGAGGGGCACCCACAACTCTCAAACTGTGAAGCACACAACCCTGGTTTCAAACCACTTCTCTGAAGATCTCTTGAACTTTCTGATGAAGGTATCAACTTTCAAACACTCAATGAGTAAATGGTTGTTGGTCAAATTTTGGGGTGCAACAGCTGCCCCTATTCAAACGGCTTGGACCTGACTGGGTGAGAAGCGAACGGCTCTCAACCAATCAAGGTACGAGACGGTTGAATATCGGTAAACCCGAAAATTTGCCAACTGCACAAGCACACGGTACTCTGCGGGGAATAAACCTTCGAATACTGCAATACTAGCTGCTCAACAACTAGCTGGAGAGATACTGATCTGACATCGCCGCCGAAAACAAACATCATTCTGAGAGACACTCGACATCGCCGTCGCACAAACATCATCTCTGATGGGGATTTAGAGAGTCTGATATTGCCGTCAAACAAACATAATCTGACCTCGCCGTCGGAACCAAACATAATCTGACCTCGCCGTCGGATAATCAAAATACCCAACTTTACTGCTGGACAACTATATTACTGAACAATTCTGACCTGGGGTTCACCCCTGGTAAATGGAACACTTGCGTATTTGAAACTACTCGGCTGGGAACGAGAGACTTAACCGAGCACACTCTGATCTGGGGTTCACCCTCAGAACCATGACGAACATCGGAATACTGCTGCACACTGCCCACCGTAGAACTTCAACATAAAAACTATATGGAACCCTGGCCCCTGGCCACTTCCAGCTTCAGCTAGAAAAGATCTTCAAGTACTTCTGAAGATAAGCATCCTTGGCCTTCAAGGATGGCACTCTGCAGGAGGTATCTTCGACTTCAGTCTGAAGAGAATGATCCTTGACCTTCAAGGATACATGGACCTGCCTTCAGGCAACCCCGCCTCTGCTATAGAGCATCCGAGACTTCAGTCAGGGATATACTTCGGCCTTCAGTCCGAAAAATGAATCCTAGGTCATTCATAACCTTGGGGGATAACCTTGCCCTTAGGCGCCTTCGCTTCAGCTTAAGAAATCTGTGACTTCAGTCAGAGAACTGGTATCCTGAGCCATTCATGACTCTACGGGGATTCAAACACTTTGCCTTTAGGCAAAACTCCGCTTCAGCTGGAGAAACATCTTCGACTTCAGTCAGAAGAAATATTATTCACTTGATCGTAATCAATCATCACCTCAGGATAACTGACTTGGTCTTCAGACTCACACGAATCACTCTGTTGTATCTACAACCTCTGGAACCTTATCTTCATCCACCCGTTGAATCTTCAACACGGAAATCTGGACCTGTAGGGACCTTCTGATATCGCCTTCGGGCGCTTGCGAAATCCATCTTCAGATTAGACATCGCTGTTGGAGCAGACATATCACGCTGCTGAGGACTTCAAGAATCAATCTTGACCAAACAGATCCGTCGGGCATCTTCAAGAATCGTCCTGAACTAATAACCTTTCTTGGAGCAAACATTTTGTTGGGAATTCCAGGGATCTTCCTGGGCAACTCTTGCTGGAGACGCTATTGGGGAGCTCAAGTATCATACTAGGCGAACAACTCGGGAAGCTGCACTGAGGTCTTAAGAATCGTCTTAAGCAGATGGCCCTGTTGAGGGACTTGAGAATCATCTCGAACCGAGGACTTCGCTGGGGATCTCAAAAATCATCTTGAGCGAGCGAACTGCGGGGATCACACCGGGGTCTTTAGAATCATCTAAGAAAACAACCTTGCTGGGGAGAACATCAAGAATCGTCCTGAGCAACTGGTCTTTCGGTAGTACCCCTGTAAAACAAGGATGATAATGACCTAGATCATGCTCATGATGCATATGCTTCGGCGTTATGCAGTCATGCTCAATGCCATGCACTCATGCTTAATGTTATGCAATCATGCTCAATGTTATGCAATCATGCACAATGACATGCGATCATGCACAATAATGCGATCCCGTCAGCAAAATAAATGCCGAAGGGGGAATCCTCCTGTCAAGGAGAAAGAACCGCTCAGATGGAGGAATCGTCCTGCTGAGGAGAATGTGAACACGCCAATATCAATTAGGCTCTGTCTGGGGAATCAATCTTCCGCGAACTGCTGCAGGGGAACAACTTCAGCTGACTGCTGCAGGGGATGAAGCTCTACGAGAACTTGGATCTGCTGATATCAATCGCTAGAATGAACTGCGTGGCCGTCTCGGCTACTCTTCTGGTGATGACAACTCTGTGGGGAAACAACTTCAGCGGCTCTACACTCCGCTGGGGAAAAACCAACCATGATCTGATCAACTTCCAAGGACCCGGATCTCTTGGACATCTGCAAACTCGGCTGAGGAAGGAGAAATCGTTCTGCTTTGCTGGATAGAGTACGACTCTGGGGGAATACAACATCAGCTGCCCCACGCTCTGCTGGGGAAAATTGATCATGATCTGATCAACTTCCAAGGATTCTTCTTTTCTGCGGACTCAGCCGGGGAGAGAAATCATTCTACTTCATTGGAGAGTACGACTCTGATGGGGAGTCTCAATTCCACTGGGGAAGAAAGAATCATCTGACTTCGGGGGAGAGTACAACTCTGCTAGGGAATACAACATCAGCTGTTCCAACACTCTACTGGGGAAGAAGGAATCATCCAACTTCAGGAGAGAGCATGACTCTGGTGGGGAATCTCAACTCCACTGGAGACTTCAGTCTGGCACCATCAGTTACTGCATCCTTCGGTATACGACTAGCTTCCTACGAGGCCTGCACTTGTGACCCGGTGCGGGGGAACAATCCTGCTTCAGCGACTTTACTGGGGAAAACACGAGCTTCGGTACCCAAACATTTCTATGAACTCTGCACTTGTGACCCGGTGCTGGGGAAGGAGAAATCATTCTTCGGTGCTTGACTCAGCTGATGAGGTGACGTTCCTTCAGGATGCGCCTGCTTGGGGAAGAGAATCGTCTCTGCCTGGGGAGACATATCAATGCTTACTATCTGATTCTGATTCTGCGGAGGAGAGACTACTGAACTCTGCTGAAGAAGGAGGACTCATCCTGCTTCGGGGATACGCACGGCACATCTTCTGGCGAGGTGTCACACCTGCAACAAGCAAACAGACAAGATACCCTCCTCAAAGGGGCCTATCAGGGTTATTATCTCGCGACAACGTTCAATTAATTAATTGTTTCAACAATCAATGGGCTTAGGCCCGCAAGTTTATGTATGCGCATTTTATCAACAAAACACATCGGCGTTATCGTTCGCAAACAAAACAGATAAATGCTAAACAGACAAGTAGAATTGCTGAATAATGTGCATTTTATTGATGATGAACCCCTGAATGGGCAAAAATGTTTTACAACAGAGGCAAGCTCCTGGAATGAGGAAGCCGCGCAAAAAAGAAAACATAAATATACATCAGTATATACAAATGTCGGCAATCGAGGCGTAGACGAACACCATGAGTTGATCCCTCTAAGACCCACTCGACTTTGATACCTCTCCGATGCTTCAGCTTTGGAAGAGATTGATTCAGATAAACGGCCTTCAGGTCTTCCGAACCACTAAACAATGAAAGTCCATACGCGGAACGCAGTCATTTGCTTATTTCAATCCCTAACTTTTGCGTGAACCGCCCTTCACGGGTTTTCAGTTCACCGGGATACCCTTTTTTGCCGAAGCCGCCCAGTGTAGGTTTTCGACTTCGCGGGTGTACATTTTTCAATATATCCCTAATTTTTGCCCGAACCTTTTATTCTGTTTTTGGTTCGCCGGGATGCCCCTTTTTTGCCTGGACTCTCTTTTTTTGTCCAGCGGGTCGCTTTCAAGCAAAGTATTTTTTAACTGCGTCCGCGTTCACCGGGGATGCAAAATCTTCACCATCCATCGTGGATAACAACAAAGCTCCTCCCGAGAAGACCTTGCTGACGACATACGGCCCTTCGTAATTCGGAGTCCACTTGCCCCGGTGATCGGAGTGTGGCGGAAGAATCTTCTTCAGGACGAGATCACCCGTCTGAAAGCTTCGAGGACGCACCTTCTTATCATAAGCTTTCTTCATTCGGCTTTGGTACAGGCGACCAAATGCAATCGATGCTAGCCTCTTCTCGTCCATCAGGCTGAGCTGGTTCAGGCGATTCGTCACCCATTCTGCCTCATCAAGTTTCACATCAACCAAAACCCGCAAAGAGGGAATCTCCACTTCTAGCGGTAGGACAGCTTCCATACCGTACACCAAGGAGAAAGGAGTTGCCCCGGTCGACGTACGCACCGTGGTACGATAACCGTGCAAGGCAAACGGCAGCATCTCGTGCCAATCTTTATACGTCACAACCATCTTCTGAACAATCTTCTTGATGTTCTTGTTGGCCGCTTCAACGGCGCCATTCATCTTCGGCCGATAAGGAGATGAGTTGTGGTGTTCAATCTTGAAGCTCTGGCACAGCTCCTTCATCATCTTGTTATTCAAATTCGAACCATTATCAGTAATGATCCGCTCGGGAATTCCATAGCGACAGATGATGTCCCTCTTTATGAACTTAGCCACCACCTGCTTGGTCACATTAGCGTACGAGGCTGCCTCCACCCACTTGGTGAAGTAGTCGATAGCTACCAGAATGAAACGATGACCATTGGATGCGGTGGGCTCGATCTTGCCTATCATATCAATGCCCCACATGGAAAACGGCCAAGGGGAGGACATGACATTCAATGGGCACGGCGGCACATGAACTTTATCAGCATAAACCTGGCATTTGTGACATTTCTTCGCGAATCTGAAGCAATCCGACTCCATAGTCAACCAGTAATATCCTGCTCTCAGGATCTTTCTCGTCATGGCATGCCCGCGGCATGCGTACCAAATGTGCCCTCATGGACTTCTTCCATGAGCATACTTGCTTCTTTCTCATCTACACATCTGAGTAGCACGAGATCGTGGTTTCTCTTGTAGAGCACTCCATCAGGATTGAGGTAAACGTTTCCAGATAGCCTCCTCAGAGTCTTCTTATCCTGGGTAGACGCACCCGCAGGATACTCCTTAGTCATAAGGAAGGTCTGGATATCGTGGAACCATGGCTTGCCGTCAGTGGCATCCTCGATTGCGAACACATATGCTGGTCTGTCAAGACGCGAAAGAACGATGCTTGGAGCTTCATTCCAAAGATTGACCTTATACATTGAAGCCAACGTGGCTAAAGCATCAGCCATTTGATTTTCAGCCCGGGGTACATGATGAAGTTCTACTCGGTCGAAGAACGGAAGCAGCCTCCTGGCATAATTCATGTATGGCACCAGATTCGGTTGACGAGTTTCCCACTCCCCTTTGATCTGATTGATCACAAGCGCTGAGTCACCGTATATGTCTAGATTCTTGATTCTCAAATCAATTGCCTCTTCTAGACCCATAATACATGCTTCGTACTCGGCTTCGTTGTTGGTAACTGGAAACGTCAGTCTCGCAGTAAACGGGATGTGGGATCCGTGAGGAGTTGTGATGATTGCCCCGATACCACTTCCATAGGAATTAACTGCTCCGTCGAATATCAACTTCCACTGAGACTTCCTATCTGGCCCCTCGTCGGGCAACGGCTCCTCGCAATCCTTTGCTTTGAGAAACATAATGTCCTCGTCAGGGAACTCGAACTTCATCGGCTGATAGTCTTCGATTGGCTGTTCGGCATGGTAATCAGACAATACGCTCCCTTTGATGGCTTTCTGAGAGACGTACTGAATATCATATTCTGTTAACACCATCTGCCATCTGGCAATCCTGCCTGAAAGAGCCTGCTTCTCGAAGACATACTTGATCGGGTCCATCTTCGAAATCAGCATAGTGGTGTGATTGAGCATATACTGTCGTAGACGTTTGGCGGCCCAAGCTAGTGCACAACACGTCTTCTCCAGCATCGAGTATCGAGATTCACACTCAGTGAACTTTTTACTCAAATAATAAATGGCATGCTCTTTCCTGCCCGTCTCGTCGTGCTGACCGAGAACACACCCCATGCTATTCTCCAGAACTGTCAAGTACATGATTAATGGCCGTCCAGCCACTGGGGGTATCAAGATCGGAGGTTCTTGAAGATACTGCTTTATCTTATCGAATGCCTTCCGGCAATCCTCATTCCAAGTAATCGCCTGATTTTTCTTTAACAATTTGAACATCGGTTCACAAGTGGCCGTGAGCTGAGAGATAAACCTTGCAATGTAGTTTATTCGGCCCAAGAAACCACGAACTTCTTTTTCTGTTTTCGACGCTGGCATTTCTTGGATAGCTTTTATCTTTGCAGGATCAACTTCAATACCTCGTTCACTAACGATAAACCCCAATAACTTTCCGGACCGCACCCCGAAAGTGCACTTGTTAGGATTCAGCCTCAGCTTGAACTTCCTAAGCCTTTCAAACAGCTTCAGCAAATTGACCAGATGCTCATCCTCCGTTTGGGACTTTGCAATCATGTCATCAACATAGACCTCGATCTCATGATGAATCATATCATGAAACAAAGTTACCATTGCTCGCTGGTAAGTGGCCCCTGCGTTCTTCAGACCGAAGGGCATTACCTTGTAGCAAAACGTGCCCCAGGGGGTAATAAACGTCGTTTTCTCCATGTCCTCCGGCGCCATCTTAATCTGATTGTAACCGGAGAAGCCATCCATGAACGAAAACACGGAAAACTGGGCTGTATTGTCGACCAACACATCGATATGAGGCAACGGGAAATCATCCTTAGGGCTCGCCCTATTCAAATCCCGATAATCGACGCACATGCGTACCTTACCGTCCTTCTTCGGTACAGGCACTATGTTGGCGACCCACGGAGGGTAGGTGGTAACGGCTAGAAATCCTGCGTCCAACTGCTTCTGGACTTCTTCTTTGATTTTTACAGCCATGTCTGGTCTCGTCCTCCTGAGCTTCTGCTTGACTGGAGGACAATCCTCTCGCAACGGCAAGCGATGAACCACGATATCTGTGTCAAGTCCGGGCATATCCTCATATGACCAAGCAAAGACGTCACTATACTCTCGAAGCATCTCGACCATCCTATGCTTGACATCCTTCTGCAGCGCAGCCCCCACTCTGACATTCCTGATAAGCTCCTCAGAACCCAGATTTACGATCTCAATATCCTCTTCATGAGGCAGAATAACCTTCTCCTCTTGTTTCAACAAGCGGGCCAACTCTTCCGGAAGGTCTTCGTCTTCATCAATCTCATCCTCGGCTTGATAGATCGGGCAATCAAAGTCGTAGTGAGCCGTAGAGGGTCCAGAGTCGATGTCATCTGTTACGTGGATCCTGCAATAACAAGGGTTAAGTTTAAAGCAGGAATATGCAGGTTAGCACGAACCTCGTTGCCATTTTGCTGTTTTTCAAAACAAACATAAAATATGAATAATAGAGAGCACAACATTTGATTACGAAGAAAACGCCTTTTTATTTATTAACAAAATGTGTACACATAATCCAACAAGGCCCTGACAGTAAAACCACTATGCCCCGGGCAGGACATAGGGTTGTACAAAGATTGTAAAAAGCAAATCATTACTCTTCACTTGTCAGTTCGATAATCTCCTTGATGGTCCAGTTGTGAAGGCGCTCGCCTGGTTTGCTCGGTTGAATCCAGGCATCGAGATCACAGTCACTGTCCCCGCTGTCCTCCGACGCTGCGTTGACACTCTCGAATATTACTCCTCCCTTGGTGAATAGGATCGGCCCCTTCCCACGAGATGAGCTACCAGAAGAAGTTGAAGCTTCAGCTTCAGGAGAATATCCCAATCCAAACTTATCCTGTTTGAATGGTATATCCAAGACATGCCCCCAGCCTGGGGTAGAACCAGCTTCGACAACGGCTCTAGCTTCCTTAAACGAAGAGAGGTTCACCTCTTGCTTCTCTGCAACAACGGGAGCTACCTCCTTCACCTTGACGGTCTCAAACGCCTGGCAAAGAGTCTCATGGATCTCGCCATCCATTTCGACATACTTGAAGGACGACAGGTGGCTTACCATGATGTCCTCCTCTCCACAAACTGTCACTATGCTGCCCCCAACAGCATATTTAAGCTTCTGATGCAACGTAGACGTTACGGCACCAGCAGAATGAATCCACGGCCGACCCAAGAGGCAACTATAGGCGGGCATGATATCCATAATATAGAACACTGCGTTAAACGTCTCTGGACCAACCTGAATTGGCAGGGTCAATTCTCCAAAGACGTGGCGCTTGGTTCCGTCAAAAGCCTTTACGACCAGATCACTGGGCGTGCACAGCAGTCCCCGGGTATCCAACTTCATCAGTGCTTTCTTCGGAAGCACGTTCAGCGAGGAGCCCGTATCTACTAGGACATGTGACATAATCGTGCCTCTGCACTCTATCGAGACGTGCAAGGCATTGTTGTGATCTCTTCCCTTGGGCGTCAGCTCCAAATCTGTAAAACCCAGCCCATTACCAGCGTTGACATGAGCTACTACTTCCTCAAGTTGGTTAACTGATATCTCCTGCGGCACGTATGCAGCATTCAATACTTTCAGCAACGCGTTACGGTGCGCTTCAGAACACAGCAACAGGCTGAGAATTGAGATCTTCGACGGAGTCTGGTGAAGATGATCTACAATCTTGTAGTCACTTTTCCTGATCAGTCGCATGAACTCTTCAGCGTCTTTAACCAACAAGTCTTTCTCTGCCCCCGCAGGAACCTCTTCAACAGCTTTACCTTTGCCTTTGTCAGCAGCATCAGCCCTGACTACTTTCTCTGCTGCGACCTCCGCCGGCGCGAACACTCTGCCACTCCTGGTGATACCACTGGCTTCAGCAAGATTCTGCGCAGTCGATCTGGACGGCTCCAGCTCTACCTTTTGACCATTACAATACACTTCAGCGCCATAATGCCATGGAACGGCATTGGTACTCTCAAATGGGATTGGTCCAGCCCTGGTGATGGTGATTGTAGGTGGACGAGGTGCAGAAATAGTGATAGGGTGGCGAGGAATGGTGATAGTAGCGACTTCGTCCGCCTGCTTCAGCACGACTTCCCCTGACGCATTCTCAACGCTTCGACTAAACTGCAAAATACCCTCGGTCATCAGACTCTGGATACCTTCACTCAACTGCTCACACCCGTCAGGAAGTGTAGCACATGCCATACAAAATTCTCCACATCCGGGGAAGAAGCCTTTCTTTAGCAGCTTAGCTTTAACAAAACTCAGCGGCGTCTTTAAATCTCTGACATCAGTCAGCAAGTCTGAATTCTCTTCAGAGATGATAGCATTCACTCCGCCCCCCCTGTGGTGAGGCATGGGATTCTTGGTGACGTTGGGCACGTTGTCAGAAAAGTTTATTATCTTGGCGTCAATCATGTCCTGGACCTTATGCTTGAAAGCTTTGCAATTCTCAACTGTATGGCCAGGTGCCCCAGAATGAAATTCACATGTAGCATTAGCATCGTACCCGGGTGGTGGTGCTCCTGTCAAGGGAGCCAGTGTCCTTTTCTGAACCAATTGGAGTTGAAGCAGCGTCTGCAGAAGCTGGGCATATGACATAGGGGGGGTTTCCAAATGACGGTTTGCCAGGGGACCCCGATTCTGATATCTCTTATATCCCGGATTATTCTGTTGCTGAGGCTGCTGCTGCGGCTGCGGGGGAGCAGCTGGGATGTTTATGCTAGCGATCTGAGACTGAGGGCCCTTGCCCTTTCTTCTAGCATTAGAGACAGCACTGGCATCGCCCTCTCGGCGTTTGCCAGTATATGGTTTCTTGCTAGCTCCTCCAGACGAGGACGATTCGCCTTGAATCTTGCCGATCTTTATACCATTTTCAACATGCTCGCCCAAAGTGATGAGGGCCGAGAATGTCCCGGACATGCCACTAACCAACTTCTCATAATAGACTCCGGGAAGAGTAGCCACGAACATCTGTACCAGCTCGCGCTCAACCATCGGCGGTTGAACCCGAGCAGCCAATTCACGCCACCGCTGGGCGTACTCCTTGAAGCTTTCATTGCTCCGCTGCGAGAGATTCTGAAGCTGGACTCGGTTGGGAGCCAAGTCGCTATTATACTGATAGTGGAGAACAAACGCTTCAGCGAGATCTTTCCACGTTCGCACAGCAGCGGGTTCCAAACCCATATACCATTCAAGCGATGGGCCAGAAAGACTATCCTGAAAGAAGTGCATCAGCAACTTCTCATCATCAGAGTAAGCAGACATCTTTCTGTAATAAGATCGGAGGTGAACACGGGGACAAGTAGTGCCTCTATACTTCTCAAAGATAGGCACCTTAAACTTGTGAGGTACTTTAAAGTCAGCGATCAGCCCAAGTTTGGACATGTCAACGCCCAATGTGTTCTGATTTTCTATATCTCTCATTTTATCTTCCAGCGCCTTGAACCTGAGTCTAGCTTCAGCAGTTAACTCAGCCTCTACACCCCTCTGAGAGAAAATGTCGTCCTGATGGTCCTCCAACCACGGTTGAGGCACCACCATATTTCCTGCACCAACATTGCCGTTGACCGGCCCCACGGTAACATTGGCCCCCAAACCACCATTGACGGCGCCCGCCGCATTAAGTCCGAGATTAGTCATAAGATTGCCGTTAGCACTACCGTTGCCCCCGGCAGCAGGAACAACGTTCTAAGGAGTATCACCTTGAGGAGGAGTGGGTACGGCCCCGCCGTGAAGTATTCCATTGCTGTCAACCCTGGAGATGAGAGGTTGAACCAAAGTACGCAGCTGATCTTGTCCATTTGCAACTACTTGCATCAACTCCATAAAACGATCCATCCTTTCACGAAGCTCCTGAACATCTGATTGAACCTGTTCCATGATTCTCGTTTGGTTGGCGCGAGTTGAGTAGCGGTGGATGAATCTTTGATCAATCCTGGAGATTGAAAGCAGCTCGGAACCTGAGTACCTGAAAAACCTGTCAAGATTAAGGGTTAGGAAAAGCAACAGAATGTATGTCATGCAAGAATGCTTCATGCAAATGCATGCGTGTGTCCGTGTGCTTGAGAGATTTCCCCGATCCTGTCATCTGCTGACAATGATAAGGAGAGGAATCTGGGCCCAATCATGGAAATAGTAACCTGTCACAGACACACGCTAATGGAATGATTATGCAAGCTAATGCAAAATGCAGGCATGCAACAATATATCCAGGTGGCTGCTGTGGAGATTCGATGTCAACAGTCGCTGCTGAGAAGGAAACCCCAGTGTAAACCACTGATCTGATCTGCTGTGAATAACCATCTGGTAGGATCGAGATCAAAATTCCGCTCTGACAGGAACGAAAGCCGGATAATAAAGACCCCGGATGCAAGATCAAGGAATATCTGTTGATGAAGTCTTCAGACCCCAAATCACAAATCTGCCCTTTCAAGAACAAATACACAGCTGATGATGAGATCTTCGCACCCTACTCGAAATCTGCCCTATCAAGAACAAAATAACAACTGCTGACGAGATCCTCAGACCCCACTCAAAATCTGCTCCATCCAGAACAAACCTCTGATAACAATACTCTGATCGGAACCTGCTCTATCAAGAACAAACAAACACCTGATGATAAGATCCTCTGATCAAACCCTTGCTCTATCAAGAACATATCTGCAACTGAGAACCCAACATAACTGATTCACTGTCAAGAAAACCAGGCAGTCTGGAGGTCAAAGTTTCCTGCAATATCCAACCCCACTCACAGGTATGATGGACCTAATCCACGGACAAAGGTACGGCATCCTATGCGGTTGTCAGCGTCACAGACATTCATGAGTGACAATACGATTCCCAGAAGGAGTGGCATCGTCAAGTCATGAAGAGGCCTCTCTTAGCTGACTTCCAAATGATCGGTCCCCAGAGTCGACAATCCTCACGTCTGGACTCCCCTCAGATCCTCAGGACCGGAAAGGAGCACCTCTGCAAGAATCTCGTCTGAGCGCAGATTTTCGTAGGGAACTGTGCCTGCTCAGCAGACAGGTTCGTCTACTACTTCTCCGCAACTATATCTAGGTGTGTACTCAAGCCCAGGTCCGGCTTTTCACTCACAGTAACATCCCTCTCCCACAGCAGCACAGATATTCATATCAAACTGGAAATAAAATGCGGGAAATAAAAATGCGGGAAGTAAAAATGCGATAAATAAACGCAACCCAACAAGCAAACACACAAACGATAGGATTGACTCGCGTAGGGGATGGGAAACGGTCCCAGCATAAGGGATGGGAAAAGTCCCTAGATGCTATGAAAGTCCCCAGCAGAGTCGCCAGCTGTCGCTTGCGCGAAAATAAGGTGCCGGCATGACAGAAGAGTCGCCACCTTTCGTTATTTATCCCTCAGAGCGGGAAAGGAAACGATCGGAAAAAACCTGACGAAAAAGGGTAAGACAAGGTCATCGCAACCGTTGTCTGGGTTCGGGAGTCGGTTACGCAAGGGGAAGGTATTAGCACCCCTCACGTCCGTCGTACTCGACGGGATCCTCGCTTGTTTGTTTACTTGGACGGGTTGGTTATAATCTATCTATCTATCAAGGCTGGCTGAAAAAGAAAAGAAAAATGACTCGGCAAAGCATCGCGCTTTATGCCTACGTATTCTCATCAGAGAATGAGAAATCAGAGTCAACGTAGTTCGGCTAACTACGGGGGAAAGGTTGCTCGCTAGGATATCGCATCCTATGCCTACGTACTTTCATCTGGTATGAAAGATCAGAGCAAACGTAGTTCGGGAAACTACGAGTAAAAATGGCTCAACTAGGAGGGAGACTATCAAGTCCTACTGTTATCATGCCATGGATTCATCCTATGGTTGAGGTTTGAACAGGGAACTCCTAGATGTTATCATGCATAGGTTTCAACCTAAAAGTCTATCATCAAATCCTCATCAGAGGAAATGAGAGTCCTAAGGGATCATGTCCATGATACACAGAAACAGACAAAAACATCAGCTTTAACAGTAAAATGCATGCAATGCAAGTGAGGGAGGAAGTGTGTGTGGGGCTTCAGCCTCCACAAGCTCATCTCTACCTCAAGCCAGTCATGAAATACCAGTAATCATACTGAAAATAAACAACATGCTATCAAGCAATAACAGATAAAAGAAATGAAGTGCCATCAGGCAAACAAACACACATGCTTGAGAAAGAATCATCTATTCTCTAATCCTAGTCCTAATCACAGAATCCTAATCAAATCTAAGCAAAGCTCTCAAGCAAAACCCTAAACAAGAGAAATCATTCCCAATCTTCAAGCTTCAGAATAAGCTTACCAAAGAAAGGGAGCTAAGCAATCAGACTCATAGTGTCTTCCTCAGGAAAGCACTAAGAGGTGTATACTCAGGAGTCATACCCTATGTGGCTCAACCACTGTGATCAGTTTACATCCCTCCTCAGGAGAAATTAAACTCACAAGCAGGCTCCAACATCACTGGATATTTAGGAAATCCTATCTGAACTAGTGGAACTAAGTGAATAGACTCATAGGACCTTCCTCAGGAAAGTACTAGGAGGCTTCCACTTAGGAGTTGTATCCCATGTGGCTCAACAACATGTGATCAGTTTACATTCCTCCTCAGGAGAAATTAAACTCACAAGTTGGCTCCAACATCATTGGATACTTAAGAAATCCTAGACAATCTGATGGAACTAAGTGAATAGACCCATAGGACCTTCCTCAGGAAAGTACTAGGAGGCTTCCACTTAGGAGTTGTATCCCATGTGGCTCAACAACAGGTGATCAGTTTACATTCCTCCTCGGGAGAAATTAAACTCACAAGTTGGCTCCAACATCATTGGATACTTAAGAAAGAGGTGAGAAGAAAGGATGAAAGTCATTCATAGTGCCTTCCTCAGGAAAGTACCATGAACCTCCTTCAAACTTCAGGCTCTCAAACCTCACAGACAAGGCATCAGCCAAGCTCTGGGTCCCTGAACTTGGTCTACAAGCTCCACTTCATGATGCTCTCCATCAATATCCTCAAGGCAACACAAGCCCTTCAGCAAATTCCTCAGAATGAACCCCAAAGATGAACAGATAACCCACTGAACAAACCAAATCATCAGGCAACTTCAGAAAATACCTAAAAATACTAAACTAATGGGGAAAAATCTAACAAATATTCACAAGGGTCCTCAACACCTACTCATAACATCTACAAAGGTCTCTACCTAAAAATCAAGAAAGAACTCAATCAAGGAAAGGGATTCATCACCTAAACACATTCTAAACCCTAATTAGGACACCCTAAGTCTACCCTAATTAAACTAATCAAGATTAATTCTAAAAAATCTAGAAAAAATCCTATGGGGAACTATGACTCATCATCTAATCGCATAAAAAGGAATGGGTAAAAAAGATCAAAGGAAAGTACTAAAACAATTCCTACAAAATCACATACCAAATTAAACAATTAAAAAGCTATTTAAATGGAAAATCTACTAAAAATATTAAACCTAAAAATAAAATCTCAATTTTATTTTTATAATTTTCTACTCACTTTCATCTACTCATAGAAAAAAAAAGAAGTTAAAAATCATTTTCTATCAATTTTTAATGAATTATTCAAAAAACAGAAAATATTAAAAGAAAATTAAAAAGAAATAAAATGAATTAAAGGGGTGGGGGGTCAGAATAGCAACGCGCGCTAGTTATATGGATTGGGCCAACAAATAAGGGGGGTGGGGATAGAATTCCAAGCCCAGAACCGGTCTTTAATGAAACGACCGCGTTTCATATATTTCAAATCTTCCCTCTCTTTTCTCAGATTAAATCCTGGCCACTAGATCTAAGGAATTAGTCAATATTGGAGACTGATCCAATGGCTTCTCTTCATCGTCTCCATTAAAACCCTAGGGTTTGCAGAACCCCACCTCCATGGCCGAAACTTCTAGCTCCTCTAACTCCCTCCACACGCCATGGTTGGACTCGATTCAAACATGAAAAATCATCTACTTCTCAAGCCCTACACAACCCTACGTTCACTTTCTCTTAACTCCTCATGGATAATTCAAACAGAAGCCTTGAAGATCATGGTACAAACACGGTTCAACATTTTAAACTGATATCAATCCTCACTAAACTTCATTATAATGATCTACAGATGTTCTTGATGCTATCCTGATGATTCTAAACCAATTCATGCTGATTAAAACTCATTAAACAACTAATTCTTGAAAATTAAAGTTTGATGCACCTGCCATGGAACCTCATGGAATGAGCTATAACTTCTAGGGTTTAATCCTCTAGCCTAGTACATCATTCTTATACCTATGAAACTAACTAAAACTCAATAATTTAGGAGATATAGGGTGAAGAAGGAACCTGTCAAGAAGATGATGGTGAGGCTCGTGGAGGTGGTTGCAGGGCTTGAAATGGCTTCAATGAGATCCTACAATGGTGAAGAAACTTCTGTTTGCACTTGTTGTGAAGGTGGTGGCTTGAAGTGAAAGAAAACTCAAGTTGCTTCAACTTGAAGAAACTTCTCCAATGGCTATGTATCCTTCTCTCTCCTCTGACTTGGCTCCACTTTCACCAACCTCTAACACTCCTTGATGCATTCTTTTTATAACAATTGTTGGATGCTTCTAGATTCATCTAGAATGATGTGGAAAGTTCATGAAAGTTCCATGATATGCCATGTTGGATTTCTCACATCTCATATGCCATGCCTTGTAATTTGGTCTCAAATTCTCCTTACATGAGTTATTGAATGAGGATGAGTGAAAAACAAGTGTATTTTTGGCTTGTGTAGGGTTTTTCAATGCTACCTTCTTTTTCAAGTAAGAAATTTCCAAAGGAACCTCATTTTTTAAGCCTCAAATGAAAATTCTATTTAAACCAAAGTTCTTAAAATGTTTTTTCCAATCAAAATGATATATTGGATGACCTATTTTGGATTTGTGGATCTCCCAAATCACTTTTCAATTTCAACTTTTCAAAGTTATAAGTCATTTTTAGTTCATTTTTGACCAATCATGGAATCTTGTGCTATGAGCTTTTTCAACAATTTGTGACCTTCTTTCTAGACTTAAAATCACATTTTGAGCAACTTTCATGTTTTAAGTTTTTCCATTTGAGGCTTGGAAATAGGAGTTTTAGGCATTGGATAAAATGACCTATAACTGACAAATGACCAAAATGCCCCTGCCTTGCACAAGCCATAAGTTGAGTTCCACAAATCCAATCAAGGACTTCTACCACTCAAATTAAAGCTAAGAAGATCCTCTTCAACATTCATGTTGACCAAGAACTCATAGGAGTCATCCTACTAGGGCAAAAGTTGTCTGCAAGTTGGGTGACTTTCAAGGACCCAGATTCACACACATCAACTGACCTGTAATTTGTCAAAACCATAACTTGAGCTCTGTAACTCCTATCAAGGACTTCCACCACTCAAATTAAAGCTTAGAACAAGCTCTACAACATTCATGTTGTGGGGAAGATGAGATCTCAATCACATCTATAGCTAAAACTGCCTGGAAGATAGGGATCAAATTAGGGTTTTTTCACTGACAATCCTCAGAAACCCTAACTCAAAACTTCTCAAACTCCTCATTCATGGTGAGTTGGTCTAGGAATCATCTTTATAACATCTCTACACATCATTCCATGATCTCATGGCCCTTGGATTAAGTCTCAACCTCCTCCAAATCTTCAGTTATCCTAGGGTTGACCCAGTCAAAACCCTAATTCTGCCATTCATGGTTGAATCCTCTAAACTCTTGCATAATGACTTCTCAGGGCTTCATGAAGGCTATCAAGACATCTCATAAGCTTTCTCAAGACATCAAGTTCCTTCTCAAAGTCTCAGAATCATCTGAGGGGCACCCACAACTCTCAAACTGTGAAGCACACAACCCTGGTTTCAAACCACTTCTCTGAAGATCTCTTGAACTTTCTGATGAAGGTATCAACTTTCAAACACTCAATGAGTAAATGGTTGTTGGTCAAATTTTGGGGTGCAACACTTGGCGGTAAAGGAACAATACCAAGCGATATATTTTATCTAAAACATTACGGTTACTATAGGGTATCCTCATTCCTAGGCAATACCTACTATAGTATTATCGTATAAATGCGTTAACGACCGTTTTTCCAAACCTAAGGTTAATCGTAAATTAGATCCTTATTTGTCAAATAAGAAAAGTCATAAGAAAATTATACAATAAGAACGATGATTAGAAAGCAGCGAAATCCATTATTCAAAGTAAACAAGGTTATTATAGAGTCAATTCAGGGACACCCCCTAGCATTGGGGGGTTTAGCTACTCATAATAATAAAGATAAAATAAACAATAAGACTAAACATTACAAGATAATTGGTTGCCTTGATCTTCAATCGCTTCCGCTCATGAGGACCTTCAGTTTCCCAAATCCTTAATCGCTATAATCTTTCTCGTGAAATTATTTTCTATCCAAAAAAAGTCCCCTTCTCAATTCACAATGCGTCTGATATATCAAAATTCAATTTACAATGCGAGATGCCTAAACTGCCCTCTGAGATTGCACAGACAGCATAAAACACAAAATAAAAACATTTTACTTTCAGTAGCCCTGACACGGGCCGTGTCATGGGACACGGGAACCCGTGTCAGGCTGCTGACTCGTGGATTACAATCTTCATCATCAGGGGCCCTGACATGGGCCGTGTCATGGGACACGGGCACCCGTGTTGGGCTGCTGGTTCTTGGGTTTGGCTATTCAACGTCTTGTCCTTCTGAGCCCTTCCTGACACGGGCCGTGTCATGGGACACGGGCGGCCGTGTCAGGTTCCTTGTCCACCTCAAAACTCTTCTGAATTCTTGCCATTTTCCCCAGTTTTCGCTCTGATTATCCTTTATTGTTTACCTGAACCTAGAAACAGTAAAAATACCAAATCTACGCGTAAAAGGTAATAAAAACAAATAAAATATGATAAGACATAACAATTGATTAACTGAAACAAAAGGTACAATAACGTGCAAAACCCCTGATCAAACTCCCCCAAACTTAAACCATTGCTTGTCCTCAAGCAAAAAGCTTGGATAAAAACTTTCAAATCAGACAGCACATCAAGTGAAGGGCTCAGGACGTAAAGCGTGCCGATACTCATACGCGAGTCTTAGTTCTGATCGGCTCAAACCAGCTCTCTCGGTACTCATCCGTTAACGAAGGAATTCCTTAAACACACACTGCAGTAAAATCGCAGACCTAAATCCCTCTTTCAGTCCCCTCTCCAACTATGCTTTGGGCTTAAGTCTTTTCTTCAATTTTCTACCCATTTCATTCGGATAATCCGATTAAGGCATGTACAATTTTTCTCGAGACTTTTTCTGTGGCACCTTTATTCTTTTTTTTTTCTCGCTCACAGGCGTTTTTAAGTCCACTTTGGGACGACTATAGAGATTAAACCTCGTTAGGCTAAATAACCGGGTGAGGGTTACCCAACGTAGAAGGACAGGTTGTCTTTACCGTCATTATTCAACTCTTTTTTTTGGTGCCACAAGTCATTCTCATACTCATTCTTTTAATCATGTCGGACTATCACAATGAACTAATTGGGGAATACTTTTCAAGTTCAAGTACTATGACACAAATCTACACGTTGGACTCGTTTCCTTACTCTGGGGAACCTAGGGTGTTCAATTTATACCTCAATTTCCAAACTTTCCCAAGTTCCTTAGTTCAAACACCTCTTCCCCTGAACTCTAAATAATTTCTTGACTACCTTACACACAAACCAATCACAAGAAAAAAATTTTACGGTCTTCGTAGGGGCGAATTCGACGTGATTTCTACCAAACTTAAAATAAAAAGGTGTTTAAATTGACAATTCAAAATGGTAAAACATCCCCCAAACTTGAACTAAACATTGTCTCAATTTTCAAGAACAAGAGAAGAAGAGGTGAACTCACAGAGATCCTCACAAAGGGGTCGACATGTAAGCTCATAATCACTTCCATAGCATTTTTTTGGTGAAGATTGGTGGTTGAAGCAGAGAGTGAGATTGGAAATTCAAGCAAGCAACTCAAAATCGGATTCTGAGTTCAAGAGCATATCAAAGCAAATTGAGGATTTCATCACCTTCTACATACATCTTCGAGTGAATCTGCACCTTTGTGGAGGCTGAATCGTGCAAGAACTATCTCTGTTGAAAGCTCAAAGTTAGGTTGGTGAATTTCTTGATTATGCATAATTTAGGCTGTTTTAGATAGCATTGCGTATGTGGTTAGGATCAGGATGAAGTGTAGTTGGATTTAGGATCAAGAACTGCATGATTAGAGACAAATTAGGTTGATACCTGAATTCTGTTGAAATTTGGTTTAAGTTGTTCTTGAGGATTTAATTCGGTTTGGATAGTGCAAGATGATCAGTGTGAGATGAGGATCACGTCCATGTCCATAATTGAGGTTTTGATGAGATTCAAGATTGATGCATATTTTAGATTTGTCTTCGGGTTTGAAAATCCAGAGGGAATTAGAAAATTCTGAGACCAAATTCATGATCAGCGTGAGATTTTGAGTGAAATGATGTATAGTTTGATTAGTTTGGTTGACCTGTAACTAATTGCCTGCCGGAGAAGACGGTGGCGCCACCGTCTGGGCCACCGTCTGGTTTTCCCTCCCAATCTGAGTTTGGATGAAGAAGAAAGGTCTGGACCGTTGGATCATGTTGAAGACTTTGACTCAGGCTTCCATCCAAGTGCTCACGATGAGCCACGTACCCCTCCTCAAAACGCACAATTTTAGTTTAAGTGAGAAACTCAGGCTTTTGTTCTTCGCTGCGTGAACCAAAGGTGCATTGGTTCGAATCCTCACGCGTGCACTTTTTTTTCGGTTTAATTTGTGAACTGAATAACTGAATTCACTTGGTCAAAGCGTTGGGCCTCATTCACATTGCTATCCACACACCCCCTTTTGGCCCAACCCAGAGAATGAACTGAAGTTCATTGCTATTCACCACGCGCTTTGTTTATTTTCCCATTCTTTTTCTTATTTTCTTTATTTTTGGCTTGTTTGATTTTAATTCATAAAAAATATGAAAATTGATCATAAAATCTTGAGATTTTTTCCTCTGAATCTTGAATGTGTCTAGAAATTTTAGAAATAAAAAAATCATGATTAGCATTTCTCTAATGACGGGTTGAGTGTCAGATGGGATTCCTAGGGTTTCCTGTCTGCTTCCCATTATCAAATAATCATCTTATTGATTCTCTTCATTCTTGGTGGAGCCTATTGAAGATTGAAGCTTGAAGATGGAGTACCTCTTTCCCTCTCTTGAAGATGATGGACTTGAAGAACATTTACAGACCGTGGACTGGATTGCTGTCAGAAGATTGCTTTGCTGTGAAGCTGTTGATTTGTCTGCCCTGTTTGTCTGTTTTCTTTTTGTGCAACTGTATTGATGTGACTTGATTGGTGTGATTCATTTAGATTAGGTCATGTAGTTGAATAAGCCTAAGAGCATCCTAAGGGTTGAGCTTCTCCCCTTGCTTGTATTACATTAGAGGTTGAGTTTCTCCCTCTGCTTGTATTTTTACTGTGTGGCTTTGCTTGCTGGTATTCGGTAGAGCTTCGCTACCTTGCCTGTGTGGTTTGTGGTTTGCTTGATGGCATTCTATTTTCCTTTATCTTTGCAATTATTCATACTTGGCTTGAGGTTGAGATGAGCTTGTGGAGGCTGATGCCCCACACACATTTCCTCCTTCACTTGCATTGCATGCATTTTATCTACAGTTATTCCCTGTACTATTTATCTGTTTACTGTTTAGCTGATGCTTTATCTGTTTCTGTTTATCATTGGCATGATCCCCTAGGAATCTCACTTCCTTTGATAAGGAAGTGATGATTAGAACTTTAGGTTGAAACCTATGCATGATAACTTCTAGGAGTTCCCTGTTTCAAACCTCAACCATAGGATGAATCCTTGGCATGACAACCATTAGGACTTGATAGTCTCCCCTTAGTTGAGCCTGTTCTCTCTTCTCATCTCAAAACAAATTAAAATACAGTAATAAAGGTTAACTGATGTCATACGTTACGAGCCTTAAGCTATTTGAGAAAGGGTTGTTGAAGGGTCACTCTTCAACAGTCTGGATGTTTAGTATGGTACCCTTAGGGTGACATGCGACCCATTCACTCTCAAGTCATAGTCTCTAGTGCGATATTGGTTGCAAACATACGTAAAAAACAGTTCTTCCGTAAAACTCAGAAAACAAACTTCAAACCTTTTTGCCCCGTGGGCCCATAATTCAAAGGAAGTTTTTCTGAAGAAAAGAGTGTTGTTAACTCCCAGTTCTACCGCAAACAGTAACGCCTAAGTCTCTAAGGGTCGAGCTGCGTACGCTAAACTGCTGGAACTATTTGTTAACCCTACTCGAAAAAACAGATGAATCTGAACCCCCGTAATCCGTATTATCCCGAACTACGTAAGCTCTGATCTCTCAAGCCTGTTGAGAGTACGTAGGCACAATACTGACATATTAGCGAGCCACCTTTCCCCATCACCCGTAGTTAGTCGAACTACGTTGACTCTGATTTCTCATTCTCTGATGAGAATACGTAGGCATAAAGTGTGACGCTTTGCTGAGTCATTTTCTTTTCTTTTTAGACCAGCCTTGATAGGTAGATAGTTAAACAAACCCGTCAGATAAACACAACAAGCGTGGATCCCATCGAATACGATGGACGTGAGAGGTGCTAATACCTTCCCCTTGCGTAACCGACTCCCGAACCCAGACAATGGTTGCGATGACCTTGTCTTATACCTTTTCGTCAGGTTTTTCCGATCGTTTCCTTTCCCGTTCTGAGGGATAAATAACGAAAGGTGACGACTCTTCTGTTTTGCCGGCACCTTATTTTTGCGGTAGCGACAGCTGGCGACTCTGCTAGGGACCTGATAGTTTCCTGGGGATCCAACGTCCCTTATGCGAGTCAATGTGGGGATCCAACGTCCCTGCGAGAGTCAATCCTAGCGCTTGTGTGTTTACCTGTTGGGTTGCATTTATTTATCGCATTTTACTTTCCCGCATTTTATTTTCAGTATGATATGATTATCTGTGCTGTTGTGGGAGGGACATTCTAATGAGTGATGAGCCAAAACCCAGGCTTGAGAGCATACACCTAGCATTAGAGTGGAGATTAGTGACGGATCTGTATGCTTAGCATGCACCAGTCCCCATGAAATCCACACTCAGACGAGATCCTCTTTGATGACTTTTCTTCTGGCCCTTAGGGCTCGACGTGAGGTTGGATCTGAGGGTTGTCGACTCTGGGGACCGATAATTTGTGATTCATCTAAGAGAGGCCGCTTCAAGAGATGATGATGCCACACCTTCTGGGTATCGCATCATCGTTTCTTGAAAGTCTGTGATGCTGATGAACGCATAGGATGCCGAACCTTGTCTGTGATTAGGTCCATACCTGTGAGCAGGGTCGGGTTATTGCAGGAAACCTTAACCTTCAGACAACCTGGTTTTCTTGACAGTGAATCAGTTTTGTTGGTATCAGAGGTTCTCATCATCAGATATGTGTTTGTTCTTGACAGAGCAGATTTATGGACTGGTATCCGAGGTTCTCATCATCAGAGATGTGTTTGTTCTTGACAGAGAATATTTTTGGTCCTCTTCAGGGTTTTGTTGTCAGAGTAGTGTTGTGGTTATGTTGAAACAGAGCCTTGGTCTCCTCAACAGCAGCCTTGATCTTCTGCAGCATCCTAGCATTCTTGCATCTTGCATCTTGCATTTTTTGCACTTTCATTGGCATAGCATTAACGTGTGTCTGTGTTGCAGGTGCATACTTCATCCCTGATTCTAGTGATCTAGCTTCCCCGGCCATCATGGAGACTCTGAAGAGAACCATTGCCTACAGATTTCCTACACCAAATGTCAGTGCCATCCTGAGTTTGAAGACCCTGACTGATGAGACAGTTCTGGAAAAATTCAGGCAGACGTATGGGAGATTGCTGAAGTATGTCTACAAGCCCTCTGCCCACGAGATCAGTGGTCTGTACACGTTGATACAGTTTTACGAGGCCCCGCTGAGATGCTTTCTGTTTCCTGACTATGTTTTGGCCCCTACTCTGGAGGAGTATGCTGACTTGATAGGCATTCCTGTTAAGGATCAAATGCCTTTTCATCATGTTGACACTGAACCTAAGCTGGTTGACCTAGCAGTTATCTTGCATTTGGATGCGTCTGAATTGAGAAAAGGGTTCACTCGGAGAGACAAAGTGTTTGGCTTCCCTATATCGTTTATGGTGGAGGTAGCTCAAAAGTTTGCTAAGAAGGATCGTTGGGATGTGTTCAGTGTTGTTCTGGTTGTGTGCATATACGGGATTGTGTTGTTCCCTAATCTTCCTGACTTCGTAGATGCTGACGCTTTCTACTTGCTCGCCTCAGGGAATCCAGTTCCCACCTTGCTTGGTGACCTGTATCATTCTACCCACTACAAGAATGAGAACAGGAGAGGGAAAATGGTGTCCTGTTGCGCTCCTCTGTTGTACCGGTGGTTTGATAGCCACATGCCCAAGAGGGGTCCCTTTGTTTCTTCTGCAGCCACAACTGAGTGGTCTGAGCGCCTGATGGGCTTATCTGCAGAGAGTATCATTTGGTTCGACCGGGATATGCTGGGTACTGAAGTCATCCACAGCTGCAGCGGTTTTCCTAATGTTCCATTGATTGGAAGAAAAGGATGCATCAACTACAATCCCTCACTGCTGGTCAGATAGTTCAGGTATGCCTTGAGAGGTCCGCCGAAAGATGATGAGGTGCAGGAATCTCTGTACCTCAACGGGTCGCTTGAAAGTGACACGCTGACCAAGCTAGAGCATGCTTGGGCTAACATCCACAGACGAGGAAAGATGTTGTTGGGTAAGAGCAACAGCCAGGCTTATGAGCCTTATGTGAGTTGGGTTCGGAATAGAGTACAAAAGTCTTTGATGCCATTTCCTCCAATGGCTCCTCCAGCTCCCCTCATGAATGAGAAGCCGACTACTGTGGACATCTTGAAGTATGAACAGGTAGTGGATGAAAATGAAGAGTTGAAAAAGGCCAATGAAGAATTGGAGAAAGAGCTGGCGCAAGCTAGAAGCGAGAGGAGCGAAGCCGTCCACTCCTTCAAGCGGCAGACAGAGTTGGTGAACAAGTTGGGTACAGATTTGACTAAGCAGATAGCTGAGCGTGAACGCTTGGGTCTGGACTTCAAATCTGTCAATGACGTACTAGCCACTAAGAAGCAGCACTTGGATGAAGCGTACCGGATAATCTCCAAGTTTAATCAGCACTGGAATGCCACTCTAGCCAACGGCAAGGAACGGGAGGATAAACTGAAACAACAGATTTCCAAATTGAAAGCTCAGGTGAAGGCTAGTGAGAAGAGGTTTGATGAAGAAACTGCTCGCAGATATGCCGCTGAAGACCTTCTAAACAAGGCTCTCGCTAACCTGAAGGAGCGCAAACAGATGTTTGAATCCAAAAAACGGAAGCTAGAAGATTGTTTCGGCGAAGGAGCATAGAAAGACTCAGTTGAGGGGCTTAAATACACCATTATGCAGAGGGAGTTACTCGTCGAGGGGTTGCTCACTCGGCCTGATCATCCAGAAACGAAGGGGTTGTTAGAAGAGTTTCGCGTCCGTGGTCGTGCTTGACTATATTTATAATCCTTTGTTTTTGATCATTGTTGTATGCTGACCATCACCAGGCTTGTTGGTCGAGGTCATGCTATTGATTCTGCTTGTACTCAGTGACGTTGTATGCCGCCTTGATGGGCTTTCTTTATATATATGAGATGTTATTTCCATGACTGGATTCAGACTTCTTGTTATTAGCACCGGCACTCAGGAACTAGAATCGGGGGATAAATCTCCCTAACACACAGACACACATTTGCATTTGCATGAAGCATTTGCATGATGAGCACCTTGTCGTTTTTCTAACCCTTTGTGTATGCAGGTTGTTCCAGGATTGACCGAAGACCGATCCACCGATACTTGACTAGAGCGAATCAAGCTAGAGCAATGGAACAAGTGAAAACTGACATCCAGGAACTCCGAGAGAAGATAGACCGCTTCATGGAGCTCATGCAAGTGGTCGCTACCGGCCAAGACCAGCTCCGAACTCTAGTTCAGCCACTGATCTCAAGGGTTGACAGCAACGGTGTGCTTCATGGTGGGAGCGTTCCAGTCCCCCCACCTGTTGAAACTCCTCAGGGTGGCATCCCCGTGACCGGGGGTGTTGCACCCTAAAATTTGACCAACATTTATTTACCCATCAAGTGTTCAAAGGTTGATACCTTTGTCAGAAAGTTCAAGAGATCCTCAGAGGAATTGGTTGAAACCAAGATTGTGTGCCTCATAACTTGCGAGTTGTGGGAGCTCCTCAGACGATTCTGAGACTATGAGTATGGACTTGAAGCTTTGAGAAAGCTTATGAGATGTCTTGAAATTCATCATGAAGCCCAGAGAGGTCATTATGCAAGAATTCAGAAGATTCAACCATGAATGGTAAAATTAGGGTTTTGACTGGGTCAACCCTAGGTCAATTGAAGATTTGGAGAAGGTTGAGACCTAATCCAAGAGCCATGAGATCATGGAATGATGTATTGAGATACTATAAGGATGATTCCTAGACCAACTCATCATGATTGAAGAGTTTGAGAAGTTTTAAGCTAGGGTTTCTAAGGATTGACAGTGTAAAATCCCCTAGTTTGATCCCTATCTTCCAGGCAGTTTTAGCTCACGATGTGATTGTCATCTCATCTTCCCCAAAACATTAATGTTGTAGAGCTTGTTCTTAGCTTTAATTTGAGTGGTAGAAGTCCTTGATAGGATTTGCAGAACTCAAGTTATGGTTTTGACAAATTACAGGTCATCTGAGGTATGTGAATCTGGGTCCTTGAAAGTCACCCAACTTGCAGACAACTTTTGCCCTAGTAGGATGATTCCTATGATATCTTGGTCAACATGAATGTTTAAGAGCCTCTTCTTAGATTTCTAGAGAGTACTAGAAGTCCTTGATAGGATTTGTAGAACTCAACTTATGGCTTTGACAAGCCAAGGGCATTTTGGTCATTTGGAAGTTATAGGTCATTTCAAGCATGTGGCCATATCTCCTACTTCCAAGCTTCAAATGGAAAAACCTTCAACATCAAAGTTGCTTAGAATGATGTTTTAAGACTAGTAGGGTGGTCATTAGATGTTGGAAAGACTCATATCAAAAAGTGATAAAAATGGCCTAAAAATGAGGCATAAGTTAATTCAAGTGAAATGGAAAATCATAAAATCCAAGCTATAAACCCTAACCATGTCATATGATAGGTCATTTTTACTCCAAAGGACATTTTGATAACAATGGTTCAGCCACAATTTTGATTTGAGGCTTGAATCTTGGGGTTGCTTTGTAATTTGCTTGATTGCATAATGGCATACCAAACCAAAACAAGGAAAAGCTTAATGAATAAGGGAAATATGCATTGTATATTGTCCTAATTCTCATGTAAGGAGAAAATCAAGATAATTACTCAAGTTGTAAGGGTTTTTGTCATGATATATCATGTGGTGAGAAGTGAAATGCAAAGTATCATGTCATGAAACTTCAAGTTCTTACTAGATTGATCTAGATGGTTCTAGACCTTTCCAAATCAGTCTATATATTGATTACAATCTCCATTGGTTAAGGGTTGGTGATTGTTGATGTTAATGGTGGTAGAGAATAGAGATTGAACCAAAATTCTCCATTTTGCAAATTGTATTGAAACTTCATCTTTCTCTTCATTACCCTTCCATTTTTCTACACAAATCATCTCTACAATCATTGCTGAGTGTGTTCATCTTGATTTGCAACCCCATTGATGAAGAATTGAGAGCTTTCCAAGTGAAGTTGCAAGGGAGCAAAAGGCCTTGGATCTTGAGATACAAGCCATTTCCATCAAATCTTGTGCAAGCAGAGGATTGGTCATCACCTAAAGACTATTCTTGAGGATCTACAAGGCTTGATTCGAAGCTTTTCAACACCTACCATTGCAAGAATCAAGGTAAGAAAAATCACTTCCACACTCTGATTTAGGCATGGCTAGGGTTAGTTCTTGTTGTAAAACCATTAGAGACCATTAGGTGATTCATTTGGATGAGTTTAAGACCAATTGGTGAGGTTTCATTCATGGTGGTTGATTCTTGATGGAGCTGGAATGAGTGATTTAGTGGGTTATAATGCACGATTTTTGGCTAGTCTTAATCAGCATAACACAAGGATCAATTCTATATAAAGATTGCTGAGTTTGGTGAGGGTCAAAAACTGAAGAAAGTTTGAGTTCATGGAAGCATACCGTTCGGTTTGGAGGATTTATGGTGTTTCAATGAAATCCAATGGCATGGTTGTGTTCTACATAAAATTCTAGTCAAGATTGGTTTTTAGATCATGCAATTTGGTGGAGTAATGGAGTCACACGAGTGGTGGAAAGTTCATGCATGAAGCTTATGTTTTAATGGTGATGCTAAAACCCTAATGAGCTAAGGTTGAAGACGATGTATGGACCATTGATCGCGTGTGGACCGGTTGACTGGAGGAACAATCGAACGGCCAGGATTCAAACACGAATGTGGAGGGAAGCCAGCAGCGTCAAAACGCTGCGTTTTACTTAATGTACCAGCGTGGGCTCCATGTGCAATTGCTATCCAAACCCCCTTTCCAAGGCCCAATTGAAAATGCACTATAATTCCATGTTGTTTACACCGCCGTTTTTATCTTTTTCTTTTAATTTTTATTTGTTTTTCTGATTTGCATTGGGCTGGGGCGCGCCTTGCTCTTGGCACCCCACCTTCTGGGCCCATCACCATATGAACTGAATATTATTGCTTTTCATACCACCTCATCATTTCTCATATTATTTTTTCTCCAAATTTCATTTCACTTTAAAAATTCATAATAAAATGAAAAATCATTATTTTTTAATGAGACTTTTTTCCCATTTTCCATCTTCTGTCTAGAAAAATATAAAACCATAAAATAGCCATTTTATTTCATTTTTATATTTTTTGCACATTTATACTTTTAATTTCTTTTTTAACTCTTTTAGTTGATGCATGATTTTGTAGATTTTAATTAGGGTAGTTACCTTAGGATTTTGAGTTCAATCTTTTTAGGAGGATTAGATGAATAGCCTAGGTTCCCCCTGATTTAATTTCATATTTTTGTGACAATTTTTAGGGTAGTTTTAATTAGGTGATTCTAGGTAGTGTAGAATTAGTTCAAAACTTTAACATAGGTCAATAACAATTTTAGATTTAGGTTTTGTAGGGCAATTTAGTCTATGGGGAATATATGGGACTTAAGGGTATTTATGTAGGGTCCCCTAGAATTTATATTAGGATTTAATAGAATAATATACTATTTTTGGTTGATTTTTGAATTGAATGATTGTTTGTGTTGCCTTTAGGGCAAGTTTTGTTTAGTTTGCTTTGCTTTGGAGTATCCCTTTGATTTGAGGAGCTTGGTATCTCATTGTGGAGCTTAATAGAGCATACTAGAAGATTGGAAGAGGCTTGGAGGAGCTTGAGGAGCTTGTTCTTCTTTTCTTTTTGTTGTTTTAGGGTTAGGATTAGGAAGAGCTTAGATGTAGATAATTTATTTCTCAAACATGGATTGTATCCTTCACATCCATTCCTCCCTGTGATTCAAAGTCCTTCCAGGGTATACACCTCTCTCCTTTGGAGGGATTAGTGTTATACCCAGGAGGTAGAACTTTTGAGGGAACCCTTCACTTGATATTGAACCCTTATAGGTCACCTTTGGTGATCAAATAAGCAGTTCAATATCCCCCAGCTTATCCAGTAAGTGATTTCCCTGGTTTTGATTATTCTTGAGAGATGTCAGAGCTTGAGCATGAAGATGAAGACTTCATTGAAGATTATTGAAGAGGATGAATCCCTGAGTAGTGCCATTCCAACTGAAGCTTGAAGAGCATGAAGATCAAGTTGATACTTGAAGATCCCTGAAGATGGTGAAGCCTGAAGGTGGAGCTAATCAAAGAAGCTGAAGCTTAAGGGAGAAGATGAGTTGATACTCATGTTGTAGGGTTGAAACCAGGAAAAGCAAACTGATGTTTGTCTAGTGATTGGAGTCTGAAGGTTGGGTTGCTGCTGGAGGAGCTGAAGCTTTCTTTTGTTGTTCTTTTTCTTTTCTGTATTGCTGTGTTTTGTTTGACTTGTTTGATGCATTTAGAATAAGTTCATCTAGAATAAGTAGAATCTAGGAGCATGATTGCATTAGAGGTTGAGTTGCTCCCTCTGCTTGTATTGTTATTGTGTGGCTTTGCTTGCGGGTATTCGGTAGAGCCCAGCTCCCTTGCCCATGTGGTTTGTTTGCCTGATGGTATTTCATTTCTTTTATCTGTATGATTGCAGTTTACTGTTTATTGCTTGATAGCATGTTGTTTATTTTTCAGTATGATTAATGTTATTTCATGACTGGCTTGAGGTTGAGATGAGCTTGTGGAGGCTGAAGCCCCACACACATTTCCTCCCTCACTTGCATTGCATGCATTTTACTGTTAAGCTGATGCTTTGTCTGTTTTGGTGTATCATTGACATGATACCTTAGGACTCTCATTTCCTTTGATAAGGATTTGATGATAGACTTTTAGGTTGAAACCTATGCATGATAACTTCTAGGAGTTCCCTGTTCAAACCTCGACCATAGGATGAATCCATGGCATGATAACAGTAGGACTTGATAGTCTCCCTTCTAGTTGGGCCTGTTCTCTTATCATCTCAAAACAGTTTAAGATACAGTAATCCGGAATGATTTCTTTCGTACGTTACGAGCCTTAAGCTATCAGAGAAAGGGTTGTGGGAGAGTTTCTTTTCCACAGTCTGGATGTTTAGTATGGTACCCTTTGGGTGACATGCGACGCATTCACTCTCAGGTCATAGTCTCTAGTGCGGTTGAAATCGCAAACACAATAAAAAACATTTCTTTCGTAAAAGACAGGAAATAAATCGTAGTTTCCCGAACTACGTGAGCTCTGATCTCTCATGCCTGTTGAGAGTACGTAGGCACAAGATGGCGAAGTCTTGGCGAGCTACCTTCCCCCACAATCCTTCGTAGGCCGAACTACGTTGACTCTGATTTCTCATTCTCTGATGAGAATACGTAGGCATAAAGTGCGACGCTTTGCCGAGTCATTTTTCTTTTCTTTTTCAGCCAGCCTTGATAGGTAGATAGAATAAAACCAACCCGTCCAAGTAAACAAGCAAGTGAGGATCCCGTCAAATACGACGGACGTGAGGGGTGCTAATACCTTCCCCTTGCGTAACCGACTCCCGAACCCAGACAATGGTTGCGATGACCTTGTCTTACCCTTTTTTCGTCAGGTTTTTCCGATCGTTTCCTTTCCCGCTTTGAGGGATAAATAACGAAAGGTGGCGACTCTTCTGTCATGCCGGCACCTTATTTTTGCGCAAGCGACAGCTGGCGACTTTGCTGGGGACTCCAACGGTTCCCTGCGAGAGTCAATCCCACCGTTTGTGTGTTTACTTGTTGGGTTGCGTTTATTTATCGCATTTTTTACTTCTCGCACTTTATTTCCCGCATTTTATTTTCAATATAATGTGATTATTTGTGTTGTTGTGGGATGGGAGTTCTGATGAGTGAGAAGCCAGACCCAGGCTTGAGTGCACCATAGAATTAGAGTGGAAATTAGTGGGCGCGTGCTTGCTTTGCAGGCACTAGTGTCTCATGAAATCCACGCTCAGACGAGGTTCATCCGGTTGGCTTCACTTTCAACCCTTTGGGTTGAGACGGTTGCTGGTTTGGTGGATTGTCGACTCTGGGGACCGATCATTTGTGATTCAGCTAAGTGAGGCCTCTTCATGAGCTGGTGATGCCACACCTTTTGGGTATCGTATCACCCCTCTTGAAAGTCTGTGACACTGATGAACGCATAGGATGACGTACCTTGAGTCAGTTTAGGTCCATGCCTGTGAGTGGGATTGGGTTCATTGCAGGAAACTTTGACCTTCAGACCACCTGGTTTTCTTGACAGTGGATCAGTTGTGTTGGTACCAGGGTTCTCAGGCAGATATGTCTGTTCTTGATAGAGCAGGTTTTGATCAGAGTATTGTCATCAGTGGTTTGTTCTTGATAGAGCAGATTTCTGGGGTCTGAAGATCTCATCAGCAGCTGTATGTTTGTTCTTGATAGGGCAGATTTTTGATTTGGGGTCCGAAGACTTCATCAGCAGATATTTCTTGATCATGCATCTGAGGTCCTTATTATCAGACATTTGTTCTCGACAGAGCAGAATTTTGATCCTGTATGGTCCTATCAGATGATTGTTCTTAGCAGATCAGATCAGTGGTCTTACACCGGGGTTTTCTTCTCATCAGTGATTGTTGATACAGAATCTCCGCAGCACCAGTTACCTGGATATATTATTGCATGCCTGCATTTTGCATTAGTTTGCATGTTCATTTGCATCCCATTAACGTGTGTCTGTGTTGCAGGTACCGTTTCCCCGATCCAGGATTTCTCGCCTCCTATTGTATTGTTATGGCCTCTCTCAAGAAGACCGTTGCGTACAAGTTCCCGACCCCTGATGTGTCGAAGTTGACTGGTTTGATAGCTCTAGCAGGTGATTCTGTAAAGGATGGGTTCAGGAAGTCTTATGGCAGGTTGCTCAGTCTGGTTTGCAAGCCTTCTACGTTCGAGCTGAATGGGTTGCATGCTCTGTTGCAGTTCTATGACCCTCCGCTGAGGTGTTTCACTTTTCAGGACTTCGTTCTCGCACCGACGCTAGAAGAGTATGCTGATTTGATAGATGTACCCGTCAAAAGGCAGATGCCTTTTGTCCACATGGATGCTGAGCCTGATCTGGCTGGCTTAGCTTCTTCACTTTATTTGGACGCCTCAGAGTTAGTAGTGACCAGTTGGAACAAGGTTCCTGGGTTCTCTTTGCAGTTTCTGGTAGCTAAGGCTTAGCAGTGTGCTAAGGACAGATGTTGGGACGCGTTCAATGCCATCCTCGCTTTATGCATATACGTCATTATCCTGTTCCCCAACATGCCTGATTTTGTAGACTTTGATGCATTTCACATCTTCGCCTCAGGGAACCCAATCCCTACTTTGATCGGAGATGTCTATCACTCAGTCCATTACAAGAATGAGAACCGGAGAGGGAAGAATGTCTCATGCTGCGTACCGTTTCTGTACAAATGGTTTGATAGTCATTTTCCCAAGAGGGGTTCTTTCGTCTTGTCTGCAGCCACAGCTGAGTGGCCTGAGCGTCTGATGGGTTTATCTGCAGAAGATATTGATTGGTTCGACAGGGACAGGTTAGGTACTGAGGTGATCTTCAGTTGTAGTGGGTTTCCTAATGTACCTCTGATAGGTAGGAAGGGTTGCATCAACTACAATCCGTCGTTGCTAGTTCGTCAGTTCGCATATGCTTTGAGGACTCCGCCGAAGGAGGAAGAGGTACAGGAATCTCTGTACCTCACGGGTACTTTAGAGGGGGATTTGTTGTCCAAGCTTCAGCATGCCTGGAACAGTATCAGTAAGAGAGGAAAGCCTTTGTTGGGAAAAAGCAACAGTCAAGCCTACCCTCCTTATTCAGCATGGATCAGAGCCAGAGCCAACGCTATAGGGATGTCATTTCCTCATGCCAGACCAGAGAGTCCTCCACCAATCGAAGAGCCTACTACTGTGTCCATTCATCAGCATAACCAGGTACTAGCTGAGCGGGATGAACTGAAGCGGGCGAACGCAGAATTGGAGAAGGAGTTAGCTCAGCTTCGAAGTGAAAGGAACGAGGCCGTTCATGCTTTCAAAAAGCAAACAGAGTTGGTGAACCAACTGGGTACAGACCTGGCAAAACAGATAGTTGATCGTGA
Source organism: Lathyrus sativus (assembly GCA_963859935.3). Taxonomy (NCBI): domain Eukaryota; kingdom Viridiplantae; phylum Streptophyta; class Magnoliopsida; order Fabales; family Fabaceae; genus Lathyrus; species Lathyrus sativus. The sequence continues at coordinate 587,694,011 of OZ012735.1, forward strand.
GCGCCTGGGTCAGGACTTCAGGGCTGTTAATGATGTACTAGCTACGAAGAAGCAGCATTTGGACGAGGCATATCGGAGGATATCTAAGTTCGACCAGTACTGGAAGGCTTCCCTGGCCACCAGGAAGGAGCAAGAGGATAAACTGATGCTGCAGATCTCTAAGCTGGAAGCCGAGGTGAAGGACAGTGAGCGAAGGTTTGATGAAGAAACCGCCCACAGGTATGCCGCCGAAGGCCAACTCAACAAAGCCCTTGCCAACCTGAAGGAGTGCAAGCTGAAGTTTGAGTCTAAGAAGCGGAAACTGGGAGATTGCTTCGGCGAAGGAGCATGGGAAAGTTCAGTTCAGGGACTTCAGTATACTATTGTGCAGAGGGAACTACTCGTCGAGGGGTTGCTCACTTTGCCAGATCATCCAGAGACGAAGGAGTTATTAGCAGAGTACCGCGCCCGTGGCCGTACTTGACTAGTTGTATTCCTCTTGTTTTGATCTTTGCTGTATGCTAACCATCACCAGGCTTGTTGGCTGAGGTCACGCTGTTGATTTGATTTGTACTTGCTGATGCTATGTACTGCCTTGATAGGCCTTTCCTTATATATATATATGAGATTGATGTTTCCATGATTGGGCTCGGACTTCTTCTTCTTCTTATTATTACCAGCACTGGCACTAAGGCACTAGGATCGGGGGAAATCTCCCAAGCACACAGACACACGCATGCATCTGCATGAAGCATTTGCATGGCGTACATTTTGTAGTTTTTCCTAACCTTTAATGTTTGAAGGTTTTTTCAGGTTCACAGGTCTCAGACTATTCCCGGGGACTCCAGGATTGATCAGAGACTCATTCACCGTTATTCAACTCGAGCTAATCAGACAAGGATCATGGATCAGGTGCAGTCAGATGTTCAAGAGCTCCGTGAACGGATGGATCGTTTTATGGAACTGATGCAGGTAGTCGTTAATGGTCAGGACCAGCTCCGGACTTTGGTTCAACCTTTGATCTCCAGGGTTGATAGTAACGGCATACTTCACGGTGGGGCTGTGCCTACTCCTCCTCCAGTTGATACTCCGCAGAATGTTGTTCCTGTTGCCGGGGGCAACGGCAGTGCTAATGGAAATGTGATGGCCAATATCGGACTCAATGCGACGGGCGTCGGCAATGGTAGTCTGGGAGCTAATGTCAACATCGGGCCGGTCAACGGCAATGCTGGCGTCGGGAATCTGTTGGTGCCTCAACCGTGGCTTGAGGATCATCAGGATGATGTATTTTCTCAAAGAGGTGCAGAAGCGGAGTTGAATGCTGAAGCTCGGCTCAGATTCAAAGCACTGGAAGAAAAAATGAGAGATATTGAGAATCAGAATGCATTGGGCATTGATATGTCCAAGCTGGGGTTAATCGCTGATTTCAAGGTACCTCATAAGTTCAAGGTGCCTGTCTTTGAGAAATATAAGGGCACTACTTGCCCTCGTGTCCACCTTCGATCATATTATAGAAAGATGTCTGCCTATTCCGACGATGAGAAGTTGCTGATGCACTTCTTCCAAGATAGTCTTTCTGGTCCATCCCTCGAGTGGTATATGGGCTTGGAGCCCACTACCGTGCGCACATGGAAAGATCTCGCTGAAGCGTTTGTCCTCCACTATCAGTACAATAGCGACTTGGCCCCAAACCGAGTCCAGCTCCAGAACCTCTCGCAGAGAAATAATGAAGGCTTTAAGGAGTACGCCCAGCGGTGGCGTGAGTTGGCTGCTCGGGTTCAACCGCCGATGGTTGAGCGCGAGCTCGTGCAGATGTTTGTTGCTACCCTCCCGGGAATCTACTATGAAAAGCTAGTCAGCGGTATGTCGGGGACGTTCTCAGCTCTCATCACTTTGGGCGAGCACGTCGAGAATGGTATAAAGATCGGAAAAATTCAAGGTGAAACATCCTCAGCGGGAGGAGGCGGAAAGAAACCTTATGCTGGTAAACGTCGAGAAGGGGATGCAAGCGCTGTCACCAACGCTCGGAGAAAGGGCAAGGGCCCTCAGCAGCAAATAGCCAGTATAAATATCCCAGCAGCTCCGCAGCAGCAGCAACAACAGAATCAACAGGGATATAGAAAATACCAGAATCGAGGTCCTTTGACAAACCGTCACTTCGAAGCACCACCCATGTCGTATGCGCAGCTCTTGCAGACTTTGCTTCAGCTTCAGTTAGTTCAGAAGAGGACGATGGCTCCCTTAACAGGGGCACCACCACCAGGGTACGACGCAAATGCCACTTGCGATTTCCATACAGGGGCACCAGGCCATACGATCGAGAACTGCAAAGCCTTTAAGCACAAGGTGCAGGACCTGGTAGATGCCAAGATTATTAACTTTTCCGATAATGTGCCCAATGTCACCAAAAACCCTATGCCTAATCATAGGGGAGGCGGCGTGAATGCCATTGTCGAGGAGGAGAGTGCAGATCTGTTGACTGATGTCAAAGACTTAAAGACGCCGCTTAGTTTCGTCAAAGCTAAGTTGTTGAAGAAGGGGTTCTTTCCAGGATGCGGAGAGTTATACATGGCTTGTGCTACACATCCTGATGGGTGTGAGCAGCTGGTAAAAGGTATCCAAAGTCTGATGATTGAGGGTATTTTGCAGTTCAGCCGAAGGGCTGAAGGTGTATCAGGGGAGGTTATGTTAAAGCAGGCCGATGAAGTCGCCACCATCACCATTCCTCGCCGACCAATAACTATTTATGCGCCCCGACCGCCTACAATCACTATTACCAGAGCTGGGCCGATCCCATTCGAGAGCACTAACGCCGTTTCGTGGCATTATGGCGCCGAAGTCTATTGCAACGGTCAGAAGTTAGAGTTGGAGCCGTATGGGTCGACTGTGCAGAATCTCGCAGGAGTCAGTGGTATTACCCGAAGCGGAAGAGTGTTTGCGCCGACAGAGGTTGTGGCAGAGAAAGTGGGCAGAGCTGATGCTGCAGATAAGGTTAAAGGCAGAGTCGTCGAAGAGGTCCCTTGTGGGGCAGAGAAGGATTTGCTAGTCAAATATGCCGAAGAATTCATGCGGTTAATCAAAAAGAGCGACTACAAGATTGTAGACCATCTTCATCAGACTCCGTCAAAGATTTCTATTCTCAATTTGTTGTTGTGTTCTGAGGCGCACCGCAACGCGTTACTGAAGGTATTGAACGCTGCCTACGTACCGCAAGAGATATCCGTGAATCAGCTAGAAGAGGTGGTAGCCCATGTTAACGCTGGAAATGGGCTAGGTTTCACAGATTTAGAGCTGACTCCTAAAGGGAGAGATCACAACAGCGCCTTGCACATCTCGATAGAGTGCAGGGGCACAATCATGTCGCATGTCCTGGTGGACACGGGTTCGTCGCTTAATGTGCTTCTGAAGAAGGCATTAATGAAGTTGGACACTCGTGGATTGCTTTGCACGCCCAGTGATTTGGTGGTGAAGGCATTTGACGGAACTAAGCGTCACGTTTTCGGAGAGTTAACCCTGCCAATTCAAGTTGGTCCGGAAACGTTCGACACGGTCTTTTATATCATGGACATCATGCCTGCCTACAGTTGCCTCTTAGGTCGGCCATGGATCCATGCTGCTGGTGCCGTGACGTCCACGTTGCATCAAAAGCTCAAATATGCTGTCGGGGGAAGCATAGTGACCGTCTGTGGTGAGGAGGACATTATGGTGAGCCACTTGTCATCCTTTAAGTATGTTGAAATGGATGGCGAAATCCATGAAACTCTCTGCCAAGCATTTGAAGCCATCAAGGTGAAAGAGGTAGCTCCTGTCGTCACAGAGAAGCAAGAGATGAATCTCTCCTCATTCAAAGAAGCTCGGGCCGTCGTCGAAGCCGGTTCTACCCCAGACTGGGGGCATATTTTGGAGATACCAATTAAGCAGGATAAGTTTGGTTTGGGGTATTCTCCTGAAGCTGAGGCTTCATCTTCTTCGTCTAGCAGTTCGTCACGGGGTAAGGGGCCGATCCTATTTACCAGTGGCGGAGTGATTTTCGAAAGCATCAATGCGGCGTCTGAAGACAGCGGGGATAACGATTGTGATCTTGACGCTTGGATTCAGCCAAGCAAGCCGGGCGAGTGCCTCAACAATTGGACCGTCAAGGAAATTATCCAGCTGAAGTGAAGAGATCCACATAACAGACGACATCAACTCTGGACCCTCTACGGCTCACTACGACTTCGATTGCCCGATCTATCAAGCCGAGGATGAGATTGATGAAGACGAAGACCTTCCGGAAGAGTTGGCCCGCTTGTTGAGACAAGAGGAAAAGGTTATTCTGCCTCATGAGGAGGATATTGAGATCGTAAATCTGGGTTCTGAAGAGCTCGTCAGAAATGTCAGAGTAGCGGCGGCGCTGCAGAATGATGTCAAGCATAGACTGGTCGAGATGCTTCGAGAGTATAGTGACGTCTTTGCTTGGTCATACGAAGATATGCCCGGACTTGACACGGACATCGTGGTTCATCGCTTGCCGTTGCGAGAAGATTGCCCTCCAGTCAAGCAGAAGCTTAGGAGGACGAGACCAGATATGGCTGTAAAAATCAAAGAAGAAGTCCAGAAGCAGTTGGATGCAGGATTTTTAGCCGTCACCACTTACCCTCCGTGGGTCGCCAATATAGTGCCTGTACCGAAGAAGGACGGTAAGGTACGCATGTGCGTCGATTATCGGGATTTGAATAGGGCGAGCCCTAAAGACGATTTCTCGTTGCCTCATATCGATGTGTTGGTCGACAACACAACCCAGTTCTCCGTGTTTTCGTTCATGGATGGCTTCTCCGGTTACAATCAGATCAAGATGGCACCGGAGGACATGGAGAAAACGACATTTATCACCCCTTGGGGAACATTCTGCTATAAGGTAATGCCCTTCGGTCTGAAGAACGCAGGGGCCACTTACCAACGAGCAATGGTAACTTTGTTTCATGATATGATTCATCATGAGATCGAGGTCTATGTTGATGACATGATAGCAAAGTCCCAAACGGAGGAAGAGCATCTGGTCAACTTATTGAAGCTTTTTGAGAGGCTTAGGAAGTTCAGGTTGAGGCTGAATCCTAACAAGTGCACTTTCGGGGTGCGGTCCGGAAAGTTATTGGGGTTTATCGTTAGTGAACGAGGTATCGAAGTTGATCCTGCGAAAATAAAAGCTATTCAAGAAATGCCAGCGCCGAAAACAGAAAAAGAAGTCTGTGGTTTCTTGGGCCGAATAAAATACATTGCAAGGTTTATCTCTCAGCTCACGGCCACCTGCGAACCGATGTTCAAGCTTTTGAAGAAAGATCAGGCGATTACTTGGAATGAGGATTGCCAGAAGGCATTCGATAAGATAAAGCAGTATCTTCAAGAACCTCCAATCTTGATACCCCCAGTGGCTGGACGACCTTTAATCATGTACCTGACGGTTCTGGAGAATAGTATGGGGTGTGTTCTCGGTCAGCACGACGAGACGGGCAGAAAAGAGCATGCCATTTATTATTTGAGTAAAAAGTTCACTGAGTGTGAATCTCGATACTCGATGCTGGAGAAGACGTGTTGTGCATTAGCTTGGGCTGCCAAACGTCTACGACAGTACATGCTCAATCACACCACTATGCTAATTTCGAAGATGGATCCGATCAAGTACGTCTTCGAGAAGCAGGCTCTTTCGGGCAGGATTGCCAGGTGGCAAATGGTGCTAACAGAATATGATATTCAGTACGTCTCCCAGAAGGCCATCAAGGGAAGCGTATTGTCTGATTACCTTGCCGAACAACCAATCGAGGACTACCAGCCGATGAAGTTTGAGTTCCCTGACGAGGATATTATGTTTCTCAAAGCGAAGGATTGCAATGAGCCGTTGCCCGGCGAGTGGCCTGATAGGAAATCTCAGTGGAAGTTGATATTCGATGGAGCGGTTAATTCCTATGGAAGTGGCATCGGGGTTATCATCACGACTCCCCACGGATCCCACATCCCGTTTACTACGAGGCTGACGTTTCCAGTTACCAACAATGAGGCGGAGTATGAAGCATGTATTATGGGTCTAGAAGAGGCAATTGATTTGAGAATCAAGAATCTAGACGTATATGGTGACTCAGCGCTTGTAATCAATCAAATTAAAGGGGAGTGGGAAACTCGTCAAGCAAATTTGGTGCCGTACATGAATTATGCCAGGAGGCTGCTTCCGTTCTTCGATCGAGTGGAACTTCATCATGTACCCAGGGCTGAAAATCAGATGGCTGATGCCTTAGCCACGTTGGCTTCAATGTATAAGGTCAATTTTGGGAATGAGGCTCCAAGAATTGTTCTTTCGCGTCTTGATAGACCGGCATTTGTCTTTGCAATCGAGGAGGCCGCCGACGGCAAGCCATGGTTCCACGATATCCAGACTTTCCTTATGACTAAGGAGTATCCTGCGGGTGCGTCAACCCAGGATAAGAAGACTCTGAGGAGGCTGTCTGGAAACTTTTATCTCAATCCTGATGGAGTGTTGTATAAGAGAAACCACGATCTCGTGCTACTCAGATGTGTAGATGAGAAAGAGGCGAGTATGCTCATGGAGGAAGTCCATGAAGGCACATTTGGTACGCACGCCGGCGGGCATGCCATGACGAGAAAGATCCTGAGAGCAGGATATTACTGGCTGACTATGGAATCGGATTGCTTCAGATTCGCGAAGAAATGTCATAAATGCCAGATTTATGCTGATAAAGTTCATGTGCCGCCGTGCCCGTTGAATGTCATGTCCTCCCCGTGGCCGTTCTCCATGTGGGGCATCGACATGATAGGGAAGATCGAGCCCACTGCATCCAATGGTCATCGCTTCATTCTGGTAGCTATCGACTACTTCACCAAGTGGGTGGAGGCAGCCTCGTATGCTAATGTGACCAAGCAGGTAGTGGCTAAATTCATAAAGAGGGACATCATCTGTCGTTACGAAGTCCCCGAGCGGATCATTACTGATAATGGTTCGAATTTGAATAACAAGATGATGAAGGAGCTGTGCCAGAGCTTCAAGATCGAACACCACAACTCATCTCCTTACCGGCCGAAGATGAATGGCGCCGTCGAAGCCGCCAACAAGAACATAAAGAAGATTGTTCAAAAGATGGTTGTGACTGTTGCACCCCAAAATTTGACCAACCGGGTCCTGTATCTGGCTCGATGTTTCGCCGCATGACCGCATTCGCATCTGCATATTGCATACAATGCATTTTTCATTTGTTTTGAGTTTATCGGGATCACAGCCCTCGTCTCGCGTTTCAGGTGTTTTTAATCAGTTTAGATAGATAGAATCGTGTTTTTGAGTATATTTCGGTGCCCGTTTATTTTTACCGGCTATTTTGTTGCGCCCTCGCAGTGTTATTTGTCGTTCGGTGCTATTTTTGTTCCTTCGGGAATTATTGTGATTTTTCTGGATTTTATTAGCTATTAATAGATATTTTAATGGATTTTAATCATTTTAGGATATTAATAGTTTGTTTTTTAACAGTTTTGAATAGCTTTAAATCATTCTTTTATCTTTTTAGAATAATAGATTCATATAGAATATTATTAGGATTTTAATATTTTTTAATCATTTTTAGGGTATAATAGATTTTAATAGGATAGTTTCTTTAAATCAATTTTAGATAGTTTTAATCAATTTTAGAATATTATAGAATTTAAATAGTTTTTTTTACTATTTTCTTAATAGAATAAATAGAGTTTTCTTTTAATAGATTTTTCTTTTAGAATATTAATTGATTTTTGAATATATTTTTTAGACATAGAATATTAATAGTTTTTAGATAGTTTTAATATTTTTTAATCCATTTTTAGAATATAATAGATTATTTTTTTTAGCTTTTAAATGTTCAATATAGATTTTTCTTTTATTTTCTTTTATAGGATAATAGTTTAGAAATAAATAATATAGGTTTTTATTAGAGAGATTTAATAAATTTTAGATTAGTGAGTTTATTAGAGTTTTTTAATTAGAGTTTAATTGGAGTTAATAGAGTTTTAGGATAATTCTTTTTTTAGGATTAATTGAGATTTTATTAGATATTATTAGGTTAATTGAATAGACTTAATATAGGTTGTAACCATCTTTTAATTAGATATTAATTAGGTGTTAGTTAATTAGGTTTAATCATCATTTAGTTAGTTAATTAGGATTAAATCTTAATCAAGTTTTTAACCATTTTTCAGTATTATGCAGATTTTCTTTTGGATTTTATCATCCATTTTCGTATTGGGCCATGAGTGGGGCGGAGGCCCAGTTATCCTTCTTTCCATTTCCAGAAAAGTCCAGAAGAGTCCAGAAACATTGCAGTATATAAATATCAGGCCACGTGTTATCACCAGGAGCTAGCCACATTTCACTCTTCCACCGCACGCCACCTCATCTCACTTCCCCTCTCCATCTGCCACGCCTCACTTCCCATTCTCCCTCGCTGCCACGCCATATCACACGTGGCGCGCATGCACCGTCTTCTTCCACCCACCAAGACACGTGTTCACACCAGAGCCCCCACCGGTTGCATGGCCGGCGGCCATGCAACCACCATACCAGCACATCGCCGGCCACCGTAACAACCCTAAACGACCTCCGGCCACCGTCTGTTTCGCCGGAAAACCTCCAACAACCCAAAAATTCGAGAATCCGTCTTCCTCCTTCATCCATCTCCGATCATCATCTTGCCTTTCCGATCAACATCCAAACCATCATCTTCACATTCGTCTTTGTTCTTCCTACGTTTTCCCAGAGAACGATTACTAACAAGTCTTCAACAAAGGACCTTCATGATCTTCACCAACTTGCATCCATCGTTCTTAGATCCTCATACATGTTCCTCAGATTTGCCCTAGTTCGTTAAAGAACATCATCATTGTTCTTCACAAGATTTTCCAGAAGCTTCAACAAACTTCCTTCGAGTGATCTTCGTCAGACTCTTCAATAATCGTCTCCAGAAGATCGTTTGCAAGAACTTCATCAAGTTCATCGAGTCTATTTCTCAGATCCAGAAGCGTTTATCGAGTTCAACCGCTCTTCATGATTTCCAGATTCACATGCAAGAAGTCTCCAGAAATTCATCAGGAATGATGAATCTTCATCAGATCTTCATGTTCGTCGTCATTTCCAGAAGAATCTCCACAACGCCATCTTCGAATCTCCAGTTTTCCTCGCTCGTCAACAGCATCGTTGAGATCTTCAGGTTCTTCATTCAGTTTTTCCCCAGATTCGTTCATCCAGCGAGCTCTTCAAGCTTCTCCGATCATCATCGCGAATCTTCGAAGGCATTGGTTATCGTCTCCAGAAAATTTCTTCTCCGTTCATTCTTCACAGGTATTCAGTTTGATGATTATGGTGACGCATTTTGATGGTAGATGAATCAAGAAAGGTTAGGACGAAGGGAATCTGGGATAGTTTCAGAAGGGGTCAAGGTAGAACGAAAGAGAGGTTGAGTCTGAGAAAGGGATGGGGGAACAGCGCAAAGGCCATGAACAGTGAAGCTAGGGTTTTCTGAGGGAGATGAATGGAAGGGTGGACCGGGTTGAATTGGGCCGGGCCCATTGGAGTATCTTCGCCCGTACACATCCCCCTTTTCCCATGCACCTCCGTTTCAGTTTGTTTTTGCGGAATAATGGGCTGGGCCCACGCGCGTTTAATGGACTACACCCTACGTTGTTGGATCCACACCCCCTCCGTTTTTGCAGCAATAGCTGCTGGGCTGGGCCCAGTTTGATTTTTTTATTTTTTTTTTGCTGGTATCCCCTGTAATCTGGTGTACCCCCCTCCCTTTTTGTAATTTTCTTTTCTTCGTTAGCTTAGTCTTTTTAGAAATAAAAAGAATATATGTTGAAAAAAGAAATAAAAAGAATATATGTTGAAAAAAAAGGAAATAAAAAGAATATATGTTGAAAAAAGAAATAAAAAGAATATATGTTGGAAAAAGAAATATTGAAAAAGAATGTGGAAAAATAGTGAGAAAAATAGAGAAAAACAGAGAAAAAATATATGAAGAATATTTTGAAAAAAGAAAAGAAGAGAAGAAAAAAAGGAGAAAAAATATTAGTTTTAATATTTTTTAGAGTGTATTTCTTCATAGAGTTTATTTTCCACTTATTAGAGATAAGTTTAGAAGTCCACTTGTTAGGGGACTATTTTCCATTCGATTTTTTCAGGATATAATAGGATAGTATTTCCTAGGAGATTTATTTTCAGTATTCAATAATTGTAATCATTTTTCAGAATGTTAATAAAACGAGATTTGAGTTGTGGTCCCGAAGTAGCCGAACTACAGCTGCTCTGATTCCTCGTACCAGACAAGGATATGTAGGCATAGGATGCGATATCCTAGCGAGCACACTAACAATTAACCTTTGTTCTCTCGCTGCTGTGCGATCGAGATTTCCCGCTGACGAATAATTGTAACCCTTTTTTTCTCACTTGCCCTAGTGCATTTGAGACCAAGCCGTAGTTTTGCCCGTAGGTTCCCAAACCTTTGCAGCCAGTTTATTTTCTCACCGCTGTGTGAGAATACCCTGTTTAGCCGTAGTTAGCCTGAACTACGTAAAGCTCTGATCTTCCATGCAATATGGAAGTACGTAGGCACAAGACGCGAGGTCTTGGCGAGCCAATTTTCCCTGTAGTCCTGAACTACGTTGACTTTGACTTTCTCTCTTGAGAATACGTAGGCGTAGAGTGCGACGCTCTATCGAGTCAATTCCCTCCCGTTTAGATTTAGCAGCCGTAGATAGATTGTTTTGCATCCTTTAGACAACCCAAGCAAGCGTGGATCCCGTCGAGTACGACGGACGTGGGGGGTGCTAATACCTTCCCCTTGCGTAACCGACTCCCGAACCCAGGTTTTGGTTACGATGACCATACCTTTCCCCGTTTTTTGCGAGGTTTACTTCGAGCGTTTCCTTTCCCTCCGTTGGGATAAATAACGCACGGTGGCGACTCTTCTGTCAGTCGGCGCCGATTTTCGCAGTAGCGACAGTGACGTACAAAGATTGGCACGAGATGCTGCCATTTGCATTGCACGGTTATCGTACGACGGTACGTACGTCGACCGGGGCAACTCCTTTCTCCTTGGTGTACGGTATGGAGGTTGTCCTACCGTTAGAAGTGGAGATTCCTTCTTTGCGAGTTTTGGTTGATGTGAAACTCGATGAGGCAGAATGGATTACGAATCGTTTGAACCAACTCAGCCTGATGGACGAGAAGAGGTTGGCATCGATTGCATTTGGTCGTCTGTACCAAAGCCTAATGAAGAAAGCTTATGATAAGAAGGTGCGTCCTAGAAGCTTTCAGACGGGTGATCTCGTCCTGAAGAAGATTCTTCCGCCACACTCCGATCATCGGGGCAAGTGGACTCCGAATTACGAAGGTCCATATGTCGTCAGCAAGGTCTTCTCGGGAGGAGCTTTGTTGTTATCCACGATGGATGGTGAAGATTTTGCATCCCCGGTGAACGCGGACGCAGTTAAAAAATACTTTGCTTGAAAGCGATCCGCTGGACAAAAAAGAAAGAGTCCAGGCAAAAAAGGGGCATCCCGGCGAACCAAAAACAGAATAAAAGGTTCGGGCAAAAATTAGGGATATATTGAAAAAATGTACACCCGCGAAGTCGAAAACCTACACTGGGCGGCTTCGGCAAAAAAGGGTATCCCGGTGAACTGAAAACCCGTAAAGGGCGGCTCACGCAAAATTTAGGGATTTGAATAAGCAAATGACTGCGTTCCGCGTGTGGACTTTCATTGTTTGGTGGTTTGGAAGACCTGAGGGCCGTTTATCTGAATCAATCTCTTCCAAAGCTGAAGCGTCGGAGAAGTATCGAAGTCGAGTGGGTCTTAGAGGGATCAACTCATGGTGTTCGTCTACGCCTCGTTGCCGACATTTGTATATACTGATGTATATTTATGTTGTATTTTTGCGCGGCTTCCTCATTCCAGGAGCTTGCCTCTGTTGTAAAAAATTTTTACCCATTCAGGGGTTCATCATCAATAAAATGCACTATTCAGCAATTCTGTTTGCCTGTTTAGCATTTATCTGTTTTGTTTGCGAAAAAGAACGTCGATGTTTTTGATAAAATGCGCATACATAAACTTACTGGCCTAGGCCCATTGATCGTTGAAACAATTAATTACCTGAATATTGTCACGAGATAATAACCTTGATAGGCCCCTTTGAGAAGGGTATCTTGTCTGTTTGTTTGTGTTGTTACAGGTGTAGCATAGTCCAGACAGTGCGCTGTGCGCATCCTCGAAGCAGGATGAGTCTTCCTCTTCCAGCAAAGTTCGGTGGCTTCTCCTCGCAGAGTCTGAACGCAGAATAGTGAGCATTGATATGTCTTTCCAGGCAGAGATGATTCTCTTCCCCAAGTAGACGCGTCCTGAAGGAACGTCATCTCCTCAGCTGGGTCAAGCACCGAAGAATGGTGTCTTCTTTCCCCCCGCACTGGGTCACAAGTGTAAGTTTCATAGAAACGTTCGGGTGCCAAAGCTCGTGTTTTCCCCAGTAAAGTCGCCGAAGCTCGTATTCTCCCCCAGCACCGGGTCACAAGTGCAGGTTTCGTATGTGAGTCTGCTGGGGATCCAACGTCCCCTGGCTGCTAAGGACTGCGATAGTTCCTTATGCATGTGGGATCCAACGTCCCCTAAGAGAGAGTCAATCCTAGCGCTTGTTTGCTTGTCTATTGGGGTTTATTTATTGGTATTATCTGTTGCTATTGTGCTATTGGGGTGTGACAAGTGTTCTATGAATGAGAGATAAGCCGGACCTGGGCTTGAGTGCACCTAGATTTAGAGTAGAGATTAGTGGGCGCGCACATGCTTTGCATGTCCTAGTGTCCCGCGAAATCTACACTCAGACGAGGTTCTTCTGGTTGGCCTCTTGTCCCACCCTTTGGGTGGCTCGGGTTGCTGGTTAGTTGGATTGTCGACTCTGGGAACCGATCATTTGGAAGTTAGCTAAGTGAGGCCTCTTCAAGACTTGATGATGCCACTCCTTCTGGGAATCGTATCGTCAGTTTTGAAAGCCTGTGACGCTGACGACCGCATAGGATGCCGCACCTTGTCAGATATAGGTCCATACCTGTGAGTGGGGGGGTTTTTGCAGGAAACTTGACTTCCAACCTACCCATTATTTTGGTCTTCTCTTCAGAGCAAGCGTACTCCGTCAGCAGTGCAGCAGTATTTAGATTGTGTGGGGGCTGTGATCTCGTGTTTGTTGCATTGCATTGCATTTGCATAGGCATCTTCGCATCATATTGCATAGCATTTCTCCAGCTAGCCAGAGTTCTGATCCAGCCTTTGTTTCCTGAAGGTGAGTACCCGGAGTTTGGATTGAGCAACTGTTGATTGTCAGAGGACGACCAAGGGGTTGAAGCAGATCTGATCATAATCAAGCAGTGTAGTCAGTTCAAGGTAATTGATAGCTATGTCTGAAGGCAATTTCCAGTCTCCTAACACTTTGACAGGGTTTACCATGACGTCCAACCATCGGTATGATTCTACGGAAGACTTCCCGCAAGCGAACAACCTGACTGCAGACCAAGTTGTACAGCCGACTGTGGAGAACCGAGATCGACATGAGCAGTTTGTTGCCAGAAATGACCGCTTTCCTCCTGTTAGTGATCAAGGTGCTGTTTTCCCTGAGAGGAATCCACGCGGATATATCCCAGTAGCCAGGACTGTAAACTCAAGGGCTCTTGAAGGTTCTAGAAGGTTCCGAGTACTGGAAGAAAGGGTTAAAGCTTTGGAGGTCAAAGATGCTATTAACCTGAATGCTGCAGATATGTGTTTGGTTCCTGACCTGGTGTTGCCTTATCAGTTCAAAGTGCCGGAATTTGAGAAGTATACGGGAAATAGCTGTCCGAAAGTGCATTTGATGATGTTCTGTCGAAGAATGGCTGCGTTTGTGCAAAATGACAAGTTGATGATCCATTGCTTTCAGTATAGCCTGACTAGGGCATCCTTGAGGTGGTATATGCAGTTAGAGAGAAATCAGATTCAGTCATGGGTGGATTTAGCCAGAGCTTTCATGAAGCAGTACGATTACAACCTGAATATGGCTCCTAGCCTCGTGCATCTGCAAGAATTATCTCAGGCGGAGAATGAATCATTCAGAGGATATGTGCAAAGATGGAAAGAATTAGCTGCCAGTGTTCAACCACCGCTTCAGGAAAGAGAAATGGTTGACATCTTCTTGGGTACTCTGAAAGGCCATTATTATGACAAATTGTTCGGTTGTACAAGCTTTGTGGGCCTGATGAGAATGGGTGAGCTTGTTGAGAGAGGACTCAAGAGTCAAAAGCTTCGAGATGCTCCGTATATCCCAGTTGATAAGACTGGATCAGTTGTCAGTTCTCAAGAAAAGTGGGAAGAAGGAAACGGCGTCGTCTCAGAATCTCTAGCATCTCAGGATCGGTTTTCAGACTCTTCAAGTCAACGATCATCCTATCGTCGATCGCGTCAGCACGCCCAACGAAGACCAAGGAAACCTGAAAGGCAGTTTACTCAGCTACCGGCGTCGTACAGTCAGTTGTTGCCAGATCTGGTCAGAAGCGGATTGATGGTGCCGAAAGAGATTGATCCAGTGATTCCACCGTATCCTCCAGGTTTTGATGCCAGCGCCCGCTGTGAGTACCATGCTGGGGCACAGGGGCATTCAACGAATGATTGTAAGGTGCTTAGAAGTCAGGTTCAGGATCTGTTGGACTCTAACCGGATTTTAATCACGCGTCAGGGTTTTGTTCAGATTAATGATTCTCCGTCATCCAGCTGCGTGGGTTCGTCAGTTAATGTCATGGAAGACTCCTCGGGAAGTGTGTGCTCTGAAAATTGTCAATCGGAGAGTTCAGTTGAATATGGGAGAAGTTTCTAGAGGTTTCTATGCCGGGTGTCGCACCTGTTTTCTCTGCCTAACCCATCTAGCTTTTGTGCACTATTGTTGGATGACCACCACCAGGATTGTTGGCTGGGGTCATTGTATTCGTACTCGTTTGTGCCTACGTGCTGCTTTTGTTGGTTATACATGTGTGCGAGATGTTCGTCTGTGTACTGATAGCTTGAGTTTCTCTTTGTCTTGTATCGAAAATGTGTTTGCTTTTCTGCATTGCATTATCGTTTAACAGGTATATCAGAGTCGTGGGTCTTATTTCTTCATCGTCCAGTTTGTTGCAAGAATTCCTTCAGAGATATGGAACAGAATCAGGTTGAATTGATTGAAGTCCGAAGCCAGCTGGGGCAGATGATGAGAGACATGCAAGAGATGCGTCTGGAGCAGAAGATCCTCAAAGAGGAAAATAGTCAGCTGAAGACCCAAATGAGCTTGATCATGGAAGTAGTCAAGAATGTGCTTAGGAAAGAGGATGATCAGCTGTTTGAAGCCGCAGTGAAGAAGCTCGTGCCACCTGTGCCCGTGGAACCTGAGCAGCAACAGAAGGTGCATCCGGCTCAACGGAGGATTCAGGAGGGAAAGCCAAAGAGGATATTTGAGACGCCGCCTACAACGTATGCTGAGCTCCTGCAGACTTTATTGAGGTTCAAAAAGGTTGAAAAGAGAACAATGGAACTACCCACAGGAGCGCTTCCTTATGGGTACGATGCCAGTAAGCAATATGAATTTCATTCTGAGGCATTCGGACATGACATCGAGGGTTGTCATGCTTTTAAGCACAATGTTCAAGACCTGATTGACTCGAAAGATATTGAATTCACGCCAAGCGGTGTAGCTGTGTGTATTGCTCCTATCCCAGTTGATGCTAAGATGGCAGATGTTTCTAAAGCTGCAGTGGGTCAGAAGCGTATCCTGGACTCCATGGTGTCAGAATCTCCATGCCCACAATTGTTGCCTATTCCGGGGGCAGATCTGAGAAATAAAATGGCTAAGCATAAGGAGTGCCTTGATCAGTGCGGTGAAAGTCAAGAAACCGATGTTGTATTTGCTACAAAGGTTGTTCAACAGTCAACCCGATATCAGCAGCCACAGCAACGATCTCAACAGTGGAAGAAGCAGCAGCATCCCAATCAGCGAAGAGCTCAAAATCAGAAGCCATTGAGGGTATTTAAGGTGCCTCCGATGCCATATGCCGAACTTCTTCAGGTGTTGCTACGATTGCAGTTGGTTGAGAAGAGGAAGTTACCCCCACTGGCAGGTATGCCTCCAGCAGGTTATGATATCAAGGAGCGCTGTGATTTCCATTCAGGAGCACAGGGGCACAGCATTGAAGGTTGTCTGGCCTTCAAGCACAAAGTACATGACCTACTTGACAGTGCAGCAATCAGCTTCGGGCAGGAAGGTCCCAAAATCATCTGAATGAATGAGAAGGGGATCTATAATTTGGTTGGGTCGTTGAAAACAGATCAGGACAGCATCAGGTTGCCTCTAATAACTGATTGTGAAGATAGCTGGTTCAGCAGCAGGACAGATGTGAAAGCCCGGTTCTTGGAAGCTAGCATTTTTCTTTGTTTTATCTTGTCATTGCTTTACGGTTGTAGTTTCTTTCCTGTTTAAATTGCAATCTTGTTTGTAAAACTTGTTGTTTTCATTCAATTGATGATAATGAAATAAATATGCATGTTTTGATTGTATCCAGTCGTGTTCACTAATTGTTTTTACAAGTGTCCAACGCTTGGTTGAGAAGAATCTGGGGAGGATGACGAAAATGAACGACATGCAACTTCCGATATTGTATGCTTTTGAAATAAAACCTGTTGATGATGTACAGGCATTGTTTCAAATCCCTAAACACCGGAGATATAAGGAAGGTAATCCCTTGTCAACCCCTTTGAGCCTTGTAGTAGGAGTTTCTTTCTGAAAACGAAAAACCCTCAATCTTTAACCTAGGGCAGGGTAGGTGTTAGCTAATTTGGCCGAGCGTTCAAGTTGTAAAAGGAGTGTCCGTTCGAGGATCAATCACACCTCTAGAGGTCGTGCCTAAAAAACCACAATGGTTAAGTCAAGAGTGAGACAGTCACATTATTCTCCAAAGAGTCAGACAACCAGTGTCACACGACTCGTTCGAAAAAAGAGAAAGCAAAAGAAAAAGAATCAAAAGCCCGCTAAGTCAAGAAAAGAAAACAATTGACTTAGGCAAAAAATGAGGGCCTCCCGCTGGACTTAAAAAAATCAAAAGAAACTCAAAAGAGTCAGTCCAGGCAAAAGTTAGGGAAAAGAAAAAAGATGAAAGGAGGACAAAAAGAAAAATCCTCGAATGAAGTACGAGTCGTGTGACCTCAAGTGTCAAAGACGAAAGGCGAGCGGCTGTCACTCCAAAATCCAAAAGTTTCTCGAACTATCACTCCTATCTTTTAGCCTCTGAGAGGTGAGCGCTAAGGTCGAATTAGCTAAACGTAGGATCGGAGAACATCAAGGAGAGTGGGTGGGGGAAAATAAACTTTGAGCCTTTATCCTTTCTTTCAAAACCGTGAACCTGACCACGTTACAACCTTCAAAAGTCCTAATTGAAGCAGGTTGTTTCGAAAGCATACTCCGGTAAAGGTCGCGTCGATTCTGACTCCTAAAAGGTTTCCTTTTACCATGTTGGTACTGATGTTGATAAATGTTTTGTGCATTAGATGCTATAAACTGTTTTTCCCTTTTCCCAGTGAACAGATTGGATGTCAAAGCTGTCATATGTGTTGCATTAATATGTCTTTTACACAGAACAACTTGTTTTACTTGCGAGTAAGCGCTTGATAGCAGGAGAGTTTTCTACCATGGAAGGTATGGTCAGGATAGAATACAGAGCGCCGAATGCTCCGAGAGCAGGGGCAAGCTATTATTGTGATCCCCAGTCAGGTCAGCCTTTTGAAGTCAGTTATCCTGGGGCAGTCAGATTGAGATTCGGTAAATATCTAGTAGTCAGGGGCACTATTCTGAATCAGGTAATCAGGGGCAAAGTCATTGCAATCAGGGGCAGGCCATCTTAAGAGCGCAAAAGTTCTTTATTCAGGAAGCATTTGGCGCGAAGTGCCTTTCCGAAGTTCAGAATACTAGGGCATGTCATATCAGACCATCAGGGTACAGATCTTCAGATTTCCTTTCGAGGACTATCCCCACAGAGGTCCCGCAGGCCGGGGCATATCAGAAGCGGAGGGTTTGTTCTTCTCCGTATCAGCAGAGTTAATCAGGGTTATTTGAGCAGAGTCATCCAATTTGCGAGTGCGAGGCGAGTGTCGGGAAGTCGTGTCACTTGACTCTTTAATCGGAAAGCTGTGTATTCAGACAGAATGCTTTCCAGTGTCAGTTGTACCTGACCCATCACAGATAGCTTAAAAGTTCAAACCCATGATGGCGATCACTGTGAGGCCCATCCGTGTTGGCACATCAGTTTCCAAGTCTAATCTTCGTCAATACGCAGGAAGACTCCGTCCATTTTTCTCCAGCGAGGTCCAGTTTTTCATTAGCACGGGTCAGCTATCTTCAGAGAAGTCCAATCATACTTGGCACATCTATTATTCCCCAGCAGAATTATATTCCCCAGCAGGGTGTTACTTCGACAAGGTGTTTGGTTAAGTTCCCAAATTCCCCAGCGGAGTTGAATTCACTCTTCCAGCATTTATTTTGCTGGAATAATTCTGTGATATCCGGTTTATCCCCAGCGGAGTTGGCTTCGTCTTCAGCATTTATTTTGCTGAAGTGGTTTTCTATACCCGGCTTTCTCCAGCAGCTCGAGCCCGCATTAGCATATTGCATGCATCATCATATTTGCATCATACTTGCATTTCAAGATGCGTAGCATTTCCATCCTGAATGGAGCATTACGCCATAGAAAGATTCGAGCATACGCACATGCATACGAAGCATGAGCCAGGTTTTCTATCAACCTCATATGGCAGGCGTGAACTACTCTGTGATCAGTTCAGGGGCATTCATCCAGCAGCAGTGTTCAGACAGTTCAGCGGATTATTCGTATTTCAGATCATACAACAATTATGCTTTGGTCAATCAGTCATCTGGTATCGACAGACTTTTCTTCCTGTCAGTTCATATTGACGATGTGTTTCTCCAATAAGTGGATTTCTCCGTCTAGCAGTAGACGTCTTGAGTTGGAATATGGCTTTCTTCCCGTCTATCAGTAGACGATGTGAAGTGTCAAATGATTTTTCAGCGGGTTTTTATCGTCAGATCATATGGATGGCGTGTTTCCCCAGCTAGTCTCCTCCAGCTATCATTAGATGTTCAGGGTTTCAAAGTGATCGTTCGGATAGTGGTTTTCTTTCTGTTTATTGGATGAGATGACATTTCAAGAGGGTTTTCCTGATTGTCGATTCTTATTGACGACATGGCTATTTGAAGGTGGTTTTCTTACCGTCGGTCCTTACTGATGATGTGGCCCCTTTAAGGATATTGTTCTTTCCATCAAGTCCCGTAGACGAAAGGATTCTGAAAGTTGATGGATGGTATTGAAGTGCGTATGGGTGTCTTTCCGTCTATCATTAGACGATGTGAGTATGGATTTTGGGTGTCTTTCCGTCTATCCTTAGACGATGTGAGTATGGATTATGGGTGTCTTCCCGTCTACCCTTAGACGACGTGAGTATCGAATTTTTTTTCCTTCGGGATTATGGGTGTCTTCCCGTCTATCATTAGACGATGTGAGTATTGAAGTTTTCCTTCAGGATTATGGGTGTCTTCCCGTCTATCATTAGACGATGTGAGTATTGGAGTTTTCCTTCTGGATTTTGGGTGTCTTTCCGTCTATCATTAGACGATGTGAGTATTGGAGTTTTCCTTCTGGATTTTGGGTGTCTTTCCGTCTATCCTTAGACGATGTGAGTATGGGTTCGCAGGGTGTCTTTCCGTCTATCCTTAGACGATGTGAGTATTGGTTCGCAGGGTGTCTTTCCGTCTATCCTTAGACGATGTGAGTATCGATTTTTTTTTCCTTCGGGATTATGGGTGTCTTTCCGTCTATCCTTAGACGATGTGAGTATTGAAGTTTTCCTTCAGGATTATGGGTGTCTTTCCGTCTATCCTTAGACGATGTGAGTATTGAAGTTTTCTTTCGGGATTATGGGTGTCTTCCCGTCCATCTTCGGACGATGTGAGTATATTTCTCTTCCTGTCTATCAGTAGACGATGTGAGAAGATCAGATGTTTTGTTGCAACCCTCAGGTTTGTTATCAGTGGTATCACGCGAGTAACTGGTGTTAAAATCAGGAGTTCTTTACCAGATGATTGATCGGTTTGTTGTCGTGACGGCTGGACTCGGTTCTGGATTTTATTCCTCAAGCAGTTTTGCAGTATATTCCCGCGGTTGGCAAATTTCAGGGTTTCATTTGTATTCAACCGTCATCTACCTCTGAATGTTTGAAGGCTGAGCGCTCTTCACCCATTCAGGTCGAAGCCGTTTGAATAGGGGCAGCTGTTGCACCCCAAAATTTGACCAACCGGGTCCTGTATCTGGCTCGATGTTTCGCCGCATGACCGCATTCGCATCTGCATATTGCATACAATGCATTTTTCATTTGTTTTGAGTTTATCGGGATCACAGCCCTCGTCTCGCGTTTCAGGTGTTTTTAATCAGTTTAGATAGATAGAATCGTGTTTTTGAGTATATTTCGGTGCCCGTTTATTTTTACCGGCTATTTTGTTGCGCCCTCGCAGTGTTATTTGTCGTTCGGTGCTATTTTTGTTCCTTCGGGAATTATTGTGATTTTTCTGGATTTTATTAGCTATTAATAGATATTTTAATGGATTTTAATCATTTTAGGATATTAATAGTTTGTTTTTTAACAGTTTTGAATAGCTTTAAATCATTCTTTTATCTTTTTAGAATAATAGATTCATATAGAATATTATTAGGATTTTAATATTTTTTAATCATTTTTAGGGTATAATAGATTTTAATAGGATAGTTTCTTTAAATCAATTTTAGATAGTTTTAATCAATTTTAGAATATTATAGAATTTAAATAGTTTTTTTTACTATTTTCTTAATAGAATAAATAGAGTTTTCTTTTAATAGATTTTTCTTTTAGAATATTAATTGATTTTTGAATATATTTTTTAGACATAGAATATTAATAGTTTTTAGATAGTTTTAATATTTTTTAATCCATTTTTAGAATATAATAGATTTTTTTTTTTAGCTTTTAAATGTTCAATATAGATTTTTCTTTTATTTTCTTTTATAGGATAATAGTTTAGAAATAAATAATATAGGTTTTTATTAGAGAGATTTAATAAATTTTAGATTAGTGAGTTTATTAGAGTTTTTTAATTAGAGTTTAATTGGAGTTAATAGAGTTTTAGGATAATTCTTTTTTTAGGATTAATTGAGATTTTATTAGATATTATTAGGTTAATTGAATAGACTTAATATAGGTTGTAACCATCTTTTAATTAGATATTAATTAGGTGTTAGTTAATTAGGTTTAATTATCATTTAGTTAGTTAATTAGGATTAAATCTTAATCAAGTTTTTAACCATTTTTCCAGTATTATGCAGATTTTCTTTTGGATTTTATCATCCATTTTCGTATTGGGCCATGAGTGGGGCGGAGGCCCAGTTATCCTTCTTTCCATTTCCAGAAAAGTCCAGAAGAGTCCAGAAACATTGCAGTATATAAATATCAGGCCACGTGTTATCACCAGGAGCTAGCCACATTTCACTCTTCCACGCACGCCACCTCATCTCACTTCCCCTCTCCATCTGCCACGCCTCACTTCCCATTCTCCCTCGCTGCCACGCCATATCACACGTGGCGCGCATGCACCGTCTTCTTCCACCCACCAAGACACGTGTTCGCACCAGAGCCCCCACCGGTTGCATGGCCGGCAGCCATGCAACCACCATACCAGCACATCGCCGGCCACCGTAACAACCCTAAACGACCTCCGGCCACCGTCTGTTTCGCCGGAAAACCTCCAACAACCCAAAAATTCCAGAATCTGTCTTCCTCCTTCATCCATCTCCGATCATCATCTTGCCTTTCCGATCAACATCCAAACCATCATCTTCACATTCGTCTTTGTTCTTCCTACGTTTTCCCAGAGAACGATTACTAACAAGTCTTCAACAAAGGACCTTCATGATCTTCACCAACTTGCATCCATCGTTCTTAGATCCTCATACATGTTCCTCAGATTTGCCCTAGTTCGTTAAAGAACATCATCATTGTTCTTCACAAGATTTTCCAGAAGCTTCAACAAACTTCCTTCGAGTGATCTTCGTCAGACTCTTCAATAATCGTCTCCAGAAGATCGTTTGCAAGAACTTCATCAAGTTCATCGAGTCTATTTCTCAGATCCAGAAGCGTTTATCGAGTTCAACCGCTCTTCATGATTTCCAGATTCACATGCAAGAAGTCTCCAGAAATTCATCAGGAATGATGAATCTTCATCAGATCTTCATGTTCGTCGTCATTTCCAGAAGAATCTCCACAACGCCATCTTCGAATCTCCAGTTTTCCTCGCTCGTCAACAGCATCGTTGAGATCTTCAGGTTCTTCATTCAGTTTTTCCCCAGATTCGTTCATCCAGCGAGCTCTTCAAGCTTCTCCGATCATCATCGCGAATCTTCGAAGGCATTGGTTATCGTCTCCAGAAAATTTCTTCTCCGTTCATTCTTCACAGGTATTTGGTTTGATGATTATGGTGACGCATTTTGATGGTAGATGAATCAAGAAAGGTTAGGACGAAGGGAATCTGGGATAGTTTCAGAAGGGGTCAAGGTAGAACGAAAGAGAGGTTGAGTCTGAGAAAGGGATGGGGGAACGGCGCAAAGGCCATGAACAGTGAAGCTAGGGTTTTCTGAGGGAGATGAATGGAAGGGTGGACCGGGTTAAATTGGGTCGGGCCCATTGGAGTATCTTCGCCCGTACACATCCCCCTTTTCCCATGCACCTCCGTTTCAGTTTGTTTTTGCGGAATAATCGACTGGGCCCACGCGCGTTTAATGGACTACACCCTACGTTGTTGGATCCACACCCCCTCCGTTTTTGCAGCAATAGCTGCTGGGCTGGGCCCAGTTTGATTTTTTTATTTTTTTTTTGCTGGTATCCCCTGTAATCTGGTGTACCCCCCTCCCTTTTTGTAATTTTCTTTTCTTCGTTAGCTTAGTCTTTTTAGAAATAAAAAGAATATATGTTGAAAAAAGAAATAAAAAGAATATATGTTGAAAAAAAAGGAAATAAAAAGAATATATGTTGAAAAAAGAAATAAAAAAGAATATATGTTGGAAAAAGAAATATTGAAAAAGAATGTGGAAAAATAGTGAGAAAAATAGAGAAAAACAGAGAAAAAATATATGAAGAATATTTTGAAAAAAGAAAAGAAGAGAAGAAAAAAAGGAGAAAAAATATTAGTTTTAATATTTTTTAGAGTGTATTTCTTCATAGAGTTTATTTTCCACTTATTAGAGATAAGTTTAGAAGTCCACTTGTTAGGGGACTATTTTCCATTTGATTTTTTCAGGATATAATAGGATAGTATTTCCTAGGAGATTTATTTTCAGTATTCAATAATTGTAATCATTTTTCAGAATGTTAATAAAACGAGATTTGAGCTGTGGTCCCGAAGTAGCCGAACTACAGCTGCTCTGATTCCTCGTACCAAACGAGGATATGTAGGCATAGGATGCGATATCCTAGCGAGCACACTAACAATTAACCTTTGTTCTCTCGCTGCTGTGCGATCGAGACTTTCCCGCTGACGAATAATTATAACCCTTTTTTTCTCACTTGCCCTAGTGCATTTGAGACCAAGCCGTAGTTTTTCCCGTAGGTTCCCAAACCTTTGCAGCCAGTTTATTTTCTCACCGCTGTGTGAGAATACCCTGTTTAGCCGTAGTTAGCCTGAACTACGTAAAGCTCTGATCTTCCATGCAATATGGAAGTACGTAGGCACAAGACGCGAGGTCTTGGCGAGCCAATTTTCCCTGTAGTCCCGAACTACGTTGACTCTGACTTTCTCTCTTGAGAATACGTAGGCGTAGAGTGCGACGCTCTATCGAGTCAATTCCCTCCCGTTTAGATTTAGCAGCCGTAGATAGATTGTTTTGCATCCTTTAGACAACCCAAGCAAGCGTGGATCCCGTCGAGTACGACGGACGTGGGGGGTGCTAATACCTTCCCCTTGCGTAACCGACTCCCGAACCCAGGTTTTGGTTGCGATGACCATACCTTTCCCCGTTTTTTGCGAGGCTTACTTCGAGCGTTTCCTTTCCCTCCGTTGGGATAAATAACGCACGGTGGCGACTCTTCTGTCAGCTGGCGCCGATTTTCGCAGTAGCGACAGTGACGTACAAAGATTGGCACGAGATGCTGCCATTTGCATTGCACGGTTATCGTACGACGGTACGTACGTCGACCGGGGCAACTCCTTTCTCCTTGGTGTACGATATGGAGGTTGTCCTACCGTTAGAAGTGGAGATTCCTTCTTTGCGAGTTTTGGTTGATGTGAAACTCGATGAGGCAGAATGGATTACGAATCGTTTGAACCAACTCAGCCTGATGGACGAGAAGAGGTTGGCATCGATTGCATTTGGTCGTCTGTACCAAAGCCGAATAAAGAAAGCTTATGATAAGAAGGTGCGTCCTAGAAGCTTTCAGACGGGTGATCTCGTCCTGAAGAAGATTCTTCCGCCACACTCCGATCATCGAGGCAAGTGGACTCCGAATTACGAAGGTCCATATGTCGTCAGCAAGGTCTTCTCGGGAGGAGCTTTGTTGTTATCCACGATGGATGGTGAAGATTTTGCATCCCCGGTGAATGCGGACGCAGTTAAAAAATACTTTGCTTGAAAGCGATCCGCTGGACAAAAAAGAAAGAGTCCAGGCAAAAAAGGGGCATCCCGGCGAACCAAAAACAGAATAAAAGGTTCGGGCAAAAATTAGGGATATATTGAAAAAATGTACACCCGCGAAGTCGAAAACCTACACTGGGCGGCTTCGGCAAAAAAGGGTATCCCGGTGAACTGAAAACCCGTAAAGGGCGGCTCACGCAAAATTTAGGGATTTGAATAAGCAAATGATTGCGTTCCGCGTGTGGACTTTCATTGTTTGGTGGTTTCGAAGACCTGAGGGCCGTTTATCTGAATCAATCTCTTCTGAAGCTGAAGCGTCGGAGAAGTATCGAAGTCGAGTGGGTCTTAGAGGGATCAACTCATGGTGTTCGTCTACGCCTCGTTGCCGACATTTGTATATACTGATGTATATTTATGTTGTATTTTTGCGCGGCTTCCTCATTCCATGAGCTTGCCTCTGTTGTAAAACATTTTTACCCATTCAGGGGTTCATCATCAATAAAATGCACTATTCAGCAATTCTGTTTGCCTGTTTAGCATTTATCTGTTTTGTTTGCGAAAAAGAACGTCGATGTTTTTGATAAAATGCGCATACATAAACTTACTGGCCTAGGCCCATTGATCGTTGAAACAATTAATTACCTGAATATTGTCACGAGATAATAACCTTGATAGGCCCCTTTGAGAAGGGTATCTTGTCTGTTTGTTTGTGTTGTTACAGGTGTAGCATAGTCCAGACAGTGCGCTGTGCGCATCTTCGAAGCAGGATGAGTCTTCCTCCTCCAGCAAAGTTCGGTGGCTTCTCCTCGCAGAGTCTGAACGCAGAATAGTGAGCATTGATATGTCTTTCCAGGCAGAGATGATTCTCTTCCCCAAGTAGACGCGTCCTGAAGGAACGTCATCTCCTCAGCTGGGTCAAGCACCGAAGAATGGTGTCTTCTTTCCCCCCGCACCGGGTCACAAGTGTAAGTTTCATAGAAACGTTCGGGTGCCGAAGCTCGTGTTTTCCCCAGTAAAGTCGCCGAAGCTCGTATTCTCCCCCAGCACCGGGTCACAAGTGCAGGTTTCGTAGGAAACTATTTGTACGCCGAAGTATGCAGCAACCGATGGTGCCAGATGGAAGTCTCCAGCAGAATTGAGATTCCCCACCAGAGTCGTATTCTCTCCCGAAGTCGGATGATTCCCTCTTCCCCAGTAGAGTGTTGGAACAGCTGATGCTGTATGCCCCTGCAGAGTTGTACTCTCCCCCGAAGTCGGATGATTCCTTCTTCCCCAGCGGAATTGAAATTCCTCATCAAAGTCGTACTCTCCAGTGAAGTAGAGTAATTTCTTTCTCCCCGGCTGAGTCCGCAGACCCTAGGAGAGCCGAATCCTTGGTAGCAGTTGGGACCATGAGTGGATTTTCCCTAGCAGAGTGTTGAACAGTCGATGATGTATTTCCCCAAAGTTGTACTCTCTCTAGCGAAGCAGAATGATTTCTCTTTCCTCAGCCGAGTTCGCAGATCACCAAGAGAGCCGAGTCCTTGGAAATTGATCGGACCATGATTGGTTTCCCCCAGTGGAGTGCTGCAGCTGAAGTTGTTTCCCTACAGAGTTGTTATCCCCAGAAGAGTAGCCGAGACGGCCACGCAGTTTATTCTCGCGATTGATATCACTTTCTCTCAGCAAGTCCAGGTTCTCGTAAAGCTTTGTTCCCCTGCAGCAGTCAACGGAAGATCATTTCCCCGGACTGAGTCCAATTGATATTGGCGTGTTCATGTTCTCCTCAGCAGGATGATTCCTCTATCTGAGTAGTTCTTCCCCCTTTGACAGGAGGATTTCCCCCTCGGCATTTATTTCGCTGACGGGATCGCATCATTGTGCATGATTGCATAGCATTTGTCATAAACGCATAGCATTTCCACCGTGTGGAGCATGGCGCCGAAGCATATGCATAATAAACATGACATAGGTTGTTACCGTTCTTGTTTTACAGGTGTTCCGCTGAAGGATCAATTGCTCAGGATGATTCCTGACATTCTCCCCCAGAGTCGCTTGCTCAAGATGTTTTTTGAGATCCCCAGCGGAGTCTTCAGTTCAAGATGATTCTTGAAATCCTCAGCAGGGCCGTTTGCTTAAGATGATTCTTAAGACCCCAGTGCAGTCTCCAGAGTTGGTTGCTCAAATTGATACTTGGAGTCTCCAACTAAGATCGCCCAGGAGGGTTCCTGAAGCCCCAAGAGAGCCGAGTCCTTGGAAGCTGCCCAAGCCATGATTGGTTTGTCCCTGGCAAGGGTTGTCCAGGATAATTCCTGGAATCCCCAACAAAGTGTTTGCTCAGAACGGTTATCGGTTCAAGATGATTCTTGAAGGTCCCAGGCGGAGTTATTTGTTCAAGATGATTCTTGAAGTCCTCAGTAGAGTTAATTCATCCAGAATGATTTCTGGACCCCCGGAGCGGAGTTGCTTGATAGTTCTCCAGATTCCTCAGCGGCGAAGCGTCCTCCCTAGCAGTTTTCCGACGGCGAAGTTAGAATCTCTCCTGAAGACTCCATGATTGAAGTCTGACCGTGAAGCGGTATGATCGACTATGAATTACCGGTTACCGTGTGACGAATTCCCCAATGAAGTTCCTTCACCTTGACGGCGAGGTCAGACGATGTTGTTTTGACGGCGAGGTCAGATTATGTCAGTTTTCCAGCGGCGATGTTGGGTATTTTGGATTCGACGGCGATGTTAGGATTCTTCAGTTTTCCAGCGGCGATGTTGGGTATTTTCAGTTAATTCAGTTCTCCAGCGGCGATGTTGGATGTTTGCTTTGACGGTGAGGTCAGGTTATGTATGTTTCCGGCGGCGATGTTGGATGTTGGCTTTGACGGCGAGGTCAGGTTATGTTTGTTTCCGGCGGAGATGTTGGATGTTTGTTTTGACGGCGAGGTCAGGTTATGTTTGTTTCCGGCGGCGATGTTGGATGTTTGCTTTGACGGCGAGGTCAGGTTATGTATGTTTCCGGCGGCGATGTTGGATGTTGGCTTTGACGGCGAGGTCAGGTTATGTTTGTTTCCGGCGGCGATGTTGGATGTTTGTTTTGACGGCGAGGTCAGGTTATGTTTGTTTCCGGCGGCGATGTTGGATGTTTGTTTTGACGGCGAGGCCAGATTATGTTTGTTTCTGGAGGTGATGTCAGGAGATTACGTTTGACGGCGATGTCAGACTCTTTAACTCCCCAGCAGAGACTATGCTGAGTGCTCGACGGCGATGTCGGGTGTTTCCCAGATTATGCTAGTTTTCCAGCGGCGATGTTGGGTACGTTTTCTTATGACGGCGATGTCAGATTTAGTTCTCCAGCGGCGATGTTGGGTATTTTGGTTGACCGACGGCGATGTCAGGTTTAGTGCTCCAGCAGCGATGTTGGGTGTTTTGACAGAGTTTCTTCAGTTCTCCAGCGGCGATGTTGGGTATGGCAAGTTGATCTAGTCTTCCAGCGACGATGTTAGGTGATTCAAATCCTTTAGTTCTCCAGCGGCGATGTTGGGTGTTTTGTTTCTGACGGCGATGTTAGGTGATTCGGATTTAGTTCTCCAGCGGCGATGTTGGGTATTTTGGTTGATCGACGGCGATGTCAGATTTAGTTCTCCGGAGGCGATGTTGGATGTTGGTTTCCCCGAGTTATGGTTGTTCTTGACGGTGATGTCAGGTGATTTGGTGTTCCAGCGGCGATGTTGGGTGTTCCTCAGAATTTTGTCTGCTTCTGACGGTGATGTCAGGTGGTTTAGTCTTCCAGCGGTGATGTTGGGTGTTTTGGTTGTCGGATGACAATATCAGAAGAATTTAATGTGGATAACTGACGGCGATGTCAGATCAGTATTTCTCCAGCTAGTTGTCGTGCAGCTATTATTCCAGTACTCGTGCAGTTGGCAAATTTTTGGGTTTACCGGTATTCAACCGTCTCGCACCTTGATTGGATGAGAGTCGTTCGCTCCTCACCCAGTCAGGTTCAAGCCGTTTGAATAGGGGCAGCTGTTTCACCCTAAAATTTGACCAACATTTATTTACCCATCAAGTGTTCATAGGTTGATACCTTTGTCAGAAAGTTCAAGAGATCCTCAGAGGAATTGGTTGAAACCAAGATTGTGTGCCTCATAACTTGAGAGTTGTGGGAGCTCCTCAGACGATTCTGAGACTATGAGGATGGACTTGAAGCTTTGAGAAAGCTTATGAGATGTCTTGAAAGTCATCATGAAGCCCAGAGAGGTCATTATGCAAGAATTCAGAAGATTCAACCATGAATGGTAGAATTAGGGTTTTGACTGGGTCAACCCTAGGTCAACTGAAGATTTGGAGAAGGTTGAGACCTAATCCAAGAGCCATGAGATCATGGAATGATGTATTGAGATACTATAAGGATGATTCCTAGACCAACTCATCATGATTGAAGAGTTTGAGAAGTTTTAAGCTAGGGTTTCTAAGGATTGACAGTGTAAAATCCCCTAGTTTGATCCCTATCTTCCAGGCAGTTTTAGCTCAAGATGTGATTGTCATATCATCTTCCCCACAACATGAATGTTGTAGAGCTTGTTCTTATCTTTAATTTTAGTGGTAGAAGTCCTTGATAGGATTTGCAGAACTCAAGTTATGCTTTTGACAAATTACAGGTCATCTGAGGTATGTGAATTTGGGTCCTTGAAAGTCACCCAACTTGCAGACAACTTTTGCCCTAGTAGGATGATTCCTATCATCTCTTGGTCAACATGAATGTTGAAGAGCCTCTTCTTAGCTTTCTAGAGAGTACTAGAAGTCCTTGATAGGATTTGTAGAACTCAACTTATGGCTTTGACAAGCCAAGGGCATTTTGGTCATTTGGAAGTTATAGGTCATTTCAAGCATGTGGCCATATCTCCTACTTCCAAGCTTCAAATGGAAAAACCTTCAACATTAAAGTTGCTTAGAATGATGTTTTAAGGCTAGTAGGGTGGTCATGAGATGTTGGAAAGACTCATATCAAAAAGTGATAAAAATGGCCTAAAAATGAGGCATAAGTTAATTCAAGTGAAATGGAAAATCATAAAATCCAAGCTATAAACCCTAACCATGTCATATGATAGGTCATTTTGACTCCAAAGGACATTTTGAGAACAATGGTTCAGCCACAATTTTGATTTGAGGCTTGAATCTTGGGGTTGCTTTGTAATTTGCTTGATTGCATAATGGCATACCAAACCAAAACAAGGAAAAGCTTAATGAATAAGGGAAATATGCATTGTATATTGTCCTAATTCTCATGTAAGGAGAAAATCAAGATAATTACTCAAGTTGTAAGGGTTTTTGTCATGATATATCATGTGGTGAGAAGTGAAATGCAAAGTATCATGTCATGAAACTTCAAGTTCTTACTAGATTGATCTAGATGGTTCTAGACCTTTCCAAATCAGTCTATATATTGATTACAATCTCCATTGGTGAAGGGTTGGTGATTGTTGATGTTAATGGTGGTAGAGAATAGAGATTGAACCAAAATTCTCCATTTTGCAAATTGTATTGAAACTTCATCTTTCTCTTCATTACCCTTCCATTTTTCTACACAAATCATCTCTACAATCATTGCTGAGTGCGTTCATCTTGATTTGCAACCCCATTGATGAAGAATTGAGAGCTTTCCAAGTGAAGTTGCAAGGGAGCAAAAGGCCTTGGATCTTGAGATACAAGCCATTTCCATCAAATCTTGTGCAAGCAGAGGATTGGTCATCACCTAAAGACTATTCTTGAGGATCTACAAGGCTTGATTTGAAGCTTTTCAACACCTACCATTGCAAGAATCAAGGTAAGCAAAATCACTTCCACACTCTGATTTAGGCATGGCTAGGGTTAGTTCTTGTTGTAAAACCATTAGAGACCATTAGGTGATTCATTTGGATGAGTTTAAGACCAATTGGTGAGGTTTCATTCATGGTGGTTGATTCTTGATGGAGCTGGAATGAGTGATTTAGTGGGTTATAATGCACGATTTTTGGCTAGTCTTAATCAGCATAACACAAGGATCAATTCTATATAAAGATTGCTGAGTTTGGTGAGGGTCAAAAACTGAAGAAAGTTTGAGTTCATGGAAGTATACCGTTCGGTTTGGAGGATTTATGGTGTTTCAATGAAATCCAATGGCATGGTTGTGTTCTACGTAAAATTCTAGTCAAGATTGGTTTTTAGATCATGCAATTTGGTGGAGTAATGGAGTCACACGAGTGGTGGAAAGTTCATGCATGAAGCTTATGTTTTAATGGTGATGCTAAAACCCTAATGAGCTAAGGTTGAAGATGATGTGTGGACCATTGATCGCATGTGGACCGGTTGACTGGAGGAACAATCGAACGGCCAGGATTCAAACGCAAATGTGGAGGGAAGCCAGCAGTGTCAAAACGCTGCGTTTTACTTAATGTACCAGCGTGGGCTCCATGTGCAATTGCTATCCAAACCCCCTTTTCCAAGGCCCAATTGAAAATGCACTATAATTCCATGCTGTTTACACCGCCGTTTTTATCTTTTTCTTTTAATTTTTTTTTTCCTGATTTGCATTGGGCTGGGGCGCGCCTTGCTCTTGGCACCCCACCTTCTGGGCCCATCACCATATGAACTGAATATTATTGCTTTTCATACCACCTCATCATTTCTCATATTATTTTTTCTCCAAATTTCATTTCACTTTAAAAATTCATAATAAAATGAAAAATCATTATTTTTTAATGATACTTTTTTTTCCATTTTCCATCTTCTGTCTAGAAAAATATAAAACCATAAAATAGCCATTTTATTTCATTTTTATATTTTTTGCACATTTATACTTTTAATTTCTTTTTTAACTCTTTTAGTTGATGCATGATTTTGTATATTTTAATTAGGGTAGTTCCCTTAGGATTTTGAGTTCAATCTTTTTAGGAGGATTAGATGAATGGCCTAGGTTCCCCCTGATTTAATTTCATATTTTTGTGACAATTTTTAGGGTAGTTTTAATTAGGTGATTCTAGGTAGTGTAGAATTAGTTCAAAACTTTAACATAGGTCAATAACAATTTTAGATTTAGGTTTTGTAGGGCAATTTAGTCTATGGGGAATATATGGGACTTAAGGGTAGTTATGTAGGGTCCCCTAGCATTTATATTAGGATTTAATAGAATAGTATACTATTTTTGGTTGATTTTTGAATTGAATGATTGTTTGTGTTGCCTTTAGGGCAAGTTTTGTTTAGTTTGCTTTGCTTTGGAGTATCCCTTTGATTTGAGGAGCTTGGTATCTCATTGTGGAGCTTAATGGAGCATACTAGAAGATTGGAAGAGGCTTGGAGGAGCTTGAAGAGCTTGTTCTTCTTTTCTTTTTGTTGTTTTAGGGTTAGGATTAGGAAGAGCTTAGATGTAGATAATTTCTTTCTCAAACATGGATAGTATCCTTCACATCCATTCCTCCCTGTGATTCAAAGTCCTTCCAGGGTATACACCTCTCTCCTTTGGAGGGATTAGTGTTATACCCAGAAGGTAGAACTTTTGAGGGAACCCTTCACTTGATATTGAACCCTTATAGGTCACCTTTGGTGATCAAATAAGCAGTTCAATATCCCCCAGCTTATCCAGTAAGTGATTTTCCCTGGTTTTGATTATTCTTGAGAGATGTCAGAGCTTGAGCATGAAGATGAAGACTTCATTGAAGATTATTGAAGAGGATGAATCCCTGAGTAGTGCCATTCCAGCTGAAGCTTGAAGAGCATGAAGATCAAGTTGATACTTGAAGATCCCTGAAGATGGTGAAGCCTGAAGGTGGAGCTAATCAAAGAAGCTAAAGCTTAAGGGAGAAGATGAGTTGATACTCATGTTGTAGGGTTGAAACCAGGAAAAGCAAACTGATGTTTGTCTAGTGATTGGAGTCTGAAGGCTGGGTTGCTGCTGGAGGAGCTGAAGCTTTCTTCTGTTGTTCTTTTTCTTTTCTGTATTGCTGTGTTTTGTTTGACTTGTTTGATGCATTTAGAATAAGTTCATCTAGAATAAGTAGAATCTAGGAGTTGAGTTGCTCCCTCTGCTTGTATTGTTATTGTGTGGCTTTGCTTGCGGGTATTCGGTAGAGCCCAGCTCCCTTGCCCATGTGGTTTGTTTGCCTGATGGTATTTCATTTATTTTATCTGTATGATTGCAGTTTACTGTTTATTGCTTGATAGCATGTTGTTTATTTTTCAGTATGATTACTGTTATTTCATGACTGGCTTGAGGTTGAGATGAGCTTGTGGAGGCTGAAGCCCCACACACATTTCCTCCCTCACTTGCATTGCATGCATTTTACTGTTAAGCTGATGCTTTGTTTGTTTTGGTGTATCATTGACATGATCCCTTAGGACTCTCATTTCCTTTGATAAGGATTTGATGATAGACTTTTAGGTTGAAACCTATGCATGATAACTTCTAGGAGTTCCCTGTTCAAACCTCGACCATAGGATGAATCCATGGCATGATAATAGTAGGACTTGATAGTCTCCCTCCTAGTTGGGCCTGTTCTCTTCTCATCTCAAAACAGTTTAAGATACAGTAATCCGGAATGATTTCTTTCGTACGTTACGAGCCTTAAGCTATCTGAGAAAGGGTTGTGGGAGAGTTTCTTTTCCACAGTCTGGATGTTTAGTATGGTACCCTTTGGGTGACATGCGACGCATTCACTCTCAGGTCATAGTCTCTAGTGCGGTTGAAATTGCAAACACAATAAAAAACATTTCTTTCGTAAAAGACAGGAAATAAACCGTAGTTTCCCAAACTACGTGAGCTCTGATCTCTCATGCCTGTTGAGAGTACGTAGGCACAAGATGGCGAAGTCTTGGCGAGCTACCTTCCCCCATAATCCTTCGTAGGCTGAACTACGTTAACTCTGATTTATCATTCTCTGATGAGAATACGTAGGCATAAAGTGCGACGCTTTGCCGAGTCATTTTTCTTTTCTTTTTCAGCCAGCCTTGATAGGTAGATAGAATAAAACCAACCCGTCCAAGTAAACAAGCAAGCGAGGATCCCGTCGAATACGACGGACGTGAGGGGTGCTAATACCTTCCCCTTGCGTAACCGACTCCCGAACCCAGACAATGGTTGCGATGACCTTGTCTTACCCTTTTTTCGTCAGGTTTTTCCGATTGTTTCCTTTCCCGCTCTGAGGGATAAATAACGAAAGGTGGCGACTCTTCTGTCATGCCGGCACCTTATTTTCGCGCAAGCGACAGGGGGAATGGAAGTGGTAACGGCAATGTGATCACTAACATCGGGCCCAATGGTAATACGACTGGCGTCGGTAACGGAAACTTTGAGGCTAATGGCTACACTGGACTAGGCAATGGCAACACAGGTGCTGGAAATCTATATGGGCCTAATGGCACTCAGCCATGGCTAGAAGATCACCAAGAAGATTTGTTCTCACAGAGGAGTGCTAAGGGAGAATTAAATGTTGAGGCACGTCTGAGGTTTAAAGCACTCGAGGACAAAATGAAGAGTTTCGAGAACCTGAACATTATGGGTGTCGACATGACTAAACTAGGATTGATTTCTGATTTCAAGGGGCCTCCTAAATTTAAGGTACCTGACTTTGAGAAATACAAGGGCACCACTTGCCCTCGTGTCCACTTAAGGTCATAGTACCGAAAGATGTCCGCTCACTCTGAAGACGAGAAGCTGCTGATGCACTTCTTTCAGGATAGCCTGTCCGGTCCATCCCTGGAATGGTATATGGGTTTGGAACCCACCAGTGTGCACATGGAAAGAACTTGCTGAGGCCTTTGTACACCATTATCAGTATAACAGTGACTTAGCTCCGAACCGGGTTCAACTGCAGAACTTATCACAGAAGAACAATGAGGGGTTCAAAGAATACGCCCAGAGATGGCGTGAATTAGCAGCTAGAGTTCAGCCGCCAATGGTTGAACGAGAGCTTGTTGAGATGTTCGTAGCCACTCTCCCAGGGGTCTATTACGAGAAACTGGTCAGTGGCATGTCAGGGAGTTTCTCAGATCTCATCATTACTGGTGAGCACGTTGAAAATGGGATCAAACTGGGGAAAATTCAAGGTGTTGATCTATCCTCAGCTGGAGGAGGAAAGAAACCATACAGTAACAAAAGGCGTGAAGGAGAGACGAGCTCCGTGTCCAACGCTCGGAGGAAAGGTAAGGGCCAGCGCCAGCAGGTTGCTAGCATAACCATCCCTGCTGTCCAACAACCCCAGCCGCAGCAGCAGCCAAATCAACAAGGGTACAGAAGGTATCAGAACAGAGCACATCTGGTAAATCGTCACCTCGAGACACCACCCATGTCTTATGCTCAGCTATTACAAACTTTGCTTCAGTTACAGCTAGTCCAGAAAAGAACCCTGGCTCCCTTGACAAGGGCACCTCCGCAGGGTTATAATGCGAATGCAACATGTGATTTTCACTCAGGGGCACCTAGCCACACGATAGAAAACTGTAAGGCCTTCAAGCACAAGGTGCAGGATATGGTGGATGCTAAAATCATCAATTTCTCAGATAATGTGTCGAATGTCACAAAGAACCCTATGCCGAACCATGGGGGAGGCGAAGTGAATGCCATTATTGAAGAAGAGAACTTAGATTTATTGACTGATGTCAAGGAGACACCGCTTAGCTTCGTTAAAGCCAAGATGATGAAGAGAGGCTTCTTTCCGGGCTGTGGAGAATTGTGTATGGGCTGTGCGAATCGTCCTGATGGCTGTGAACAGTTGATAATGGGGATTCAGAGTCTGATGACCGAAGGAATCTTGCAGTTTAGCCGAAGGGTCGAATGTGGATCTGGAGAGGTAATGCTGAAACAGGATGATGAGGTTGCCACCATCACCATCCCTCGCAAGACGATAACCATTTCTGCACCCAGGCCGCCCACAATCACCATCACAAAGGCTGGGCCGATGCCTTTTGAAAGCACCAACACTGTCCCATGGCACTATGGGGCAGACGTCTACTGTAACGGACAAAAATTGGAACTGGAGCCATCTAGGCAGTCTGTGAATAACCTAGTGGGAACTGGCAGAATCACACGTAGCGGAAGAGTATTTGCTCCACCTGAGATTGTGGTTGACAAAGCAGACAAAGATGAGAAAACGGATAAGGGAAAGAGTAAAGTTGTTGAGGAAACCCCTCGTGGGGTAGAGAAGGACTTACTTGTAAAGGACGCTAAAGATTTCATGAGGTTGATCAAGAAGAGTGATTACAAGATCGTTGATCATCTCCATCAAACACCATCGAAAATCTCTATTCTAAATTTGTTGCTGTGTTCTGAGGCACATCGCAACGCGCTGCTAAAGGTTTTGAATGCCACGTATGTACTGCAGGAAATCTCGGTCAACCAGTTGGAAGGGGTAGTAGCCCACGTGAATGCTGGAAACGGGTTAGGGTTCACTGACCTGGAGCTGACGCCGAAGAGAAGAAACCACAACAGCGCACTGCACATCTCGATAGAGTGTAGGGGAACAATTATGTCCCATGTGTTGGTGGACACTGGGTCATCGCTCAATGTTCTCCCGAAGAAGGCATTGATGAAGCTAGATACTAGAGGATTGATTTGCACACCCAGTGATCTGGTTGTGAAGGCTTTCGATGGAACCAAGCGTCATGTCTTTGGAGAGGTAACTCTGCCAATCCAAGTTAGGCCGGAAACTTTCGACGCAGTCTTCTACATCATGGACGTCATGCCAGCCTATAACTGTCTCTTAGGCCGGTCATGGATCCATTCTGCTAGTGCCGTGACCTCCACGTTACACCAGAAGCTCAAGTATGCTGTAGGGTGTAGCATTGTAACTGTATGTGGCGAGGAAGATATAATAGTGAGCCATTTGTTGTCCTTCAAATATGTTGAGATGGATGGGGAGATCCACGAAACCCTATGTCAGGCATTCGAAGCTGTTAAGGTCAAAGACGTGACTCCAATAATGATTGAGAAACCAGAGATGACTCTCTCGTCCTTCAAGGAAGCCTGGGCCGTCGTTCAAGTCGGATCTACCCCAGGCTAGGGGCGAGTTCTAGAAATACCTAACAAACAGGACAAGTTTGGGTTAGGATACTCTCCTACCGCTGAAGCCTCCTCCTCTTACAGTGCATCGCGAGGAAAAGGGCCGATCCAATTTACAAGCGGTGGGGTGATATTTGAAAGTGTCAACGCAGTGTCTGAAGACGGAGAAGACAACGATTGCGACCTAGATTCCTGGATCTAGCCAAGCAAACCAGGCCAGAGCCTCAACAACTGGTCCATCAAGGATACCATCCAAGTGACAGGAAAAGAGTAATGATTTACTTTCTCCAATTATTGTACAACCCTATGTCCTACCCGGGGCATAGTGGTTTTATTGTCAGGGCCTTGTTTGATTATGTACATGCATTTTACCAATAAATCAAAGGCATTTTTTCACATTCAAATGTTGTGATCTCTGTTATTCATGTTTTATATTTGTTTTGAAAAACAATAAAATGGCAATAGGGTTTGTGCTAACCTGCATATCCTTGTTTTAAGCTTAACCCTTGTTATTGCAGGATCCACATAGCAGATGACATCGACTCTGGACCTTCTACGACTCACTTTGACTTCAATTTCCTGATCTATCAAGCCGAAGAAGAGATTGATGAAGATGAAGACCTTCCCGAAGAGTTGGTCCGCTTGTTGAAACAAGAAGAGAAAGTCATTCTGCCTCACGAGGAAGAGATTGAGATTGTGAATCTGGGTTCTGAGGAACTTGTCAGGAACGTCAGGATAGGGGATGCGTTGCATAGTGATGTCAAGCAGAGATTGGTCGAGATGCTTCGAGAGTATAGTGACATCTTTGCTTGGTCATACGAAGATATGCCCGGACTTGATACTGACATTGTGGTCCATCACTTGCCGCTGCGAGAAGATTGTCCTCCCGTTAAGAAGAAGCTTAGAAGGACACGACCAGATATGGCCGTTAAGATCAAAGAAGAAGTGCAAAAGCAGCTTGATGCTGGCTTCTTAGTGGTCACTACTTACCCTTCGTGGGTCGCCAACATAGTGCATGTACCGAAGAAGGACGGTAAGGTGCGAATGTGCGTCGATTATCGGGATCTGAATAGGGCAAGCCCTAAAGATGATTTCCCGCTCCCTCATATTGATGTGTTGGTCGACAATACAGCTCAGTTCTCCGTGTTTTCATTCATGGATGGCTTCTCCGGCTATAACCAGATCAAGATGGCGCCGGAGGATATGGAGAAAACTACGTTTATCACACCTTGGGGAACATTTTGCTACAAGGTAATGCCTTTCGGTCTGAAGAATGCAGGGGCCACTTACCAACGAGCAATGGTTACTTTGTTTCATGACATGATTCACCATGAGATTGAAGTCTATGTTGATGACATGATTGCGAAGTCCCAAACGGAGGAGGGACATCTGGTCAATTTGCTGAAGCTTTTTGAGAGGCTTAGGAAATTCAGGTTGAGGCTGAATCCTAACAAGTGTACTTTCGGAGTACGGTCGGGAAAGCTACTGGGGTTTATCGTGAGTGAAAGAGGCATTGAGGTTGATCCTGCGAAGATAAAAGCAATACAAGAAATGCCAGCGCCAAGAACTGAAAAAGAAGTTCGTGGTTTCCTGGGTAAAATAAACTACATTGCAAGGTTTATCTCTCAGCTCACGGCCACGTGCGAACCGATGTTCAAACTACTAAAGAAAGATCAGGCGATTATCTGGAACGAGGATTGCCATAGGGCATTTGATAAGATAAAACTGTATCTGCAGGAACCTCCAATCTTGATACCTCCAGTGGCCAGAAGACCCTTAATCATGTACTTGACAGTTCTTGAGAATAGTATAGGGTGTGTTCTCGGTCAGCACGACGAGATGGGCAAAAAGGAGCACACCATTTATTATTTGAGTAAAAAGTTCACAGATTGTGAATCCCGTTACTCAATGCTGGAGAAAATATGTTGTGCACTCGCATGGGCTGCCAAGCGTTTACGACAGTACATGCTCAATCACACAACCATGCTAATTTTGAAGATGGATCCGATCAAGTACGTCTAGAAGAAGCAATTGATTTGAGAATAAAGAACCTAGATGTATATGGTGACTCGACACTTGTGATCAACCAGATTAAAGGGGAGTGGGAGACTCGTCAATCGAATTTGGTGTCGTACATGAACTATGCCAGAAGGCTGCTTCCGTTCTTTGATCGAGTGGAACTCCATCATGTGCCCATGGCTGAAAATCAGATGGCTGATGCCTTAGCCAGGTTGGCTTCGATGTATAAAGTCAATTTTTGGAATGAAGCTCCAAGGATTGTTCTTTCTCGTCTTGATAGACCTGCATTCGTCTTTGCGATCGAGGAAGCCTCCGATGGCAAGCCATGGTTCCATGACATCCAGACCTTCATTATGACTAAGGAGTATCCTGTGGGAGCGTCAACCCAGGATAAGAAGACTCTGAGGAGGCTGTCTGGAAATTTCTATCTCAATCCTGATGGAGTTCTCTATAAAAGAAACCACGATCTCATGCTACTCAGATGTGTAGATGAGAAAGAAGCGAATATGCTCATGGAAGAAGTCCATGAAGGAACATTTGGTACGCACGCCGGAGGGCATGCTATGACGAGAAAGATCCTGAGAGCAGGATATTACTGGCTGACGATGGAGTCAGATTGCTTTAAATTAGCGAAGAAATGTCATAAATGCCAGATTTATACTAATAAAATTCATGTGCCGCCGTGCCCGTTGAATGTCATGTCCTCCCCGTGGTCGTTATCCATGTGGGGCATTGACATGAAAGGCAAGATCGAGCCCACTACATCTAACGGTCATCGCTTCATTTTAGTAGCCATCGACTACTTCACCAAGTGGGTGGAGGCAGCCTCGTATGCTAACGTGACCAAGTAGGTGGTGGCTAAATTCATAAAGAGGGACATCATCTGTCGTTACGGAATTCCCGAGCGGATCATTACTGATAATGGTTCAAATCTGAATAACAAGATGATGAAGGAGTTATGCCAAAGTTTCAAGATTGAACACCACAACTCATCTCCTTACCGACCGAAGATGAATGGTGTTGTTGAAGCGGCCAATAAAAACATTAAGAAAATTGTACAGAAGATGGTTGTGACCTATAAGGATTGGCACAAGATGTTGCCATTTGCACTGCACGGTTATCGTACGACAGTACGTACCTCAACCGGGCCAACTCCATTCTCACTAGTGTACGGTATGGAAGTTGTCCTACCGTTAGAAGTTGAGATTCCTTCTTTACGAGTTTTGGTTGACGTGAAACTCGATGAGGCAGAATGGATTAAGAACCGACTAAACCAACTCAGCCTGATGGACGAGAAGAGATTAGCATCGATTGCATATGGCCGTCTGTACCAGAGCCGAATGAAGAAAGCTTATGATAAGAAGGTGCGTCCTAGAAGCTTTCAGACGGGTGATCTCGTCCTGAAGAAGATTCTTCCTCCACACTCCGATCACAGGGGCAAGTGGACTCCCAATTACGAAGGTCCGTACATTGTCAGCAAGGTCTTCTCGGGAGGAGCCTTGTTGTTATCCATGATGGACGGTGAAGACTTTGCATCCCCGGTGAACGCGGACGCAGTTAAAAAATACTTTGCTTAGAAAATGACCCGCTGGAAAGAAAAAGAATATCCAGGTAAAAATGGGGCATCCCGGCGAACCATAAAAAAGGAAAAAGGTTCGGGCAAAAATTAGGGATATAAATGAAAAATGTACACCCGCAAAGTCAAAAACTTGGAAGGGCGACTTTGGCAAAAAAGGGTATCCCGGTGAATCGAAAACCCGAAAGGGCGGTTCAGGCAAAAGTTAGGGATTTGAAAAAGCAAATGACTGCGTTCCACGTATGGACTTTCATTGTTTAGTGGTTTGGAAGACCTGAGGGCCGTTTATCTGAATCAATCTCTTCTGAAGCTGAAGCATCGGAGAAGTATTGAAGTCGAGTGGGTCATAGAGGGATCAACTCATGGTGTTCGTCTACGCCATATTGCCGACATTTGTGTATATACTGATGTATATTTATGTTTATATGCTTGCGCAGCTTCCTCACTCCAGGAGCTTGCATCTGTTGTAAAACATTTTTGCCCATTCAAGGGTTCGTTATCAATGAAATATATACTATCCAGCAATTCTGTTTGCTTGTTTAGCATTTATTTGTTTTGTTTGCAAAAAAGAACGCCGATGTTTTTGATAAAATGCGCATACATAAACTTACTGGCCTAGGCCACTAATTGTTGAAACATTGAATTACTTGAACATTGTCACAGGATGATGACCTTGATAGGTCCCTTTGAGAAGGGTATCTTGTCTGTTCGTTTATGTTGTTGCAGGTATGGCATATTCCAGGCAGTGCGCCGTATGTGTTCCTAAGCAGGATGATTCCTTCTTCCTCAGCAAGTTCAGCAGCGTCTCCCCATGGAGTATGAACATGGGACCGCGAGCATTGATATGTATCCCCAGGCAGAGAAGATTCTCCCCCAACCTGATGCATCCTGAGGAAGGATCATCATCTCCCCAACTGAGTCATGCGCTGAAGCGTATGTTCATTCCCAGCACTGGGTCAATGTGCAGTTTTCTCATAGAAGACTATGTGCAATAGTTCAGCTTCCGATAGTTTCAGACTGAAGTCTCCAGGAGAATTGAAATTCCCCATAGAGTTGTATTCTCCCTGGCAAGCAGGATGATTCCTTCTCCCCCAGCCGAGTTGGCAGTTCCCCAGGAGAGCTGAGTCCTTGGATGCCGTTCAGGCCATGATTGGTTTTCCCCAGTAGAGTGTTGAATAGCTGATGCTGTATTTCCCCATCGGAGTCGTTATCTCCAGGAAAGTTTAGCCGTGAAGGCCGTGCAGTTTATTTTTGTGATCGACATCGTCTTCCTCAGCAGTTGCGGTTTGTATACCTAATTGAGCGGGTTCAGGTTCTCGAAGAACTTTACTCCCCTGCAGCAGTCGACTGAAGTTCAGTTCCCCAGGCGGAGTCCAACTGAGATTGGTGTGACTTCTTCTCCTCGACAGGATGATTCCTTCCTCCACCAGAGTGGTTCTTTCTCCTTGACAGGAGGATTCTCCCTTCAGCATTGATTTTGCTGATGGGGTCGTAGCATTTTGCATGATTGCATAGCATTTACCCTAAAAACGCGTAGCATTTCCACCGTGTGGAGCATTACGCCATTGTCAAAGCATATGCATATGAAACATGAGCTAGGTCGTTACCATTCTTGTTTTGCAGGTGTTCCTACGTAGAATGGTTTGCTCAAGATGATTCTTAAATTCCCCAGCAGAGTCGCCAGCTGTCGCTACCGCAAAAATAAGGTGCCAGCAAAACAGAAGAGTCGCCACCTTTCGTTATTTATCCCTCGGAACGGGAAAGGAAACGATCGGAAAAACCTGACAAAAAGGTATAAGACAATGGTTGCGATGACCTTGTCTTATACCTTTTCGTCACGTTTTTCCGATCGTTTCCTTTCCTATTCTGAGGGATAAATAACGAAAGGTGGCGACTCTTCTGTTTTGTCGGCACCTTATTTTCACGGTAGCGACAATCTCCCATTCTGCTTTTTGAGGAGCCTGTTGATAATGTTGCAGTTTTTTCCAACCTGGATTGTATGTGTTGGCATAAGGATTGTTCTGCCTCAACATATTAATTTTTTCAACCTGCTCTTGAGTTGCCACACAATGCATGGTAAAGTGTGGTCCACTCCATATCTCACAACTCACAACTTGGACAGGTTGAACTTGAGCTACCGTTTCAGTACCCACATTCATTCCCTTAAGCCTTCTTTCCACTTCAGCTTTGATTTGCTCTTCCATGTTCACAACTTGATCTGCTAGCTTCAAATCAATCTTACCCTCTGTCTGGTTCACGGTGCGATCATACAACTCAAGATGCTCATTGGCGGCAATTGCTTCTATGATCCTCTGGATACCAGTGGCTGTTGAGAAATTAGTTGAGCCACCGACAACAGTGTATATAAGTTGTTTTGTCTTGAGTCGTAAACCATTCACAAAGTTCTACATCTGCTCAGTGGCATCCATGTTATGAGTAAGACATGCCGTCAGACACCTCTTAAACCTCTTATATGCATCTCCTAGAGATTCCCATTCTTTTTGTTTTAAATTGACAATGTCGTATCTTTTTCGAATAAACACTGAAGCAGGGAAATACTCGTTAAGGAATGTAGTTTCCATCTCTCGCCATGTGGTGATACTCCCAGCTGGAAGTGAATAGAACCATTCTTCTGCATCATCGGTCAGTGTGAACGGAAACATAACAAGTCTCTTGGCCTCTTCAGAATAGACTTCTATCTTCAAAGATATGGTCGTCGTTACAAATCTCTGTAGATGCTTGTTTGCATCTTCGTTGATTCTTCCAGAGAACGGCTTGCTCTCCAACTGGAGAATGATGAAAGGATGTAGCTGAAAGTGTGCCACATTCATCGGTTGATTTACGATGGTCATTCGGTTTGGTTGAGCATTGGCCCCTCCGTAGTCTCCAAGAAGTCTCTACGCTTGTGGGGGATCCGCCATAACTTCAGTGTCTCTCTCTGATTCCGAACTTGAATCTGAATGAACAGAAACCCTTTCTTCTTTTGAAGCCAATAGTCTAGCTTGTTTATGTCTTTCGTGTAGAGTCCTTTCAATTTCTACGTCCAAGGAAAAATTAGCTGAGGGATCTCCTCGCATGAAAATGTTAGACGCATATTAGTAATAACAAAATAATAATAATAATAATAATCACAACTGAAAATAAAATTTTGGCCGCAGAGCAACAAAATTTCAATTGAATTATAATCAAACTTATATTCTGGCAGTCCCCAGCAACGGTGCCAAAAACTTGACCAGTAAAATAGCAAGTGTACTATTTTTACCGATGTAGTAATAAGGGGGAATTCCCCGAATATCGATCTCGCGGACTGCGTATGAGCACAACTTCTATAATAA
Source organism: Lathyrus sativus (assembly GCA_963859935.3). Taxonomy (NCBI): domain Eukaryota; kingdom Viridiplantae; phylum Streptophyta; class Magnoliopsida; order Fabales; family Fabaceae; genus Lathyrus; species Lathyrus sativus. The sequence goes on from OZ012735.1 coordinate 587,737,691, forward strand.
TGCAATTGAACAAAAAGTCATAGGGGTTTTGGTTTGTTTCCTTAGAATTATAAAAGATAGAAGGCAAAAAGTTGCAAATAAAGGTTTTAAACAGTTATGAGAAGCATGTTAGGGTAGGGTGTATGAAAAGCCTTGTAATAACCTTTATCCTTAGTTTTCTGAAATCACTGCTCAATTCAATCGTTACCGGTTTTAAAGATTAGTTGACTCTAATTCCTTAGAAGAAAACCCTTTGGTATTCTCCCTATGCCCCAATTCCTTGGCGGTATAGGAACAATACCTGTTGCACCCTAATTTCTGACCTTGAGATCCCACCTCTCCTTTTTAATGCTCTTTTACATTTATACTTTTGTTTGCATTTATTACGACTGACCGTTTGGTACAGGCATAAAATGAAGGGTACTTATTCTCACAGCCAAGCATTCCAAGGCCTAATCAGTGGATCCTAACTAGAGATATCTCAGTTGAATCTTTGCCTATGTCTCTTTAAGGTCAAGGGAGGTCTTTGTTTTCTGAATATATTAAGAGTACTTCAAGAGCAAAGTACCATGGCGTTTGATTTAAGTGAACTAGGTGCATGAAACCAATTATGATACAAAGGGACGGTCATGATCTTAAGCACATTATCCTCTAGAAGAATTTAAGAAGTTCGAACTTTGAGTAACAAAGGCGAAGTAAATCCAAATGGTAAAGTTATGTTTACGGTTCATCCAGAATACAATTAAGTGATGATTTTTAAGACTATTCGAGTTTATCATTTGGAATCCAAGATTGATTGGAGAACACTATTTAAAGTTTTCAAGGCATGATATCAGTTTGCGAAAAGTATAGTCCATATGTTCCCTATGCCCTCGAGAACATTTCAAACACATGAGAACCAATTGGAATTTAAAATGCAAAAGTCAAAGGGGCATATATCAGCTTCAGCCACCCCGAGATTTATTACTCAAATCATTCAAATAATTAACTGTTATAATTGTATAGATTCAGGCAGGTTCATCTAGAGTGCAAGAGGAGTACAGGAATGTTAAAACCACAAAGTTACAAGACAGGCGCGGAAAATAAAAGTTGTTTTAAACTATGTTGAGGTTCTATAGATAATAACAATTGCCCGCGGTGATTACGCATGTGTTGATATTAGAGAAATAATAAAGCAGTTATGGTGACCCTTCAGCAGATTCTTCCTTTTGACCTTTTGAGGAGTTTGTTTGCTAATAGACTTGATTACCGCTGCCAAGGCTGAGGAATTCCTCGTCCCTCGCATCAGCAGCACCACCATTTGAGCATACGTCTCTAGCCAACTCTGGGAGTATCAACATCACGTGACTTTGGAGGGGAGGGCTAAATTGGTTTGATGCTACGAAGAATTCAAATGTTGTCCTGCAACTTCATCACAGCCCACAGCTGCAACCACATGGAAACCATCAGCTGTTAAACTAAAATCCCATCTTGAGTTATGAATCAAATTCATATTAACATTACAAGCAAAGGCAAATTATTAACTGTTATAATGTTTCACTTTATGCACAAAAACGGTGGACACGGTTTTACTTTTCTTTCTGAAATCATTAGAGGAATGGACACTAACAGCACAAGTCATTACCTTTTCTTTCGCCGTTTCTAAGAGATACCAATGCGTTGTCGGTGATACGCCTTGACGTGCAACGACATGAAGACCAGCTTGCAGCAGCCTTCGGCTTGCAAGATGTTCTCTTTGCTAGAAGATGCCAAAATTTCCAACAATCAATGATCAAACCGCAACCGCAAAACAGTAATGTGCATACCAGAGCCTCAAGCACCAGACATGAAGTCAAAACCTGCAATGTCTAAAATGTTATGGATCCGTCTGTTAATCATGTTTCTGCAAGAAGTCATGGTAAACATAGGAGTCTAAGGTCAGCCCCTTCACCGTTGTTAATCCAACCAACAGCCCGCAATCCTTGGGACACCAGAGCATGACCGAAACCTGCGAGTACATCGTTTTGTGAGATGACATCATATTATTGAGTAAAATATGAAGCGAAAGAATTTTCCATTCGGTTTGGGAACAGAAGTAACTTCGAACTCCAAACATAGACAAGAGTTTAGACTATTACTAGCTACCGCAGAAGACCGCTTGAAGAACGCCTTCATGGTATGACGGGAAGCAAATAGCCACCAAATTTGCCATCTTCACCTACAAACAGTAAACACAAGTCAGCCTGCTACTTGTGAGAATTCAAGCTACCGCAAACTGGGATGAAATCTTAAAACTCATGTCATCACCAGATTCCAAGTAACGGAATAGTTTTCTTTCAAATATTGGACTTTCACAAGCGCATTAAATTACATACACGGTTCCACGGTGAATTTCGAAAGGAAGTCATAACAGAAATAAATGAATGGCATAAGTTGTGTACCTCAGGTCTGCTACTAGCCGCACCAACCGACCAAGCACCCTTCATTCTCTTTCAACCAGATCAACACAGTTCTCGAACGACATCAAGGCAGCAGTAGCATTTTCAATTCCCTCTTTGGTTCAGACTAGTATGTTCAATCATTATCGGATGTGAATCTTTCTCGACGGCATCACCGACGGTATCTGAAGTCACAGCCATTTTATTGAGAGAAGAAAATTAATTAATTTGGTTCAGAAGCACACAAAGGCCAGACATCAAGTTTTATCCAAATTTCCACCTTTGGTTTAGGAACCAAATTCGTCATATTACAAGAAAAACATTTAAGTTGCTATAACATTATACCTTTTTGCACAAAGAAAAACAGGCATCCTAAGTTCTTTTTGAAGAGGATTTGAGCTTTCGCGACACACCAATATGCTTAGCAGTCCTAGGAACGTGTCGTGAGGCCCTCTCGTTGCCAATCCTTTTCCGTAACCGCATTTCAGCACCTGCAAATGAACCCATTCATGTCAGCCCAAAACAATTATTGTACGGGAATATTTCAATAATGCCAAGTATCGGACTGTACAAAGTAAAAACAAAGTATAGGGATACAAATCAATAGTCTATACTTCACAATCAAGCCGGTGAAACCTGTAACTCCCCGCCGCTCGCATAGCATTTTGTGGCTCCATCTACTATCTTAAAGTAGAGCGGCACAATCAACTAAGCCTTGGCTCTGATCCTGCATACTGGCCAAGGAAACAAGAACGCTTACAAAGCACTCATTGCTGCTGAGTATGCTTCTGTTCAAGTCCAATACGCCCCTAATTTTGAGTTGGGTGTCTCCAATAAAACTCCTCAATTTCTCGCCATGAATCCTTTTGGCAAAGTTCCAATTTTGGAAACCCCACACGGTCCTGTCTTTGAGAGCAATTCTATTACTCGCTATGTTGCCCGATCCAAGGATGACAATACTCTCTCGGAGAATCAATGTTGTTAACTCAGCTAAGAGCAAACTAACCGCTACCCTTGGGACCTGCTCTTACACCGGAGGCTCCTCCTGCAGCAGCTGAAGCAACTAAACGGTTACAGTCTGCGTCTAGTGCCCTTAACACTGAAGAAGCCACTGCAAAACTTCAGAGAAAGTTGGAAGAACCTGCGTATGAAATACACCACATCAAAGCTCAAAAGTAGACAGGATTTGAAAGCATAATTCACTTTAAGTTTATTTCCTAGACAAGATCACACGAAATAGGAAACAGTCATTGCACTCAATCAGAAAGCATTAAACCTCCTTCCAAAACAGACTTTCGACATGTTTAGACAGATTTGGAAATGTTCTTAAAGGTATTCAATTGGAGATCCAAATTTTGATTATAAAAGGGAGGGGAATTGAGGGGGGAACGAACAGATAACAATACAGACGACAATTCACAGCAATCCAAATTCCATAGAAAATCCTCAAACACACAAAAAAACCCGATACGAAATTCCCAAATCAAAAACCCTTAAACTCGTTAAGAGAAGACTTATCTCCTTACTTCACCGCCGTCAAGGTCCTCGTCGCACCATCACCGTGAAACCACTTCAAATACCGCCGCGAGTTCCATGAAACCCTCGCACCATCGCCGCGAATCCTTCATCCATCACGAGCCCATCATTATCGCCGAATCTACGAACAGAAACAATAACATTAAATCGTGAGATTTTTATGCACTGACATTTATCTCTTCATTCTTTGATTGTTTGATTGTATAGGGAAATGAGATGGGAGAAATGGAAGACGAAGAGCAAAAGAAGGAGAACGAAGGTGGAAGAAGAACGGAGAAAAGGAAGAACGGAGGGATGCGAGTGAAAAAGGCGTTGAAGAGGCCGCGAAGAGGGAGAAGGGAAATAGGGGATCAAATTAGGGTTCCTATTGTTGTTTTGTTTTTCTCATTATCTGTAATTGTATGTACGCGCACTCACGCACCATAAGGTGCACCCCCACCGATCACCACACATATCATCATCACACGATCCACATACTGCTGCCCACCGTAAACCCATATTCCTGCACGCATACGATCAATTCGTCTCCTAATCCCTCATTAACCCAGTAAACCACCATTAACTCACCTAATTTTGCTAACTAATCCATTTAAAACTCTTAATCCCTCCTATTTAAGATCTAATAATCTTTTTAATTAAACAAACTAATAAAAACCTATTTTATTTAAATTTCACCCTTGTTTATTTATTTAGTTTATTTTAAACAAATTATTTCTAACTATTATTTTAATTTTTATTTAATCAATTTAATAAACTTTTTATAATATAATAAAAAATATGACCTTTTATTAAAATAAATAAACTTCTCTTTAGTAACCAATTTGTTTAATAAATAATTTATTCTATTATAATTTTAAAGGGACCTTTTCTAAATAACTTAATTTTATTGATGACTAAAACAACTTTAATAATAAAATCTTTATTAAAACTAATATAATACTTTCTTAAAATCAAATTCAACCTTTCCTTAAAAATCAATCTCACTAAAAAATATATAATAAATCAAATGATCTTTTTTTCTCAAATTAATTTATCATCTCAAGTTTTATTAATAAAATCAATTCAAAATAAGATCAACCTTTTTCACATATAAAATCATCTCACCAAAAACAATTTAACTTTTCTTAAAATCAATTCCCCCTTTTTAAATATTTTCTCTTAATTTAATCTCACTTAGAACGAATAACCATTTTCTAAATTAATCTCCTTAAAAATAATCAAATAAACTCCATTAAAGTCAAGTCACCTAAAACCTAAAAATTAATTCAAACTAAAATAAAATCGAATCAATCGAGCATGCTCACGCCTCTATCCGTTCGCACATTCACAATTCACTCACCTGCACCTTAACGCTTTCATGCGTGTGTATGATTTATTTTCCGCAATTACATTACCGTCATTTACATTTTCTCGCATCGCATTCCGTCCAAAGGAAAAACCTACACATGATTCAACAATTGTGTATAGTGCACATCATTTGCATCATACTCCCTTACGATCCTTAATCCCATTCAAGTCGATCAAAAACGAGTAATTTTAGGAAAATGCAGTACAGCGACAGTGACTCGAAATATGGTCTCACAAGGATTCTTGTAGGAATAATCAAATACAGTAACGAAATATGGGGGTTTTGATTAAGATAAAATAAACGAAAAATAGTGATTAGAAAAAGTGATTGTAGTAATGAGTTGAAACAGCTAATCTACTGTTTTCGTTTCCCAACTTATCATCGATCCTAATAATTCCCAATTCCTAAGCGGATTCTATCCCCTTTCCGATTATAATAACAATCAACAAGCGCAATTGATATTATACAATACACGTTCCTAATTTCTGAATTAAGCAAACTGATAAAATAGTAATCGTGAATTAAGCAAACACGAGAAACATACGCGGATTAAGCAACCGCGATTAAAGTATAAGAACATGCAATCATCGAAATAAATCAATCATCCCTAAGATAAATCGAATTAAGCAAACAAAATATCATAGACAAGAATTGAAAGGAAGTAGATTTTATTGGAAATTAAAAGAACCTCAAAGTGTTGGCGGGAACCAATTACAGCAGATTAATCCGAAGGAATTAGTTCTCCATAATTCATACAAAGCTCCAAGAAAAATTTTCGTGAATAGTGAATAGGATACTGCAAACGAGGCTTCCCCTTAAAATAAAACAATGGATTCAGTTCATAACCCAACTGGGTCAAAAACATAACCCAGGCCCAAAACAAGATCAAAACTAAAACAGAATTCTAATGCTGTAACTTGAAACTAAATTCTGGAATTTTGAGCTCCGAATCTGACTTCGACTCCAACACGAAAGTTGTAGCTCTCTCTCTTAGATTTCCGGTGATTTTTAGAACGTCTCAAACGGATTCCCAGAACTCCAGTTATGATCGTTTCCGTGCAGACTGCTAAACCTGAAAAATAGTTGTGATAATTAAATTAAACCAAAAATAAAATAAAATAAGAAAACATAATAAAATATAATAATAAACAAAATAAAATAAAGAAATGCCTAAGTAAAAATGTAGGAGAATGTGCATAAATATGCACTGATCAATAGTGCACATCATTTGCATCATACTCCCTTACGATCCTTAATCCCATTCAAGTCGATCACTTAAGATAGATCCTACCCCATAGGAAGGACCTTTTCTTTTACAACATAGGAAAACACATTCAACAACTCAATACAAAAAATATTCAAACACATTAGAGAAAGATGCCAAATCATCTTAAGCGAGATAGAATCTCCACCCCACAACAATACAATCAATACCGTAGGAACTTTGCCTTAAGAGAGATAGAGGCGTACATCGTCGATCAATATCCGAGTACTTGAGCCCTTCTTTTAAGACGATGCAAAGACTATTTTCCTGCAACTTGTGGCGGTTAAATCTCCCTTAAAATGACAACTCATCTCTTCTCCTAAACTCAATCAATCAACTACCCTAATCCCGTAGGAACTTTGACCACAGTCAAAGAACTCCTCAAACCCTTTAGGGGAACCACAAATACTCTGATTCCACTCCCGTAAGGATATGTAGGCATACGATGCGACATCTTATCGAGTATACTTAGAAATAAACCCCTAGGTCTTTCATACCTTTAAGCAGATAAACCTTAGCAATAAACAAACATAAAACAAGAGGTTCCTGTAGAGTACTACAGAGACTTAGGATGCTAGCACCTTCCCTAAGTTTAACCGACCCCGAACCTAAAACTCTCTAGCTTACATTTGCATTACATTGTGGAAATTTCGATCTTTATCCTTTCCTTTGGACAAATCAAAGTTCGGTTGCAAAATGAATTAAAGATTCAAACTAATTAATAGTTTGGTATCCGATTTTCACTGCGACAGAAATGGCGACTTCACTGGGGATTCCTTAGTGGGTTTCCCTATCTTGTTTCTACTTGTTTATTGCTTTATATTTGTATAATTGTTTACTTGTTTGCTTATTACCTTTGGGTTGATCCTTGAGTGGTGAGACAAAGTCCTACACCCGGACTTGAGTGAACTTAAGATAGGATAGTGATATGTTCGACGAGGCTTATAGGGGGTGGAATCCCGACCAAGCTGACTTGAAAATCATGCTCAATTGAGGCTCTCTCGAAAGTTGTATTGTTGAACGAGTCCTTAATCGTGAAAATATGCACTATATTCGATGTTGGAGCCTATGATATTGAGGATCGTAGTTACCTTAACCCCACTTTGGCCTTTATTAGGACGTAGTGCGGGGCTATGAGGGGGTACCCCCGAAATAGTGCTACGCGATGCTACACTCAAAAGAAGTTCTCTTGAGAATATTATTAACCACCGAGTACTTGGAAAGTTGATAATATCCGAAAGATGGGCTAATGACTTTGGGAACCTCTTTAGAACCTTATTCTGCAGGTACAATAAACCTTTAGTCCACAACCTTTGGGAATGGGTACACCTTTGGCTCCATGCTCGTTGCAAACCTAGGGTCTCCCTTGTTTGTTTATCCTTATGTCTCTATATGCTTACCTGTGCTTGTTGCATTCATAAAGAATCATATTGCATTGGTTTCATGGAATCCCTAGTTTATTTATAAACATTATAGAACCAATAGGGATTACAAAAGAAAATATTTTGAAATATTCTTTTAAAAGTCCTAACTTGGATGACCTAAGGAAGTTAAGGGCAGTGATTGAAGAATCAAGAAACTCAAAAAGACAAATACGAGAGGCTTCCCTTTATCATGGAGGATCAATAGAAGTTCAAAAGGCTTTCATCCATATTGAAGATCCAAGTAAACAAGGGATTCCTTTCTCACTTTCCAACCAGAATAGAAGAGAGATGGAGGATTTATTTTCCTCTATCACATTACTCCTTAGAAGTTGATCATGGACAGCTTATCTTCAAGAAGATCTAGATAGAAGAGCAGATCAACAAGCACGATGAAGGACTTCCTTAGGACTTATTTAGCTATTATGTCAGGACTCTTATAAGAATGTTTCCCTGTAATCCATTATCAAAAAATAACAAATAAATTTTCTTTGGTATTCTGTAACGTTTATGAAGGCTTGAGTTCCATGAAATCTTTCATTTCTGCATTTTTGCATTAGCATCCTTCATTTAGCATTTTGCATATGCATGTGTCCCTCCTCTTCTGTGGCTTATCCGGTCTTCTGTATTTGTCTTGTCAGCTGACATCTCGACCATCTGACCAAGCTTGAAGTACTACCGAAGGATAGTAAAGAGAATGAAGGATATGGATTCCATGACTGGCTTTAAAGTGATAGCCAATCCGTTATTTGATCTTCCCTCTGATAATGTTCAACAAATGGATATTCCTACACAACCTCAGGCTGTGCAAGATAACTTGGTTAATCAAGCTGATGAAAAAGCTTCCCAGTTTCCACAGAGTATACTGAATCCTCCGAATGTTCACGCTAAGATGAAGACGGGTGATCCTGGATTCATAGCAATGGAGAAAGAATTTCGTGATTTCAATGAACAATTGAAAGTGATGAAAGAAGCTAATGCATCTGATCTTGATGCTCGTGATTTATGTTTAGTTCCAGGCGTAATTATTCCTTCGAAGTTCAAGATGCCTGTCTTTGAGGTGTTGTTGCACCCTTAAATTTGCTCAACCTATTTCACCTGGTTTATGTTTCAATTGCATTATCATTTGCATAGTAAATCATGTACATAATCTAATCATTTGCATAGCATAGCATAGCAAGGCATCCAACAGGGAATCAAGTGCCATTCTTATCTAAAGAATCACATCAAGGGTTTTTATTCAAGCCTAAGACCATCCAAGTCATCAATAAATGTTTTAAGCTTTGGGAAGTTTGAGGGTCAACCAGTGGACTTCTCTCCTAATTTGAGGTGTATTAAGGGTCATCAATGGGGGTATGAGCTATGAATTGAGGGTATGGAATGTGTACAAAGCTTATGAAATTCCTAGAGGGTCATATTAAAGATGAGACAAGTCATTGATTCAAGTACAAGAGCCACAGTTGAAGTGCAGTCAACTAGGGTTTCATCTGGGTCAATCCTAGGTCAACTGAGTGATTGAAGAGCATCAAGGCTTAATTGGAGGATGTGGGATTCATGAATGGATATGTTGATACATGTGTGGTGTTGTGCCAAGGATAAATCAAAGAGAATCAAGAGTGGGAGGAGTTGCCAAATTAGGGTTTCAGTGTAAAATCCCCTAATTTAGGCCTAACTTCCAAGCCAAATAAGTCAAAATGCAAGTTTCAAATGGATTCTTGGACAACATGAAACTTGTAGAGCTTCTCAATAGATTTAATTTGAGTACTAGAAGTCTTTATGGAGATTTGTAGAACTCAAGTTATGGTTCTTGCAAGTTACAGGTCATCAGAGGACACTGAAATTTATCTGTGGAAGTCACTTGACTTCCAAGCAACTTTTGCCCATCAAGGAGTTTTCAAATGGATTCTTGGCCAACATAAGAATTGTAGGGCTTGATCTTAGCTTTAATTTTAGTACTATAAGTCCTCAAGAATATTTGTGGAACTCAAGTTATGATCTTGGCAATCCAGGGGTATTTTGGGAAAGTTGAATTATAGGTCATTTTCCAACATAGGTCAAAATCTCTATCTTCCACTCCTCAAATGGAAAAATGTTCAACATGAGATGTGCTTAAAATGATGTTTTTGGGCTAGGTAAGAAGTCATGGGTGATTGGAAGGGCTTTTATCACAAAATTGCAAAAATGGCCTGAAATAAGGATGGATTTTAAATGAACCAAGGAGGAAAAGTGTGACTGTTGAGCCATAAGTCCAAACCAAGCCATATGACATATCAAATTGATTGGAAAACATATTTTGGACACAATGACATTTACACATTTTTGAGTTGAGGGTTAATTTCATGACTTCCTTTGTAAAGTGGTTACTTACATCATAAGTAACATATGCAAAACCACTCTTTGGAGCTTAACCAAGGCCTTAACCCTTGCCAATCCATTCAATTTGTCATTAGGAGAGAATTTGGATCAGAATCAAGGCATTGAAGCAAGTTAAAATACAGCTGCCATGTATGAACTTCTCATGACATTTTCAAATGCAAGAGATATTGAACTTCTCATTGGATCAATCCAGAAGTTTCTAGATCATTCATACACCTTCTATATAAGTATTAGAAGAGGTTCAAGGAATTGGTTGGTGCATATTGAGATAGATTGGAGAGATTGAGTTTTGAGTTTTCATCTTGCAAATCCAAATCGGTTACACGAATTGGAGAAGTTTCAATCCATTCTTTTGCACTCAGAAGCTCTACTTTGAGTTGGAGATTGATTCCAGATAGATTGCTGATCAAGATTATGGAAGAATCGTGAGATAGCACTTTGAACTCATCTCATGCAAGTCAGAATCAAGTTTGGCAATTCAAGAAGATTCAACACCAATTGATGCATACAGAAGCTTGATTATCACTCACAGATCGTATCTGGAAGATCTTGGAGCTTGATTTGAAGCTTTGCTTGGTCTGTTCACTCGATTTTTGCAGGTTGGTAAACTTAATTCTATGGCTCGATTCATGTAGATTCCTTAGGTTTTAGATGGTGATATTCATTGTAGAACATGGCTAGGTGGATTCTGGTAACAATTGGCACGATTTAGAGACAAAATTAGGTTGAGCACCATTTCTGTTCATGGATGTATCTTGATGATTCTTGAGGATTAAACCTAGTTAGATAGTGGATTTTACTCAGGGTGAAGTGGTGATGAATCTAGGCTATCCAATTTTGAGTTTGGTGATAATTTTTTGGTTAAGCATTTTCTGAACATGCAGTCGTGTTTTGAGAAGGAGAAGGTTTCAACACAATTGGAGGATAGGGTTGAGTTCCTTGTGGAAAAACGATTTGAATGATGTATTTAGGTTATTATTTTGATGAGGATTAAGAGAAGTGAGGATTGGGGACGAAGGTGGCTCCACCTCCGGCCACCGTCTGGTCATGGTTCCCTCCAACGTTTAAAATGAAGAAGAAGGTCTTGTGACCATTAGATCCTGCTGAGACCTTTGACCAAATCCTGATCTAACGGACAAGGGGCGTGGAAAATTTGTGAAGGTTTCTGAGTCCAAACCAAAGCGCACCGTTTCACTTAACATTCTTGGATGGGCTTCATGATTTTGTTGCTATGTACACCCCTTGTCTAAGGCCCAATGGAATTTACACATAAAAGAGTTGCTATTTACCACGAGCATTTTTCCATTTTCAGTTGTTTTTTCATTTTTATTTTCTGAAGTGAATTGGGCTTAAGGCGCGCTTGCTGTTAACACCCCCATATGGGCCCATCTCTGATATTGAACATGAATCATTTGCTATTTGTCACACATGTTTTTTCTTTTTCTCATATTTTCTCATCATTTTTATGGTTTTGACATAGTTAATAAAAAATTCATAACTAATTGGAAAATGATCATTTTTGGTTGGGAGTTTTTTCCCTATCTCCATGAGGACCTCTAGAATTTAATAAAACAATAAAAACATTAATTCATGCATTTTTCATTTTTATAGCATATTTTTACATTTTATTGCTTTTATTTCACTTTTGTTTTGTACCTTATTTTTTCTGATTTTTGTGTGGTCATTCCACTTTGTATTTTGATGTGGTTCTTGTTGCTATAGTTAGATTAGTAAAGCATGATCCCCCTGGAATTTTGTCACATTTTTGTGATTAAAATTTAGGTTACTTTTGAATAATGAACTTTAAGGTGCTAGGATTAGGGTTTTACAACACTTAGGTGTAGTTTAGGGCATAGTTTGGAGACTTAGGGTTTGATTTAGGCCTTGGGGGTTTATGTGGGGTATAGGGTATATAGTTAGGTTCCCTTAGAAACTAATCTAGGATTTTATGATGAGTATTGCTATTTTATTTGATTTTTGCAACTTGTATGATGTTTGTGTGTTTCCCCCTTGGGCATTTGGTTTGTTTGCTTGGTTTGGGCTATTCTAATTGGGCTTGGGGCCTGAGTTTTTCTTGTTGGAGCTCATGAAGACATTGGAAATGATTGGAGACAAAGGATGGAGCTTGGAGCATGAAGAATCTTATCCTTGAAGGTTGCTTTTGAAGACTTAGGAGATAGGAGATATAGGGAGAGCTTTAGATTAGACTGATTTCTTCTTTTAAACATAGAGAGCTTCTTGTGCCTCTATTCCCTCCTATGACACAAGGTCCCCCAAAGAAGTTCCATCTATCCTTAGGAGGGATGTAGAGCATGCTTTGGTTGGGTATAACCTTGAGGATACCTTTCACTTGCTATGTTGAGATCTTAGTGATTTCCCTGGGTTGTCACTGAGCCTCTTAACATTTCAACTTCATATATTAGTTGATTCTCTTCTGGAGTGTCTGCATTGAAGATAGGGACCTATTGAGGGTAAAGTTCATTGAAGATTGGTGAAGATAAAGCCTGTACCTGTCAAAGCTAGTTACCTGTTGAAGTTAGGGTCCTGCTGCTGTTTGAAGCTATTTATTTGTTGGGGTTCATTGCTTGCCAGAGTTTGGAAATTCTTGAAGACAAGAGTTTATCTAAAGCTTGGGGATCATTGGAGAGTGAAGGTGGGAGCTTGCTTGAAGTTGTTACTGTCAACCTTTTTGCTGTAGCTGTCAGAGCTGTTACTGTAGGAGCTGGTGTTGCTGTCAGAGCTGGTGTCGGGTTTTATTTCTTTTTCTGTACTGTTTGTTGGCTTGTTCAGCTTGCCCCTTAGGTTTGAAGTGAAGCTGTTTCACTTTGCCTATTGTTTTCCCAGGTTCGAGGTTGAGTGGGACTCCCTTGCCTCGCTTGTACTACCGCATCTCGTGCATTTTACTTTTTACTATAGATCTGTTTCTTTTCCATTTATCCCCTAGGATCTCTGATTTCCTCTGTGCAGGAGGGAATTATGACAGACATTAGGTTGTAATCCATGCATGACAACATTAGGGTAGTTTTGATTCCCATTTCAAACCCTAGGTTTTTTTAGAATTTCTTTCTCTTCCCTATCAAAACAATTCAAAACACAGTAATAAGGATAATCATTGTCGTACGCTACGAGCCTTAAGCCATTTGAGAGAGGGTTGCTGGAGGGCCACTCTTCAGTAATTTGATTGCTTAGTGTGTTACCTTTAGGGTGACATACGACGTAGTCACTCTCAAATCACAGTCTCTAGTGCGTCAGAGATTGCAAACATCATAAAAAACACTTCTTGCGTAAAAGACTTCAAAACAAACATCAAAGTGTCAGTTTTGTCTTCTTGGACTCCTAATCAGAAGAAACCTCTTTTCAGAAAGATAAAAAAACAGTCAGACAAGCTTGTGTCTTCTGTAGCCCGAACTACGTTTGCTCTGATCTTTCATGCTGTATGAAAGTACGTAGGCATAGGATGCCGTATCCTAGCGAGCAACCTTCCCCTCCTTTCCCGTAGGTAGGCGAACTACGTTGACTCTGATTTCTCGTTCCAGACGGGAATACGTAGGTATAAAGTGCGATACTTTGCCGAGTCATTTTCTTTTCTTTTTAACCCTTGACCCTGTAGAGTAGATAGAATAACAATCCGTACTAGAAAACAAGCGTGGATCCCGTCGAGTACGACGGGCGTGAGGGGTGCTAATACCTTCCCCTTACGTAACCGACTCCCGAATCCAGGACTTGGTTACGATGACCATTCCTTTCCCGTCTTTGCGTTAGGTTTACTCTGAGCGTTTCCTTTCCCTCCGTTGGGATAAATAACGCACGGTGGCGAATCTTCTGTTTAGCCGGCGCCGATTTTCGCAGTAGCGACAGCTGGCGACTCTGCTGGGGACAGGAATATCCCCTATGCGAGTCAATCCTAGCGCTTGTTTTCCCGTCGTGGGTGTTGTATAGATTTACTTTTCTGTCTTTACTTTCCGCATTTTATTATCAGCTTTATATTATTATTGCAGTTGTGGGGAGGGGGTGATCTATTGAGAGATAAGCCGAACCTGGGCTTGAGGTTACACCTAGACTTCGAAGTAGAGAGTAGTGGTTAGCCTGCTTGCTTAGCTCGCACCAGCTAGCTGCGAAATTTACGCTCGGACGAGATTCTCTTTGATGCTTCTTGCCTGGCCCTTAGGGCTCGACAAGTTGTCTGACCCGAGGATTGTCGACTCTAGGGACCTATCAATTGGGATTCAACTAAGTGAGGCCGCTTCAAGGGATGATGATGCCACACCTCCTAGGTATCGTATCATCGCTCTTGAAAGTCTATGACGTTGAACCCGCATAGGATGCCGTACCTCGTCTGCGAGTTAAGTTCACACCTGTGAGGGGTAGGTAGGTTTGGTTGCAGGAAACCTTTGACCTCAGAATACCTGGTTTATCTCTGTCAGTGAGATGTGGTTACAGGGTTCATTTGAGTGGTTGGTTTGAGATGAAGATTTGATGGTTCTCAGGCTTCAGTACAAAGCAGCACAGTTCATCAGCATTGCACTTGGTCCCTTGTTCGCATATGCATGTGCATTTTCATGACTGCATTTCATTAACATGTATTTGTGTTGCAGGTGTGATCATTCCCCTCTGATTCTAGTATATCTTCTAGCCAGACATGGAGTCCCTGAAGAGGACAGTTGCTTACCGGCTGCATTCGCCAGATATCAGTTCCTTGCTGGGTTTAGTTGCTCTAGCCGATGAGAGAGTGAGGGCTGAGTTCAGAGTATCTTATGGGAGATTGCTTAGTTTTTTATACCGACCTTCAGCATTCGAGACAACTGGGGTGTATACTTTGATGCAGTTTTATGAGCCGCAACTGAAATGTTTCTTATTTCCCGACTATATTCTGGCACCCACTTTGGAGGAGTATTCTGCTATGTTGGGAGTTCCTGTGTTAGATCAGATGCCCTTTATACATGTTGATGCTGAGCCTGAGTTAGCTACACTCACTAAGATTGTCAGTTTAGACGCTTCTGAGTTCCCGGGAGGGTTGGTCAAGCTGAACGGAGCTTACGGTTTTCACCTGTCTGTCCTGGTTGAGAAGGCTACACAATGCACGAAGAGTGGATGTTGGGTTGCCTTCAGTGCCATTCTAGCTGTCTGCATCTATGGGATCGTTTTGTTTCCTAATGTGCCAGGTTTTGTCGACTCAGATGCCTTCCTGATCCTTGCCTTGAAGAATCCAGTTCCTACTCTCTTGGGCGATGTTTATCATTCTATTCACTACAAGAATGAGAAACGTCGTGGCAAGAATGTTTCCTGTTGTCTTCCTCTTTTGTACAGGTGGTTCCAGGGGCATCTTCCGAAGACAGGGCCTTTTGTTGATGCTGTTGATACTTCGGATTGGTCTTCCCGGTTGATGGGGCTGTCTGCTGAGAACATCATTTGGTTTGATCGTAGTATGCTGGGCACTGATATTATATATAGTTGCAGTGGCTTTCTGAATGTCCCTTTGATTGGACGGAAAGGTTGTATTAACTATAACCCTTCGCTGCTAGTAAGACAGTTCGGTTATGCTTTGAGGGACGCTCATATTGAGAAGGAGATACATGAATCTCTGTATCTCACGGGCTTATTAGACATGGCTGTTTTGATCAGATTGAGACATGCATGGGCTAACGCCCATAGGAGAGGGAAAGCTTTACTCGGTAAGAGCAACAGCAAAGCTTATGATCCTTATTTGGCTTGGATCCACGAGAGAGCAAGTATGTCCTTAATGCCTTATCCTGCTGCGGAACCCATGTATCTTCCAATGATTGAGGTACCTGCTTCGATAGAGAGTGAGAAGTATAACAAATTATTGGCTGAAAACGAAGAGTTGAAGAAAGCCAATGATGAGTTAGAAAAAGAGATCTTCCAGTTGCGTCATGAGAAGAATGAAGCTACCTTCACTGTGAGGGAACAAACTGAATTGATTAATAGGTTGGGTTTAGAGCTGACGGAGGAGACCAACAAGAAAGAAAAAGTGGGAATAGCCTTGAGCGGTGTCAGCAAGGTGCTTACTTCAAAGAAGGAACTTTTAAGCAAAGCTTATTCCCGTCTCAGCAAGTGGGAAGCTTTGTGGAATACCACGCTCGCCAAGCGGAAGGAGCATGAATATGAACTGAAGTTGCAGATTGTCATGCTAGAGGCGCAGATTAGGGCCCAAGACGCAAAGATTGCCGAAGAGACATCACTTAGGAGTGCTGCTGAGCTTAGAGTAAGTGACCTTGACGAGAAGCTAAGAGGTTATGAAGTGAAGGTCGGCTCCAAGAGATGCAGACTCGACGAGAGTTCTGGCGAAGGAACCTGCCAGGACGACGCCAAAAAGCTGAGATCCACTGCCGAGCGGCATGCCTTACTGATACAAGAGCTAATCTCCAGACTGGGTCGTTTAGAGACGCTGGGGATGTTGGAAGATGTCAGAGCACGCCATTTGGCCTGATTTATCTTTGCCTTGTTTTACTTGTATTTTGACCATCGCCAGGCTTCTTGGCCGAGGTCCCTTCAGTTGTATTCAGTTGCACTCTTATACTCAGCCTCTTGGCATTTGTTTATATATGAGGGTTTTTTGATTCCTTGCTCGCTTGATGGGGACTCCGTTGTCATGATGGCCTTCTCTCCGAAACTAGAATCGGGGGGAATATAACATGTAGCATAGTTACACATTTGCATCCGCATACATATTGCATGACCGATATTCTTGAGTCTGTATCTTATTTCCTGCATTTGCAGGTTTTTCAAGATTGACGAACAAAGAGTCCACCGCTACTCAACCCGAAACAACTGCAAGAGAATCATGGATCAAGTCCAAGTGGAGATGCAGGAAATCCGCGAGAAGCTGAATCTGTTCATGCAAGCAATAGAGAACATTGCTAAGGGTCAGGAGAGCCTCCAGACTTTGGTACAGCCGCTGCTGACGCGGGCTAAGGGGAATGGCAACAATGACCGCAACTCTGCACACGTTGAAACTATTCCAGAGGATGGGCCCCCTACGCCTGTGGTTCCACCTGTGGTGACCCCACCTGTTGTGGTTGTGAACGATGGCGTCGGCGCTGGCAATGGTAACACAGGGAATGGAAATGAGACTGTTGTTAACAATGTTGGATTTGGGGACGCCAACCAAGGCGGTGGTAACAATAATGGCAGTAATGGTTTCGGTAACAATGGTTTCGGCTACAACGATCAAGGATTTGATTACGTCAATCAGGATGGGAAGTTCGGCTTCAACACTCAGGGTTTCGGTTACGACGGTTTTTGTAACGCTAACCAGGGGTACGGTGGATTTGGTAATATGAATGATGCTGGGGTGATTCCTGTCAACACTGGGTTTGGACCTGTTAGGGTCAACCAGGGTTTCGGTAACGGGGGACGGGGTCCCATGATAAATCAGCAAGGGTTTGGTCGCAACACTGGTTACGACGGATATGGAAATGAAAATGTGAATTGGGGTGAAGACCGCCAGGAGGACGCCTTTTCTGGAAGAGGCATGGGGTTTGAAGGACCTGTTGATCCTGTGCAGAGGATCAGATTGCTTGAAGAACAGATGAAGGGGGTAGTGAATCAGAACTCCACCGGTTTGGATATGACTACAATGGGCTTGGTACCAGGGTTGAGGGTGCCGTTGAAATTCAAGGCTCCCACGTTTGACAAGTACAAGGGGGACACCTGCCCTAAGGTCCATGTCCGCTCTTATTACAGGAGGATGTCCGCGTATTCAGATGATGAAAGGATGCTCATGCATTTCTTTCAGGATAGCTTATCAGGACCTTCACTTGAATGGTATATGGGGCTGGAGCCCACGCAGATCAAAACTTGGAAGCAGTTGGTTGATGCTTTCGTGACACATTACAAATATAACAGCGATCTGGTGCCAAACCGGGTCCAATTGCAGGGTTTGTCATAGAAGAGCGGTGAAAGCTTTAAAGAGTATGCGCAAAGGTGGCGCGATATGGCAGCGAGGGTGCATCCTCCTTTAATTGAAAGGGAGATGAATGATATGTTCATTGGGACATTTACGGGGGTGTTCTATGAAAAATTGTTTAGTGTGTCATTGAGCAGCTTCTCAGATTTGATTCTTATGGGGGAGATGATTGAGAACGGAATTAAAGTGGGAAGGTTCCAAGCAGGTGAGTCTACTTCAACAGGAGGTGCAAGAAAAGCATTTGGTGGTAGACGACAGGGTGATACTAGTTCCGTGTTTGGCGGCAGGGGCAGGGGTAGAGGAAGAAATCAGTATGTTCAGCCGCAACAGATAGCTAGTGTCACTATCCCGCTTCCTCAACAGAGGCAGCCACAACAACAACAACCGCAACAACAACAAGGACAGAATCCTGGTCAGAGAAGGGTACAAAATGCGAGGCCGAAAAGAGTGTTCGACGCACCTCCTTCCACGTATGCAGAACTCCTCCAGACCCTACTAGGTTTGAACTTGGTTGAAAAGAGGACTTTGGCACCGCCTACAGGGGCAGTACTTCCTTACGGATATGATGCCAACAAGCATTGCGAATTCCATTCTGGGGCACCCGGGCATGATGTAGAAACTTGTCAGGCATTTAAACACAAAGTTCAGGATTTATTGGATAGCAAAGCTATTAACTTTGGACAGGTGGATCCAAATATCGTACAACAGCCCATGCCCAATCACGGGGCAAACGCCATCTTGACAGAGGAGAATCTGAAGCTAGTGATAGATGTCAAGGAGCTGAAGACATCGTTGGGTGAGATCAAAAGCAGGTTGTTAAAAGGGGGTGTATTCCCGGGGTGTGATGAATTTTGCTTGGATTGTTGGACCCAGCCAAAGGGTTGTAATGAACTGAGGCAAGGCATTCAGGGTATGATGGATAAGGGTACCTTGCAATTTGATAGAATCGCGGTTGAAAAGCCTGTAGAGGCGTTGTGTGATGAGCAGAACAATGTTGCGACGGTAACGATTCCGAGGAAAACAATAACGATAATGGCGCCCGCCAGGCGGCCGACGATCACAATTACTAAGGCATGACCAGTTCCTTTTGAGAGTATCAAAGCAGTGTCGTGGACTTACGGGTTGGAGGTATATTACGATGGTGAGAAAATGGAAGTCAATGGACAACCAGCTGGGGTTGTAGATAATGTTGTCGGAACAGGGGGTATGACCAGAAGCGGAAGAATCTTCAAGTCGCCCGAGGTAGAGGCAGAAAGATTAGCCAAGGGTAAAACCAAGGTAGCTGAGGGTGGTCCTTCTCAGTCGAATGAAAAGGAAACGTCACTTAAGGATGTGGAGGAGTTTATGAGGCTCATTCGTAAAAGTGATTACAAAATCATTGAGCACCTCCAGCAAACGCCGTCAAAAACTTCCATCCTATCATTGCTGTTATGTTCCGAGGCCCATCAGAACGCTTTGCTGAAGATTCTAGACACGTCATTCGTTCCTCAAAAAGTTTCTGTTAATCAGTTAGAGGGGGTGATGACGCATGTCAATGCGGGGCACAGTTTGGGCTTCACAGACTTTGATTTGACTCCGAGAGGGCGAGAGCACAATATGGCATTGCATGTGTCAGTCGAATGCCAGGGCACGGTCATGTCCCATGTTTTAGTAGACACTGGATCTTCCCTGAATGTGCTACCGAAGAAAGCCATGATGAAGTTAGATATCAGGGGGATTATCTGCACGCCCAGTGACTTAGTGGTGAGAGCGTTCGATGGAACGGGGAGGTCGGTTTTTGGATCGATAACATTGTCGTTGCAGGTGGGGCCTGAAATATTTGAAACTGAATTCTATATAATGGACATCCAGCCAGCGTATAGTTGCCTTCTTGGGCGCCCATGGATTCATGCTACCGGGGCAGTCACATCCACATTACACCAAAAGCTGAAGTATATGGTGGGGGATAGTGCCGTCACTGTTTGTGGAGAAGAAGATATTCTGGTTAGCCATTTGTCTTCGTTCAAATATGTCGAGGTCGACGGCGAAATACATGAAACACCCTGTCAAGCCTTCGAGGGGTTGCGAAGTAAAGACAAAGCTCCAGTGCCAAGTAAAATATTAGACGTGGCAGTGTCGTCCTACAAAGAGGCTCAGGCTCTAGTGAAGGCAGGCAAAACCAAGGGCTGGGGGCAGGTATTGGAGATTCCTGTGAAGAATGACAGGTTCGGGCTTGGATATCATCCTTCGTCATCAGCATCCTCTTCAGGAACACCCAAGTTCAAAGGGATGATAACCATTACACCAAATGGGGTAAGCTTTGAGACCATCAATGTTGTTTCTGATTCTGAAGAAGGAGATAGTGACTGTGATATGGACGCGTGGATCAAGCCAAGCGTGCCAGGACAAAGTCTCTGCAATTGGTCTATTCGGGAGACTGTTCCCGTGACAACTAAATAGTAATGATTTGTTTTCTTAATTGTTGAACAATCCTGTGTCCTACCCGGGGCATAGTGATTTTGCTTAGGGCCATTTGGTTATGTACATTACATTGTTTAATCATGAAATAAAGGCGTTTTTCATATACAAATGTTGTGATCCCTGTTTTTCCTGTTTTTATCTTTTACAATAAAATGGCAATGTGGTTATTTGCTTTGTCTGCGTTTTGAAGCATTTAACCATTTCCTTTGTAGGATTACTATTTCAGATGACATCTATGAACCGCCTATGACTCGCTTCGACTTTGAGCACCCGGTATTTCAGGCTGAGGAAGAGATTGTTGAAGATGGCAACGTACCAGAAGAGTTGACCTGGTTATTGAAACAAGAAGAAAGAATCATTCTGCCTCATGAGGAAGTCATTGAGATTATCAATTTGGGGTCGGAAGAGGTTGTGAGAAATATCCATATAGGGGCTGCGCTGCAGAGCGACATCAAGCGAAGGTTGGTTGAGATGCTCAAAGAGTACAGTGATATATTTGCTTGGTCGTACGAGGATATGCCTGGGTTGGATACGGATATGGTTGTTCACCGTCTGCCACTACGAGAGAAATGTCCGCCTATTAAGCAGAAACTCCAGAGAACTAGACCGGACATGGCTGTGAAGATTAAGGAGGAAGTTCAAAAACAGTGGGATGCTGGTTTCCTAGCTGTTACAAAGTATCCCTCATGGGTCGCTAATATTGTGACAGTGCCGAAGAAAGACGGTAAAGTGCGAATGTGTGTAGACTACCGTGATTTGAATAGGGCGAGCCCGAAAGATGACTTTCCACTTCCTCACATCGATGTGCTGGTTGATAACACTGCTCAGTTCTCCGTATTCTCCTTCATGGACGGCTTCTCGGGCTATAATCAGATCAAAATGGCGCCAGAAGACATGGAGAAGACTACCTTCATTAATCCCTGGGGAACGTTTTGCTACAAAATGATGCCCTTCGGATTGAAGAACGCTGGGGCAACATATCAACGTGCTATGACGACTCTCTTTCATGACATGATGCATAAAGAGATCGAGGTTTATGTTGATGATATGATTGCCAAATCCCAGACGGAAGAGGAGCATTTGGTTAATCTGTTGAAACTGTTCAAGAGGCTTAGGAAGTTCAGGTTGAGACTGAACCCTAACAAGTGCACCTTCGGGGTGAGATCGGGCAAACTACTGGGGTTTATCGTAAGCAAAAAAGGAATAGAGGTTGATCCTGCGAAAATAAAAGCAATACAGGAAATGCCGACGCCTAAAACAGAAAAAGAAGTGCGTGGATTTTTAGGGAGATTGAACTATATCGCTCGGTTCATATCTCACTTGACTGCAACGTGCGAGCCGTTGTTCAAGTTGTTGAAAAAAGACCAGGTTGTGACCTGGAATGAAAATTGTCAAAAGGCGTTCGACAAGATAAAAGAATACTTGCAGGAACCTCCTGTTTTGATACCCTCAGTAGCCGGGAGACCGTTGATTATGTATTTGACGGTTCTTGAGGAAAGTATGGGTTGTGTTCTCGGTCAACACGACGAGACCGAACGTAAAGAGCATGCGATCTACTATTTGAGTAAGAAATTTACTAATTGTGAGTCCAGATATTCAATGCTCGAGAAAACGTGTTGTGCGCTAGCCTGGGCCGCCAAACGTTTGAGGCAATACATGCTAAATCATACAACCCTGCTAATTTCAAAGATGGATCCAATCAAATACGTGTTTGAGAAGCAAGCACTCTCCGGAAGAATTGCCCGATGTCAGATGGTGTTAACCGAATATGATATTTAATATGTCTCGCAAAAGGCTATTAAAGGTAGCGTTTTGTCAGAGTACCTCGCGGAGAAGCCTGTTGAGGACTACCAATCGATGAGGTTTGATTTTCCCGACGAGGATATCATGTACCTGAAGATGAAAGATTGTGAAGAACCGTTGCCAGGCGAAGGACCAGAGTTGGGTTCCAAGTGGCAGTTGATATTTGACGGAGCTGTAAATTCCTACGGTAGCAGAATAGGTGCGATTATCACTACTCCTCAGGGGTCGCACATCCCCTTTACTGCCCGATTGACCTTTCCCGTTACCAATAATAAGGCTGAATATGAGGCTTGCATCCTGGGTCTGGAAGAAGCTATTGATTTGCGAATCAAACATCTGGATGTATACGGAGACTCAGCTCTGGTAGTGAATCAGATTAAAGGAGAATGGGAGACACGTCAACCCAATTTGATACCATATATGAACTATGCACGGAGATTGTTGCCTTTCTTTGACAAGGTGGAATTGCATCATGTGCCGCGAGCAGAAAATCAAATGGCTGACGCCCTGGCGACATTGCCTTCAATGTATAAAGTTAACTTCTAGAACGAGGCTCCCCGGATTGTTATCTCTCGGCTTGATAGGCCCGCCTTCATATTTGCCATTGACGAGGCTCCCGATGGTCAACCCTGGTACTCTGACATCCAGAATTTCCTGAAGAACAAGGAGTATCCGGCTGGGGCATCCAGTCGAGATCAGAAGACTCTCAGGAGATTGGCTGGCAATTTCTATCTGAACCCGGACGGTGTCCTGTACAAAAGAAACCACGACTTGGTGTTGCTACGCTGTGTAGATGAGAAAGAGGCGAAGTTGCTCATGGAAGAGATACATGAGGGTACGTTTGGTACACATGCTGGTGGGAATGCCATGACGAGAAAACTGCTGCGAGCAGGTTATTACTGGCTAACTATGGAAACAGATTGTTTCAAGTTTGCAAAGAGGTGTCATAAATGCCAATTTTATGCGGACAAGGCCCATGTACCCCCAAGCCCTATGAATGTGATGTCATCACCGTGGCCGTTCTCGATGTGGGGAATTGATATGATTGGCAAGATCGAGCCTACGGCATCCAACGGACACCGGTTCATCTTGGTCGCAATTGATTACTTCACCAAATGGGTGGAAGCAGCATCATATGCTAATGTCACCAAGCAAGTGGTCGCCAGATTTATCAAACGAGATATTATCTGCAGATATGGAATCCCTGAGCGGATTATCATCGACAACGGTTGGAATTTGAATAACAAGATGATGAAAGAGCTGTGCCAGAATTTTAAGATTGAACATCACAACTCTTCTCCTTACCGGCCCAAGATGAATGGCGATGTTGAAGCGGCCAATAAGAACATAAAGAACATTGTTCAGAAGATGGTTGTGACGTATAAGGACTGACATGAGATGCTACCTTTCGCTTTGCACGGTTATCGTACGACGGTACGCACATCAACCGGGGCAACCCCTTTTTCATTGGTATACGGAATGGAGGCAGTGTTACCGTTGGAGGTGGAGATTCCTTCCTTGAGGGTTTTGCGAGACGTCCAACTTGACGAGGCAGAATGGGTTAAAGATAAACTGAATCAGCTCAGCTTAATGGATGAGAAGAGGCTAGCTTCTCTCGCATATGGTCGGTTGTATCAGAGCCGGATGAAGAAAGCTTATGATAAGAAGATACACCCTCGAAGCTTTCAGACGGGCGATCTTGTGCTGAAGAGGATTCTCCCGCCACAAACAGATCACCAGGGCAAGTGGACCCCTAATTACGAAGGGCCATACGTCGTCAGAAAAGTCTTTTCTGGAGGAGCCTTGCTACTATCTACCATGGATGGTGAAGACTTTACGTCTCCTGTGAATTCGGACGCAGTTAAAAAATACTTTGCTTGAAAGTGACCCGCTGGACAGTAAAAAGAGAGTCCAGGCAAAAATGGGGCATCCTGGCGAACCGTAAAAAATGAATAAAAAGGTTCGGGCAAAAGTTAGGGATAAAATTGAAAAGATGTACACCCGCGAAGTCGAAAACCTGCAAAGGGCGACTTCGGCAAAAAAGGGTATCCCGGTGAATTGAAAACCCGCAAAGGGCGATTCACGCAAAAGTTAGGGATTGAAAAAACAAATGACTGCGATCCGAATTTGATACATCATTGCTTAGTGGTTTGGGAGTACCTGAGGGTTCGTTTATCCAACACAATCTCTTCCGAAAATTGAATACCGGGAAAGCGCCAGAGTCAGGCGAGTCATAGGAGGATCAGCTCATGATGTTTGTCTGCACCACGTTACCGACATGTGTACAAATATCGTTTTGTATTTTTATGCTTTTTGTGCATATATGTATGTGTGTGTGCGTAACTTCCTCTTTTCAGGAGTTGCATCTGATGTACAAAACTTTGCCTATTCAGAGGCTTGTTATTAATAAAACGTGTTATTCAGTATTTGATGGCTGTGCTTTACTGTTTTGTATATGGAAAACACCGATGTTTTCGATGAACTCGCATGTGCATAACTTTGCTGGCCCTTGCCAATGATTGATAAAACTTCGAATTGACTGAAGTAATGTCACGGACGCTAACCCAAATAGATTTGGTTGCATAGGTTTGTTTTGTCTCGTTTGTGTTTTGCAGGGTTCTCGCCATTGAAGCGGACAATCAGAAAATGGTGGCCCTAGCCAGAGGCCCTGGAAGGAGGACTTGACTTTATTTCCCAGCAGGTCATACCTCATCCCCAGAGGTTGAGACGATGATTACCCCTTATCGAAGGAGGGATTATTTTCCCCAGAGGAGTATCCGCATGGAAGTTGTCCACAGGACATCCCCAGCAAGACAAGATCGGTGTCCCATGCAGGGTTTATACTCCCTAGAGAGCCGAATATGTGCACGCTCAATCCCCAGCGGGGAGGATTTCTACGGCGCATAACCAAGATAGTAAGTTCAGAAGGGTTATCCTTGCCGAGGATGGTTTTCTTTCTCCCCACAGGTCATCATGCCTTCGTCAGGATGATTATCCCCAGCGGAGTGGTAGTTTTGAATTTGCAAGCTGTACCCAGACAGTCGTCTCCCAGAAGGGTTGCTTCTCCCCCAGCTGGGTTAATCTTCCCAGCAGGTGTTATTCTTTCCTCCCAATGGAAATTGATGTGTAATCTCTCCCCGGCAGAGTTGGTTGTATTTCTGGCATTTATTTTGCCAGAATACTTCGCGATACCCGTTCATCCCCAACAGGGTGGTATTTGCTCTCAACAGCCGTGTTGAAGCAAGCTTGTCAGAGCTTCCCCGGTAGCCTGAACCTGCATTTGCATTTGCATACATTATCATGTTTTGCATCTACCCAAAAAGGCGTAGCATTTCCATGCCGTACGGAGCATTACGCCATTATCAAACATACGCATTTTGAAACATAAATCAGGTTGGTTAACCTTTTGCTTTCAGGTGTGTTTCTCAGCAGGAGTATGAAGCTATAGTTCAGATCTATTACCAGACGATCGAGGTCTCGCCGTGAGACATATGATGATACAATTCTTCTTATCATTTCCCACAGAGTTACTGGTTGGAGTTTCTCTTATCCGACCAGCGGAGTGTTTTTCTTCAGGTTTGCTGTCGCGGCAGCATGTCAGGGTTTCATGAATCAAGACTTCAGAAGTGGTCACTTGTTGTCAGAACGGGTGTCAGGCAGTTATTTTCAGAATATCCCCAGTGGAGTTAGCTACTACCGAGAATAGGCAAGGAAGCTATATCCAAGATGCTTTTCCAGTATGAATCAGGCGGATGAACTTTCCTGTATGAACCAGGCAGATGCGTTATGTTTTCCCGTAAGAATCAGGCGGATGAACTTTCCTGTATGAACCAGGCAGATGTGTTATGTTTTCCCGTAAGAATCAGGCGGATGAACTTTCCTGTATGAACCAGGCAGATGTGTTATGTTTTCCCGTATGAAGCAGGCGGATGAACTTTCCTGTATGAACCAGGCAGATGTGTTATGTTTTCCCGTAAGAATCAGGCGGATGAACTTTCCTGTATGAACCAGGCAGATGTGTTATGTTTTCCCGTATGAAGCAGGCGGATGAACTTTCCTGTATGAACCAGGAAGATGTGTTATGTTTTCCCGTATGAAGCAGGCGGGTGAACTTTCCTGTATGAACCAGGCAGATGTGTTATGTTTTCCCGTATGAATCAGGCGGATGAACTTTCCTGTATGAACCAGGCAGATGTGTTATGTTTTCCCGTATGAATCAGGCGGATGAACTTTCCTGTATGAACCAGGCAGATGTGTTATGTTTTCCCGTATGAAATAGGCGGATGAACTTTCCTGTATGAACCAGGCAGATGTGTTATGTTTTCCCGTATGAAACAGGCGGATGAAATTTCCTGTATGAACCAGGCAGATGTGTTATGTTTTCCCGTATGAAGCAAGCGGATGAACTTTCCTGTATGAACCAGGCAGATGTGTTGTGTTTTCCCGTAAGAATCAGGCGGATGAACTTTCCTGTATGAACCAGGCAGATGTGTTATGTTTTCCCGTATGAATCAGGCGGATGAACTTTCCTGTATGAACCAGGCAGATGTGTTATGTTTTCCCGTATGAAACAGGCGGATGAACTTTCCTGTATGAACCAAGCAGATGTGTTATGTTTTCCCGTATGAAACAGGCGGATGAACTTTCCTGTATGAACCAGGCAGATGTGTTATGTTTTCCCGTATGAAGCAGGCGGATGAACTTTCCTGTATGAACCAGGCAGATGTGTTGTGTTTTCCCGTAAGAATCAGGCGGATGAACTTTCCTGTAAGTATTAGGTAGATGGATTTTCCCGTATGAAGCAGGCGGATGGATTTTTCGGTATCCAGATAGATGATTCTCCCATGATAGACAGAGTATGTGAGTGGTGTTTCGATATTTGACAAAAGTATTTTCCCCAAGGAAGTCGACGTGATTTCCTCGTGTTACTGTCCCCCGTAGAGTCCTCCTCAGAGTCGTTTGTGGGTTGGGACCAACGAAGGTAGCTACTGCAGAAGTAGGCAGAAAAACAGTATTCAGATAATTTTCCCGTGTGGAGCAGGCGGATGAACTTCCCTGTGATCAGGCAGATGTGCTTTCCCGTATGAAGCAGGCGGGTGGATTTTCCTGTAATCAGGCAGACGACTTTTCCCGTATGAAGTAGACGGATGGGGTTTCCTGTGTTCAGAAAGATGACGCGCCTGTATGGATAGGCAAATGAGTTCCTTGTGACTAGACGGAAATGTTTCCCCAGCGAAGTCGTCAGGATTTTTCTGTGTAGACAGAATGTGTACAAAGTTCAATCCCCGCGATGATAGAGTCTTTTTTTGGGCTGATGAAAATAATCCCCAACACGGTCGCTAATTGATCAGTTTGTTGCCGTAATAACCTGATCTAGTCAGCAGATGTTGTTTTCCAAGCAGTTTGTGCAGTTTATTTCTGCGGTTGGCAAATTTCTGGGTTCTTGGTATTCAACCGTCTCGTACCTCGATTGTTTGAAGGTCGTTCTCTCTTCACCCAGTCGGGTCCAAGCCATTTGAATAGAGGCAGTTGTTGCACCCTTAAATTTGCTCAACCTATTTCACCTGGTTTATGTTTCAATTGCATTATCATTTGCATAGTAAATCATGTACATAATCTAATCATTTGCATAGCATAGCATAGCAAGGCATCCAACAAGGGATCAAGTGCCATTCTTATCTAAAGAAGCACATCAAGGGTTTTTATTCAAGCCTAAGACCATCCAAGTCATCAATAAATGTTTTAAGCTTTGGGAAGTTTGAGGGTCAACCAGTGGACTTCTCTCCTAATTTGAGGTGTATTGAGGGTCATCAATGGGGGTATGAGCTATAAATTAAGGGTATGTAATGTGTACAAAGCTTATGAAATGCCTAGAGGGTCATATTGAAGATGAGACAAGTCATTGATTCAAGTACAAGAGCCACAGTTGAAGTGCAGTCAACTAGGGTTTCATCTGGGTCAACCCTAGGTCAACTGAGTGATTGAAGAGCATCAAGGCTTAATTGGAGGATTTGGGATTCATGAATGGACATGTTGGTACATGTGTGGTGTTGTGCCAAGGATAAATCAAAGAGAAACAAGAGTGGGAGGAGTTGCCAAATTAGGGTTTCAGTGTAAAATCCCCTAATTTAGGCCTAACTTCCAAGCCAGATAAGTCAAAATTCAAGTTTCAAATGGATTCTTGGCCAACATGAAACTTGTAGATCTTCTCAATAGCTTTAATTTGAGTACTATAAGTCTTTAAGGAGATTTGTAGAACTCAAGTTATGGTTCTTGCAAGTTACAGGTCATCAGAGGACACTGAAATTTATCTGTGGAAGTCACTTGACTTCCAAGCAACTTTTTCCCATCAAAGAGTTTTCAAATGGATTCTTGGCCAACATAAGAATTGTAGGGCTTGATATTAGCTTTAATTTGAGTACTAGAATTCCCCAAGAAGATTTGTGGAACTCAAGTTATGATCTGGGCAATCCAGGGATATTTTGGGAAAGTTGAATTATAGGTCATTTTCCAACATAGGTCAAAATCTCTATCTTCCACTCCTCAAATGGAAAAAATTTCAACATGAGATGTGCTTAAAATAATGTTTTTGGGTTAGTTAAGAAGTCATGGGTGATTGGAAGGGCTTGTATCACAAAATTGCAAAAATGGCCTGAAATAAGGATGGATTTTAAATGAACCGAGGAAAAGTGTGATTTTTGAGCCATAAGTCCAACCAAGCCATATGACATACCAAATTGATTGGAAAACATATTTTGGACACAATGACATTTACACATTTTTGAGTTGAGGGTTAATTTCATGACTTCCTTTGTAAAGTGGTTACTTACATCATAAGTAACATATGCAAAACCACTCTTTGGAGCTTAACCAAGGCCTTAACCCTTGCTAATCCATTCAATTTGTCATTAGGAGAGAATTTGGATCAGAATCAAGGCATTGAAGCAAGTTAAAACACAGCTGCCATGTATGAACTTCTCATGACATTTTCAAATGCAAGAGATATTGAACTTCTCATTGGATCAATCCAGAAGTTTCTAGATCATTCATACACCTTCTATATAAGTATTAGAAGAGGTTCAAGGCATTGGTTGGTGCATATTGAGAGATATTGGAGAGATTGAGTTTTGAGTTTTCATCTTGCAAATCCAAATCGGTTACACGAATTGGAGAAGTTTCAATCCATTCTTTTGCACTCAGAAGCTCTACTTTGAGTTGGAGATTGATTCCAGATAGATTGCTGATCAAGATTGTGGAAGTATCGTGAGATAGCACTTTGAACTCATCTCTTGCAAGTCAGAATCGAGTTTGGCAATTCAAGAAGATTCAACACTAATTGATGCATACAGAAGCTTGATTATCACTCACAGATCGTATCTGGAAGATCTTGGAGCTTGATTTGAAGCTTTGCTTAGTCTGTTCACTCGATTTTTGCAGGTTGGTAAACTTAATTCTATGGCTCGATTCATGTAGATTCCTTAGGTTTTAGATGGCGATATTCATTGTAGAACATGGCTAGGTGGATTTTGGTAACAATTGGCACGATTTAGAGACAAAATTAGGTTGAGCACCATTTCTGTTCATGGATGTATCTTGATGATTCTTGAGGATTAAACCTAGTTAGATAGTGGATTTTACTCAGGGTGAAGTGGTGATGAATCTAGGCTATCCAATTTTGAGTTTGGTGATAATTTTTTGGTTAAGCATTTTCTGAACATGCAGTCGTGTTTTGAGAAGGAGAAGGTTTCAACACAATTGGAGGATAGGGTTGAGTTCCTTGTGGAAAAACGATTTGAATGATGTATTTAGGTTATTGTTTTGGTGAGCATTAAGAGAAGTGAGGATTGGGGACGACGGTGGCTCCACCTCCGGCCACCGTCTGGTCATGGTTCCCTCCAACGTTTAAAATGAAGAAGAAGGTCTTGTGACCATTAGATCCTGCTGAGACCTTTGACCAAATCCTGATCTAACGGCCAAGGGGCGTGGAAAATTTGTGAAGGTTTCTGAGTCCAAACCAAAGCGCACCGTTTCACTTAACATTCTTGGATGGGCTTCATGATTTTTTTGCTATGTACACCCCTTGTCCAAGGCCCAATGGAATTTACACATAAAAGAGTTGCTATTTACCACGAGCATTTTTCCATTTTCAGTTGTTTTTTCATTTTTATTTTCTGAAGTGAATTGGGCTTAAGGAGTGCTTGCTGTTAACACCCCCATATGGGCCCATCTATGATATAGAACATGAATCATTTGCTATTTGTCACACATGTTTTTTCTTTTTCTCATATTTTCTCATCATCTTTATGGTTTTGACATAGTTAATAAAAAAATCATAACTAATTGGAAAATGATCATTTTTGGTTGGGAGTTTTTTCCCTATCTCCATGAGGACCTCTAGAATTTAATAAAATAATAAAAAAATTAATTCATTCATTTTTCATTTTTATAGCATATTTTTAACATTTTATTGCTTTTATTTCACTTTTGTTTTGTACCTTATTTTTTCTGATTTTTGTGTGGTCATTCCACTTTGTATTTTGATGTGGTTCTTGTTGCTATAGTTAGATTAGTAAAGCATGATCCCCCTGGAATTTTTTCACATTTTTGTGATTAAAATTTAGGTTAGTTTTGAATAATGAACTTTAAGGTGCTAGGATTAGGGTTTTACAACACTTAGGTGTAGTTTAGGGCATAATTTGGAGACTTAGGGTTTGATTTAGGCCTTGGGGGTTTATGTGGGGTATATGGTATATAGTTAGTTTCCCTTAGAAATTAATCTAGGATTTTATGATGAGTATTGCTATTTTATTTGATTTTTGTAACTTGTATGATGTTTGTGTGTTTCCCTCTTGGGCATTTGGTTTGTTTGCTTGGTTTGGGCTATTCTAATTGGGCTTGGGGCCTGAGTTTTGCTTGTTGGAGCTCATGAAGACATTGGAAATAATTGGAGACAAAGGATGGAGCTTGGAGCATGAAGAATCTTATCCTTGAAGGTTGCTTTTGAAGACTTAGGAGATAGGAGATATAGGGAGAGCTTTAGATTAGTCTGATTTATTCTTTCAAACATAGAGAGCTTCTTGTGCCTCTATTCCCTCCTATGACACAAGGTCCCCCAAAGAAGTTCCATCCCTCCTTAAGAGGGATGTAGAGCATGCTTTGGTTGGGTAGAACCTTGAGGATACCTTTCACTTGCTATGTTGAGATCTTAGTGATTTCCCTGGGTTGTCACTGAGCCTCTTAACATTTCAACTTCATCTATTAGTTGATTCTCTTCTGGAGTGTCTGCATTGAAGATGGGGACCTATTGAGGGTAAAGTTCATTGAAGATTGGTGAAGATAAAGCCTGTACCTGTCAAAGCTAGTTACCTGTTGAAGTTAGGGTCCTGCTGCTGTTTGAAGCTGTTTATTTGTTGGGGTTCATTGCTTGCCAGAGTTTGAAAATTCTTGAAGACAAGAGTTTATCTAAAGCTTGGGGATCATTGGAGAGTGAAGGTGGGAGCTTGCTTGAAGTTTTTACTGTCAACCTTTTTGCTGTAGCAGTCAGAGCTGTTACTGTAGGAGCTGGTGTTGCTGTCAGAGCTGGTGTCGGGTTTTATTTCTTTTTTTGTACTGTTTGTTGGCTTGTTCAGCTTGCCCCTTAGGTTTGAAGTGAAGTTGTTTCACTTTGCCTATTGTTTTCCCAGGTTCGAGGTTGAGTGGGACTCCCTTGCCTCGCTTGTACTACCGCATCTCATGCATTTTACTGTTTACTATATATCTGTTTCTTTTCCGTTTATCCCCTAGGATCTCTGATTTCCTCTGTGCAGGAAGGAATTATGACAGACATTAGGTTGTAATCCATGCATGACAACATTAGGGTAGTTTTGATTCCCATATCAAACCCTAGGTTTTTTTAGAATTTCTTTCTCTTCCCTCTCAAAACAATTCAAAACATAGTAATAAGGATAATCGATGTCGTACGCTACGAGCCTTAAGCCATTTGAGAGAGGGTTGCTGGAGGGCCACTCTTCAGTAATTTGATTGCTTAGTGTGTTACCCTTAGGGTGACATACAACATAGTCACTCTGAAATCACAGTCTCTAGTGCGTCAGAGATTGCAAACATTATAAAAAACACTTCTTGCGTAAAAGACTTCAAAACAAACATCAAAGTGTCAGTTTTGTCCTCTTGGACTTCTAATCAGAAGAAACCTCTTTTCAGAAAGATAAAAAACAGTCAGACAAGCTTGTGTCTTCCGTAGCCCGAACTACGTTTGCTCTGATCTTCCATGTTGTATGAAAGTATGTAGACATAGGATGTCGTATCCTAGCGAGCAACCTTCCCCTCCTTTCCCGTAGGTAGGCGAACTACGTTGACTCTGATTTCTCGTTCCAGACGGGAATACGTAGGCATAAAGTGTGATACTTTGCCGAGTCATTTTCTTTTCTTTTTAACCCTTGACCCTGTAGAGTAGATAGAATAACAACCCGTACTAGAAAACAAGCGTGGATCCCGTCGAGTACGACGGACGTGAGGGGTGCTAATACCTTCCCCTTGCGTAACCGACTCCCGAATCCAGGACTTGGTTGCGGTGACCATTCCTTTCCCGTCTTTGTGTTAGGTTTACTCTGAGTGTTTCCTTTCCCTCCGTTGGGATAAATAACGCACGGTGGCGACTCTTCTGTTTAGCCGGCGCCGATTTTCGCAGTAGCGACAGGTGTACAAGGGTGTTAGTTGTCCAAGATACCATTTGACGATGTTTTGTCGAAGATGGCTGCTTATGTTGATGGTGACGAATTGATGATGCACAACTTTCAAGAAAGCTTATCAGGGGCGTCCTTGATATGGTATATGAAGCTTCAAAGGAATCATATTCAGTCTTGGAGAAACTTAGCAGATGCTTTCGTAAAGCAATACAACTACAATTTGGATATGGCTCCAGATAGTGATCAATTGATGAACATGAGTAAGAATGACAATGAATCTTTCAGGGGAAACGCGCAACGATGGAAAGAGTTGGCAGCCCAAGTTCGTCCACCACTTCCATAGAAAGATTTAACCAAGATGTTTCTAAGAACACTGCCAGACTCTTATTATGATAGGATGGTAGGCGTTGTGCCATTAGATTTCTCCAAAACTGTGGAAGTTGGAGTAAACATTGAGAATGCGCTCAAAAGTGGAAGAATTCAAGATGACTTGAATAACCAAGCTAATGAAGAGATTTCAGTTGACGATTCCCTAGAGGAAAGAAGCATTGATGTTAATGCAGCTTGGGATTCCTCTCAAATCCTGCCAGTTCCAGTACCTTATCCTCAACATCAGTATGTGGCGCCTGCTCAGCGCAGACAACAACTACCTCATAAACGAAGATTAACTTCTCCAAATCAACATCATAATCGACAGGTTCGAAGAAGGTTTCAGAATCAAAAGACACCTCTGAGTGGTCCGAAAGAAGAAACTCATTGGTTTGATCTTATCCCAATGACTTACTGTCAACTATGGTCTTATTTTGCTAGAAACTCGGTGATGACTCCCAGAAGGACTAGAATCATGAAATCTCGTCCACCGTGGTTCAACTCGAACGCCTGTAACACCCTTTCTACCCCAACATATAATAAGGCAAAATAACACGTAAAATCAGAGTGAATAAATAAATCTCATTAAAAATGTCACGAAAGGGCGAACATTTCTCAAAGTCAACAAAACACGTCACTGCTCCGTAACATACGGGTTTTCTCAAAGTACATCAAAACATCATAAAGAGTGGAACTCAAAACATAAATCAAAGTTTCCTAAAAATGGAAATTAAATCAAAATGACTTCAACGGTATAAAATCAACTCAAGGAACCCAACTCGATGTTACATATCAGAGCAAGACCCTCTAGGCTGACCAAAAGACTAAAACACTCAAAAACTTCAAAAGTACTCCTCAACGGCGTCCACAGCTAAACTGCATCATCTGCACGTTACCCACGTGGAGGTAACATTCAAACAGGCAGGGTGAGTAAAACAATTCATAATAATCAATGTATAACAATTAATGCATAAACGGCGTCATATTTATATTCAACACATTGATACCCTTTTAAAATACGCCTCGAAGGCACAACTTCATAATTCACATAGAAGAACTCATGAATGCAATATGCAACACAACCCAATGTATGTGGTACCAATCATCACAGCTCGATGGACACTAGGCCATCAACCCTCCATAGATCCCCATCAATAGGATCGGAGCACGTCACAACACTTCACATCCACACAATGGGATTGAAGTCATAATAATCGAGGTCTTGAACCGAAGTTCGGATGCAAATGAATGTAAGATGCACACGTCACAATAATAATCCTCACAATACAGCATAAGGTGCATCATCATTCATCATATTATCACATAATTCATCATTCATCATGTTATCACATAGTTCATCATTCCTCATATTATTTCATCATATTAATTCAATCAATACATCATAGAAATCATCTTAACATCATGTACATCTCACGCAAAACCCACTGTCATAATCACAACAACCCATCACAGAAATCACAGAAGCAAAACATCAAGACATTATTGAACCAGAACATGATTCGTTACTAAAACATATACACAATTGACTTCTCAAACATAATTAGATATAAAAATATTGGGAAAACAATTCCATTATCTATCATATGTTATAACTCTGTTCATTAGTTTTCCAACGCTTCGAACGGGGGTCAAAACGGACTTACGGATCCAAAGTTACGTCCAAAACAATTTCGACCGAAAACATGAACAGTCGTGACGGACAGAAAGACGCTGTTACGCCCCGAATCTGATTTTTACTCAATTATTCTTACGAATCACTCACTCAACGTACCCAAAACATCACTAAAACATTCCTAAGGTTATACGGCAATAACAGCACAACTTCTATGGTTTATTAGGCTCATCTGGCAACATTTGCAACGCCTAAAACACTATTTCCTGCAATTACTCTGAGTACTTCAGAGTTACTCACATTTGAATATTCTTATTCCTATAGGGTCAAACATATCACAATCCAAGATTTTGGCCACGAAGGCAAAAATCATTATTTCTCATCTTTACACTCAAAGGGTCAAGAATACTAACCACTAACTGTCGCTACCGCGAAAATAAGGTGCCGGCAAAACAGAAGAGTCGCCACCTTTCGTTATTTATCCCTCAGAACGGGAAAGGAAACGATCGGAAAAACCTGACGAAAAAGTATAAGACAAGGTCATCGCAACCGTTGTCTGGGTTCGGGAGTCGGTTACGCAAGGGGAAGGTATTAGCACCCCTCACGTCCATCGTACTCGATGGGATCCATGCTTGTTGTGTTTATTGGACGGGTTGGTTTAATCTATCTACCTATCAAGGCTGGTCTGAAACAAAAAGAAAATGACTCGGCAAAGCGTCGCGCTTTATGCCTACGTATTCCCATCAGAGAAAATCAGAGTCGACGTAGTTCGGCTAACTACGGGTTACGGGGAAGGTGGCTCGCTAATACATCAGTATTGTGCCTACGTACTCTCAACAGGCATGAGAGATCAGAGCTTACGTAGTTCGGGATAATACGGATTACGGGGATTCAGATTCATCTGTTTTATCGAGTAGGGTTAACAAACAGTTCCAGTAGTTGGATGTACGCAGCTCAACCCTTGGAGACTTAGGCGTTACCGTTTGCGGTAGAACTGGGAGTCAACGACACTCTTTTTTTCAGAAAAGCTTCCTTTGAATTACGGGCCCACGGGGCAAAAAGGTTTGAAGTTTGTTTTCTGTCTTTTACGGAAGAACTGTTTTTTAGTTGTTTGCAACCAATATCGCACTAGAGACTATGACCTGAGAGTGAATGTGTCGCATGTCACCCAAAGGGTACCATACTAAACATCCAGACTGTTGAAAAGAAACTCTCCAACAATCCTTTCTCGGATAGCTTAAGGCTCGTAACGTACGACGTCAGTTAACCTTTATTATTGTATTTTAATCTGTTTTGAGATGAGAAGAGAGAGGGACAACTAAGGGGAGACTATCAAGTCCTAATTTTGTCATGCCAAGGATTCATCCTATGGTTGAAGTTTGAAACAGGGATCTCCTAGAAGTTATCATGCATAGGTTTCAACCTAAAGTTCTATCATCACTTCCTTATCAAAGGAAGTGAGATTCCTAGGGGATCATGTCAATGATAAACAGAAATAGATAAAGCATCAGCTTAAACAGTAAACATTAAACGGTAAACGACTATAAAATGCATGCAATGCAAGTGAGGGAGGAAATGTGTGTGGGGCAGCAGCCTCCACAAGCTCATCTCGACCTCAAGCCAGATATGAATAATTGTAATCATACAGAAAGAACATGCTATCAAGCAA
Organism: Lathyrus sativus; assembly: GCA_963859935.3. Classification (NCBI taxonomy): domain Eukaryota; kingdom Viridiplantae; phylum Streptophyta; class Magnoliopsida; order Fabales; family Fabaceae; genus Lathyrus; species Lathyrus sativus. The sequence goes on from OZ012735.1 coordinate 587,774,578, forward strand.
AATAGGAGTAACTGAAATCATACAGAAGAAAGACATGATATCAAGCAAACACAAACCACATAGGCAAGGGAGTTGGGCTCTACCAAATACCCGCAAGCAAAGCCACACAGTAAAAATACAAGCAGAGGGAGCAACTCAACCTCTAGTGCAATCATGCTCCTAGCTTAAATCAGTCTAGATATGAACTTATTCTAATGCATCAAGCAAATCAAACAAGGCACACCAATACAGCTGCACAGAAAGCAAACAGACAGGAAAGGAAACAGATCAACAGCTCCCACAGCTTCACAGCAAAGCTCCTCTGACATCAGTTCAGTCCTCAGCCTTCAACTGCCCTTCAAGGCTATCATCTTCAATAGCAAGTGTAAACTTGCTTCTTCAAGCTTCTAAACTATCAAACATAAGCATCAACTTATCCCCCTTCTTCAAGCCTCAGCTCCAAAGTAGATTCCACCTTCAGGCTTCAATCCCAATTGCAAGTATCAACTTGTTCCTTCAGGGACTCAATGCATTAAACTCACAAGTATCAACTTGCTTTCCAACCTCAAGCTTCAGCTTCTTCACTCAATCTCCAATGGGTTCCTCTCACTAGTATCAACTTGCTCTTCAATTTCAAGCTTCAGCTTCTTCATCTGATCTCAACTAGATTCTCTTCACAAGTGTCAACTTGTTCTTCCTCTTCTTCAAGCTTCAGCTCCTTCTTCCTTACAAGTATCAACTTGCTCCTCTTGATCCTCAAGCTTCAGCTCCTAAGGGTAGTCTTCAAACACAAAGAAGTATCAACTTCTAGCCTTCAATCTTCTTCAAGCAAGGAACTCCATCCTCTAGCAAGGGAGAAAGATTCGTCTAACAAGAGTAAAGTTTAGATGATTGGTAGTAGAATGAAGACCAAAGGTCACCACTAAGCATCCTATCATCAGAGAAAGGGACCCTCAAAGGTTCTACCAACTTGTAAAGAGCCACACATCCTACCAATGGAGGGATGAGGCCTTTACAAGGGGACCTTACATCATAGGAAAGAATGGAAGTGATCAACATCTTCCATGTTTATGAAGGAAGAGAATCTATCTAGAAGCTCTACCTACAAACCCTAACCTTAACACCTAATCAACACTACACCAAAAGAAGGGAAGATCTTCACATTCAAGCTTCTTCAAGCACTCCATGGTAGCTCACACAAGTCTTCAACACCATCCAAGAGCAAGAGAGACAAAACCCTAATCTGAGGGGAACTAAAGAAGTCATTCTAGTTGAATTAGTGCATTAGAATCATCCAAAGTCAGCACCTAAACTAAAATTAAACAAAAATAGAAAACTACATTGTAAATTCCTACAAAAATTCCTAAGGGACCCTAATTCAATCATGAATCTACCATACAAAATTCAGAGGTTGAATCATCCACCAAGTTCTAGATATAAAACCTAAATCATAAGGTATTAACCATAAACCCTAAAAATGGAGCTCCTAAAGTTTCAACCTAAAACTACCACTTACATTCATCACAAAAATGTTAGAAAAATCTAGGGGGAACATGCATATCTATGCTAGATACACACAAAAAATCAAGGCAAGAATAATCATCAAATGATCAAACCAAATTCAACAAAACAAAGTATCAACCATGATTATTTTAACATCAATTAAAATTCAACAAATGCTAATAAAATCAAAAATGCATGAAATATTAATATTTTTTATCTAAAAAAAACTAGATTCAATCATAAATCAATGGAAAAAAGAATGGAATTAATTGAGTTATTTTTCAATTTTTTATGAATTATTTACTAAACCACATGAAATGAAGAAATTAAAAGAAATTAATAAACTCAGTGTGGTAAATAGCAAATATTTCCAGTTCATTTCAATGCTGGGCCCAAAAAGGGGGTGCTGATATCAAATGCAACCCAGGACCATGCGCCAATTCTCAGTTCACAACAATTAAACAAAAGAAAAAAGTTGCCAAGCGAAGTCTCGAACCCACACGCCTTTGGTCTATGCAGCGAGGCACACAAGCCTGAGGTTTTCAACTAATCAAAATGGTGCGTTCCAAGGCCAGCTTACGTGGCTCAACGAGAGCACTAGGATGAAGAGACTAAGTCAAGTTCTTCACACACACGGACGATGGAGATTATGTCTTCTCCATTTCAAATTTTTGAAACTACCTCCACCTGCGCGCGCGAAGGTCACTGCTAGTGGCTTTTCCGGCCGGCCTCATCCAACCCTAACTCTCTCTACAGGCCTCCATTCCACATGGTTTCTACATGAATCTTGTCCCAAATTTCACAAGGAATCCACCTATACTACTCACTCGTTCTAAAAACTCAAGAATCCAAGAATACCAATCTCAACCGAAAATTGCATAAACCTTAAATTGTCACTAATCTTCAAATTAATGATCCAGAAAGCTTCCTACACTAATCTACAATGATTCTAACCTAACAAAACCTAAAGATTCTACTTAAATTAAGCTGCACGATGAAAAGTACATACCTGCAAATTCTTGATGAACAGAGTGGTAAGATCTTCAAATCAACCCTCAGTAATCTCCAGATTCCTTCACTAGCATCCAATCAACCTTCTGTATGCAAAGAAATGAGCTAAAACTTCGTGGATCCTTGAATTCAATTCTGAGTTGCAAGCTTCAAACTCCAATTGCCAACTCACGATTCTTCCACAGTTTTGCCTTGAATTTGATCTGGAATCGATCACCAACACAAATGGAAGCTACTGAGATCAAAAACTTGGATTGAAATGGCCTCAATTGATGTAACCGATTTTGATTTGCAATGTGCAAATTCAAAATGCAATCTCTCTATTTCCTCTCAATTCTCAGCAACCAGTGCTCTGAATCACTTCATATGCTTATATAGACCATGACTGAACACTCTAGAAAGTTCTGGATCAATCTAATGAGAAGTTCAATATCTCATCTCTTTTGAAAATTCAATCTCATGGTACACTCATAACAGTTCTTGCAGCAGCTTGTATTCACTATGCTTTGTGTTCAAATTCTCCTTAGATGACATTTTGGATGTGTTGGAATGAGTGGAACCATGTATTTGATCTTATGTGTAGTTTGGCATATGTAACTTAAGTCTTAAGTAAAAAAATGCAACTCCATGATTTTGACCTCAAATGAGAAAAGTAATATTTCCAATGTCTTTAAAATGCATTTTACAATCAAAATTACCTATAAGTTTGTCTCATTTGGTCACCAAATGAATTATGTGAATTTTTGACCATTAAATCCTTTTAATTCTTCTTTTTTCCAAAATTTCTTGAACCAAGTCTCTCCTTGAGCCATTTCAATGCCTCCTTGATGCATGTTCAAGGTTAAAACCCCACTTTGAGCAACTTTCTAGTTGAACAAAACTTCATTTGAGACCTCTAAGTTGGTGAAAATGGCCTATGATCACAAATGACCTATAATCACCAAATGTCGAAAATACCCTTGACTTGTCAAAGCCATAACTTGAGTTCTACAAATCCTATCAAGGACTTATAGTACTCTCTAGAAATATAAGAGGATAAGGAACAACATTCAGGCTGACCAAAAGTTCATAGGAATCATCCTTCTTGGGCAAAAGTGTCATGCAAGTTGGGTAACTTTCAAGCTCCAAATTCACATTCCTCAGATGACTTGTAACTTGTCAAAGTCATAACTTGAGTTCTACAAATCCTATCAAGGACTTCTAGCACTCAAATTAAAGCTAAGACCATGCTCTACAACAATCATGCTGGGGGAAATATGAGATGACAATCACATCTTGAGCTAAATTGCCTTGAAGATAGGGGTCAAACTAGGGGATTTTACACTGTCAATCCTTAGAAACCCTAGCTTGAAACTTCTCAAACTCTTCAATCATGATGATTTAACCTTGGAATCATCCTTATAGCATCTCAATGCATCAATCCATGATCCCATGGCTCTTGAATTAGGTCTCAACCTTGTTCAAATCATCAATTGACCTAGGGTTGACCCAGTTAAACCCTAATTGCACCACTCATGGCTGAGTTTTCTTAATCTTGCACAATGACCTGTCTAGGCATCAAAGTGATCTTCAAAACTTCTCATGAGCTCTCTCAAGACCTCAAGTCCAAATTCATGGCTTCAGAATCATCTGATGGCTTTCCACAATTTTCAAGTTAGAAGACCTACACACTTGGCTTCAACCACTCTCTCTGAGGCTCTTTCAACTTCTCTGACAAGGATATCAACCCTTGAACACTTGAATAACCTTCTTAGCTAACCTCATGGTCTTGTGTAGCTCTTTATTGGTAATCATACCTCTTGGTCTCCTGCATACATGTCAATGAAATGCAAATGATAATGCTAATGTGTATGAAATGAAACATAAGCTAGGTGAAGAAATGTTGGGAAACTTTTGGGGTGCAACAGCTGCCCCTATTCAAACGGCTTGGACCCGACTGGGTGAGAAGCGAACGGCTCTCACACAATCAAGGTAAAAGACGGTTGAATACCAACAAACCCGGAAATTTTCCAACTGCACAAGTACACGGTACTCTTATGGGACAAATCTTCGAAAACTGAAATAATAGTTGCACGGAAACTAGTTGGAGAATTGGTGATCTGAATCCCCGTCAGGATGATTCTCTAATTTATCTGATATCATTGCGTCCTCAAATCATCAAGGGATCACCGATTACACGGTGATTGGCGATCTGCCAACCGCACAGGTAAACGTACTCTGATTGGTAGGAACATCTTCGAAACTGAGCATGACAGTTGGCGACAACTTGCTGGGGAATTGGTCATACGGTAACCGGTGAAGGGTCAATCTCAAATCTCCGTCAGGATGATCATTTGATTTTGCTGTAGATCTTCGTCCTCAAGTCATCAAGGGGTCACTGGTCACTCGGTAACCGGAGATGCATGGTCGATCATGCCGTCAGGCATTCTGCGTCACTGCATCAGAATTCCTCGGGACTCATCAAGTCATTAGGAACTTTTTAACAATCAAGTTAATCATGCCGTCAGGCATTCAAAGACATTTTCGGGCGTCAGCCGGACTTCATCAGTAAGCCTGGAATAGAATCTTCGGTCAATCATGAACCAAACAGGGATATCCAAACTCCCGCCATTAGGCAATCCGCATCAGCAGAGAGAACTGCGTTGACATCACAGTTGGACTTCGTCAGTAGTCTTCAAAGGGAATCCTTAATCAATCAGGAACCACTAAGGATACGCAATCTTTTGCCGTCAGACACTCTGCATCAGCTAGGCGAACTGCTTCGACATTGCAGCCGGACTTCATCAGTAAGTCTGGGGTATTGGCGCCGCTGCCAGACTTCAATCATCAAGTCTTCAAGGAAATTTCAACTTCTCTGCTCAACAACCTGCTGGGGATGCCACATCTCCGCTGGGGATTCTGGAGAACTATCAAGTAACTCTGCTTCGGGGATCCAAAAATCATTCTGGGCAAATAAACTTAGCTGAGGAAATCAAGAATCATCTTGAACAAATAACTCCGTCGGGGACTTCAAGAATCATCCTGAACCGATAACTTTGCTGGAGATTTCAGGAATTGTCCTGAGCAAACACTCTGTCGGGGACTCTAAGCATCAACTTGAGCAGCCCTCTCTGGCGACTTCACTGGGGATTTTAAGAATCATCTTAAGCAAACACCTTCACTTTCAAGAATCATCTTGGGCAAGCGACCTTGCTGGGGAATACCTAGCTCATGTTTCATATGCATATGATCGACAATGGCGCAATGCTCCACACGGTGGAAATGCTACGCGTTTTTAGGGTAAATGCTATGCAATCATGCAAAATGCTATGGCCCCATCAGCAAAATAAATGTTGAAGGGAGAATCCTCCTGTCAAGGAGAAAGAACCACTCTGGTAGAGGAAGGACTCATCCTGCCAAGGAGAAACAGTCACACCAATCTCAATTGGATCCCGCCTGGGGAAACGAACTTCAGTCGACTGCTGCAGGGGAATAAAGCTCTACGAGAACCTGGACATGCTCACCTAGGTGTACGAACCACAAACTGTTGAGGAAACGATATCAATCGCAGAAATAAACTGCACGACATTTGCAGCAAAACTTTCCTGGAGATAACGACTCCGGTGGGGAAATACAGCATCAGCTATTCAACACTCTACTGGAGAGAACCAATCATGGCCTCAACGGCTTCCAAGGACTCGGCTCTCTTGGGGAACTGCAGACTCGGCTGGGGAAGTAGGAATCATCCTGCTTGCAGGGGAGAGTACAACTCTGTGGGGAATTTCAATTCTCCTGGAGACTTCAGTCTGTACTATCGGGTGCTGCACACTTCAGTATATGACTCAGCTGGGGAAACGACGATCCTTCAGGGTACATCTGATTGGGGAGGATCTATCTCTGCTTGGGGAGACATATCAATGCTCTTAGTCCCATGTTCAGACTCTGTGGGGGGACACTGCTGAACTTGCTAGGGTAGAAGGAATCATCCTGCTTGGGGACGCATACGGCGTACTGCCTGGAACCTGCAACAACACAAACAAACAGACAAAATACCCTTCTCAAAGGGACCTATCAAGGTTATCATCTTGTGACAATGTTCAAGTAATTCATTGTTTCAACAATCAGTGGCCTAGGCCAGTAAGTTTATGTATGCGCATTTTATCAAAAACATCGGCGTTCTTTTTCGCAAACAAAACAGATAGATGCTAAACAGGCAAACAGAATTGCTGAATAGTATACATTTTATTGATAATGAACCCCTGAATGGGTAAAAATGTTTTACAACAGATGCAAGCTCCTGGAATGAGGAAGCTGCGCAACAATAAAACATAAATATACATCAGTATATACACAAATGTCGGCAATGAGGTGTAGACGAACACCAGGAGTTGATCCCTCTATGACCCACTCGACTTCGATACTTCTCCGACGCTTCAGCTTCAGAAGAGATTGATTCAGATAGACGGCCCTCAGGTCTTCCCAAACCACTAAACAATGAAATCCCACACGCGGAACGCAGTCATTGGCTTTTTCAAATCCCTAACTTTTGCATGAATCGCCCTTTCGGGTTTTCGATTCACCGGGATACCCTTTTTTGCCAATGTCGCCCTTCCATGTTTTCGACTTTGCGGGTGTATATTCTTTTCTATTATATCCCTAATTTTTGCCCGAACCTTTTTCCTTTTTTATGGTTCGTCGGGATGCCCCATTTTTGCCTGGATACTCTTTCTTTCCAGCGGGTCATTTTTTAAGCAAAGTATTTTTTAACTGCGTCCGCGTTCACCGAGGATGCAAAATCTTCTCCATCCATCGTGGATAACAACAAGGTTCCTCCCGAGAAGACCTTGCTGACGACGTACGGACCTTCGCAATTGGGAGTCCACTTGCCCCGGTGATCGGAGTGTGGAGGAAGAATCTTCTTCAGGACAAGATCACCCGTCTAAAAGCTTCTAGGACGCACCTTCTTATCATAAGCTTTCTTCATTCGGATTTGGTACAGACGACCATATGCAATCGATGCTAATTTCTTCTCATCCATCAGGCTGAGCTGGTTTAGTCGGTTCTTAATCCATTCTGCCTCATCGAGTTTCACGTCAACCAGAACTCGTAAAGAAGGGATCTCCACTTCTAACGGTAGGACAGCTTCCATACCGTACACCAATGAGAAAGGGGTTGCCCCGGTTGATGTGCGTACCGTTGTACGATAGCCGTGCAATGCAAATGGCAACATCTCGTGCCAGTCTTTATAGGTCACAACCATCTTCTGCATAATCTTTTTGATGTTCTTATTGGCCGCTTCAACGGCGCCATTCATCTTCGGCCGGTAAGGAGATGAGTTGTGATGTTCAATCTTGAAACTTTGGCACAACTCCTTCATCATCTTGTTATTCAAATTCGAACCATTATCAGTAATGATCCGCTCGGGAATTCCGTAACGACAGATGATGTCCCTCTTTATGAATCTAGCCACCACCTGCTTGGTCACATTAGCATATGAGGCTGCCTCCACCCACTTGGTGAAGTAGTCAATGGCTACTAGAATGAAGCGATGACCGTTAGATGCAGTGGGCTCGATCTTGCCTATCATGTCGATGCCCCACATGGAGAACGGCCATGGGGAGGACATGACATTTAACGGGCACGGCGGCACATGAATCTTATCAGCATAAATCTGGCATTTATGACATCTCTTCGTGAATTTGAAGCAATCCGACTCCATCGTCAGCCAGTAGTATCCTGCTCTTAGGATCTTTCTTGTCATAGCATACCCGCCGACGTGCGTACCAAATGTGCCTTCATGGACTTCTTCCATGAGCATACTCGCCTCTTTCTCAACTACACATCTGAGTAGCACGAGATCGTGGTTTCTTTTATATAAAACTCCATCAGGGTTGAGATAACAATTTCCAGACAGCCTCCTCAGAGTCTTCTTATCCTGGGTTGACGCTCCCGCAGGATACTCCTTAGTCATAAGGAAGGTCTGGATATCATGGAACCATGGCTTGCCATCGGAGGCTTCCTCAATTGCAAAGACGAATGCAGATCTATCAAGACGAGAAAGGACAATTCTTGGAGCTTCATTCCAAAAATTGACTTTATACATCGAAGCCAACGTGGCTAAGGCATCAGCCATCTGGTTTTCTGCTCTGGGCACATGATGGAGTTCCACTCGATCAAAGAACGGAACCAGCCTTCTGGCATAGTTCATGTACGGCACCAAATTCGATTGACGAGTCTCTCACTCCCCTTTAATCTGGTTAACCACAAGTACTGAGTCACCATATACGTCTAGGTTCTTGATTCTCAAATCAATTGCTTCTTCTAGACCCATGATGCATGCTTCGTACTCCGCGTTATTATTGGTGACCGGAAACGTCAGTCTCGCAGTGAACGGGATGTGGGATCCGTGGGGAGTTGTGATGATTTCCCCTATGCCACTTCCGTAAGAATTAACCGCCCTGTCAAATATCAATTGCCATTGGGATTTCCTATCTGGACCCTCGTCGGGCGACGATTCATCATAGTCTTTTGCTTTGAGAAACATGATATCCTCATCAGGGAATTCAAATTTCATTGGCTGGTAATCCTTGATCGGCTGTTCGGCAAGGTATTCAGACAATATGCTGCCCTTAATGGCCTTCTGGGAAACGTACTGAATGTCATATTCCGTCAACACCATTTGCCATCTGGCAATCCTGCCCGAAAGCGCTTGCTTCTCGAAGACGTACTTGATCGGATCCATCTTCGAAATTAGCATGGTTGTGTGATTGAGCATGTACTGTCGTAGACGTTTGGCAGCCCAGGCTAGTGCACAACACGTTTTCTCCAGCATCGAGTAACGAGATTCACAGTCTGTGAACTTTTTACTCAAGTAGTAAATGGCATGCTCCTTTCTACCTGTCTCGTTGTGCTGACCGAGAACACACCCCATACTATTCTCAAGAACTGTCTAGTACATGATTAAGGGTCTTCCGGCCACTGGGGGAATCAAGATCGGAGGTTCCTGTAGATACTGTTTTATCTTATCAAATGCCTTCTGGCAATCTTCGTTCCAGATAATCGCCTGATCTTTCTTCAGTAGTTTGAACATCGGTTCACATGTGGCCGTGAGCTGAGAAATAAACCTTGCAATGTAGTTTATCCTGCCCAGGAAACCACGAACTTCTTTTTCAGTTTTTGGCGCTGGCATATCTTGTATTGCTTTTATCTTCGCAGGATCAACCCCAATGCCTCTCTCACTCACGATAAACCACAGTAGTTTTCCAGACCGTACTCCGAAAGTACACTTGTTAGGATTCAGCCTCAATCTGAACTTCCTAAGCCTCTCAAAAAGCTTCAGCAAATTGACCAGATGTCCTTCCTCCGTTTGGGACTTCGCAATCATGTCATCAACATAGACTTCAATCTCATGATGAATCATATCATGAAACAAAGTAACCATTGCTCGTTGGTAAGTGGCCCCTGCGTTCTTCAGACCGAAAGGCATTACCTTGTAGCAAAACGTTCCCCAAGGTGTGATAAACGTAGTTTTCTCCATATCCTCCGGTGCCATCTTGATCTGATTGTAGCCGGAGAAGCCATCCATGAATGAAAATACGGAGAACTGGGTTGTATTGTCGACCAACACATCGATATGAGGGAGCGGGAAATCATCTTTAGGGCTCGCCCTATTCAAATCCCGATAATCGACGCACATTCGCACCTTACTGTCCTTCTTCGGTACAGGGACTATGTTGGCGACCCACGGAGGGTAAGTAGTGACCGCTAAGAAGCCAGCATCAAGCTGCTTTTGTACTTCCTCTTTGATCTTAACGGCCATATCTGGTCGTGTCCTTCTAAGCTTCTGCTTGACGGGAGGACAATCTTCTCGCAGTGGCAAGTGATGGACCACGATGTCAGTATCAAGCCCGGGCATATCCTCGTATGACCAAGCAAAGACGTCACTATACTCTCTTAGCATCTCGACCAATCTCTGCTTGACATCACTCTGCAATGCAGCCCCTATCCTGATGTTCCTGACAAGTTCTTCAGAACCCAGATTCACAATCTCAATTTCTTCTTCGTGAGGCAGAATAACTTTCTCTTCTTGTTTCAACAAGTGGGCCAACTCTTCGGGAAGGTCTTCGTCTTCATCAATCTCTTCCTCGGCTTGATAGATCGGGCAATCAAAGTCGAAGTGAGTCGTAGAAGGTCCAGAGTCGATGTCATCTGCTATGTGGATCCTGCGATAACAAGGGTTAAGCTTAAAACAAGGATATGCAGGTTAGCACAAACCCCATTGTCATTTTGTTGTTTTTCAAAACAAATATAAAACAGGAATAACAGAGATCACAACATTTGAATACGAAGAAAAAACGCCTTTTGATTTATTGGTAAAATGCATGTACATAATCAAACAAGGCCCTGAAATAAAACCATTATGCCCCGGGTAGGATATAGGGTCGTACAATGATTGAAGAAAGTAAATCATTACTCTTTGCCTGTCACTTGGATGATATCCCTGATGGACCAGTTGTTGAGGCTCCCGCCTGGTTTGCTTGGCTGGATCCAAGAGTCTAGGTTGCAATCGCTGTCTTCGCGGTCTTCAGACGCCGCGTTGATACTTTCAAATATCACCCCGCCGCTTGTAAACTGGATCGGCCCTTTACCTCGCGACGCACTGTGAGAAGAGGAGGCTTCAGCCGTAGGAGAGTATCCTAACCCAAATTTGTCCTGTTTGTTAGGTATTTCTAGAATTCGCCCCCAGCCTGGGGTAGATCCGGCTTGAACAACGGCCCGGGCTTCCTTGAAGGAAGAGAGAGTCATCTCTGGTTTTTCAGTGATTACAGGAGCTACGTTCTTGACCTTAACGGCTTCGAACGCCTGACATAGGGTTTCGTGGATTTCCCCATCCATCTCAACATATTTGAAGGACGACAAATGGCTCATCATTATGTCTTCCTCGCCACAAACAGTCACAACGCTGCCTCCGACGGCATACTTGAGCTTCTGGTGCAACGTGGAGGTCACGGCGCCAGCAGAATGGATCCATGGCCAGCCTAAGAGACAGCTGTAGGTTGGCATGATGTCCATAATGTAGAAGACTGCATCGAATGTTTTCGGCCCAACTTGGATTGGCAACGTCACCTCCCCGAAAACATGACGTTTGGTTCCATCGAACGCCTTCACAACCAGATCCCTGGGTGTGCAAATCAATCCTCGAGTATCTAACTTCATCAATGCTTTCTTCGGAAGAACATTGAGTGACGACCCCGTGTCCACCAACACATGAGACATAATCGTTCCCCTACACTCTATTGAGATGTGCAGGGCACTGTTGTGGTTTCTTCCCTTTGGCGTCAGCTCTAGGTCAGTGAACCCTAACCCGTTTCCAGCATTCACGTGGGCTACGACCCCTTCTAACTGGTTGACCGATATTTCCTGCGGTACATACGTGGCATTCAAAACCTTTAGCAGCGCGTTGCGATGTGCCTCAGAACACAGCAAAAAATTCAGGATGGAAATTTTCGAGGGTGTTTGATGGAGATGATCCACGATCTTGTAGTCACTCTTCTTAATCAACCTCATGAACTCTTCAGCGTCCTTGACAAGTAAGTCCTTATCTACCCCCCGAGGGGTTTCCTCAACGACTTTACTCTTTCCCTTATCGGTTACATCAGCTTTGTCCGCCTTGTCCGCCACAACCTCAGGTGGAGCAAATACTCTTCCGCTGCGCGTGATTCCGCCAATGCCCACTAGGTTATCCACAGACGACCCAGATGGTTCCAGTTCCAACTTCTGTCCGTTGCAGTAGACGTCTGCCCCGTAATGCCACGGGACAACATTGGTGCTTTCAAAAGGTATCGGCCTAGCTTTGGTGATGGTAATCATGGGCGGTCTGGGTGCAGAAATAGTGATCGTCCGGCGAGGGATGGTGATGGTAGCAACCTCATCATCTTGCTTCAGCATTACCTCTCCAGATCCGCTTTCGGCCCTTCGGCTAAACTGCAAGATTCCTTCGGTCATCAGACTCTGAATCCCCTCTATCAACTATTCACATTCATCAGGACGAGTCGCACAGCCCATACACAGTTCTCCACAGCCCGGAAAGAAACCTTTTTTCATCAGCTTGGCTTTAACGAAGCTAAGCGGTGTCTTCAGATCCCTGACGTCAGTCAACAAATCCAAACTCTCGTCTTCAATAATGGCATTTACTCCACCTCCCCTATGATTCGGCATAGGATTCTTTGTGACATTTGGCACATTATCTGAGAAATTGATGATCTTAGCGTCCACCATGTCTTGCACCTTGTGCTTGAAGGCTTTGAAGTTTTCTATCGTGTGGCCTGGTGCCCCTGAGTGAAACTCACAAGTTGCATTCGCATCATAACCTGGCGGAGGTGCCCCTATCAAGGGAGCCAGGGTTCTCTTCTGGATTAGCTGTAACTGAAGCAGAGTCTGTAACAGCTGAGCATAAGACATGGGCGGTGTCTCGAGGTGGCGACTGGATAGAGGTGCCCTGTTCTGATACTTTCTGTACCCTTGCTGATTCGGTTGCTGCTGCTGTGGTTGTTGGGCCGCGGGGATAGTTATGTTAGCCACCTGCTGGTGCTGGCCCTTGCCTTTCCTTCGAGCGTTGGACACAACGCTCGTCTCTCCTTCTCGACTTTTGTTACCATACGGTTTCTTTCCTCCTCCAACTGAGGATAGATCACCTTGAATTTTCCCCAATTTGATCCCGTTCTCAACGTGCTCGCCGGTGATGATGAGATCTGAGAAGCTTCCAGACATACCGCTGACCAATTTCTCGTAATAAACCCCTGGGAGAGTGGCAACAAACATCTCAACAAGCTCTCGTTCAACCATCGGCGGCTGAACCCTAGCTGCCAATTCACGCCACCGCTGGGCGTACTCTTTGAACCCTTCATTGTTCCTTTGCGACAAATTCTGCAGTTGGACCCGGTTCGGAGCCAAGTCACTGTTATATTGATAGTGGTGCACGAATGCTTCAGCAAGTTCCTTCCACGTGCGCACACTGGTAGGCTCCAGACTCATGTACCATTCCAAGGATGGCCCGGACAAGCTATCCTGAAAGAAGTGCATCAGCAGCTTCTCGTCTTCAGAGTGAGCGGACATTTTCCGGTATATGATCTCAGGTGGACGCGAGGGCAAGTGGTGCCCTTGTACTTCTCAAAGTCGGACACCTTGAACTTGGGAGGCACCTTGAAATCAGCAATCAGTCCCAACTTGGACATGCCAACACCCATAGTGTTCAGGTTCTCGAAATTCCTCATCTTGTCCTCGAGTGCTTTAAACCTCAGACGTGCTTCAGCAGTCAGCTCTCCCTCAGCACCTTTCTGTGAGAACAAATCGTCTTGACGGTCTTCTAACCATGGCTGAGGCCCATACAGATTTCCAACACCCGCATTGTCGTTGCCCAGTCCAACATTGACATTAGCTTCGAAATTCCCATTACCGACGCCAGTCGTATTACCATTGAGCCCCATGTTAGCGATCACATTACCGTTGCCACTACCATTCCCCCCGGTCACGGGGATGCCATTCTGAGGAGTTTCAACAGGTGGAGGGGTTGGAATAGTCCCACCATGGAGTACACCATTGCTGTCAACCCTTGAAATCAGAGGCTGGACCAATGTTCTGAGCTGATCCTGGCCGTTGGCAACCACTTGCATGAGTTCCATGAAGCGGTCCATCCTCTCTCGGAGTTCTTGAACGTCAGTCTGCACTTGATCCATTGCTCTAGCTCGATTTGCTCTGGTCGGATAGCGGTGGATTGGTCTTTGACCAATCCTAGAACAACCTGCAACACAAAGGGGTTAGAAAAACGACAAAGTGCTCGTTATGCAGATGCTTCATGCAAATGCAAACGTGTGTCTGTGCGTTAGGGAAGTATCCCCCCGATCCTAGTGCCTGAATGCCAGTGCTGATAACATCTCATATATAAAGAAAGCCCATCAAGGCGGTACACAACGTCACGGAGTACAAGCAGAATCAATAGCATGACCTCGACCAACAAGCCTAGTGATGGTCAGCATACAACAATGATCAACACAAAAGGATTACAAATAGTCAAGCCCGGCCACGGGCTCGAAACTCTTCTAACAAATTCCTCGTTTCTGGATGATCAGGCCGAGTGAGTAACCCTTCGACGAGTAACTCCCTCTGCGTAATAGTGTATTGGAGACCTTCAACTGAGTCTTCCCATGCTCCTTCGCCGAAACAATCTTCTAATTTCCGCTTCTTGGATTCAAACGTCAGCTTGCGCTCCTTCAGGTTAGCAAGAGCTTTGTTGAGCTGGCCTTCAGCGGCATATCTGCGAGCGGTTTCTTCGTTAAACCGTTCCTCACTAGCCTTCACCTGGGCTTTCAACTTGGAGATCTGTTGCTTCAGCTTATCCTCCCGTTCCTTGCCATTGGCTAGGGTGGCCTTCCAATGCTGATTGAACTTGGATATTCTCCGGTACGCTTCATCCAAGTGCTGCTTCTTGGTAGCTAGTACGTCATTAATGGCTTTGAAGTCCCGACCCAAGCGCTCACGCTCAGCCATCTGCTTAGTCAAATCTGTCCCTAACTGGTTCACCAGCTCTGTCTGCCTCTTGAAGGAATGGACGGCTTCGCTTCTCTCGCTTCTGAGTTGAGCCAATTCTTTCTCCAGTTCTTCATTTGCCTTCTTCAGCTCATCTCTCTCAGCCAACACCTGATTGTACTGTTGAATAGGCACGGTGGTAGGCTCCTCAATCACTGGAGGGATTTTTGGCTTGGCAGGAGGAAACGGCATCCCTATAATATCTGCTCTGGCTCTGATCCAAGTCACATACGGAGCGTAGGCTTGGCTATTACTTTTCCCCAGTAACGGCTTTCCCCGCTTGCAGATACCATTCCAAGCGTGCTGAAGCTTGGATAACATATCCCCCTCTAGAAGACCAGTGAGGTACAGAGATTTCTGCACCTCTTCATCCTTCGGCGGAGCTCTCAGAGCATAAGCAAACTGTTGGACCAGCAGAGATGGATTATAGTTGATACAACCCTTCCTGCCTATCAAAGGCACGTTCGAAAACCCACTGCAGCTGAAGATAATCTCAGTACCCAACCTGTCTCTGTCAAACCAGGCAATATCCTCTGCTGATAGACTCATCAAGCGCTCAGACCACTCAGCTGTGGTTGCAGACGAAGCAAAGGGACCCTTCTTGGGTAGGTGACTATCAAGCCACCTACAGAGCAGGGGTACACAGCACGAGACATTCTTGCCCCTTCTGTTCTCGTTTTTGTAGTGGACGGAATGGTAAACATCTACTATCAAGGTAGGGACTGGATTCCCTGATGCAAAGATGTGAAATGCGTCGAAGTCTACAAAGTCGGGCATATTGGGGAACAGAATGATGCCATATATGCACAGAGCAAGGATGGCATTGAACACGATCCAACATCTGTCTTTGGCGCACTGCTGAGCTTTTCCCACTAAGAACTGCAAGGAGAAACCGGGAACCCTGTTCCAACTAGACAAGACCAACTCGGAGGCATCCAGATGAAGTGAAGGGGCTAGACTAGCCAGATTAGGCGCAACATCCATATGAACAAAGGGCATCTGACTCTTGATAGGCACACCTAACAAATCAGCATACTACTCTAGTGTGGGTGCGAGAATAAAGTCCGGGAAAGTAAAGCATCTCAAAGGAGGATCGTAGAACTACAGCAAGGCGTGCAACCCGTTCAACTCAAACATAGAAGGCTTACGCACCAGGCTGAGCAGTTTACCGTAAGACTTTCTGAATTCACCTCTCACCGAATCATCTGCCAACGCAATCAAACCAGTCAGCTGAACAACATCGGGAGTGGGGAGCTTGTAAGCCACAGTCTTCCTCAGAGAACCCATAATAGCACAATAGAAGGCGAGAAAACCTGAACCGGGGGAAACGGTACCTGCAACACAGACACACGTTAATAAAATGCAGATGAATATGCAAAACAATGCAAAATGCAATCATGCAGCAGGAGATCAAGACAACTGTGTTGTTGAAGAGATGAAGGTTCTGTGTCAACAAAACCACAATACTGCTCTGTCAAGAGCAACCCTATCTCCGATGAGAAGAAAACCCTGATATCGGACCATAAATCTGCTCTATCAAGAACAAACATACATCTGACAATAAGGACCTCTGATACAGGGCCATAAATCTACTCTATCAAGAACACATACATCTTTGAAGATAAGGACCTCTGATACAAGACCATAACTCTGCTCTGTCAAGAACACATATACATCTGATGATGAGAACCTCTGATACCAACAAAACTGATTTACTATCAAGAAAACCAGGTAGTCTGAAGGTTAAGGCTTCTTGCAACAAACCCAACCCTGCTCACAGGTATGGACCTAAACTAACACAAGTTCGGCATCCTATGTGGTCATCAGTGTCACAGACATTCAAGAGGGGTGATACGATACCCAGAAGGTGTGGCATCACCATCTCCTGAAGCAGCCTCACTCAGCTGAATTCCAAATGATCGGTCCCCAGAGTCGACAATCCTCCAAACCAACAACCCTTCAGGCCCAAAGGGCCGGAAAAGAAGTCAACCGGGAGAACCTCGTTTGAGCGTGGATTTCATGAGACACTAGTGCTTGCAAAGCAAGCACGCGCCCACTAATTTCCACAACTAATGCTAAGTACACTCAAGCCTGGGTCTGGCTTCTCACTCATCAGAATGCCCCTCCCACAACAGCACAGATAATCATATCATACTGAAAACAAAATGTGGGAAATAAAATGCGATAAATAAACACAACCCGACAAGTAATCATACAAGCGCTAGGATTGACTCTCGCAGGGGATGTTGGATCCCCAAACTGACTCGCATAAGGGACGTTGGATCCCAGGAAACTATCAAGTCCCCAGCAGAGTCGCCAGCTGTCGCTACCGCGAAAATAAGGTGCCGGTAAAACAGAAGAGTCGCCACCTTTCGTTATTTATCCCTCAGAACAGGAAAGGAAACAATCGGAAAAACCTGACGAAAAGGTATAAGACAAGGTCATTGCAACCGTTGTCTGGGTTCGGGAGTCGGTTACGCAAGGGGAAGGTATTAGCGCCCCTCATGTCCATCATACTCGATGGGATCCACGCTTGTTGTGTTTACTGGACGGGTTAGTTTAATCTATCTACCTATCAAGGCTAGTCTGAAACGAAAAGAAAATGACTCGGCAAAGCGTCGCGCTTTATGCCTACGTATTCCCATCAGAGAAAATCAGAGTCGACGTAGTTCGGCTAACTACGGGTTACGGGGAAGGTGGCTCGCCAATACATCAGTATTGTGCCTACGTACTCTCAATAGGCATGAGAGATCAGAGCTTACGTAGTTCGAGATAATACGGATTACGGGGATTCAGATTCATCTGTTTTATCGAGTAGGGTTAACAAACAGTTCCAGCAGTTGGATGTACGCAGCTCAACCCTTGGAGACTTAGGCATTACCGTTTGCGGTAGAACTGGGAGTCAGCGACACTCTTTTCTTCAGAAAAGATTCCTTTGAATTACGGGCCCACAGGGCAAAAAGGTTTGAAGTTTGTTTTCTGTCTTTTACGGAAGAACTGTTTTTTAGTTGTTTGCAACCAATATCGCACTAGAGACTATGACCTGAGAGTGAATGCGTCGCATGTCACCCAAAGGGTACCATACTAAACATCCAGACTGTTGAAAAGAAACTCTCCAACAATCCTTTCTCAGATAGCTTAAGGCTCGTAACGTACGACGTCAGTTAACCTTTATTATTGAATTTTAATCTGTTTTGAGAAGAGAAGAGAGAGGGACAACTAAGGGGAGACTATCAAGTCCTAATTTTGTAATGCCAAGGATTCATCCTATGGTTGAAGTTTGAAACAGGGATCTCCTAGAAGTTATCATGCATAGGTTTCAACCTAAAGTTCTATCATCACTTCCTTATCAAAGGAAGTGAGATTCCTAGGGGATCATGTCAATGATAAACAGAAACAGACAAAAGCATCAGCTTAAACAGTAAACATTAAACGGTAAACGACTGTAAAATGCATGCAATGCAAGTGAGGGAGGAAATGTGTGTGGGGCAGCAGCCTCCACAAGCTCATCTCGACCTCAAGCCAGATATGAATAACTGTAATCATACAGAAAGAACATGCTATCAAGAAAAATAGGAGTAACTGCAATCATACAGAAGAAAGACATGTTATCAAGCAAACACAAACCACATAGGCAAGGGAGTTGGGCTCTACCAAATACCCGCAAGCAAAGCCACACAGTAAAAATACAAGCAGAGGGAGCAACTCAACCTCTAGTGTAATCATGCTCCTAGCTTAAATCAGTCTAGATATGAACTTATTCTAATGCATCAAGCAAATCAAACAAGGCACACCAATACAGCTGCACAGAAATCAAACAGACAGGAAAGGAAACAGATCAACAGCTCCCACAGCTTCACAGCAAAGCTCCTCTGACATCAGTTCAGTCCTCAGCCTTCAACTGCCCTTCAAGGCTATCATCTTCAATAGCAAGTGTCAACTTGCTTCTTCAAGCTTCTAAACTATCAAACATAAGCATCAACTTATCACCCTTCTTCAAGCCTCAGCTCCAAAGTAGATTCCACCTTCAGGCTTCAATCCCAATTGCAAGTATCAACTTGTTCCTTCAGGGACTCAATGCATTAAACTCACAAGTATCAACTTGCTTTCCAACCTCAAGCTTCAGCTTCTTCACTCAATCTCCAATGGGTTCCTCTCACTAGTATCAACTTGTTCTTCAATTTCAAGCTTCAGCTTCTTCATCTGATCTCAACTAGATTCTCTTCACAAGTGTCAACTTGTTCTTCCTCTTCTTCAAGCTTCAGCTCCTTCTTCCTTACAAGTATCAACTTGCTCCTCTTGATCCTCAAGCTTCAGCTCCTAAGGGTAGTCTTCAAACACAAAGAAGTATCAACTTCTAGCCTTCAATCTTCTTCAAGCAAGGAACTCCATCCTCTAGCAAGGGAGAAAGATTCATCTAACAAGAGTAAAGTTTGGATGATTGGTAGCAGAATGAAGACCAAAGGTCACCACTAAGCATCCTATCATCAGAGAAAGGGACCCTCAAAGGTTCTACCAACTTGTAAAGAGCCACACATCCTACCAAAGGAGGGATGAGGCCTCTACAAGGGGACCTTACATCATAGGGAAGAATGGAAGTGATCAACATCTTCCATGTTTATGAAGGAAGAGAATCTATCTAGAAGCTCTGCCTACAAACCCTAACCTTAACACCTAATCAACACTACACCAAAAGAAGGGAAGATCTTCACATTCAAGCTTCTTCAAGCACTCCATGGTAGCTCACACAAGTCTTCAACACCATCCAAGAGCAAGAGAGACAAAACCCTAATCTGAGGGGAACTAAAGAAGTCATTCTAGTTGAATTAGTGCATTAGAATCATCCAAAGTCAGCACCTAAACTAAAATCAAACAAAAATAGAAAACTACATTGTAAATTCCTACAAAAATTCCTAAGGGACCCTAATTCAATCATTAATCTACCATACAAAATTCAGAGGTTGAATCATCCACCAAGTTCTAGATATAAAACCTAAATCATAAGGTATTAACCATAAACCCTAAAAATGGAGCTCCTAAAGTTTCAACCTAAAACTACCACTTACATTCATCACAAAAATGTGAGAAATATCTATTGGGAACATGCATATCTATGCTAGCTACACACAAAAAATCAAGGCAAGAATCATCATCAAATGATCAAACCAAATTCAACAAAACAAAGTATCAACCATGATTATTTTAACATCAATTAAAATTCAACAAATGCTAATAAAATCAAAAATGCATGAAATATTAATATTATTTATCTAAAAAAAACTAGATTCAATCATGAATGAATGGAAAAAAGAATGGAATTAATTGAGTTATTTTTCAATTTTTTATAAATTATTTACTAAACCACATGAAATGAAGAAATTAAAAGAAATTAATAAACTCAGCGTGGTAAATAGCAAATATTTCCAGTTCATTTCAATGATGGGCCCAAAAGGGGGTGCTGATATCAAATGCAACCCAGGCCCATGCGCCAATTCTCAGTTCACAACAATTAAACAAAAGAAAAAAGTTGCCAAGCGAAGGCACACAAGCCTGAGGTTTTCAACTAATCAAAACGGTGTGTTGCAAGGCCAGCTTACATGGCTCAACGAGAGCACTAGGATGAAGATACTAAGTCAATTTCTTCACACACACGGACGATGGAGATTATGTCTTCTCCATTTCAAATTTCTGAAACTTCCTCCACCTGCGCGCGCGAAGGTCACCGCTGGTGGCTTTTCCGGCCTCATCCAACCCTAACTCTCTCTACAGGCCTCCATTCCACATGGTTTCTACATGAATCTTGTCCCAAATTTCACAAGGAATCCATCTATACTACTCACTCATTCTAAAAACTCAAGAATCCAAGAATTGCAATCTCAATCGAAAATTGCATAAACCTTAAATTGTCACTAATCTTCAAATTAATGATCCAGAAAGCTTCCTACACTAATCTACAATTATTCTAAACTAAAAAAACCTAAAGATTCTACTTAAATTAAGCTGCACGATAAAAAGTACATACCTACAAATTCTTGATGAACAGAGTGGTAAGATCTTCAAATCAACCCTCAGTAATCTCCAGATTCCTTCACTAGCATCCAATCAACCTTCTGTATGCAAAGAAATGAGCTGAAACTTCGTGGATCCTTGAATTCAATTCTGAGTTGCAAGCTTCAAACTCCAATTGCCAACTCACGATTCTTCCACAGTTTTGCCTTGAATTTGATCTGGAATCGATCACCAACACAAATGGAAGCTACTGAGATCAAGAACTTGGATTGAAATGGCCTCAATTGATGTAACCGATTTTGATTTGCAATGTGCAAATTCAAAATGCAATCTCTCTATTTCCTCTCAATTCTCACCAACCAGTGCTCTGAATCACTTCATATGCTTATATAGACCATGACTGAACACTCTAGAAAGTTCTGGATCAATCTAATGAGAAGTTCAATATCTCATCTCTTTTGAAAATTCAATCTCATGGTACACTCATAACAGTTCTTGCAGTAGCTTGTATTCATTATGCTTTGTGTTCAAATTCTCCTAAGATGACATTTTGGATGTGTTGGAATGAGTGGAACCATGTATTTGATCTTATGTGTAGTTTGGCATATGTAACTTAAGTCTTAAGTAACAAAATGCAACTCCATGATTTTGACCTCAAATGAGAAAATTAATATTGCCAATGTCTTTAAAATACATTTTACAATCAAAATGACCTATAAGTTTGTCTCATTTGGTCACCAAATGAATTATGTGAATTTTTGACCATTAAATCCTTTTAATTCTTCTTTTTTCCAAAATTTCTTGAACCAAGTCTCTCCTTGAGCCATTTCAATGCCTCCTTGATGCATGGTCAAGGTTAAAACCCCATTTTGAGAAACTTTCTAGTTTAACAAAACTTCATTTGAGACCTCTAAGTTGGTGAAAATGGCCTATGATCACAAATGACCTATAATCACCAAATGTCGAAAATACCCTTGACTTGTCAAAGCCATAACTTGAGCTCTACAAATCCTATCAAGGACTTCTAGTACTCTCTAGAAATCTAAGAGGATAAGGAACAACATTCATGTTGACCAAAAGTTCATAGGAATCATCCTTCTTGGGAAAAAGTTTCATGCAAGTTGGGTAACTTTCAAGCTCCAAATTCACATTCCTCAGATGACTTGTAACTTGTCAAAGTCATAACTTGAGTTCTACAAATCCTATCAAGGACTTCTATCACTCAAATTAAAGCTAAGACCATGCTCTACAACAATCATGTTGGGGGCAAGATGAGATGACAATCACATCTTGAGCTAAATTGCCTTGAAGATAGGGGCCAAACTAGGGGATTTTACACTGTCAATCCTTAGAAACCCTAGCTTGAAACTTCTCAAACTCTTCAATCATGATGAGTTAACCATGGAATCATCCTTATAACATCTAAATGCATCAATCCATGATCCCATGGCTCTTGAATCAGGTCTCAACCTTGTTCAAATCATCAATTGACCTAGGGTTGACCCAGTCAAACCCTAATTGCACCACTCATGGCTGAGTTTTCTTAATCTTGCACAATGACCTGTCTAGGCATAAAAGTGATCTTCAAAACTTCTCATGAGCTCTCTCAAGACCTCAAGTCCAACATCATGGCTTCAGAATCATCTGATGGCTTTCCACAATTTTCAAGTTAGGAGACCTACACACTTGGCTTCAACCACTCTCTCTGAGGCTCTTTCAACTTCTCTGACAAGGATATCAACCCTTGAACACTTGAATAACCTTCTTAGCTAACCTCATGGTCTTGTGTAGCTCTTGATTGGTAATCATACCTCTTGGTCTCCTGCATACATGTCAATGAAATGATAATGCTAATGTGCATGAAATGAAACATAAGCTAGGTGAAGAAATGTTGGGCAAATTTTGGGGTGCAACACTAACCTCTAGGGTCTACCGTCAATTTCCTTACAATTGTTCCAAAGGCATCGTAATTTCAAATATCAAATTTTCTATCCCATATGGGCAGACATATAACGATCTAAGGTTTTGGCCACAAAGGCCTAAGGTTTCCTTTCTCATATTAATATTCAGTGTTACATACCATTAACCATAACCTCAAAGCATTATTTTCCCTATTTTCCCAAAATCAACCCAAAATACCTTAAATCTTAAATCAACCATAAACACACCAAAAGTCATACATAGAAAACTATGAAAAGCAATACTCCCCATACCTTAGTCGAATCTGCAGCTTTCACGATTAATCTTTGGGATCTTCTGCTTCCAGCCTTTCCTTCAGAGCTCTGGCCACGAACTTTCACGTTAAACACAAAATGAAATCTGATTTCCTTTCAGAACTCAATTTTGTCTAACTTAGTCTTTTCCCATAACACCCTTACTAACTCTTCATACTGCCCAATTTACCCTTATTTCCCTTATTTCAATTTAATTAATAATAATACTAATAAATTAATATTATATGCTATTAATTAAATAAATACCCAAAAATGCACATTTTCTTAATAATTCACCAACCACCCGAAAATCACCGAAAATGAATATTCTTAATTAAACAATTAATTAAAATACTCCAATTAAATTTGGGGTGTTACAACTCTCCCCCACTTAAAAGAATTTTCGCCCTCGAAAATTGCCTCAAGGAACAGAGTCGGATACGACTCCCTCAACTGATCTCCAAGTTCCCAATTCCAACTTTCTCCAGCTGGTCCTCCCAAACTACCTTCACCAAAGGAATATCTTTACCTCAAAGTTGCTTCTTGTTCATCCACCTGAACTAGCAACGCCTCGATAGTCAAATTACCTCTCACTTGTACACCATCCATCCGAATCAATGTACTTCTTCAACTTAGGCACATGTCACATCATGTAAATTCACAAGCGACAGCGGTAAAACAGTCTAACATGCTACCTCTCCCATGCTTCCGCTGTGTCACGTCCGATACAAATCAACAAAACACAGTATGTGCTTCCGAGACTTCAAAGCTCGACCAACACCAGTCACCATCGTAACTCTCAAAACACGTATTTTCTTAGATCTTCTTGATCTTTTCAGTCGTCTCTTACACAATTCTCAGGTCCGAGCACAACACTCTCGCCTGAATCATATCAACACAAAGGAGTCCTACACCTTCTACCATACAATTCCCCATACGGTGTCATTCCGATACTAGAATGCTAACTGTAATTGCAGGTAAACTCAACCATCGGCAAATAACTATCCCACGATCCACCTCAATCCAACACACAAGCTCTTAGCAAATCCTCTATAGACTGGATAGTTCTCTCTGTCTGTCCATCCGCCTGCGGATGATAGGCAGAACTCAATCTCAACATGGTACCCAAAGTGTTGGCAAATTCTCCCAAAACCTCGATGAAGATCTCCGATCTTTACCCGACACAACACTCGACGGTATCTCATACAACCTCACAACTTTCTCAATATACACCATAGTTAGCTTCCACATAGAACGATTACTCCTCATTAGTAAGAGATTAGCTGAGCTAATCAATCCATCCATCATGCCTAAAGCGAATCATATTCATCTCACAGTCTTCGGCTACCCGACACAAAATTCATAGAAATACTATCCCCTTCCATTCAGAAATATTCACAGTTGCATCAGGTCCAACAGTCTCTGATGTTCAAACTTCAACTTTCCACAAGCCTAACTAGCATACACAACTTCAACCACTTCTCTCTCCATCTATGGCCACTAAATAATTTCCTCAAATTCGGTTACATCTTCATAGCACCGGGACGGATACTCAATCCACTTAAATGTCCTTCCTCAAGAATACTCTTATCCCAACTCAACAATATCTGAAACACAAACTCTATCATGACATCTCCTGATACCAGTTTCATCAATCTGCAATTCGACCCTTCGACTTTAATTAATTAAATTCAACTAACTTACCAACTCAACCAGATTCTTGACCTTCTCGAATCTCATCAAGAATACCACTAGTAGCTCCACCATACTAAGCTTAACTCCATAAGAAGTCTCTTCACAACCCAAGCTCACATCACGAAATTGTCCAATCAGTTCTAACTCTTTTACCATCAGTATCAGTATATACAAAGATTTCTAAATCGATGCATCAGCTACCACGTTTGCTTTACCTGAATGGTAATTCAATCCAAAACCATAATCCTTCAGAAGTCCCAATTATTTCCTCTTATGTACTTTAAGTTTCCTTAAAGAATAACTAAAACTCGTTGATGTTGCACTTAACATACCTCCCAATCTTATCAACAAAGCATCACAAAACATAACAAATAGTCCGGTCGGATTCGGCAAAAATCAACACACAAGCTGTTGACAGCTCTCCCAAAAACACTTTGAAACTCTCTTCACAGTGGCATATAACCGCTTCTTCTCCAACATTGATAACTCATGTTCCCTATGTTCAACATGATCCTCTATACTATTTGAATATATCAAAATATCATCGATTAACACAACCATTGACTCGCTCAAATAAGTATGGAAAATCCCATGCCAAATGGACACTCAATTCGTGAGTTATGGCGGAAACACGAATCACACTTTCTGCATTTACTAGAAAATCCGAATATAGTCCATCAATAAATAACTTAATTCCATGTCACTACTTCACCATCACATAGAGCATTAGAATAGCTTTCCAATGCTTCGAACCGTGCGCCATTCCGAGTTACGGTTCTCCCGCTATGACAAAAATACGAAACAACATTCTTCTGCCCAGGACCTTTCGCTAGGCGAACGCTCGGCGAACACGACAGTCCAAATTCTATTTTCGACCGTTGAATGACTTCCGTATCTCCGATTTCGATTCCGTAAAAAGCTGCAACCTTGGAATTCAACGTACAACATCAATTTCACACTTATGAAGCCATCTAGCACATTTTCAACTTCGAAATATTTTAAACCTCAAGTACACCAATATTGCATTCCACGCCCGACCTCTTCTCACAATCACCAGAAATCATTGTCCCCCATGTACTCGACCTCACCATCTGCTGCCTTAGCACACACACCAGACACAAGTCTCAAAACTACTCAATCAATTTAATTCCTTGACCATTCAAACAGACATATAATATAGAGCTCTCAATATCAGACTAGTTTCCGTAACATAGCCAATCACAACTCCACTTCACATTCCGGCGGTAAATCACTTATCTCATCAGGAAAAACTCTGGACAATAACAATTAATTGGCAAACCACCAACTCCTCCACTTTCATTAACACTCAAAGTTTCCATCAAAATAAACATCTCATTACCTTCTCGCACCGACTCATCAAAGCAATTCTTAAGCACTTAGCTTAACTCAAAACAAATCACTGCCCACGCCATTCAAGCTTGCAAGACACATCTATCCCATCCAACATAATCCCAACTACTATCAACAAGAGATTAAGGGTGATCAGTTCCCCAATTTGTCAATAGACAGCCGAAAATCATGATGGGGTACAAACCATCTTTACCAAACTATAAGAGCGTTCATCGACACACTGAGCCACAACTCCACACTTGCAGCATCCTGGAGAAGCACTAGCTTCTCCCCCACTTGAAGCATTCTCACTTCTGCAGACAAAGGTTAGAAAACAAACATGTACCGACAGTGTTTTCACTCACATGTCGCATACAAGGGAACCAGCAACATTAGACAACTTGGCCGGACGGACCGACCTGCTCTAATACCACTAATGTAACACCCTTTCTACCCCAACACATAATAAGGCAAAATAACACGTAAAATCAGAGTGAATAAATAAATCTCATTAAAAATGCCACGAAAGGGCGAACATTTCTCAAAGTCAACAAAACACGTCACTGCTCCGTAACATACGGGTTTTCTCAAAGTACATCAAAACATCATAAAGAGCGGAACTCAAAACATAAATCAAAGTTTCCTAAAAATGGAAATTAAATCAAAATGACTTCAACAGTATAAAATCAACTCAAGGAACCCAACCCGATGTTACATATCAGAGCAAGACCATCTAGGCTGACCAAAAGACTAAAACACTCAAAAACTTCAAATGTACTCCTCAACGGCGTCCATAGCTAAACTGCATCATCTGCATGTTACCCACGTGGAGGTAACATGCAAACAGGCAGGGTGAGTAAAACAATTCATAATAATCAATGTATAACAATTAATGCATAAACGGCGTCATATTTATATTCAACACATTGATACCCTTTTAAAATACGCCTCGAAGGCACAACTTCATAATTCACATAGAAGAACTCATGAATGCAATATGCAACACAACCTAATGCATATGGTACCAATCATCACAGCTCGATGGACACTAGGCCATCAACCCTCCATAGATCCCCATCAATAGGATCGGAGCACGTCACAACACTTCACATCCACACAATGGGATTGAAGTCATAATAATTGAGGTCCTGAACCGAAGTCCGGATGCAAATGAATGTATGATGCACACGTCACAATAATAATCCTCACAATACAGCATAAGGTGCATCATCATCCATCATATTATCACATAATTCATCATTCATCATGTTATCACATAGTTCATCATTCCTCATATTATTTCATCATATTAATTTAATCAATACATCATAGAAATCATATTAACATCATGTACATCTCACGCAAAACCCACCGTCATAATCACAACAACCCATCACAGAAATCATAGAAGCAAAACATCAAGACATCATTGAACCGGAACATGATTCGTTACTAAAACATATACACAATTGACTTCTCAAACATAATTAGATATAAAAATATTGGGAAAACAATTCCATTATCTATCCTATGTTATAGCTCTGTTCATTAGCTTTCCAACGCTTCGAACGGGGGTCAAAACGGACTTACGGATCCAAAGTTACGTCCAAAACAATTTCGACCGAAAACATGAACAGTCGTGACGGACAGAAAGACGTTGTTACGCTCCGGAACTGATTTTTACTCAATTATTCTTACGAATCACTCACTCAACGTACCCAAAACATCACAAAAACATTCCTAAGGTTATACGGCAATAACAACACAACTTTTATGGTTTATTAGGCTCATCTGGCAACATTTGCAACGCCTAAAACACTATTTCCTGCAATTACTCTGAGTACTTCAGAGTTACTCACATTTGAATATTCTTATTCCTATAGGGTCAAACATATCACAATCCAAGGTTTTGGCCACGAAGGCAAAAATCATTATTTCTCATCTCTACACTCAAAGGGTCAAGAATACTAACCACTAACCTCTAGGGTCTACCGTCAATTTCCTTACAATTGCTCCGAAGGCATCGTAATTTCAAATATCAAATATTCTATCCCATATGGGCAGACATATAACGATCTAAGATTTTGGCCATAAAGGCCTAAGGTTTCCTTTCTCATATCAATATTCAATGTTACATACCATTAACCATAACCTCAAAGCATTATTTTCCCTATTTTCCCACAATCAACCCAAAATACCTTAAATCTTAAATCAACCATAAACACACTGAAAGTCATACATAGAAAACTATGAAAAACAATACTCCCCATACCTTAGTCGAATCTGCAGCTTTCACGATTAATCTTTGGGATCTTCTGCTTCCAGCCTTTCCTTCAAAGCTCTGGCCACGAACTTTCACGTTAAACACAAAATGAAATCTGATTTCCTTTCAGAACTCAATTTTGTCTAACTTAGTCTTTTCCCATAACACCCTTACTAACTCTTCATACTGCCCAATTTACCCTTATTTCCCTTATTTCAATTTAATTAATAATAATACTAATAAATTAATATTATATGCTATTAATTAAATAAATACCCAAAAATGCACATTTTCTTAATAATTCACCAACCACCCGAAAATCACCGAAAATGAATATTCTTAATTAAATAATTAATTAAAATACTCCAATTAAATTTGGGGTGTTACAGCGCCAGCTGTGAATTTCATGATGGAGTGTTGGGGAATTCGATTGAAGAGTGCAAAGGTTTCCAAGAGAAAGTCCAAGAAATGATTGATAATGAGGTGCTAACCTTCAAAGGAGGAAGCCCAATCGTGAATGGAACATTGTTATGCTGATCACCTATTTGTTTTCATTCGCTTATGTGTTTCAGTTCTTTGATTAAAAGCATAATTGGCATGTAAGAACATGTTATAAAGTAGTGTAATAAGTGTTTGTCTTGAAGAAATCCATTTGTTTCACTCGTAAAATGTTTTTATAATTTATAATGCCGATTTTACCCAATCTTTCCTCACTTTGGTGAAGAGTTGGGAGGAGGATGACGAAGTAAAACGTAAGATCTCTTGATGTATGCTTTTGAATAAACCTGCTGATGATGTAAGGCATTGTTTCAAACCTCCTAAACACCAAAGACATAAGGAAGTTAAATCCTTTTTAACCCTTTCCAACCTCATTTTTAAACCTGGGGCAGGAAATTTTTCAGTCAACTCGATTGAACACTTAAAACCTTTCTAAAAAGTGAACATCTTTCAAAAAGGGGTGGGTACAAATATACTTTGACCCTTATTCTTTTGTTTTACAAATCGTAAACTAAACCACAATACAACCTTCAAAAGTCCTAATTGAAGTAAGGTGTAATTCAAAAGCATACTCAGTGAGATAACGTTTCCTGACTCCTATGAGCTACGCTCAATTTGATGATTGACTTTATAAAAAAAATTTATATCCTAACTAGTGATTTTTGTCACAAGTTATCGTGATATCTCTTTTCAAAAACTTCAAGAGAAATGCATGTTACATTAACAGTTTCGAAATTAACATTTCTGACTTGCTAACTTTGCTTGATATCTTGGAAAGATTACATACAAACATCAATGTTGAAGTTCAAGAATTCTACTAACCTAGGGGCAAGTTATTTCCAAGTGGTTTGTTCTATGCAAGTTCAAATTCGCCTAAAGAACCGTTTTTGAAGACTCAGTCTCAATACCGTCAATCAGGGCCAGTTATGTCGAGATTCGGCGAATCTCTCTAAAGAGTTTGAAAACAATGGGACGCCATGTTTTCTGTAAAATCCTCTTGGAAAGACTTCTTCTCATAACCACATGACTTGGGGGATCTACACCTGTTGATCAAATGGCGACTACCATTGCAATTCCTTAACACACAACATTCTTCATGTCCCCCAGTGAATTTTACTCCAGATGGTCATGACATTTCCCTGTGAATCTTTTTCGATGCAAGAAATCTCTAGTTGGTAACCTGGGAATTCCCAGTGATCTGCTTAACTTCACTTCCCCAATGAAGTGGATACTATTTTAATCCTCAACGAATCTTCTCAACTTTACCTTCTCAGTGAAGTGGATGTTATTGTGGATCGTGTACAAATGTTAATCTACCCCAGCAAGGCGGATGTTTATTTCATCCCTGTGAAGTTTCTACGACATATTCAACAACTAGAATAATCCAGGTTTCCCCATTTGAAGTGGATATTTATTTTATCCCCTATGGAACTCCAACTTGGGTATTCCCATCTACAGCTCTAGTAGGAATCTCTCCAGTGAGACAGATATTTATTCCATGGTTTTCTCCAGTTATGAGTTTGATCCACCCCTGATAGATCTTTATTCTCATCTTCAACCCTTCGAGATTAAGATGTTTTATCCCCAAGTGGAACGTTCTCCATTCCCCAAAAGAAGTTTTCGAGCCCTGAAGCAGGATTGGGATCCCGTATCCAATTCTCCACCTATCCATAGCGGTACTTCTATCTTTGAAGATTGGTCGGATGTTCGTTCCGAGATGTTTATTTCGTCTCCGTTGGCCTTTGTCTGTTTGTTTTGTCAGCATGAACATACGCATAACATAGATAGCATGGCATATGCATTTTGCATCTTTGCGTTTGTGTGTTCTGTCTTTTCGGTCGTGTTTATCCCCAAGTGGTTGGGCGCGTCTTCTCCTTCCAATTAGAGTTGTCAGCCCTAAGCAGAAAGAGCGTCATATTCCTGTTTCCCTACGAAGTTCAATCCTCGTGGAAGACGGTTGTTTTAGTTGAATCCCATTTGAGTTCATATCTCAATGGTCGAGTCTTTCTTGACAGTTTCTCTTCAGTTATTTCCTGAATTGAACTTCGGTACTTGGCAATCACATTGTGGACATCTCCAACTTTTGAATATTAGATTCAATGTGCATTTATTTTGCGCTTGGCTCCCCAGGGAGAGTCTTTATGAAGATCACTATTAAAGATGCATTTCTCCAACAGTGCTATCAGAGTTCCTCAACAATTTACATCTGGACTGCAAGTATTCTCTTTATTTGAGCAACTCGTTTTGACCAAGATCTTGTTTAAAACGACAAATGACAGTCTCCTCAAGATAGTTCGTCCATCCCCAGTGATTATCGACTTGGTAAATGGAAAACTTTACAGATATTTCTCTTTATTTGAGAATTCATACATCTTTGCAACAGCTAGGATGCTCCTCAGGAATGTATTCCCCAGCGAGTTCATCACACAAGTTTATTTCCATCAAGCGACATCTCCCCAGATAATTCGAGGAAGTTTATCACATTAGTCTCTCTTTATTTGATAAGACATACTTTACGATTCGACTGGCTCACATCTCTCCTGAAGATCCCCGGTGAAGTTTTACAATCTCAATTACATTTACAACACATTATGGCTCACAGCCAAGAAGTTCTACATCTACAACGAACTACAAGTTACATCTACAAAGTTCTACAATTCACAACATATTATGGCTCACAGCTAAGAAGTTCTACAATTTACAATACATTATGGCTTACAGCCCAGAAGTTCTACAACATCTACATCAACATCTACAATCCCCTGTGAAGATGCTCTCACGAGTTTTCATCATTTCGGGCAGAGACTGAGACCAGCTCATGATTCCCATATCATGACGCTCAGGGAGGTTCTACATCAGAGACTGAGACCAGCTCATGATTCCCATATCATGACGCTCGGGGAGGCTCTACATCAGAGACTGAGACCAGCTCATGATTCCCATATCATGACGCTCGGGGAGGTTATACATCAGAGACTGAGACCAGCTCATGATTCCCATATCATGACGCTCGGGGAGGCTCTACATCAGAGACTGAGACCAGCTCATGATTCCCATATCATGACGCTCGGGGAGGTTATACATCCTTTCGAACATTTATTCAAAGACATCTCTTTTCCTGGATAATCTCGGCAGTAGATTACCAGTAGACCTCGGCAATAGGTAGTTCTAATTTTATTACCTGGTTAATCTCGGCAGTAGATTTCCAGAAGACTTCGTCAGAAGTATTTCTCCAGCAACTTCAACATAGAATCTCGACAGTAGATTCCATACAAGATTTAACAGTAGATACTTTGGCAAAAGTATTCTCAATTAAAGTTACAAGTCTCGACAGTAGACTTCTCCAGCTGATATATTAAATTACTACATTTGACCTATGCAGTAGGTTCTTCAAATTCTTCACAACATGTTTATGGATACATTGTGATTGTCAATCTGCCCCCATGGAGTCTCGCTTTGTTGAGCCTGTTCTTCTGGTGTGTTGTGTCTGGTTTCCTTCTGTGACATCGTTTCCTCACAGACCCGCCTGTCTTGCATTGTCATATCATTGCATATCATTTGCATTCGGTGGTTTCTTAGGGCCAAAAATTCGGGCATTGTTTGTATTTAAGTCCCTCCTATCACGTCGAGGCGAAGATTTCAATCTTCATATCTCCGGAAAGAAGTAACTTAAATAGGGGCATCTGTTGCACCCTAATTTCTGACCTTAAGATCCCACCTCTCCTTTTTAATGCTCTTTTACATTTATACTTTTGTTTGCATTTATTACGACTGACCGTTTGGTACAGGCATAAAATGAAGGGTACTTATTCTCACAGCCAAGCATTCCAAGGCCTAATCAGTGGATCCTAACTAGAGATATCTTAGTTGAATCTTTGCCTATGTCTCTTTAAGGTCAAGGGAGGTCTTTGTTTTCTAAATATATTAAGAGTACTTCAAGAGCAAAGTACCATGGCGTTTGATTTAAGTGAACTAGGTGCAAGAAACCAATTATGATACAAAGGGACGGTCGTGATCTTAAGCACATTATCCTCTAGAAGAATTTAAGAAGTTTGAACTTTGAGTTCGCTTTGAGTAACAAAGGCAAAGTAAATCCAAATGGTAAAGTTATGTTTACGGTTCATCCAGAATACAATTAAGTGATGATTTTCAAGACTATTCGAGTTTATCATTTGGAATCCAAGATTGATTGGAGAACACTATTTAAAGTTTTCAAGGCATGATATCAGTTTGCGAAAAGCATAGTCCATATGTTCCCTATGCCCTCGAGAACATTTCAAACACATGAGAACCAATTGGAATTTAAAATGCAAAAGTCAAAGGGGCATATATCAGCTTCAGCCACCCCGAGATTTATTACTCAAATCATTCAAATAATTAACTGTTATAATTGTATAGATTCAGGCAGGTTCATCTAGAGTGCAAGAGGAGTACAGGAATGTTAAAACCACAAAGTTACAAGACAGACGCGGAAAATAAAAGTTGTTTTAAACTACGTTGAGGTTCTATATATGATAACAATTGCCCGCGGTGATTATGCATGTGTTGATATTAGAGAAATAATAAAGCAGTTATGGTGACCCTTCAGCAGATTCTTCCTTTTGACCTTTTGAGGAGTTTGTTTGCTAATAGACTTGATTACCGCTGCCAAGGCTGAGGAATTCCTCGTCCCTCGCATCAGCAGCACCACCATTTGAGCAGACGTCTCTAGCCAACTCTGGGAGTATCAAATTCACGTGACTTTGGGGGGGGGGGGGGCTAAATTGGTTTGATGCTACGAAGACTTCAAATGTTGTCCTGCAACTTCATCACAGCCCACAGCTGCAACCACATGGAAACCATCAGTTGTTAAACTAAAATCCCATCTTGAGTTATGAATCAAATTCATATTAACATTACAAGCAAAGGCAAATTATTAACTATTATAATGTTGCACTTTATGCACAAAAACGGTGGACACGGTTTTACTTTTCTTTCTGAAATCATTAGAGGAATGGACACCAACAGCACAAGTCATTACCTTTTCTTTCGCCGTTTCTAAGAGATGCCAATGCGTTATCGGTGAGACGCCTTGACGTGCAATGACATGAAGACCAGCTCGCAGCAGCCTTCAGCTTGCAAGATGTTCTCTTTGCCAGAAGATGCCAAAACTTCCAACAATCAATGATCAAACCGCAACCGCAAAATAGTAATGTGCATACTAGAGCCTCAAGCACCAGACGTGAAGTCAAAACCTGCAATGTCTAAAATGTTATGGATCCGACTGCTAATCATGTTTCTGCAAGAAGTCATGGTAAACATAGGAATCTAAGGTCAGCCCCTTCACCGTTTTTAATCCAACCAACAGCCCGCAATCCTTGGGACACCAGAGCATGACCGAAACCTGCGAGTACATCATTTTGTGAGATGACATCATATTATTGAGTAAAATATGAAGCGAAAGAATTTTCCATTCGGTTTGGGAATAGAATTAACTTCGGACTCCAAACATAGACAAGAGTTTAGACTATTACCAGCTACCGCAGAAGATCGCTTGAAGAACGCCTTCATGGTATGATGGGAAGCAAATAGCCACCAAATTTGCCATCTTCACCTACAAACAGTAAACGCAAGTCAGCCTGCTACTTGTGAGAATTCAAGCTACCGTAAAGTGGGATGAAATCTTAAAACTCATGTCATCACCAGATTCCAAGTAACGGAATAGTTTTCTTTCAAATATTGGACTTTCACAAGCGCATTAAATTACATACACGATTCCACGGTGAATTTCGAAAGGAAGTCATAACAGAAATAAATGAATGGCATAAGTTGTGTACCTCAGGTCTGCTACTAGCCGCACCAACCGACCAAGCACCCTTCATTCTCTTTCAACCGGATCAACACAGTTCTCGAACGACATCAAGGCAGCAGTAGCATTTTCAATTCCCTCTTCGGTTCAGACTAGTATGTTCAATCATTACTGAATGTGAATCTTTCTCGACGGCATCACCGACGGTATCTGAAGTCACGGCCATTTTCCTGAGAGAAGAAAATTAATTAATTTGGTTCAGAAGCACACAAAGGCCAGACATCAAGTTTTATCCAAATTTCCACCTTTGGTTTAGGAACCAAATTCGTCATATTACAAGAAAAACATTTAAGTTGCTATAACATTATACCTTTTTGCACAAAGAAAAACAGGCATCCTAAGTTCCTTTTGAAGAGGATTTGAGCTTTCGCGACACACCAATATGCTTAGCAGTCCTAGGAACGTGTCGTGAGGCCCTCTCGTTGCCAATCCTTTTCCGTAACCGCATTTCAGCACCTGCAAATGAACCCATTCATGTCAGCCCAAAACAATTACTGTACGGGAGTATTTCAATAATGCCAAGTACCGGACTGTATAAAGTAAAAACAAAGAATAGGGAGACAAATCAATAGTCTCTACTTCACAATCAAGCCGGTGAAACCTGTAACTCCCCGCCGCTCGCATAGCATTTTGTGGCTCCATCTACTATCTTAAAGTAGAGCGACACAATCAACTAAGCCTTGGCTCTGATCCTACATACTGGCCAAGGAAACAAGAACGCTTACAAAGCACTCATTGCTACTGAGTATGCTTCTGTTCAAGTCCAATACGCCCCTAATTTTGAGTTGGGTGTCTCCAATAAAACTCCTCAATTTCTCGCCATGAATCCTTTTGGAAAAGTTCCTATTTTGGAAACCCCACACGGTCCTGTCTTTGAGAGCAATTCTATTGCTCGCTATGTTGCCCGATCCAAGGATGACAATACTCTCTCGGAGAATCAATGTTGTTAACTCAGCTAAGAGCAAACTAACCGCTACCCTTGGGACCTGCTCCTACATCGGAGGCTCCTCCTGCAGCAGCTGAAGCAACTAAACGGTTACAGTCTGCGTCTAGTGCCCTTAACACTGAAGAAGCCACTGCAAAACTTCAGAGAAAGCTGGAAGAACCTGCGTATGAAATACACCACATCAAAGCTCAAAAGTAGACAGGATTTGAAAGCATAATTCACTTCAAGTTTATTTCCTAGACAAGATCACACGAAATAGGAAATAATCATTGCACTCAATCAGAAAGCATTAAACCTTCTTCCAAAACAGACTTTCGACATGTTTAGACAGATTTGGAAATGTTCTTAAATGTATTCAATTGGAGATCCAAATTCCGATTATAAAAGGGAGGGGAATTGAGGGGGGAACAAACAGATAACAATACAGACGACAATTCACAGCAATCCAAATTCCACAGAAAATCCTCAAACACACAAAAAAACCCGATACGAAATTCCCAAATCGAAAACCCTTAAACTCGTTAAGAGAAGACTTATCTCCTTACTTCACCACCGTCAAGGTCCTCGTCGCACCATCACCGTGAAACCACTTCAAATATCGTTGTGAGTTCCATGAAACCCTCGCACCATCGCCGTGAATCCTTCATCCATCGTGAGCCCATCATTATCGCCGAATCTGCGAACAAAAACAATAACATTAAATCATGAGATTTTTATGCACTGACATTTATCTCTTCATTCTTTGATTGTTTGATTGTGTAGGGAAATGAGATGGGAGAAATGGAAGACGAAGAGCAAAAGAAGGAGAATGAAGGTGGAAGAAGAATGGAGAAAAGGAAGAACGGAGGGATGCGAGTGAAAAAGGCGTTAAAGAGGCCGCGGAGAGGGAGAAGGGAAAGAGGGGATCAAATTAGGGTTTCTATTGTTGTTTTGTTTTTCTCATTATCTGTAATTGTATGTACGCGCACTCATGCACCATAAGGTGCACCCCCACCGATCACCATACATATCATCATCACACGATCCACATACTGTCATTAACCCAATAAACCACCATTAACTCACCTAATTTTGCTAACTAATCCCTTTAAAACTCTTAATCCCTCCTATTTAAGATCTAAAAATCTTTTTAATTAAACAAACTAATAAAAACCTATTTTATTTAAATTCCACCCTTTTTTATTTATTTAGTTTATTTTAAACAAATTATTTCTAACTATTATTTTAATTTTTATTTAATCAATTTAATAAACTTTTTATAATATAATAAAAAATATGACATTTTATTAAAATAAATAAACTTCTCTTTAGTAACCAATTTGTTTAATAAATAATTTATTCTATTATAATTTTAAAGGAACCTTCTCTAAATAACTTAATTTTATTGATGACTAAAACAACTTTAATAATAAAATCTTTATTAAAACTAATATAATACTTTCTTAAAATCAAATTCAACCTTTCCTTAAAAATCAATCTCACTAAAAAATATATAATAAATCAAATGATCTTTTTTTCTCAAATTAATTTATCATCTCAAGTTTTATTAATAAAATCAATTCAAAATAATATCAACCTTTTTCACATATAAAATCATCTCACCAAAAACAATTTAACTTTTCTTAAAATCAATTCCCCCTTTTAAATATTTTCTCTTAATTTAATCTCACTTAGAACGAATAACCATTTTCTTAAATTAATCTCCTTAAAAATAATCAAATAAACTCCCTAAAAGTCAAGTCACCTAAAACCTAAAAATTAATTCAAACTAAAATAAAATCGAATCAATCGAGCATGCTCACGCCTCTATCCGTTCACACATTCACAATTCACTCACCTGCACCTTAGCGCTTCCATGCGTGTGTATGATTTATTTTCCGCAATTTATCTTCCGCAATTACATTACCGTCATTTACATTTTCTCGCATCGCATTCCGTCCAAAGGAAAAACCTACACATGATTCAACAATTGTGTATAGTGCACATCATTTGCATCATACTCCCTTACGATCCTTGATCCCATTCAAGTCGATCACTTAAGATAGCTCCTACCCCATAGGAAGGACCTTTTCTTTTACAACATAGGAAAACACATTCAACAACTCAATACAAAAAATATTCAAACACAATAGAGAAAGATGCCAAATCATCTTAAGCGAGATAGAATCTCCACCCTACAACAATACAATCAATACCGTAGGAACTTTGCCTTAAGAGAGATAGAGGCGTACATCGTCGATCAATATCCGAGTACTTGAGCCCTTCTCTTAAGACGATGAAAAGACTATTTTCCTGCAACTTGTGGCGGTTAAATCTCCCTTAAAATGACAACTCATCTCTTCTCCTAAACTCAATCAATCAACTACCCTAATCCCGTAGGAACTTTGACCACAGTCAAAGAACTCCTCAAACCCTTTAGGGGAACCACAAATACTCTGATTCCACTCCCGTAAGGATATGTAGGCATAAGATGCGACATCTTATCGAGTATACTTAGAAATAAACCCCTAGGTCTTTCATACCTTTAAGCAGATAAACCTTAGCAATAAACAAACATAAAACAAGAGGTTCCTGTAGAGTACTACAGAGACTTAGGATGCTAGCACCTTCCCTAAGTTTAACCGACCCCCGAACCTAAAACTCTCTAGCTTGCATTTGCATTGCATTGTGGGAATTTCGATCTTTATCCTTTCCTTTGGACAAATCAAAGTTCGGTTGCAAAATGAATTAAAGATTCAAACTAATCAATAGTTTGGTATCTGATTTTCACCGCGACAATACCAAGCGATATATTTTATCTAAAACATTACGGTTACTATAGGGTATCATTATTCCTAGGCAATATCTACTATAGTATTATCGTATAAACGCGTTAACGATCATTTTTCCAAACCTAAGGTTTACCGTAAATTAGATCCTTATTTGTCAAATAAGAAAAGCGATAAGAAAATTATACAATAACAACGATGATTAGAAAGCAGTGAAATCCATTATTCAAAGTAAACAAGGTTATTTCAAAATCAATTCAGGGACACCCCCTAGCATTGGAGTGTTTAGCTACTCATAATAATAAAGATAAAATCAACAATAAGACTAAACATTACAAGATAATTGGTTGCCTTGATCTTCAATCGCTTCCGCTCATGAGGACTTTCAGTTTCCCAAATCCTTGATCGCTCCAATCTTTCTCTTGAAATTATTTTATGTCCAAAAAAAGTCCCCTTCTCAATTCACGATGCGTCTGATTCATCAAACTTCAATTTACAATGCGAGATGCCTAAACTGCCCTCCGAGATCGCACAGTCAGCATAAAACATAAAATAAAAACATTTTACTTTCAGTAGCCCTGACACGGGCCGTGTCATGGGACACGGGAACCCGTGTCAAGCTGCTGACTCGTGGATTACAATCTTCATCATCAGGGGCCCTGACACGGGCCGTGTCATGGGACACGGGCACCCGTGTTAGGCTGCTGGTTCTTGGGTTTGGCTATTCAACTTCTTGTCCTTCTGAGCCCTTCCTGACACGGGTCGTGTCAGGCTCCTGGTCCACCTCAAAACTCTTCCGAATTCTTTCCATTTTCCCCAGTTTTCGCTCTGATTCTCCTTTATTGTTTACCTGAACCTAGAAACAGTAAAAATACCAAATCGACGCGTAAAAGGTAATAAAAACAAATAAAATGCGATAAGACATAACAATTGATTAATTAAAACAAACAGTATAATAACGTGCAAAACCCATGATCAAACTCCCCCAAAATTAAACCATTGCTTGTCCTCAAGGAAAAAGCTTGGATAAAAACTTTCAAATCAGACAGCACATCAACTGAAGGGATCAGGACGTAAAGCGTGTCAATACTCATACGCGAGTCTTAGTTCTGATCGGCTCAAACTAGCTCTCTCGGTACTCATCCGTTAACGAAGGCATTCCTTAAACACACACTGCAGTAATATCACGGACCTAAATCCCCCTTTCGGCCACCTCTCCAACTATGCTTTGGGCATAAGTCTTTTCTTCGATTTTCTACCCCTTTCATTCGAATAATCCGATTAAGCCATGTACAATTTTTCTCGAGACTTTTTCCGTGGTACCTTTATTCTTTTATTTCTCTCGCTCACAGACGTTTATAAGTCCACTTTGGGACGACTATAGAGATTCAACCGCCGTTAGGATAAATAATCGGGTGAGGGTTACCCAACTTAGAAGGACAGGTTGTCTTTACCGTCATTATTCAACTCTTTTTTTTTGGTGCCACAAGTCATTCTCATACTCATTATTTTAATCATGTCGGACTATCACAACGAACTAATTGGGGAATACTTTTCAAGTTCAAGTACTATGACACAAATCTACACGTTGGACTCTTTTCCTTACTCTGGGGAACCTAGGGTGTTCAATTTATACCCCAATTTCCAAACTTTCCCAAGTTCCTTAGTTCAAACACCTCTTCCCTTGAACTCTAAATAATTTCTTGACTACCTTACACACAAACCAATCACAAGAAAAAAATTTACGGTCTTCGTAGGGGCGAATTCGACGTGATTTCTACCAAACTTAAAATAAAAAGGTGTTTAAATTGACAATTCAAAGCGGTAAAACGTTCCCCAAAATTGAACTAAACATTGTCTCAATTTTCAATAACAAGAGAAGAAGAGGTGAACTCACAGAGATCCTCACATAGGGGTCGACATGTAATGCATCACCTCTTTGCTGCTTGCACGTTTTCCCTTGCAAACTCTCTTTTATTCCTGCAAAAACAATAACCACAAAAAGGAAAACATAAATTCTTAAAATCCGTGGGTTGCCTCCCACGCAGCGCTTCATTTAACGTCGCATGGCTCGACGGTCGACTCCCCATTGTTATGGGGGGTACTTTAGCCTCCAAACTTTATTGCTTGACTTCTTCACCACAAAATTTTTGTTAGGTTCAGAGATATATGCAACTTGAAGTGGTTTTGATCGTTCTCCCTTCTTAGTTGTGTTGATCTTCCCAACTAAAGGTTTAACATCTTTCTCCTTACCTTTGTTCTTAACCTCCACAACCTTTAAAGTGATTTTATCATCAAAAGATTTCAAGGTGAGCGTACCTGTCTCCACATCAATACTACACCGACTAGTAAGCAAGGACGATAGGCCAAGTATGATCAGAGTCTCTTCATCTTTTGGAATATCCATGATTTGAAAGTCAACTGGGAAGGTGAATTTATCGATTATCACCAGTACATCCTCTGCTAGCCCATATGCCATCTTAGTTGTGTGGTCGGCAAACTTCAAGCTTGTTCCTGTATCGCTCACTTTCCCAATGTCCAGCTTTTTGAAAATGGATAACGGTATGAGACTCACACTAGCACCTGAATCAATTAGGACTTTCTTAAAAGTTCGATCTTTTATAGTACAAGGGATTACAACTGGTCCAGGGTCCTTCCTCTTGATGGGGATTCTCTTTTCTTGTGATATTTCCTTACATTGCTCAATTGTGGTCTTCGGTTCTTCACCCATTGATCTCTTTTTACCTATAACCTCTTTCATGAATTTCTTGTACAACGACATTTGCTCGAGTGCTTCAAAAAACGGCATGTTGATTTCCAATTTGTTAGACATTGCACTGAACCTTCCAAAGTCTTTCTCTTTCTCATCCTTCTTTGTAACTCTTTGAGGAAATGGTAGTTTGATTTTCGGTTTATCCTCCTCCTTCTTTTTCCCCCAGTTGGTTTTTCAGATAGCACAGATTCTTCTGGTTCTTTCACTTTTTCTCTTACCTCAAGTTCCATCTCTATGCATTCATCCTCCTTTGTTTCCTCTTCTTCTATCTTTTTCTGATTTCTTGTTGAGACAATATTAATACTCTCTTGATTTTTCGGATTCGGTACTGTCGCACTCGGGAGGGTTCCTTGGGTGTGTGCAGAGAGGTGTTGGGCTATCTGCACCATTTACGGCTCAAGATTTTTGATGGAAGCAGTGTTATTCCTTTGAACATTACGGGTCTCTTCTTGGAATTGCATACTTTGAGCTACCATTCTTTCAATAGCTATCTTCCATTCTGCTTTTTAAGGAGCCTGTTGATAATGTTGCTGACTTTTCCAACCTGGATTGTATGTGTTGGCATAAGGATTGTTCTGCCTCAACATATTAATTTGTTCAACCTGCTCTTGAGTTGCCACACAATGCATGGTAAAGTATGGTCCACTACATATCTCACAACTCCCAACTTGGACAGGTTGAACTTGAGCTACCATTTCAATACCCACATTCATTCCCTTAAGCCTTCTTTCCACTTCAGCTTTGATTTGCTCTTCCATGTTCACAACTTGATCTGCTAGCTTCAAATCAATCTTACCCTCTGGTTGGTTCACAGTGCGATCATACAACTCAAGATGCTCATTGGCAGCAATTGCTTATATGATCCTCTTGATACCAGTGGCTGTTGAGAAATTAGTTGAGCCACCGACAACAGTGTCTATAAGCTATTTTGTCTTGAGTCGTAAACTGTTCACAAAGTTCTGCATCTGCTCAATGGCATCCATGTTATGAGTAAGACATGCCGTCAGACACCTCTTAAACCTCTTATATGCATCTCCTAGAGACTTTTCATGTTTATTCAGTGGGCCACCATTCTGGGCCCAAAAACCGTTTTAGTTATTTTTTCTATTTTGTGCATTTAGGGTTCACGGCTCCCACTTCACTCTCACATCACACCTTAGTTATGAATTTGTTATCTCTTGCAAGCCCTAACTCTTGAGTTTCAATCTCCATCACTTTGTGCAATCAGGTTTGCCCTTGTTTCTATCTCTCTATACTTTTACTATTCCATTATCTTCAGAATAAAGATTTTAGGGTTGATTTTGAAATTTAAGGATTGGAAACTTTTAGGGTTGCATGTGTATCTAGAGCAGTTCTTATCATGTTAATATTTTTGTTTCTGGAATTTCAATTATTAAGACCATGAATTGTTGGAATTAGGATTGAAAGCAGTGGCTGAGTTGAAAACCCGCAGACTTTGCTAGCATGTTCACTAGGCGAGTCTGTAGCGAGTATTCGCTTTGACTTCACTAAGCAAACATGGTAGCGAACATGACAGCTTGTTTTTGTTTTTGTTAATGATAATCTGTTGCTACTGTTTGTTATTCTCTGCTGTGATGTTTCAGATGGCCTCTGGATTAAGTGCTGGAAAGAAGAGAAAGGTCGGGAGCACATCCCATCCTGTAACCATCCAATTCGACACTGATAAGTTTATCGGACCAAAGCAAGTCGCACGCTATATGGCGTTGGAGAAAAGGAAAATTCTACCTGAAAAGAGGTTTGTGATCAACGCACAGGGCGACTACTGAACATTTGCGGGGTTGATACATAGTAAGAGGTGGGACAGATTGATTTCTCCGCCCGAGAGCTATAACATTGAGATAGTGCACGAGTTCTACGCGAACGCGCTGCCTAATGATGACGAGCCTTTAACTTGGACAACAAGAGTGTTAGGACGTCAGATTGCTTTTGATCGAGACACTATCAACCGAGTGCTTGGTGAACCGCTCCATCTGGGAGTGAATGAGTTGGATAATTACACCAGAGATCTGAGGCTCCAAAGAAACATAGATGATATTTCAGCAGCCCTGTTATTAGAAGGAAAGACTGTCGAGAGAAACCCGTCTGGGGTGGCTGTTAGGTATCATCGGGAGGACATGATTCCTTTAGCTCAGCTGATTTTGATTCTGGTTCTAACAAACATTAAGACAAAATCACATACATCCACCGTGCCGATCCCAGTGGCACACTTGGTCCACAGCATTCTGACCAATGTTCAAATCGATGTGGCGCGCATTATTGCAAGTGAGATAAAGGCAGTGGTTGAGAGTGGGCTGAAGTCGGGGGCGCGAGTTAATTGCCCCCTTGCTTTTCCTTGTCTCATCATGGCTTTGTGCTCACATTCGAGAATGAAGCTTCCTTCTCGCAGTCTTGTGAAGATTTTGTCCGCAATCAATGATCGATATGTGGACAAGTATTGTAGGCCAAAGAACTTCAGAGGTAGTGCAGCTGCTGGTGATGCCAGGACTACTGATGGTCCTGGTGCTTTTTCTTAGGGGTTTGATCCTTTTCAGCAGGCAGTCTGTAATTACAATTGGGATTGGATGGCGGCAACACAAAGTGCTATGATTGATATTCATGACTCGATGCAGGTACTACAGTTGCAGGTCCGTGACCCCTCTATTAAGCGTCCTATGATGACACGTGAGCAGTTTCTGCAGCATGTTGTCGCAACTGCGAAAAACACCCGGCGGAAAACAGAAGAGTCGCCACCTTTCCTTATTTATCCCAAAGAGAGGGAAAGGAAACGATCGGAAAAACCTAGAGAAAAAGGGAAAGACAAGGTCATCGCAACCAAGTCCTAGGTTCGGGAGTCGGTTACGCAAGGGGAAGGTATTAGCATCCCTCACATCCGTCGTACTCGACGGGATCCACGCATTGTTGTCTATCTAAAAGGGTGATCAATCTATCTATGCTAAAGGTCAAGTGACAACAGAAAAAGAAAAGAGAAGTGACTCGGCAGAGCATCACCGCTCTGTGCTTACGTACTCCCTCGTG
Source organism: Lathyrus sativus (assembly GCA_963859935.3). Classification (NCBI taxonomy): domain Eukaryota; kingdom Viridiplantae; phylum Streptophyta; class Magnoliopsida; order Fabales; family Fabaceae; genus Lathyrus; species Lathyrus sativus. The sequence continues at coordinate 587,819,034 of OZ012735.1, forward strand.
CAATGGGAAAGTCAGAGTCAACTTAGTTCGACTAACTACGGGTGAAAGGGGGAAGGTTGCTCGCCAAGACGTCGCGTCTTGTGCCTACGTACTTTCATCTGGTATGAAAGATCAGAGCAAACGTAGTTCGGGCTAAAAGGACCACAGGTTGGTTCAAAAGTTTTTAGGCTCGAGTAGGGTTAACAAGTAGTTCTAGCAGTTGGTGTATGCAGCTCGACCATTGGAGACTTAGGCGTTACCGTTTGCGTTAGAACTAAAAGTTAACAACACTCTTTTTATCTGAAAAGATTTTCCTGATTAAGATCCCGAAGGATGAAAAAGGTTTGAACTGTTTTTGTGTTTTTTAGAGAAGAAGTGTTTTGAACTTGATTTATAACTCATCTCGCACTAGAGACTATGACCTAAGAGTGAATGCGTCGTATATCACCCAAAGGGTGTACACTAAACACTCTAGGTCATTGAGAGGAAGCCCCCCAATCACCATTTCTCAAGTAGCTTAAGGCTCATAGCGTACAACACTTGTCATTCTTTATTAAGTGTTTTATGATTGTTTGAAGATGAGAAGAGAAGAAAGGACACTAATGGGAGACTAATCAATCCTAAAAGTTATCATGCAAAGTGGACTTAAAGTTGGGATACAAAAGGGAACTACCTAATATTAGCATGCATGGTTTGAACTTAATGTCTATCATAACCTCAAAAGGTTAGAGAACTTATGGGGAGCATGGCAAAGAAAAGCAAAAGAAGAAGAAACCAAACACAAACAAGTATGAAAATAAGGATGCAAACAGAAAATGCAGCACGCAAGCAAGGGAGGAAAATTGGTGTGGGTAGACACCACCAGAAGCTCATCTCGACCTTCAATTGATGCATACAATAAGGATGCAAAACTTAAAAGAAATGCAAATGCAAGCACATGCCAAGGAAGTCTTGATTAAAATAATCGAGAACATCAGCCAAAACTCCAGAATAATTCACTCCTAATGCATCGTATTGATTTATGATGATTCGATGTGAATCGGTATGCAAATAAGCAAGCAAAACAGCAAATATGACATTCTGGCACAGTGATAATCGGTTAACACATACAGTTAATCGGTTAACCTGTGTAAAACAAGTGAAAATCTGGAAATTCATAGGTGTTAATCGGTTAACGCCAGGCGTTAACCGGTTAAAACCCTGAAAACTTTGAAAATTTTGAATATTTAAATTGGTTAACCATATATGTTAACCGGTTAACACTGTACCAGAAGCCAAACACAGCAGCAGAAAATCACTTCTAGCACCAAAACAGCTTATCCAAGATTTCAACAGATCAACTTATCAATTAAGCACGAAATTAACAACAGAAAACAGAGATCCAACAGCATGGATACACAATTACACAACAACATCACAAATCGAACGGATCGAAATCAACAAAATTCAATCGAAAATGAATATCGACATGATTAAAGCAAATAAGCCAAAAAGAGTTTCGGATCCAACCTTCGAAGCGGAGATTTGCTCCGGTTAGTGTTGATTAACTGAATTTGAGCAGATCCAAACAAGATTATCCGGAAAACTTCAAGATCCAAGCCAATTGTTGTTGTATGAATGAAGATCAAACACTTTCAAGCCAAATTACTCCAAATAAGCACTTCCAACTCAAGCTCCAGAATCAGATCTCAATTTGCACGAAAATTGATTATGAAAAATGATCCAATGATGATGGTAAATGGAGGTTTATGCTCAAGAATTCATTGATTCCAATGAAAAATCAAGAATTCCGATGAAAAAAGAGCTTTGAGTGAGTTTTGGAAATGGAGAGGTTGAGAGAGAATTGAGAGCTCAAGAGTGAATTCTGAAAAATGAATTGAATTATGAGAGATTAGATGGTGAGGTTTGGAGTGAATCATTTAAATATCAATTAGGTTTAGATCCAATGCAAGGTTTGGAATTTGGGTGGGAAAATGTGGTATGGAATGTGGAATGGACATTTGGTGGGAAATTGAAATTAAACAAAATTCAAATTGGGTTCTAGATTCTTCCTAAGTGTAAAGATGAAATTCAAATTATCAAAATGGGACTCCAAAAGTGGCTGGGCTTGAAAATTCACGTACAGGGCAAAAATCACATTGGTTAATCGGTTAACCATATAGGTTAATCGATTAACCCCTTTAAACTTTTGAATCTGGGTTAATTTTTCAATGGTTAATCGATTAACCCTATAGGTTAACGATTAACACCTTCAAAATTTTGAATTTGGCGCCTTTTGGAGGGAAATCTGTCTGTTTACCCGTTTTCAACTGTTTGGACATCTGTTAAGCCTCTGAAACTCGTTTTCGATCATTCTGATTGTGACACTGCTTGAAGTAGCCTGAACAGTGGAAATTAACCTGCACAAAGAAATAAAATCGACCGCTCGATCGAGTAAAATAAATACCAACTGCTCTGCTTGAGGTTCAGTTGCTTGCACTAGAATGAAACCTGAGACACAGGTGTTGCACCCTAAAATTTTCTCAACTTATTTCACTTGGTTTATGTTTCAATTGCATTAGCATTTGCATATTAGGTCATGTACATAATTCATTCATCTGCATAGCATAGCATGGGCAAGCCATCCAACAAGGGACCAAATTCAATTCTTATCTCTATGAGCATATCAAGAGGTTCTTATTCAAATTCAATCTTAGCCAAGTCATCAGAAAGAAGTTGAAATCTGAGAAGTCAGTGGATCAAGCAGTGGATCTATCTCCTATCTTGAGGGTATTTTAAGATCATCAGAGAAGTTGTGAGCTATGAATTGAAAGCATGGAATGTGTACAGACATCATGGAAGACTTAGAGAGTCATTTTGAAAGTGAGACAAGTCATTGATGTGATTACAAGAGCTGCAGTTGAAGACAGTCAACTAGGGATTCATCTGGGTCAACCCTGGGTCAACCCTAGGTCAAATGCTTGATTGAAGGGCATCAAGGCCTGTTTGAAAGATGTGGGATGCCTCATTTGACATGTAGATATGGGTTTGGTGTTGTGCCAAGAAGAGATCAAGAGAAATCAAGAAGAAGAGAGGGTTCTAAATTAGGGTTTATGTGTAAAATCCCCTGATTTAGGGTAAACTTCCAAGCAAGATAATTCAAAATGCAAGCTTCAAATGGATCCCTGGCCAACATGAAACTTGTAGAGTATCTCAATACCTTTAATTTGAGTGGTGGAAGGCATCAATAAGATTTATAGAACTCAAGTTATGGTTCTTGCAAGTTACAGGTCATCAGAGGCATCTGAAATTTGTCTGTGAAAGTTACTTGACTTCCAAGCAACTTTTACCCCTCAAGGAGATTTCAAATGGATTTCTGGCCAACATGAAAGTTGTTCCTCATGATCTTAGCTTTCTAGAAAGGTATAGTGTGCCTTCATTTGATTTGTGGAACTCTACTTATGACTTTGGCAAGCAAAGGGCATTTTGGTCATTTGGAAATTATGGGTCATTTCAAGCATATGCCTAAAACTCATACTTGCAAGTCTCAAATGGAAAAATTTTCAACATCTAACTTGCTCCAAATGACATTTTGAGTCTAGAAAAGTGATCATGAAAGTTGGAAATGCTCATAGCTCAAGGTTCCAAATTTGGCCAAAAATAAGGGTTAATTTAATGGATAAAGTGACCTAAAAATGAGATTTTGTAATACATGTCCAAATGGGATGAAATTATAGGTCATTTTGATGGGAAATGATGTTTTGAGAACAATGGCAATATTAGATTTTTGAGCTTAGTTCAAAATTTGAAAGTTATCATGGCTTGCTTGTGATTAAAGTAACATATCCAAAATTCACAAGGGATTTGTGTGCAAGAAACTTCCAGCAACTTCTAGATGATTCCATGGGCATCTATATAAACCCTATAGCTGATCCATGAAGGGGTTGCACTTCATTTTGATCCAAAACACATAGTTTCACTCCATCTTGCATTTTTGCAAATTCATTCAAACTCTCCCAATTCTTCATCATTCTTCAAAGTTATTGATCCTACCATACTCCATAATCATTACTAATCACACTGCAATCAAGATCTGAGTGTATTGAAGCTAGAATCGTGTGCTGCAAATTTTCACATCCAAGTGCAAGAAGAGTTGGTTATGGCAATTCAAGGCATTTGAGCAAAGATCATTGCAAACAGAAGCAAGATCCACATACATTGATTGATCCTGGAACATTGTTGGACTTGAAGTGAAGAATTCATCATCTGTTTTCATCTTTTGTACCAGGTTAGTATATCTCTCGATTTGGCCTGAATTAGTTAGCATGAAGTGTATTTGTTAGGCTAGACATGACCTAGGTGGTTAGATGAACTTTTCTGGAGACTTTGATGAGATTTGATGGAGGTTGATGGATGAGCATAAAAACTGTTTTGATTTAGAACATGATGATTAAGCTGTTAGAATCTTAGGTGATTATTGATTATTGATCAGTGCAAAGTCAGGATGAGATTAGTGTATCTAGATTGATGATTCGTGATGATGAAATTCATGAGCATTTCTGAGACGGCGAGTGTAATTGATGCTGGAGTTGATATTAATGGATACTGTGGCTCTAGATGGATTCAGGAAGAAAAGTTGAGTGAATTCGTGTTTTACACTTTTATTTTTGATGAGGTTTCGAGATGATATGATGTGGTGCAAGTGTGGTGCAACATTGCTGCGTTTATGGAGGTTTTCTGCAAACCCTAAGTTTAATGGAGAAGGCGAATCAATGCCCATTGGATTTAGAAGACTTGGTTGACTGAAGTTTTAATCCGAGGGTTCACATTCAAAGCTAGAAAAGGAGGGAACTTAGTGGACATGAAACTCTGCGTTTCACTTAAAAGCCACTATGGGCTTAAGGACTCAAGTTCTTATCCCCACCCCCCAATCCAAGGCCCAATCCAAATGAACTATGATTCTTTGCTTTTTACACCGCGTGGCTTTTCTTTTTTCTTTTGATTTTTTTGAGTTTTTCTGATTAAGCTGGGCCCAGGCGCGCCTTGCTACGCGCACCCCCAGTCTGGGCCCATCGTCCATTTTCAACTGCATTTTATTACTAACTGCACCCCTTAACTTCTCTTTTCTCTTTTTATTTTTTTTCATTTTTTCTTAATGTTAGAAAATTCATATAAAATTGGAAATTAATGATTTTTGAGTGTGAGTTTTTTCTACCATTTTATATTCCTGTCAAGAAAAATATCAAATAATAAAATTACCATTTTATTACATTTTCATATTTTTCGTATATTTTTACATTTAATAGCTTTTTTCATTCTTTTGGTTTGTACTACTATTTGTTGAATTTAGTTTGAGAGTTTCCTTTAGGATTTTCATCCCATTCTTTTTAGCATAACTAGATATGGATATTAGGTGCCCCCCTGATTTTTATACCAATTTTTAGGATTTATTTTAGGTAGTTTAGTTAGAGACTATTAGGATAGTCAATTAAGGTTGTGAATATAATATAGGTATAACAAAACAATTTTTCTTTTTGGGTTTTCTTTAGGACAAATTAGAAGGTGGGACTATAGGGGTATTATGGGTAAGTGATAGATCCCTTAGAAAATGCTAGGAGTTCCCCTATTATAGTAATACTATTAGTATATTTTCTATAATTGATTGATTGTGTGGTGTGCCCTTTCTAGGGTTATTGTTTAACTGTGTGGGGTATTGGGCCTGCTTGGGGTTTGGGTTTGAGATGAAGACTTTGCTGATGAAGCCATTGAAGACAAAAGGAATGAAGACTCAGTTCAGGAGTGGATGAAGATTGTAGCTTGCTGGCAGCTGTTGAAGGTTATAGGGTTTAGGAGCTAGGTAGAGCTTTAGAATAGCAACTTGATTCACAAACATGGAAGGTCTTGTTTGCCTCCATTCCTCTCTATGATGCAGAGTCTCTCTAGGACACTCACCCCCTTCCTTTGGAAGGCTTGGTGACAGTGTCTAAGGGATAGAACTCTTGAGAGAAACATTCTACAGGTTGTTAGCAGTCTGTTTTCTACCTTTGGTGGTCAACTAATTGCTTAACATCCCAATTCATTCTTTTGATGGTTCCTCAGCTTGGAGAGTGGGACTTGAAGAAAAGCCCTGAAAGATTGAAGATGGATACCTTGCTTGAAGGCTGTGAAGATGAAGACTGATGCTTGCTTGAAGCCTGTAGCTGTTTGAAGATGACTTTGAAGACAGGTGTTGGTGCAGATTGCTTTTTGCTGTTTATTTTTTGCTGTTTATAATTTTTGATGTATTGTTTGAATTTCTCTGACTGTATTGCTTGCTAATTGACCTGTTAAGGTTGAAAGTGAATTCTGTTCACTTTTGCCTGTTGTTTTCTAGGTTCGAGGTTGAGTGGGACTCCCTTGCCTCGCTTGTATTGCTGCATCCATGCATTTTACTGCTTTATGGTATATATGCTATTGTTTCTGTTTCTGTTTATCCCTTAGGATCTCTGTTTCTCTCTGCGCAAGAGAGGAACATGATAGACATTAGGTCTTAACCCATGCATGATAACATTAGGTTAGTTTGATTCCTTTTTCAACCGTAGGTTAGAGTTCTGTCTCTTCTTTCTCAAAACAAACAGAAAAACACAATAAATATTTCAAACACAATAAAAGACACTTCTTCCGTAAAAGAATGTGAACTCATCAAAACGTCATTTTTGTCCGCTTGGACCAGTAATCAGAAAAACCCTTTTTCAGAAGGAGATAAAAACAATCAAGACAGACTTGTGTCGTACGTGGCCCGAACTACGTTTGCTCTGATCTTTCATGATGTATGAAAGTACGTAGGCATAGGATGTGATATCCTAGCGAGCAACCTTCCCCTCCTTTCCAGCAGGTAGGCGAACTACGTTGACTCTGATTTCTCGTTCCCGACGGGAATACGTAGGCATAAAGTGCAATACTTTGCTGAGTCATTTTCTTTTCTTTTTAACCCCTGACCTGTAGAATAGATAGAATAACAATCTTTTCGACCGAAAACAAGCGTGGATCCCGTCGAGTACGATGGACGTGAGGGGTGCTAATACCTTCCCCTTGCGTAACCGACTCCCGAATCCAGGATTTGGTTGCGATGACCATTCCTTTCCCCGTTTTGCAATAGGTTTACCTCGAGCGTTTCCTTTCCCTCCGTTGGGATAAATAACGCACGGTGGCGACTCTTCTGTTCAGCCGGCGCCGATTTTCGCAGTAGCGACAGCTGGCGACTCTGCTGGGGATCCAACGTCCCCTGGCTGCTAAGGACTGCGATAGTTCCTTATGCATTTGGGATCCAACGTCCCTTAAGCGAGTCAATCCTAGTGTTTGTTTTCCCGTCGAGGATTTTGTATGGATTTACTTTTTCTGTATTTTACTTTCAGCATTATATTATTGTTATTATTGCTGTATTGGGATGTGACGGGTGTTCTATGATTGAGAGATAAGCCGGACCTGGGCTTGAGTGCACCTAGAATTAGAGTGGAAAGTAGTGGACGCGCACGTGCTTTGCATGTCCTAGTGTCCTGCGAAATCCACACTCAGACGAGGTTCTTCTGGTTGGCCTCTTGTCCTGCCCTTTGGGTGGCTCGGGTTGCTGGTTAGTTGGATTGTCGACTCTGGAAACCGATCATTTGGAAGTTGGCTAAGTGAAGCCTCTTAAGGATTTGATGATGCCACTCCTTCTGGGAATCGTATCATCAACCCTGAAAGTCTGTGACGCCGACGACCGCATAGGATGCCATACCATTGTCAGTTACTAGGACACCTACCTGTGAGAGGGTTTGGGGTTATGCAGGTAACTAGACCTCCAGATACCGGTTTGTTCTTGATTTGAGATTCAGGCTACCTATGGACAGTTATTGGGGTCTGTCAGAGACCAAGTTGGAGTGATTTCTGGGTCGGAGGCTTGATTGGAGCTTATGTATGGGGTCTGTCTGAGACCATGGTTTGAAGAATATTGGAGGGTCTGTTGGAGACCTTGTTCTTGGTGTGGTTCAGGCTTCTCAGCCATGGCACTTGGTCCTTTGTTGCATTTTATTTGCATTGCATTGTTTGCATAACCATTATCATTGCATTCCATTAACGTGTGTCTGTGCTGCAGGTGCATTTGCATATTCCCTGATTCTAGTGTCCGGACTTTTGATTATTGATCATGGCTGGTTTGAGGATGACAGTTGCCTACAAGTTGCCTATCCCTGATGTTACTCCCCTCCCGGGTTTGATTTCTCTTGCTGATGAGGATGTCCGTAGAAGCTTCAGGCAGAGTTACGGAAGGCTGTTGAGATTGGTCCGCAAACCAACTGATGATGAACTGAATGGGCTGTATACATTGATGCAATTCTATGACCCTGCTTTGAGATGTTTCACATTTGCTGACTTTATTTTGGGGCCTACCATGGAAGAGTACGCAGAGTTTATTGAGCTGCCAGTACAGAATAAGGTTCCCTTTATTCACTTTGACGCTGAGCCCAAGCTGGAGGACTTAGCTAAGGCCTTGCACATGAACGCTTCTGAGCTATTAATGACTTCTTGGCGCGGGGTTCCAGGTTTCTCCCTCCAGTTTCTGATTGGTAAGGCTCAGGAATACGCTAAGAATGGATGTTGGGTAGTCTTTAACGCTGTTTTGGCTCTATGCATTTACGGGATAGTGTTGTTTCCCAATTTCCCGAATTTTGTGGACATTGATGCATTTCATTTGTTTGCTGCTGGCAACCCTGTACCCACATTGATCAGGGATTTCTACCATTCGATGCATTACAGAAATGAGAATAGGAGAGGCAAGAACGTCTCTTGTTGTGTGCCTTTGCTGTACATGTGGTTTAAGAGCCACCTCCCCCTGAAGGGACCTTTTGTAGAGGGTGCAACTACAGATGACTGGCCAGAGCGCCTGATGAGATTATCTTCTAAGGACATTGAGTGGTTTGACCGAGACTTGCTGGGGTCTGAGCTTATTTTCAGTTGTTCTGGGTATCCTAATGTTCCTTTGATAGGAAGAAAAGGGTGTATCAATTATAACTCATCTTTGTTTATTCGCCAGTTTAGATACGCGTTGAAGAACCCACCTAGGGAGGAAGAAGTACAAGAATCTCTGTACTTCACCGGTGATTTGAATGGAGAGTTACTAGCTAAGCTTTAGCACGCCTGGATGCGGATAAACAGAAGAGGGAAACCAATGTTGGGGAAGAATGATTGTCAGGCTTATGTACCTTACAAAGTTTGGATCCAAGAGAGGGCAAAACAGTTGCTGATGCCATTTCCAGCTGCACCGGTTCATGTTCATATTCCAGTGGAGGAGCCAACCACCATTACTATGGAGGTATACGAACAAGTTGTAAAAGAGAAGGAAGCTTTGATGAAGATCAATGAAGAGTTAGAAAAGGAACTGGCTCAGATGCGTAGTGAGAAGAACAAGGTTGTGCATTCTTTCCAACAGCAAACTGAATTGGTAAACAGGCTAGGTGCTGAACTGGCCGAAGAGAAGAATAAGCGTGAACGCCTGGGGAAAGAGTTCAGAAGCTCTCATGATATGTTGGAGTCCAAAAAGAAAGCACTCGATGCCGCCCACCGAGAGATCTCTTCTTGTAACAAAACGTGGAATGCTACGCTAACCAACAACAAAAAGAGGGAAGACAAATTGAAGCAGCAAATTTCTGAGCTCGAAGAACAGTTGAAGGCTAGCACTAAAAAGTATGAAGAGGAGGTGATGGCAAGATATAGTCTTCAGAACGCATTGAACAAGGCCATCGAAGGAAAGAAAGAGGCTGTGTCTCAGAAACGGAAGCTAGAGGATCGCTTCGGAGAAGGGGCATGGGAGGAATCCGCTGGTGATTTACGACGTGTTCTCAAGCGAAGAGATCTACTTATTGAGGGTCTGCTTACCCGACCAAGTCATCCAGAGACTAAGAGGTTATTAGAAGAGTACCAGGCATATGGGAGCACTTGACCATTTCATGTATTAATATGTATGCTTTATTTGCATTTGTGCTGACCATCACCAGGATTGTTGGTTGAGGTCATGCCTTCTTATTGTACCCGCATTGATATTGTATTCCTGACTTGATGGATTTCTCTGCAATATATGAGGTGTTTTCTATGATTCGGCTCCGAATTTCGTATTGCTGTCACTATCACTACACTGACACATTCGCACTAGAATCGGGGAATGATATTCCCTAATGCACAGACACATATTGCATTGCATTCACATTCATATTGCATTACAGGTGATTATTGAACTGTATCTCATTTCCTGCACCGTACAGGTCTTTTCAGGATTGAAAGTCAACGCCCGCACCGATACTCCACTCGTACCAACTGCAGAAGAGTCATGGATCAGATGCAGAATGAAATGCAGGACATGCGTGAGAAGCTGGCGCTATTCATGCAGACAATGGAGACCATTGTGAAAGGCCAGGAGAATTTGCAAGCTTTGGTGCAGCCTTTGCTGATGAGAAATGCTGGGCACGGAAACGAAGACCATAATTCTGTGCGAGTTGACACTATTCACGGGGATGGTACTCCTACACCGGTAGCCCCACCTGTGGTAAACATACCTGTTGTCAATGTGAACAACGGCACTGCCGCCGGGAACGGTAATGTAGGAATCGGTAACGAGACTGTTGTCAACAACGTTGGGTTCGGAGATGTCAACCTGGGTGGTGATAATATGGGAGGTAATGGCTTCGGTAATAATGGATTCGGCTTTAATGACCAGGGGTTTGATCATGCTGGGAAGTACGGCTTCAACGCTCAAGGCTTTGGACAGGACGGATTTGGTAATACCAATCAGGGTTATGGCGGATTCGGTAATGGGAATGGTGCCGGGATAATGTCTTTTGGACCTACAGGAGTCGCTCCGGGGTATGGTAACAGGGGGCGGGGCCCTGTAATGAATCAGACTAGATTTGGCCGTAACAACGGGTACGATGGATACGGAACTGGGAACGATAATTGACTAGAAGATCAGCAAGAAGATGCTTTCTCCGGTGGAGGTTTTGAAGGTCCTATGGATGACTCTCAGAGAATCAAGATGCTCGAGGAGCAGATGAGAGGGGTCGTGAATCAAAGCGCTATTGGCTTAGACATGACCACAATGGGTCTGGTGCCTGACCTGAGGGTACCACTAAAATTCAAAGCTCCCACATTCGACAAATATAAGGGGGATACCTGTCCAAAGGTGCATGTGCGATCATACTACAGAAGGATGTCGGCATATTCAAACGATGAAAGGATGCTGATGCATTTCTTTCAAGATAGCTTGTCGGGCCCTTCCCTTGAATGGTATATGGGGTTGGAGCCAACTCAGATAAAGACATGGAAGCAGCTGGCTGAAGCGTTTGTGGCTCATTATAAGTACAACAGTGACTTGGCACCCAACCGGGTCCAATTGCAGGGGTTGTCCCAGAAGAAGGATGAGAGCTTCAAAGAATATGCGCAGAGATGGCGCGACATGGCTGCTCGAGTTCATCCTCCTTTGGATGACAAAGAAATGAATGATATGTTCATAGGAACATTTACCGGTATGTTTTATGACAAGCTGTTTCATACTTCTTTGGGCAGTTTCTCAGACTTAATCCTGATGGGCGAGAAGATTGAAAGCAATATTAAACTGGGAAGATTTCAAGCTGAGGAATCCACTTCAGCCGGCAGTAACAGAAGGGCTTTCGGTGGGCGCCGTCAAGGTGATGCAAGTGCAGTGTTTGGGGGCCAAGGCCGAGGCCGGGGCAGAGGTCGAAACCAGTACAACCAGCCGCAGCAGGTGGCAAGTGTCACCATTCCATTTCAGCAACAACCAATACAACAACAGCAACAACAGCCATAACAGGGGGTACATCCTGCCCAGCGCAGAATCCAGGGGGGCAGACCAAGGAGGGTGTTTGAAACTCCTCCTTCAACGTATGCAGAATTGCTACAGACGTTACTGGGTTTGAACTTGGTGGAAAAAAGGACTATGGCGCCAGTAACAGGCACTCCTCCGTACGGCTTTGACGCAAGCAAGCACTGTGAATTCCACTCTGGGGCTCCTGGCCATGACGTAGAGAGTTGCCACGCGTTCAAACATGTGGTACAGGATCTATTGGATAGTAAGGCTATCAATTTTGGACAGGCAGGTCCAAACATAGTACAAAAGCCCATGCCCAACCATGGGGCAAATGCTATTTTAACCGAGGAAGGTTTGAACTTGATCATGAATGTTGATGACCTAAAGACACCGTTGTGTGAGATAAAGAGCCGGTTATTGAAAGGAGGTGTGTATCCGGGCTGCGATGAGTTTTGTTTAGAGTGTTGGACCCAAGCTGGGGGTTGTGCTGTATTGAAGAGGGGTATTCAGACCTTGATAGATGGAGGCACATTACAAGTCGACAGAACGGAAGTTGAGGAACCTGCAGAAGTATTAGCAGACGAGCAAAGTGATGTAGCTACAGTGACAATCCCCCGAAAAACAATAACTATAACGGCGCCAGCCAGGCGACCGCCGATCACTATCACCAAGGCAGGACCAATCCCTTATGAAAGCACTAAGGCAGTACCCTGGACATATGGGTTGGAAGCATACTGTGATGGGGTGAAAATTGATATTGGTAAACAGCCAGTTGAAGTTGTAGACAATGTCGTCGGTACCGGAGGGATGACGAGAAGTGGGAGAATCTTTATATCGCTTGAGGTAGAGGCTGAACGACTGGAGAAAGGAAAAGGAAAGATGAATGAGAATGTCCCTGTGCAGAGGAACGAAAAAGAAACGTCATTGAAGGATGTAGAAGAGTTCATGCGCCTTATTCGTAAGAGTGATTATAAGATTGTTGAGCACCTTCAACAGACGCCATCAAAGATATCCATATTGTCGTTGCTATTATGTTCCGAAGCGCATAGAAATGCATTGTTGAAAGTTCTGGATACGTCCTTCGTACCTCAAGATGTTTCTGTGAATCAGTTGGAGGGGGTGCTGGCGCACGTGAACGCAGGCCATAGCTTGGGATTTACAGACTTTGATTTGACCCCGAAAGGGAGAGAGCATAACATGACGTTGCACGTCTCAGTTGAGTGTAGGGGCTCAGTCATGTCTCATGTACTGGTAGATACCGGATCTTCCTTAAACATGCTGCCGAAGAAAGCAATGATGAAATTGGACGTCAGGGGAATCCTTTGTATGCCTAGTGACTTGGTGGTCAGGGCATTTGATGGTACGCGAAGAACAGTCTTTGGATCCATAACGTTACCTCTACAGGTGGGGCCGGAGGTTTTCGAAACTGAATTTTACATTATGGACATCCATCCAGCATACAGCTGCCTTCTCGGACGACCCTGGATCCATGGTGCTGGGGCAGTCACATCTACCTTGCACCAAAAGCTGAAATACATGGTAGGGGACAGTGTGGTCACGGTCTGTGGAGAAGAAGATATATTGGTTAGCCATCTGTCATCGTTCAAGTATGTAGAAGTCGATGGCGAGATTCATGAAACACCCTGTCAAGCCTTTGAAGGGTTGCGCATTAAAGACAAAGTTCCAGGGCCGAGTAAAGCGTCAGAGGTAGCCGTCTCGTCATACAAGGAAGCTCAGGCCCTAGTAGATACTGGTGAGAAAAAGGGCTGGGGCAAGGTTCTGGATATTCCCGTGAAGATGGACAGATTTGGGTTGGGATATCTACCGTCGTCATCAACGCCTGCTGCAGGGGCACCCCGTTTCAAAGGACCGATAACAATCACCGCTGGTGGAGTGTACCACGAGGCTATCAACACTGTTTCAGATTCCGAAGGAGGAGACAGTGACTGCGACATGGACGCCTGGATTCAGCCAAGCGTGCCAGGACAAGGATTATGCAATTGGTCTATTCAGGAGATTGTTCCTGTGACTCACAAACAGTAATACTTTGTTTTCTTAATTGTTGAACAATCTGGTGTCTTACCCGGGGCATCGTGATTTTGCTTAGGGCTGTGCTGTTATGTACATTGCGTTGTTTAATCATTAAATAAAAGGCGTTTTTTCATGTACAAATATTGTGATCTCTGTCTTTCCTGTTTTTGTGTTTTACAATAAAATGGCAACGTGGTTATTCGCTTTATACGCATTTTGAAGCATTTAACCATTCCTTTTGCAGGATAATATTTCCAGATGACATCATCGAACCGCCTATGACTCATTTCGACTTTGAGCACCCGGTATTTCAGGCCGAAGAAGAGATTGTTGAAGATGGCGACGTTCCTGAAGAGTTGTCTTGGTTGGTAAAGCAAGAAGAACGAGTCATTCTGCCTCATGAGGAGGTCATTGAAATTATTAACCTGGGGTCGGAAGGGGTTGAAAAGAACATCCGTATAGGAGCCGCGCTGCAGAGCGACGTCAGGCGAAGACTGGTTGAAACGCTCAGAGAGTACAGTGATGTGTTCGCTTGGTCGTATGAAGACATGCCTGGGCTGGATACGGATATGGTTGTGCACCGTCTGCCGCTAAAAGAAGAATGCCCGCCGGTTAAGCAGAAGCTTCGCAGAACTAGACCTGATATGGCAGTGAAAATTAAGGAGGAGGTTCAAAAGCAGTGGGATGCTGGTTTCCTAGCTGTTACTAAATATCCCTCATGGGTCGCTAATATTGTACCAGTGCCAAAGAAAGACGGTAAAGTGAGAATGTGTGTAGATTACCGTGATCTGAACAAAGCGAGCCCGAAAGATGATTTTCCGCTTCCTCACATCGATGTACTGGTTGACAACACTGCTCAATTCTCCGTATTCTCCTTCATGGATGGCTTCTCGGGCTATAATCAGATTAAAATGGCGCCAGAAGACATGGAGAAGACTACTTTCATAACACCTTGGGGAACATTTTGTTACAAAGTGATTCCCTTCGGATTAAAGAATGTTAGGGCAACGTATCAGCGTGCAATGACGACTCTTTTTCATGATATGATGCATAAGGAGATCGAGGTTTATGTCGATGATATGATTGCCAAATACCAGACGGAGGAAGAACATTTGGTGAATCTGCTGAAGTTATTCAAAAGGCTTAGGAAGTTCAGGCTGAGACTGAAACCTAACAAGTGCACCTTCGGGGTGAGATCGGGTAAACTGTTGGGGTTTATCGTGAGCGAAAGAGGAATAGAGGTTGATCCTGCAAAAATAAAAGCAATACAAGAGATGCTGATGCCTAAAACAGAAAAAGAGGTGCGCGGGTTTTTAGGGAGGTTGAACTACATCGCTCGGTTCATATCTCACCTAACAGCTACGTGTGAGCCGTTATTCAAGCTGTTGAAAAAAGGCCAAGCTGTAACGTGGAATGAAAATTGTCAAAAGGCGTTCGATAAAATAAAACAGTATTTGCAGGAGCCTCCTATTTTGATACCTCCAGTGGCAGGGAGACCCTTGATTATGTATTTGACAGTTCTTGAGGGAAGTATGGGTTGTGTTCTCGGTCAACACGACGAGACAGGAAGAAAAGAGCATGCGATATACTACTTGAGTAAGAAGTTTACTGACTGTGAGTCCAGATACTCAATGCTCGAAAAAACTTGTTGCGCGCTAGCCTGGGCCGCCAAGCGTTTGAGGCAATACATGCTGAACCATACAACCATGCTCATCTCGAAGATGGATCCTATCAAATACGTATTTGAAAAGCAGGCACTATCGGGGAGAATTGCCCGTTGGCAGATGGTTTTGACCGAATACGACATCCAGTATGTCTCGCAGAAGGCTATAAAGGGGAGTGTATTGTCTGAGTACTTGGCAGAGCAGCCTATTGAGGACTACCAATCAATGAGGTTTGATTTTCCTGACGAGGATATCATGTACCTAAAGATGAAAGATTGTGAAGAGCCGTTACCAGACGAAGGACCAGAGTTGGGTTCTAAATGGAAGTTGATCTTTGACGGAGCTATAAACGCCTACGGTAGCGGAATAGGGGCAATCATCACTACTCCACACGGGTCGCACATCCCGTTTACTGCTCGATTGACCTTTCCAGTTACCAATAATAAAGCCGAATACGAAGCTTGTATCATGGGGCTTGAAGAAGCCATTGATTTGCGAATTAAAAATTTGGATGTATACGGAGACTCAGCTCTGGTAGTGAATCAAATAAAAGGAGAATGGGAGACACGTCAGCCCAATTTGATACCGTACATGAATTACGCGAGGAGATTGTTGCCTTTCTTTGACAAGGTTGAATTGCATCATGTACCGCGAGCAGAAAATCAGATGGCCGACGCCCTGGCCACATTGTCTTCCATGTATAAAGTCAACTTCTGGAATGAGGCTCCCAGAATCGTTATCTCTCGGCTTGACAGACCCGCCTTTGTATTTGCCATTGACGAAGCATCTGATGATAAACCCTGGTATTTTGATATCCTTAATTTCCTGAAAAGCAAAGAGTATCCAGCTGGGGCATCCAGTCACGATCAGAAGACTCTCAGGAGATTGGCGGGTAATTTCTATCTGAATCCGGACGATGTCTTATACAAGAGAAATCACGACTTGGTGCTACTACGTTGTGTAGACGAGAAAGAGGCGAAGCTGCTCATGGAGGAAATACATGAGGGTACATTTGGTACGCATGCTGGTGGGTATGCTATGACGAGGAAGCTGCTGCGGGCAGGTTATTATTGGCTAACGATGGAAACTGACTGTTTCAAGTTTGCGAAGAGGTGTCATAAGTGCCAGATCTATGCAGATAAGATCCATGTGCCTCCGAGTCCTCTGAATGTGATGTCATCGCCATGGCCATTCTCAATGTGGGGAATCGATATGATTGGAAAGATCGAGCCGACGGCATCTAACGGACATCGGTTCATTCTGGTAGCGATCGATTATTTTACCAAATGGGTGGAAGCGGCATCTTATGCAAATGTGACCAAGCAGGTGGTAGCCAGGTTTATCGAGATATTATTTGCAGATATGGAATCCCCGAGCGGATAATTACCGACAACGGTTCAAACCTGAATAACAAAATGATGAAGGAGCTGTGTCAGAGTTTTAAGATCGAGCATCACAACTCTTCTCCTTATCGACCCAAGATGAATGGTGCTGTTGAAGCGGCCAACAAGAACATAAAGAAGATTGTGCAGAAGATGGTGGTGACCTATAAGGACTGGCATGAGATGCTACCTTTTGCTTTGCACAGTTATCGTACGACGGTACGCACATCAACCGGGGCAACCCCGTTCTCGTTGGTATATGGAATGGAAGCAGTGTTACCACTGGAAGTCGAGATTCCTTCACTGAGAGTATTACGAGATGTCCAACTAGACGAGGCAGAATGGGTGAAAGACAGGTTGAGCAGCTGAGTTTAATGGATGAGAAGAGGCTAGCTTCTCTAGCATATGGTCGGTTGTACCAGAGCCGAATGAAGAAAGCATATGATAAGAAGATACATCCTCGGAGCTTTCAGACGGGCGACCTTGTGCTGAAAAGGATTCTCCCGCCACAGGCAGATCACAGGGGCAAGTGGACCCCCAACTACGAAGGGCCATACGTTGTCAGAAAAGTCTTTTCAGGAGGAGCGTTGTTGTTGTCCACCATGGACGGTGAAGACTTTACATCGCCTGTGAATTCAGACGCAGTTAAAAAATACTTTGCTTAAAATTGACCCGCTGGACAGAAAAAAGAGAGTCCATGCAAAAATGGGGCATCCTGGCGAACCAAAAACAGAATGAAAGGTTCGGGCAAAAATTAGGGATAAAATTGAAAAAAATGTACACCCGCGAAGTTGAAAACCTACACTGGGCGGCTTCGGCAAAAAAGGGTATCCCGGTGAACTGAAAACCCGTAAAGGGCGGTTCACGCAAAAGTTAGGGATTTGAAAAGCAAATGATTGCGGTCCGAATTTGATACTGCGGTGCGCATTGGTGCGGGAGAATATACCTGAGGGGTCGATTATCAGATACAATCTCTTCGGAAGTGTGAATACCGGGAAAGCATTGGAGTCGGGCGAGTCATAGGAGGATCAGCTCATGATGTTCGTCTGCATCCCGTTGCCGACATGTGTACAAATTTGATCTGTCATTGTATTTATCATTCTTGTGCGTACTTGTATATTTGTTATGTGTAGCTTCCTCTTTTCAGGAGTTACATCCCGTGTACAAAACTCCGCCCATTTAGGGGCCCAATCAATAAAACATGTTATTCAGTATTTGATGTTGATTCTTTACTGTTTGTACATGACAAACGCCAAGGTTTAATAAAACTAGCAAGTGTATAACGTCGCTGGCCCTTGCCAATAATTGTTAAAACTTTGAATTAACTGAAAATAATGTCACTAACACTAACCTGAATAGATTTGGTTGCATAGACTTGTCTTGTCTCGTTTATGGTGTTGCAGGGTTCGTAGCTGTATGAAGTGGATGATCAAAAGATTGCAGTACTGACCAGAAGCTCGTAACGGAAAGATTCGATCCTCATGCAGGTCGCGCTTCTGAGATGACAATGTTCCTTACTGGAGAAGGATCGAATTCCCCAGCTAGTCGTAGCTTATCCGAAGGACATTCTCCAGCAAAGTCGTTTACTCTCAGTAGAACTGACGATTCCAAGATCGAAGGTTGTATTCAGACAGTGGGGTGTTCCCTAGAAGGATCCCCCATCTCGAGCAGAGTGGTTTAGCCTCAGAAGGTTAATATTTCCAACTCGTGAGCTGTACTCAGACAGTTTATCCTTCCCAGTAGGGTCATTTACTCTTCCCCAGCGGAGTCAGTTGATTTTCCCCAAGAGAGTCGTTTCGTCCCCGGCGATTTTTTCTCTTTCCAGCAAGTGTTTTCTTTCCTCCCAGTGGAACTCGAAGATTAAGACTCTCCCCGACAGAGTTGGCTGTGTGTCCTGGCATTTATTTTGTCGGAATACCGTGTGATACCCGTTCACTCTCCAGCAGAAGTCTAACCACGATTGGCGCATTCAGTTATTCCTCAGCGAAGTTGGCTTCACTCTTCCAGCATTTATTTTGCTGGAATAATTATGTAACGCCCGGTTACCCCCAGCAGAGTTGGCATTGTCTTCAGCATTTATTTTGCTGAAGCAGTTTTCTGTATCCCAGCAGTTCGAGTCTGCATTTGCATCGGCATATAGTGTCATATTTGCATCCACCGAACAAGACGCGTAGCATTTCCATGTCGAATGGAGCATTGCGTCATTGCCAAACATATGCATTTTGAAACATAAACCAGGTTGGTTAACCGTTTGTTTTCAAGTGTTGTTTCCCTTACAGGTGGAGAGAGCTTTTGCTCAAATTAATTGTCAAACATTCAAGATCTCAGCGTGAGACATGTAATGATAATGTCAATCGTGGCATTATTCCCCACAGAGTTGCTTAATTAAGTTTCTCTTACCCCTCCAGCGGAGTATTTCTTCAAGGTTGTTATTGTGACAGCATCAAAAGATTTCGTGAATCGATGTTAAAATAGGTGTCTGGCAGTGTGGATTCAGAAAATCCCCAGTAGAGGCCTTCTCAGATTTGCTGCCATGTCAGCCCTGAGAATTGGAAGACTAGACTCATATTATGTTACCCATGTGATTGATGGAGCTAGCAGCTGCAAAGATAAGCAGAAAACCTGTATTTGACAGAGTATTTCCCGTAATGGTGACGGAGTTATTTTCCTGTATTTGACAGAGTATTTCCCGTAATGGTGACGGAGTTATTTTCCTGTATTCGGCAGAGTATTTCCCGTAGCAAAGGCGGAGTTATTCTCCTGTATTCGACAGAGTATTTCCCGTAATGGTGACGGAGTTATTTTCCTGTATTCGGCAGAGTATTTCCCGTAGCAAAGGCGGAGTTATTCTCCTGTATTCGACAGAGTATTTCCCGTAATGGTGACGGAGTTATTTTCCTGTATTTGGCAGAGTATTTCCCGTAATGGTGACGGAGATATTTTCCTGTATTCGGCAGAGTATTTCCCGTAATGGTGACGGAGTTATTTTCCTGTATTCGACAGAGTGTTTACCCGTAGCAAAGGCGGAGTTAGCTTCCTGTATTCGACAGAGTATCTTCCCGTAGCAGAGGCGGAGTTATTTTCCTGTATTCGACAGAGTGTTTACCCGTAGCAAAGGCGGAGTTAGTTTCCTGTATTTGACAGAGTATCTTCCCGTAGCAGAGGCGGAGTTATTTTCCTGTATTCGACGGAGTGTTTACCCGTAGCAAAGGCGGAGTTAGCTTCCTGTATTTGGCAGAGTATTTCCCGTAATGGTGACGGAGTTGTTTTCCTGTATTTGGCAGAGCTAGTACCCGTAGCGATGGCGGTGTTATTTTTCTATAATAGTGACAAAATCTTCCCGCAATGGTGGCTGAGTGATTTTCCCGCAGTGGTGGCGGAGTGATTTCTCATAGTGATGGCAGAGTGATTCTCCTGTATCAGTGGCAGGGTCAGGTTTTGTTGACAAAAGTACTTCTCCCAGTGAAGTCGATAAGTTCATTCTAGTATTGACAAGATGGTGTTGAAATCAGATTTTATAGATAATGTTCCCCAAGCAGTGGTGCAGTTTATTTCTGCGGTTGGCAAATTTCCGGGTTTATTTTGTATTCAACCGTCTCGTACCTCGATTGTCTGAAGGCTCCAGGCGTTTCACCCAGTCGGGTCCAAGTCGCTTGAATATGGGCAGCTGTTGCACCCTAAAATTTGCTCAACTTATTTCACTTGGTTTATGTTTCAATTGCATTAGCATTTGCATATTAGGTCATGTACATAATTCATTCATCTGCATAACATAGCATGGGCAAGCCATCCAACAAGGGACCAAATGCAATTCTTATCTCTATGAGCATATCAAGAGGTTCTTATTCAAATTCAATCTTAGCCAAGTCATCAGAAAGAAGTTGAAATCTGAGAAGTCAGTGGATCAAGCAGTGGATCTATCTCCTATCTTGAGGGTATTTTAAGATCATCAGAGAAGTTGTGAGCTATGAATTAAAAGCATGGAATGTGTACAGACATCATGGAAGACTTAGAGAGTCATTTTGAAAGTGAGACAAGTCATTGATGTGATTACAAGAGCTGCAGTTGAAGACAGTCAACTAGGGATTCATCCGGGTCAACCCTGGGTCAACCCTAGGTCAAATGCTTGATTGAAGGGCATCAAGGCCTGTTTGAAAGATGTGGGATGCCTCATTTGACATGTAGATATGGGTGTGGTGTTGTCCCAAGAAGAGATCAAGAGAAATCAAGAAGAAGAGAGGGTTTTAAATTAGGGTTTCTGTGTAAAATCCCCTGATTTAGGGTAAACTTCCAAGCAAGATAATTCAAAATGCAAGCTTCAAATGGATCCCTGGCCAACATGAAACTTGTAGAGTATCTCAATACCTTTAATTTGAGTGGTGGAAGGCATCAAGAAGATTTATAGAACTCAAGTTATGGTTCTTGCAAGTTACAGGTCATCAGAGGCATCTGAAATTTGTCTGTGAAAGTTACTTGACTTCCAAGCAACTTTTACCCCTCAAGGAGCTTTCAAATGGATTTCTGGACAACATGAAAGTTGTTCCTCATGATCTTAGCTTTCTATAAAGTTATAGTATGCCTTCATCGGATTTGTGGAACTCTACTTATGACTTTGGCAAGAAAAGGGCATTTTGGTCATTTGGAAATTATGGGTCATTTCAAGCATATGCCTAAAACTCATACTTGAAAGTCTCAAATGGAAAAATGTTCAACATCAAACTTGCTCCAAATGACATTTTGAGTCTAGAAAAGTGATCATGAAAGTTGGAAATGCTCATAGCTCAAGGTTCCAAATTTGGCCAAAAATAAGGGTTAATTTAATGGATAAAGTGACCTAAAAATGAGATTTTGTAATACATGTCCAAATGGGATGAAATTATAGGTCATTTTGATGGGAAATGATGTTTTGAGAACAATGGCAATATTAGATTTTTGAGCTTAGTTCAAAATTTGAAAGTTATCATGGCTTGCTTGTGATTAAAGTAACATATCCAAAATTCACAAGGGATTTGTGTGCAAGAAACTTCCAGCAACTTCTAGATGATTCCATGGGCATCTATATAAACCCTAGAGCTGATCCATGAAGGGGTTGCACTTCATTTTGATCCAAAACACATAGTTTCACTCCATCTTGCATTTTTGCAAATTCATTCAAACTCTCCCAATTCTTCATCATTCTTCAAAGTTATTGATCCTACCATACTCCATAATCATTACTGATCACACTGAAATCAAGATCTGAGTGTATTGAAGCTAGAATCGTGTGCTGCAAATTTTCACATCCAAGTGCAAGAAGAGTTTGTTATGGCAATTCAAGGCATTTGAGCAAAGATCATTGCAAACAGAAGCAAGATCCACATACATTGAATGATCCTGGAACATTGCTGGACTTGAAGTGAAGAATTCATCATCTGTTTTCATCTTTTGTACCAGGTTAGTATATCTCTTGATTTGGCCTGAATTAGTTAGCATGAAGTGTATTTGTTAGGCTAGACATGACCTAGGTGGTTAGATGAACTTTTCTGGAGACTTTGATGAGATTTGATGGAGGTTGATGGATGAGCATAAAAACTGTTTTGATTTAGAACATGATGATTAAGCTGTTAGAATCTTAGGTGATTATTGATTATTGATTAGTGCAAAGTCAGGATGAGATTAGTGTATCTAGATTGATGATTCGTGATGATGAAATTCATGAGCATTTCTGAGATGGCGAGTGTAATTGATGCTGGAGTTGATATTAATGGATATTGTGGCTCTAGATGGATTCAGGAAGAAAAGTTGAGTGAATTCGTGTTTTACACTTTTATTTTTGATGAGGTTTCGAGTTGATATGATGTGGTGCAAGTGTGGTGCAACATTGCTGCGTTTATGGAGGTTTTCTGCAAACCCTAAGTTTAATGGAGAAGACGAATCAATGCCCATTGGATTTAGAAGACTTGGTTGACTGAAGTTTTAATCCGAGGGTTCACATTCAAAGCTAGAAAAGGAGGGAACTTAGTGGACATGAAACTTTGCGTTTCACTTAAAAGCCACTATGGGCTTAAGGACTCAAGTTCTTATCCCCACCCCCCAATCCAAGGCCCAATCCAAATGAACTATGATTCTTTGCTTTTTACACCGCGTGGCTTTTCTTTTTTCTTTTGATTTTTTTGAGTTTTTCTGATTAAGCTGGGCCCAGGCGCGCCTTGCTACACGCACCCCCAGTCTGGGCCCATCGTCCATTTTCAACTGCATTTTATTACTAACTGCACCCCTTAACTTCTCTTTTCTCTTTTTATTTTTTTTTCATTTTTTCTTAATGTTAGAAAATTCATATAAAATTGGAAATTAATGATTTTTGAGTGAGAGTTTTTTCTACCATTTTATATTCCTGTCAAGAAAAATATCAAATAATAAAATTACCATTTTATTGCATTTTCATATTTTTCGTATATTTTTACATTTAATAGCTTTTTTCATTCTTTTGGTTTGTACTACTATTTGTTGAATTTAGTTTGAGAGTTTCCTTTAGGATTTTCATCCCATTCTTTTTAGCATAACTAGATATGGATATTAGGTGCCCCCTGATTTTTATACCAATTTTTAGGATTTATTTTAGGTAGTTTAGTTAGAGACTATTAGGATAGTCAATTAAGGTTGTGAATATAATATAGGTATAACAAAACAATTTTTCTTTTTGGGTTTTCTTTAGGACAAATTAGAAGGTGGGACTATAGGGGTATTATGGGTAAGTGATAGATCCCTTAGAAAATGCTAGGAGTTCCCCTATTATAGTAATACTATTAGTATATTTTCTGTAATTGATTGATTGTGTGGTGTGCCCTTTCTAGGGTTATTGTTTAACTGTGTGGGGTATTGGGCCTGCTTGGGGTTTGGGTTTGAGATGAAGACTTTGCTGATGAAGCCATTGAAGACAAAAGGAATGAAGACTCAGTTCAGGAGTGGATGAAGATTGTAGCTTGCTGGCAGCTGTTGAAGGTTATAGGGTTTAGGAGCTAGGTAGAGCTTTAGAATAGCAACTTGATTCACAAACATGGAAGGTCTTGTTTGCCTCCATTCCTCTCTATGATGCAGAGTCTCTCTAGGACACTCACCCCCTTCCTTTGGAAGGCTTGGTGACAGTGTCTAAGGGATAGAACTCTTGAGAGAAACATTCTACAGGTTGTTAGCAGTCTGTTTGCTACCTTTGGTGGTCAACTAATTGCTTAACATCCCAATTCATTCTTTTGATGGTTCCTCAGCTTGGAGAGTGGGACTTGAAGAAAAACCCTAAAAGATTGAAGATGGATACCTTGCTTGAAGGTTGTGAAGATGAAGACTGATGCTTGCTTGAAGCCTGTAGCTGTTTGAAGATGACTTGAAGACAGGTGTTGGTGCAGATTGCTTTTTGATGTTTATAATTTTTGATGTATTGTTTGAATTTCTCTGACTGTATTGCTTGCTAATTGACCTGTTAAGGTTGAAAGTGAATTCTGTTCACTTTTGCCTGTTGTTTTCTAGGTTCGAGGTTGAGTGGGACTCCCTTGCCTCGCTTGTATTGCTGCATCCATGCATTTTACTGCTTTATGGTATATATGTTATTGTTTCTGTTTCCGTTTATCCCTTAGGATCTCTGTTTCTCTCTGCGCAAGAGAGGAACATGATAGACATTAGGTCTTAACCCATGCATGATAACATTAGGTTAGTTTGATTCCCTTTTCAACCGTAGGTTAGAGTTCTGTCTCTTCTTTCTCAAAACAAACAGAAAAACACAATAAATATTTCAAACACAATAAAAGACACTTCTTCCGTAAAAGAATGTGAACTCATCAAAACGTCATTTTTGTCCGCTTGGACCAGCAATCAGAAAAACCCTTTTTCAGAAGGAGATAAAAACAATCAAGACAGACTTGTGTTGTACGTGGCCCGAACTACGTTTGCTCTGATTTTTCATGCTGTATGAAAGTACGTAGGCATAGGATGCGATATCCTAGCGAGCAACCTTCCCCTCCTTTCCAGCAGGTAGGCGAACTACGTTGACTCTGATTTCTCGTTCCCGACGGGAATACGTAGGCATAAAGTGCGATACTTTGCCGAGTCATTTTATTTTCTTTTTAACCCCTGACCTGTAGAATAGATAGAATAACAATCTTTTCGACCGAAAACAAGCGTGGATCCCGTCGAGTACGATGGACGTGAGGGGTGCTAATACCTTCTCCTTGCGTAACCGACTCCCGAATCCAGGATTTGGTTGCGATGACCATTCCTTTCCCCATTTTGCAGTAGGATTACCTCGAGCGTTTCCTTTCCCTCCGTTGGGATAAATAACGCACGGTGGAGACTCTTCTGTTCAGCCGGCGCCGATTTTCGCAGTAGCGACAACAGGAAGCCTTGATCCCCTGCTAAATGAAAAATGCTATGCAATGCAAATGCTAGAACAATGCAAAGAAACAAAAGAAACAAAAGCCAGCTAAAGAAAAAGGTTGGGCAAATTTTGGGGTGCAACACACACGAACTGGCCTGAGGACAGGCCTGTTTTCGGAGGAGGGGCGGGTGCTTCTGGTGCTGATGGTTCTGGTGGCGCTGATGATGATGATGATGATGATGATGAGGCTGATGACAGTGATGATGATGATGTTGATGGTGATAATGATGAGGAGTATGAGTCCGAGGAGGACTAAGTTTTCTTTTATGTTATGTTTTATTGTGTAAGTATTTTCAGATACTTTGTTTGCTTGGTTGTACTCTTTGGGGTGTTTTGTCCCCCGCGCACATTTTTTATTTTTTGGAAGTAATGTTTAATGTTTTGTTTTGTTTTAAATTATTGTGTTTTGTTTTAAATTCTTTTGTTTAATAAATTTTTTTGGTTGATTGATGATCAAACCTTCTAGATTGATTGCTCTCTGAAAGAAGTATTCAATGAAGGTGCATTCGAGCTTGGATGGCAATGATAAAAATAACAAGCGACTGATGCTAAGGTACATGGTTACCTTCGGTTAGAACTTTAGAATGCATGAAGAACTTTACTCTTGTTGTAATTGAATATTTTTCTTTTTGCAACATAATGGAATGAATGATTCACTTAGGACTTAAAACCACAAATTGTGAGGAAACCTCCATTGTACAAATAAATGTTGGATTCTAACAAACTGTGTTGATTCTTTTAATTCATGCTTTGTCTTTTATTATTGTGAATTTATGGAAGTAATTAAAAATGATCAAGGAATTATTTTCTTTCGAGCACAACTAGTTCCAAATACAACCTACCCGTGAGCAGAGAGTATTCATGAACCTCTTTGAGCTTAAACAGTTGAATCTTAGCCTGAAATAAGGCGAGACTTCAAAATCTTTTTCTTGAAACC
The DNA here is from genome assembly GCA_963859935.3 of Lathyrus sativus. NCBI lineage: Eukaryota > Viridiplantae > Streptophyta > Magnoliopsida > Fabales > Fabaceae > Lathyrus > Lathyrus sativus. The sequence continues at coordinate 587,845,246 of OZ012735.1, forward strand.
CTGAAAATTGTTGATAATTATTCTTTTGCCGTAAAAAGTCAAGAGCATTAACTTATGGGGTGAGTAAAAGATAAGTTGGGGAGAACGTAAATGAGAATCGGTAGGTTACCACAACTCTGGAATAACCGAGCAAGCATTGAAAAAGAAAAAAAATAGAGAAAACACTTGTTTTGTGAATATTGTGTGAAAAATGGAAATGAATGCTTGCTTGGAAGAAAAGTAGTGGAAAATGAATTGAGTTGTGAGTAAGAGTTGTGAAGGTTTCAAATGAGAAACAAGTTGAATGAAGTTGAGATGTGTGAATAGTTGTACAGTGAATGTCTCTTTTGCGTCGACAACTTCGTTTTCAATGGCCTTAGATATGTCCCTTGTTTGTGAACCTGACCAAGCTACAACCGAAAAAGACCTTAGTGATCTTCATGCTTCCGCATTTTCTTTTATAATTGTTAGACATTGTATGAATTGAATTGAGTTTGGCATTGTTTGTTGGAGAGTGAAATTGCACCCGCGGTTGTAACCGCGTAATTTCTTCAATCCTTATTCGAAGAGGAGCGATAGGGTGATTCATTCAGGATATCATTGTTGTATATTGATACATATTTTGCATTGCTATAAGGTTTTAATTCTTGTGTATTGTGTTGTTCTAACCATTGGGGACTTGTATCTAGTTGATTCTCTTGTGTTTGAGCCATTTTATCCGACTTCGGAGAAACCTTTTTCTTTAAGCAAATCCTCTTGATCTTCAAGAGGCATACTTTGCTTGAGGGCAAGTAAGAATCTAGTTGGGGAGAGTTGTTAGATGCCCGATTTTGCTTATTTGAGCTATCAGATGTGGGCATCTTTCACTCCGTTTTGTCCAGAAAGTTTCAAAATCGCCCTTGCTTTTGTTTAAGTTGCAATATTTTGTGAAATGAGCTTGGTACCTTTAATTTGTGTGTTAATATGCAGAAATCAGGCATGAAAGAGTAGAATTGGAAGACACAAGAAAGATGACAAGGGAATCAAGAAAGAAGGCAAGCAAAAGCAAGCTCGCTAGGCGAAGCTTTGGCGAGAGAGGTAGCGAGTTGTTCGCTAGGCGAGCTCGTAGCGAGCTGCTAGCGAACACTCCCAGACTTGAACAGAATCAAATTGATCATATTTCGCTGGAGCGAGGCAGGTAGTGAACTACTCTTTAGGCGAGCGCTCAGCGAGCAGGTAGTGAGTGCTTCCAAAACCAAAAATCCCAGAACTCGCTGGAGCGAATGAAGCAGCGAAGGGCTCGCTAGGCGAACCATTCTGCTCGCCTAGCGAGCAAGACAGGACAACATTTTTTCTTTCTATAAGTAGCAAGAGCTACTTTTTGTAAAATATCTTTTTTTCATCTCTTTTCAACCACTTTCTTCTGTTCTTGCTCCAAGGAGATATTTGTGACCTAGAAACCCAATATCACATTATTCTTCATCTCTTAACAAGATTTTCCAAAAAGAAGGTGGATTCCTATCCAAACTCGATTCTTCGACTCAGATGTTGATCAACCTTCTCCCGAAACTTCATGTGCAAGCTACCATGAAAATAGGTAGCTAATTCCTTCATTTTGTCAAGGTTAGATGTAGATGATCATAAGCTTTGTATGTAAATGGGATGATCTTCATTTGTAAACTCTTTGATGATGAATGTATGGTGAAAACCTTGTTTTATTGTTAACTCTTTGTGTTGGTTTATTATTGAAAGTTATTTTCCAACTCTTTACCTAGGTTTTCATCCATCTATGTTCTTGAGCTAGAGATAGTCTTGAATGTGGTTTTCACTAAAATATCAAAACCTAAAAGTTGTCATTTTGATAGATTGTGTGAGAAATCAACAATGGATCAAAATGGGAAAAACCACAATGTGTGTTAGAAATAAACACATTGAGAGGATATTGTGAATGTGTTTATCATCTAACGGAGTTTATGAGTTTTGTTGATCGAACATATACATGCAAAGTGATCGTCGAATCCTAACTTTGACAATATTTCTCAAATCGGAAAACCAAAACTTTTACCGCAATTTATTACTTTTTTTATGCAAGCTACCGTAACGAAAAAACCAAAACCCCCTTTGTTACTATAAGTTAAGAACTTAACAACTGTCGAACGACGGCAATATCACAGATTCCCTATGGAGACGATAACAAAACCCCGATACTTTACCATTGTTCTAACAGTAATTCGCACTTGATTTACTGTTTTGATCACTTTCGCGCGTTTACGATGTAGTTCGATCATTTTTAGTGTTGATTGATCATGTGATTGTCTGATCTTTGATCTTCATGTTTAATGCTTTCAATTGATGTTTAGTTTATGCCTAAGTGATTTTGAACTTCATTTTTCATGCTCAAGTGTTAATCATGGCATGTGGAGGTTCGGATAAGTCTTTTGGTTGTTGAAAGTGCTTTTTCAAAAAGCTATTTTTGCCATTGTCACAGTGGTAACCAATTACCACATATTGGGTAACTAGTTACCCTTCATAATTTTCACGTTCCAAGCCGTTTTTATAATAGGTAACCGGTTACCTGATTATGAGTAACCGGTTACCACAGTGACAGAATGTCATTTTTGCCTATTTTCAAGCTTGTTTGATATTCTTTCCTCATGTAACTTCCATGGCTTGATATGCTTGATATTTTTGGATGTTTTATGAGCTATTGAACTTTTTCTTGAGGCATACATGCAAACTTTCAATGTGCGATTTGTCGATTATTTGCATTCTCACCATTGTATGATCATGATTATTCTTGCACGTTCTTTGATCACATGCTACATGATTCGTGATGCAAACTAAATTGCATTTGGTACTGTTTTACACTTCCATTCATGTTTGCATTAAGTGTGCTCCTCATAGGAATGAACTTAATCTTGCAAATCAATAATTTATCCTTTGCTTCAACGATTTTTCATCCCTTTGAAAAATTGTTAGCATCTTCCCATTTTGATGTATTAATCGAAACTTCGTTTCGATTAATCGATCCTTCCCTTTTCTTCTCCTTTGGATTGTCTGGAGTTTTGTCCTCTCGTTTCCCCCATAGAGTTGAAGATTAGCAATGCATTGGAGCAATATACAAACATGGCGTTGTTGTGTTGCCCGTTCGTTTCTTGCACCGCACTTTAGTGTTAGAGAAGGAATGAGAGTGGAGAATGACTACACTCATTTTGACTATTTTGGGTAGGGGACGAATGAACTTGTGCCTAGAATAGTCGCCCCTATCTCCTTACTGTGATATCCCTGATTTCTCTAATCGAGTCGATCCTTGATCACTTGTATCCTTATCTCCTATTCGGAAGTAACTTCCTCCTTTCAATTCAACATTCTTTTCTCTTGAGGCCAATCCATTCTTGGTTCCCCAGATATTTGTAATCACTTCTTTCTTTGGCTATTCAACCGTTCTTTGAGTCAAGCCAATTCTCTTCTTCCCCAGTGAATTCACTCATTCTTTTTCGGTTTACACAGTCATCCTGTTAAAACCTAATCCCCATCAGAGTTCACAACCTTTTCTTGGTTCTCTCTCCTTCGTGTTTGGTTAATCACTGCCAGTCAGTTAAACACCAGTTAGCTTTTTCTCGATTAATCACAACCTATCAGTTAATACTGAATTTTCTTTAAGTTAATCGCCTTCTCCCAACTAATCACCTGATCTTTGGTTAATCACATCTCGTCTGTTAATACTAGCTTTTACTTTGGGTTAATTGCCTTCTTCCGACTAATCACCCGATCTTTGGTTGATCACGGTCGTTTTGGTTAATCACCCGCGTTTTGGTCAATCACAACCCGTCTGCTAAGATTCTGAGTTTATTTTGAGTTAATCACCATCTTTTGGTTAATCACTCATTATTTTCGGTTAATCACAGTTCGTCTGTTAATCACCGAACCCCCTGCAGTTAGCAACCTTTCTTTGGTTCAAACACTGCCAGCTTTGGGTTAGTAACCTTTGTTCAATTCGAATACCCCTTTCCTTTGGCTAAGTGTTGTTTGTTCAGTCAATGTGTCGTTCTTTGGGTCACAACCCTTGCTTGGTTTCACACCCATCTCTTGGTTGATCACTATTTATTGGTTAAAACCAGTTCCTTTCTCCTTCCGGTTAACCACTGTTTATCAGTTAATATACTAATTTCCCATCATAGTCAAACACCTCCCTTTGGTGTAATATTCTCTTTCGCTTGGTTCGTCATAGTCCATCTGTTGACACCAACCTTTTTGCTCGCCCCATAAAGTTTTACTCTTTTCTTTCTTTGGTTAATCACTGCTTACAGTTAATGCACCGAGTACCCCGTGGATCTTAACTTTATTTTTATTCTTGTCCTTTACTCCTTTCTTCCCCGGTCACGTCGCCATTATTTTGTTTTCTCCCCAGTGGAGTCATCGCTTTTCTTCTGCATTCCCCGACAGAGTTATTTCTTCGCTTCTCTATTCCTCAGCAGAGTTTTCTTTCGTCTTCTTTCTTAGTGTTGACACCATTCCTTTTGCATTCCCCAGTTGGGTCTTACTTTGTATTTTGGTTCTTGGTTTTGACGTCGTCTCTTTCCCTTTTCTTTTTTAGTGTTAGTTCTCCAAACTACGTAGGCTCTGGCTTCCTCATTGCACTATGAGGGTACGTAGGCACAAGATTGCAAAATCTTGGCGAGCAACCTTCCTCCGTCTTTTTCCATTCTTTTGTCTCTCTGGTCAGTCTGAATCCTCTTCTTTCTCCCTTGGTTCCTTAAACTGCGGAGCTCTGACTCCCTCATTGCACTATGAGGGTACGTAGGCACGAGGGCCCCAATCCTCCGCAAGCACTTTCCTTTCTTTATTTTTCTTTCTTTCCTTTCCTTCCTTTTTTTAGCTAGAAGCCTTTAGATAGATAACCCATCCAAGCCTAGAAGCAAGCGAAATGGTTTCTGTTGAGTACGACAGATGCTTAAGGTGTTAGTACCTTCCTATCGCATAACCGTCTCCCTTTCCCGCTTCTCTTCACTTGGGTTTTATCGATATTTTCCCTGTTCTTTGGGACTAAATAAAGTTCGGTGGTTAACCTGTTGTACCTTTGAGTGTGTGATTCACTCAGATATAATCCCGCTAGCTTTAGAACTATCGGGCATAAGTGTTCTGTAATGGTCAAAAATAGGAGTTAACTAGTTCATCATATGGTGGTTCTACTGTTGAGAACATAGTGGGTGCATGTGGGATCACTCGAAGCAGAAGAATCTTTTCCCCACCAGAGGCTAATACTGAAAAGGATGACAAGGGAAAAGGGAAAGCAGTGGTTGAGGAAAGGCGCATCAACAGGCTGGTGGTGAAAGTTCATTCTTTAAAGATGCTGAGGAGTTTGTGAGGCTCTTTCACAAAAGTGATTTTAAGATTCTGGATCACTTGAATCAGACTCCTTAAAATATTTCTATTTTGTCATTATTGTTGTGTTCTGAGGCACACTGAAATGCTTTGTTGAAAATCTTGAATTCAGCTTATGTACCGCAGGAAATTTTAGTAAACCAATTGGAAGGGGTTGTGGTGCACGTCAATGCTGGAAATGGTTTAGGTTTCAATGGCCTGGATTTGACTCCTGCTAGGAGAAATCACAACCATGCTTTGCATATTTCTATGGAGCGTAGAGGATCATTGTTGTCTTATGTCCTAGTTGACACATGATCGTCACTCAACGTGCTGCCCAAAAAGGCATTAATGAAATTGGATACCCAGGGGTTGATTTGAACACCAAGTGATTTGGTAGTGACAGCATTCCATGGCTCAAAAAGATCATTATTAGGAGAGATTACCATGCCAATTCAGGTTAGACCCGAGACCTTTGATGCAACTTTCTACATAATGGATATCCAACCGGCATACAGTTGCTTGCTTGGCCGACCATGGATTCATGCTGCGAGAGCAGTTATGCCAACCTTGCATTAGAAGCTGAAGTACATGTTGGAGGGAAAGGTTGTTACGGTGTGCGGTGAAGAAGATATCACGGTGAGCCATCTGTCATCCTTTAAGTACGTTGAGGTGGATGGGGAGATCCACAAAATTCTCTGTCAAGCCTTCAAATCAGTGCAGATTTAGGAGAATCCTCCTATCGAAGTCAAATGCCTAGAGGTTTCAATGTCTTCTTTCAACGAAGCTCGTGCTATCGTTGAGTATGGATCTTCGCAGAGGTAGGGCCAGGTTCTTAATGTTCCTGCCAAACAAGACAAATTTGGCCCAGGGTTCAAGCCCTCTAGTTCTTCTCAAGACCTTCCCAGATATAGGGGACCTGTTCAATTCACCAGTGGTGGAGTCATATTTGACAGGATTCATGCCATAGGGGATGATGAAGGTGATAACAACTGCGATATGGATGCTTGGGTTCGTCCATGTGCTCCCGGCCAGAAGTTGTGCAACTGGACCATTGAGGAAGTCATTCATGTTACTACTGCAGAGTAATTTTCACTGTTTTAATTATGTTCAGTCCTATGTTCTTCCCAAGACGTAGTGACCCAATTTGTGGGGCCCTTTGTGTTATTTGCATATTATCATAAATAAAGGATGTTTTTCGCATTCAAATATTGTGATCCCTATTTTTCCCCTTGTTTTTCATTTTATTAACAGAAAAATGGCAATGTGTTTTGTTTGTTTGCATTTCATAGTAAACATAAACATCAATCATGTAGGTTTTTTTCTCTCAAATACCATCAATTTTGATTCAGCTATGGCTTTGTATGACTTTGATAATCCCATTTGTCAAGCTGAAGAAGAGACTGATGAAGACTGTGAACTACCTGAAGAGTTAGCCAGACTTCTAAAGCAAGAGGAAAGGTTTATTTTTCCTCATCAGGAGGATATTGAAGTCATCAATCTGGGTACCGAAGACGACAAGAAAGAGGTCAGAATTGGGGCTGCATTGGAAGACAGTGTCAAGAGAAGATTGGTTGAAATGCTTTATGAGTATAAGAATATATTTGCTTGGGCTTACCAAGACATGTCTGGGATGGATACATATATAGTGGTACGCCGGTTGCCTCTCCGAGAAAAATATGCGCCAATTAAACAGAAATTGAGAAGGACGAGGCCTGCCATGGCAGTCAAGATTAAAGAAGAAGTTCAGAAGCAATTGCACGTTGGTTATCATGTTGTCACCAATTACCCTCTATGGGTCGTTAACATTGTTAATGTACCTAATAAAGATGGAAAGATCTGGATGTATGTTAATTACAGAAAACTGAACAGAGCGAGCCCGAAAGACGATTTCCTGCTCCCCCACATTTACGTGTTGGTTAATAACACTGCTCAATATTCTGTGTTTTCCTTCATGGGTGGCTTCTCCGTGTATAACCAAATCAAGATGACCCCAGAGGATATGGAGAAAACTACTTTCATAATACCGTGGGGGAATTTTTGTTATAAGATGATGCCCTTTGGATTGAAAAATATTGGGGCAACCTATCAGCGGGCGATGGTGACTCTCTTTCATGATATGATTCATCAAGAGATCGAGGTCTATGTTGATGACATGATTGCGAAGTCACAAATGGAGAAAGGACATCTGGTCAATCTTCTAAATTTGTTTGAAAGATTGAGGAAATTCAAGCTGGGGTTGAATCCTAACAAGTGCACCTTCGGGGTGAGATCTGGAAAGTTACTGGGTTTCATTGTCAGTGAAAGGGGTATTGATCTGCGGTCGCGCGCGGATCAAAACCGAGCGATTTGAAAAATATAGTAAAGCGACGGTAACTCAGATGTCGATTCACAAGGATTCTTATTTAAAATAGCCAATTGAGACGAATTGGGGGGTGGTTTGATTAAGAATGTGATTAAGAAAGAAAAAGGCACAAATAAGTGATTTTGAAATAAGTGATTAAAAACCGGTAAATCCACCGGTTCGACTCCCAACTTATCATCGGTTATTATAATTCAATATTTTCAAAAAGGTTTCAATTCCTATTCGATTACAATATTGACTAACAAGCTTCGACAATATCGCACGACTTTTATTCCTAATTACCGAATTAAGCAGACGGTTAAAGATGGCGCAAATTAATGAAAAAGCTAAGTTAATCCGCGATTGAGTTAAGGAATATTGATCAACCAAATTAAATCCAATTTATTTTATAATAACGAATTAAGCAAACAAAATTATAAAATAATTTGGAACGGGATTAAAAGAAATAAAGCACAATTGAATTTGAAAATAAACCTCAAAGAAATTACGGGATTCGAAACCGGCGGATTTTCCCTTAGGATTAGTTCACCATGAAAACAATGAAAAACAAAACAAAATTCGAAAAAATAAACTAGTTTAATGTTTTGCATCACAGCAGCAACCTTAAATAGAAAATAACTGGGGCAGAAACCTAAACTAGGCCCGCAAGGAAAACTACATTATCACATGTCAGAAACTTCAACGAATTATTCGAGACTCAAGAAATCTGAATCAGCTCCTTTGTGCAACATGAAAGTTGTAGATATTTTTCTTAGCTTTCCAACGACTAGTAGAACGCCTTGATCCGATTCCTGTAGCTCCAGTTATGAATTTTTTACTAAAAGCTGCTAATGCTGAAAAATAACAAACGAAAATTAAATAAAGCTTAAAATAAAATAAATTGTAAAAACATTATAAAATAGGAAATTAAACAAACTAAACTGCAGAAATGCCTAAGTCTAAACATAGAGGAAGGTGTATTAAAATGCACTGATCAAATTCCCCCACATTTGAACCTTTGCGCTCCGAGCAAAGTATTGTCAAAACTCATGAAACACAAAAACATTCAGATACTCAATCTAGGTTGTGAACTCCTCTTTGGTCAAGATTGCATTGATAGGTACTACTTTTACATACTAAGGATATCGTAAGAACACAAATCCGCAATTTTGCGGTCATAAGACTCCCTCCTATACAAACCAATCCAAATCATGTCGTTATGCCTAAGTCTAACTTACTCATCCTCCTTTTTGCTCTCCTTCATTCTAGTGCAATCACATTAATCCCTTTATCTATTCGCACACATGATAACTAAGCTTGTTAGTGACTATGATCCATATTTTTTCTCGACATTTCATAATTAGACATTTTTCTTTGTCTTTTCTTTTTCTTTTTTTTCTTTTTTTTTCACTTTTTATCTTTTTCTTTTTCTCTTTTTTTTTCCTTCTTTTTTTTTCTTCTTATTAAGCACGAGATCATTTACTTATTTGCATCAGCTCAATTACTTAGCATGTGATTTCTAGATGGTGTTGACTGCTAGATAAACTACTTAAGAGCTATTAAAGGACGAGAACTCAAGACTAAGCCATAACAAGTATCTAAATCGATTTCCATATTTGGGAGACTCAATGTGTTAAAACGATACCGATCTTATGAATTGTTCCCAAGTCTCCACAATCTGATCTCAAATTGATCAATAGCCCAAAAATTTCAAAAAATGCATTGTGTTTTTCTAAGTAAACAAAGTAAACAATTTTTTTTAAAATGAAAACAAAACAAAATAAATAAAATTGAAAGAAATAAAACAAAGTAAATGGTTCCCTCCCCCACACTTAAAGCATACATTGTCCTCAATGAAAGAATATAAATATAAAATAAGAGTGAGAGAAAGGAAGGAACACACCCGAGGAGTCAAGGTGGATAAGTGATCACATAGGCATCCTTTCCCAAAGAGATATTTCCTGCAGTCTCCTCTTCCAAAGTGGGGATCTCATACAGTAGCTTTGGGTAGCATCCATTGACCTTGAAATATTTATTAGTGTCTTCTCCTTTTATTCCAGGATCAAAGAAGAATCTTCGATAAATAAAAGTGTCGAATGGGCACGTGAATTTGATATCCTTTTCCACAACATCAGAGATCAAAGGGTTAAGGGGTTGCTTCACTGCTTTTCTTCCCTCTTCCATCGAGGTCCATCCGATTTCCTTCTTATGTTTCTTCAACACCTACAAAAGTTTATTATCTTCATCAAAATCAAGGTTAGAAGAAATTATAACTAGAAGCTTTTATCCATATCTAAATAAGCATAATTCAGATTGTTATGAAGTGGTTTAAGCTCCAAGGGGGGGGGGGGGGTTGTTCAATGGATGGTGAGGTTGGGGCAGCCATGATGTCAAGAGTTTCAGCTGTATAAACAACTTCATCTGCATGAAAAATATTACCCTGCACGGCATCATTAGTGTTGCACCCCAAAATTTGCCCAACCTTTTTCTTCTTGTTTTTGAATTAGCATAACATCATCATAACATTATCATAGCATTGCATTAGCATTTATGCAGGGGATCAAGTGTAATATACATCAAGAGAGGCCTATCTAGAGGTTTTATTCGAGCTTGAGGAGTCGCTAAAGTCACCAGGAAGTGGTTCACGCCCTTGAGAAGTTCAGATGCTTGTGTGGGGTTCATCCCCTGACTTAGAGGCCAACTGAAGATTATCAATGAGTTGGGAAACTATGATTACAGGTCATAAAATTACAGGTCAAGTTCAATACTTTGCATAACTCAAATGGACTTTTTCCAACGTGAAAGTTGCTCCAAATGGGGTCATTTGGTCAACTAAACTTCAAGGTTTTAATGGGCTAGCTCATGGTTGAATATTGATGAAAGTGATTTTGGTGAAAACATGTGAAATGGCCTAGTTTGGTATTTTGTCAAAATTTAACCAAACCAATCCATATTTGTGCTTATTTTGAGTGGAAATCATGTTTTAAGAATAATGGCAATATTACTTTTTTCATTTGGAGCTTTTATCATGACCTATTCCAAGTTTTCTTCACAACTAAGTAGCATAATGGATCTTGGGCTTGGGCTTAGAAACAAAGGACTATTTTGGGCCTTAAATTTTCCTTATGATGCATGAAATGTATATAAACCAAAATCAAGGCATTCGCATTTCTTCTTCCACCATTTTTTCATTTTCCCACAATTTTCTACATTTGAAAAATTGATTTTTTCAATTCCTTTTTCTCTCCACTTTTTGATCCTTTCTCATTGCAAATACATTCAATATACTCCATAGAAATTTTCCATCAATTTTTGAGAAGTTTTTAGTGCAACACCATGGTTGTAGTAACATGAAAAGTAAGCTCCAAGTGAAAATTGATTTTCATTTTCTTCACCAATTCAAGCATTCTCCTTCATCCTAATACCTCTACCATGGATTGTTGAAGGTTTCTACATAATTTTCCAAAGAAATTCGTGCTCCATTGAAGCTCAAAAGAGTCATTTTCGGAGGTATAAAGAATTCACCATAACTCATGATTTATGAGTCTTTCTTGCATTATTGTTGTTGCATTACATTGCTCTCATCTCCTACATGGATTCTAGTACAAAAAAGATGGTTTTTATGACAATTTGGTGTTCTTGAAAGTTTGAGATTCATATACGGTTTTTGAGTTAGAGGCCATTTCAAGGGAAAATAATGGTATATTTGGATTCCTCTCGAAAAATCCCACAAGATTCATCTAAAGAACGTCTCGATTGGTTGAGTTATGAAGAAGATATGGTCATGAGGGAGTCCGCTGGAACCAACCCCCTCCGCCGCAAATGGGTGTTGCGTTTTCCCTCCCAGTCGGCGTTCAAGCGGAGAAGAAAATGTCACAGCCGTCGGATTCGGTCCAAGGCTTGACTTCGTCCACCGATCGGACGCCCCTCATGTTTCCACGTCGTGCGCCACGCGAGCTCCCAGTCAGCTTCATTAATTGACATGGCGCGCCACCTCAGCCACCATGCCCCATGTACCCCAGTTCGAATCCTGGCCTGCACATTTCTGATTTCATTCCACTTTATTTTCATTTGCCTTCATATATTCATGATTCTCATGTGTTCTTTTATTTTTCTTTTTTTATATGCTGACTTCAAATAATCATTAAAAATAGGAAAATTAATCTTTTTGATCCCCGTCTTTTTATGCTGAATCTTTGAAATGTCTAGAATTTTATAGAACTAGAATTATAATTTTAGCATTTTATGATATTTTCTTTGGATTTTTTACATTTGGGTCGTCATAAAAAGGCCAATGCTGGTGCTATCATGTTGTGAATTTTCTTTGACCCATCAAAATTACATATTTTTTCCTAACCTTTTGCAGGGATCTCATACATATGTTGAGGTATTGTGATATATTTTTGTGGGAATTTTATTGTACCATTTTAATTGGTTTTGGATGCTTTCTTTAACATGCTCCATTTTAACTTTTCCTTTGGTATACATGAGACATCTTGCAAGGTTTTCATCTCATTTGACCATTTCTCTTTGGATATTTTTGTTGTATCTCTCACCCCTAGTTTGTGACTTGATGTAGGGCATTGGAGATTTTTATTTGAATTTGTTAGCACCTTTTGCTATTTTTCTTGTATTTTTGTATTCGGACTTGTAATTTGGACTTTCGAACGGACTTCGGTTTTATTTTGGCTCCAACGGCCTCGATTTGTTTGTGTGGTGAACGCTAGGGTTCTTATTGCTTGTTATAGACATTATATAGGATGTGTAGATCATTGATTGGCTGGTTTTATCATACATGAATTGCACATTAGGTTCCATATTTCCATGATAATGCGTTATGATTCCTAATCGTAGTATACATATGTCATTCGTAGGTTTTATTGCCTCGTATCACTTTATAATCACTTGTGGCCAAGATTGTATGTTTAGAATGGGACACCTTCCATTCATTATGGGCTTGAGGTCGAGATGGTTCTTCCTCCCTCACTTGCATTCCATGTTTACTGTTATGAATCCGTATTTCATGTATGCTGTTACTTCATTTGTTTTCTGTTGCTTCCTTTGCCTTTCCCTTAGGAGCTCCATTCTTTCTTGTTGAAGATAGAATGTGATAGACATTAGGATTTGCAACCATGTATGACAATATTAGGGTAATTTTCCCCTTTGCAAACTTCAACCTTAGGACGAACTTGGCATGATAACGTTAGGATTATACAAGTCTCCCCGTAGTAAACCCGAACTACGGCTGCTCTGATCTTTCATACCAGATGAAAGTACGTAGGCACGAGATGCGATATCTCGGCGAGCAACCTTCCCCCTTTTTACCCGTAGTTAGGCGAACTACGTTGACTCTGATTTCTCGTTTCAGACGGGAATACGTAGGCATAAAGTGCGATACTTTGTCGAGTCACTTTTCTTTTGTTTTGTCCTTAAGCCTTTAGCGTAGATAGTATTAATCAAACCCTTTTAGATAAACAACAAGCGTGGATCCCATCGAGTACGATGGACGTGAGGGGTGCTAATACCTTCCCCTTGCGTAACCGACTCCCGAATCCAGGACATGGTTGCGATGACCATTCCTTTTCCCTCTTTTCGTTAGGTTTTCTCTGCGCATTTCCTTTCCCTCCTTTGGGGTAAATAACACACGGTGGCGACTCTTCTGTTCTGCCGGCGCCGAATTTCGCAGTAGCGACAGCTGGCGACTCTGCTGGGGACACTTTATAGCTGCAGGGGAATTTTCCCATTCCCTACGCTGGGACCGTTTCCCATCCTCTAGGCGAGTCAGTCCTAGCGCTTGTTTGTTTATCTTGTGGGTTTTGTACATACCTGTTGTATCTTAGCTTTACTTTCCCGCATTTTATTTTCCCGCAGTTTATTTTCAACATTATATTTTATCCTTATTATGCTGTTGTGGGAGGGGACTGATTCTGATGAGAGATAAGCCGGGCCTGGGCTTGAGTTTTCACATAGACTTAGAAGTAGAGAGTAGTGGTTAGGCTGCTTGCTTAGCTCGCACCAGCTAGCCGCGAAATCTACGCTCGGACGAGATTCTCTTTGATGCTTCTTCCCTGGCCCTTAGGGCTCGACAAGTTGTCTGACCCGAGGATTGTCGACTCTGGGGACCTACCAATTGGGATTCAGCTAAGTGAGGCCGCTTCAAGGGATGGTGATGCCACACCTTCTGGGTATCGTATCATCGCTCTTGAAAGTCTGCGATGCTGATGAACGCATAGGATGTCGTACCTTATCAGTGGATAGGTCTATACCTGTGAGAGGGATTGGGTTATGCAGGAAACCATAGCTCCAGATCACCCGGTTTTCTCTACAGTGTGAACTTTTGGGTTTGATATCAGAGGTCTTCAGTATCAGTGATCTATGTCATGCAGTGATATATGTTATGCAAAGGCGAAGCTCTGGTTATTCTCAAGCTACAGCACAATCAGCTTCTGATTATTATTGCTACAGCACGACACAGCTACCTTGATCCCCTATAGCATCCTTGCATTTTTGTATTTCTCATCTGCATTGATTACATGACATTGCATTAACATCGCAGGTGCATATTCCCTTTGATTCTAGCTATCTCGCTTGCCGTCATTCGTGGTCAGATACTTGTGCTTGTAACTACCTATGTGGTCTTCCATCTATATATGAGGAGTTTTTTACTACTACTGTCTGAGGGGTTTCCATTGTCATGTGTGTCACCCGGAACTAGAATCAAGGGAAATATTCCATATGCATATATACATTGTTAGCATTTTGCATATTTTTCTTTGTGTTTGCAGGTACCTTCTTAAGCCTCGTTCTTATGTTCTGTTGTCTTTTCATAGTTGTTTCAGGATTGCTAACCAGAGACTTCACCGGTATCCTACTAGAAACAATCTCAAGAAAGCCATGGATCACGTTCAGACTGAGATGCAAGAGATGAGGGAGCGCATGACTCAGCTCATGGAAGTCATGCAAGGTATGGCTCAAGGACAGGAGCAACTGAGAACAATGGTCCAGCCCCTGGTAGCTAGGGTTGATCTTAATGGAGTTCTGCACGGAGGTATTGCTGCTAATACTCCCCGCAACGATACAGAAATTCCTAACGCCACTGTTGTACCTACCGGATGCACCCCAACTGCTGCAGGGGCTGGGAATAGTAGTGATGTTGGCATCCGCCACGCTGGTCTGGGTAATGCTGCTGGTAATGCAGGTTTGGGTAATGCTGGTAACGCAGGTCTTGGTAATACTGTTAACTTGGGTTGTGGTAATGGTACTCATAATGCTGGGTTGGGACCTGGTGCTGCTAACCATGGTCTTAGTAACGATGGTTATGGTTACAATGTCAATCGGAACGTCTATGGTCCGGAGGACGCCTACGCAGGGTATGGCAATGGGGACCAACGATGGAATGAAGATCGTCAGGACGACGTGTTCTCTATGAGGGATGTAGGCGCTGAGTTGCCTGTTGAAGCTGATCGTAGATTCAGAATGCTGGAGGAACAAATGAGGAATATAACAAATCAGAACTCCATAGGGCTTGACATGGCCAATTTAGGGTTGATCCCTGATTTACGAGTGTCGTACAAGTTCAAAGTTCCTACCTTCGATAAATACAAAGGTGTCACTTGCCCAAGGGTGCACATACGTTCATACTACAGAAAAATGTCAGCCTATTCAAATGACGAGAAGACGCTCATGCATTTCTTCCAGGATAGCCTGTCGGGGCCGTCGCTCGAGTGGTATATGGGTTTGGAAACCTCTCAGGTTCGCAGTTGGAAGGGTTTGGCTGAAGCATTCATGAAGCATTACCAGTACAATAGTGACCTTGCTCCCAACAGGGTCCAACTTCAGAATGTCGTCCAGAATAGCGGGGAATCTTTTAAAGAGTACGCTCAGAGGTGGCGTGAGCTTGCAGCCAGAGTGCAACCCCCAATGGTGGAGAGAGAGTTGATTGACTTGTTTGTATCAACGTTATCTGGGATGTACTATGAAAAGCTCGTCAACTGTATGTCCGGGAGTTTCTCTGACCTTGTCATCACTGGTGAGCGTATAGAAAACGGCATCAAGATTGGGAAAATTCAGGCCGTAGAAGTACCTTTGTCAGGTGGAGGAAAGAAAGTGTTCGGAAATAAGAAGCGTGAAGGCGACGCTAATTCTGTATCAAGCTCTCGGGGTAGAGGCAGAGGTAGATATCAAGATCAGCATCATCATCATCAGGCTGCAAGTGTTATCATTCCGATACCACAACAACCACAACAACAGCAGAATCAACAGGGCTACAGGAAGTACCAGAATTCGAGAGGGGCAAATAGAGTATTCGATACGCCGCCAATGCCGTACTCCCAGATGCTTCAGACGTTACTACAACTGCAGTTAATTCAGAAGAGAACCTTGGCCCCTCTGACAGGCCGACCACCACCTGGCTATGATGCAAATGCCCGTTGCGAGTTCCACTCGGGGGCACCCGGGCACAGCATTGACGATTGTAAGGCTTTTAAGCACAAGCTGCAAGATTTAATTGACAGTAAAGCCATAAACTTCTCGCATGAAGCGCCCAACGTGGTACAAAATCCTCTGCCAAACCAAGGACAAGCCAGAAGCGGCTGAGTCGCCCACAAGTCAAGATACAAGAAGCCCAGTTATCAGAAGCTGGCAATCTGCACTTTGCATGTCATTGCTTTGCATTTGTAGTTTCTTCCCTGTCTATGTGCAATTTTCACTTGTAAAGCTTGTTGTTTTCAATTGATATTGATAAATGAAATAAATATGCATGTTTTGAATTAATCCATTCGTGTTCACTTTATTGCTTTCTTTTATTTCAAACGCTTGTTTAAGTGGAATCCGGGGAGGATGACGAAATCGAAAATGCATGAGCTGCCGATTGTATACTCTTGGATAGAAAAACCTGTTGATGATATACAGGCATTGTTCCAAATCCATAAACACCGGAGATATAAGGAAGATAATCCCTTGTCAACCCCTTTGAGCCTTGTAGTAGGAGTTTCTTTCTGAAAATGAAAAACCCTCAATCTTAACCTGGGGCAGGGTAGGCATCGGTTAATTTGACCAAATGTCCGAATTGCAAAAGGAATGTCCGTTCAAGGATAAATCACACTTGTATATGTCGTGCCTAAAGGACCACAATGGTTAAACCTTGCGGATAAGGAGTGAAACAGTCACAATCTCTTTTAACAAGTCAGACAAGCCGGTGTCACATGATTTGTTCAAAAAGAAAAAATCAAAAGAAAAAGCCCGCTAAGTCGAATCTTGGGAACAAGCGACTTAGGCAAAAATTAGGGTATCCCGCTGGACTTCAAAATCAGAAACTCAAAAGAGTTAGTCCAAGCAAAAATTAGGGAGCGAAAAAGCGAAAAAACGAAAAGGATTACAAGAGAAAAATCCTCAAGCAAGAACGAAATCGTGTGACTCCAGGCACTACAAAGACGGAAAGGGAATGACTGTCACTTCAGAAAGCATGTAATTTCCAGAACCATCACTCCTATCATTCCACCTTTGAAAGGTGAACGCTAAGGTCGAATTAGCTGAACATAGGATTGGAGAACATCAAGGAGAATGGGTGGGTTAAAATGAGTTTTGAGCCTTATATCCTTCCTTGTTAACCGTGAACCTGACCACGTTACAACCTGAAAAAGTCCTAATTGAAACAGGTTTAGTTCGAGAGCATACTTCGATAAAGATCGCATCGAAACTGACTCCAAAAAGGATTCCTCTTACAACATTGTATTAATTTTGACACTTTGATAATTGATTCGTTCATTATATGTCATAAATTTTTCCAGTGAACGGGATTGGGTTTTTGAAAAAACTGTCATATGCATTGCATTTAATATATCTTTTATGCAAAATAACTTGTTTTACTTGCGAGTAAGCGCTCGACCGCAGGAAAGTTTCCACAGTGGAAAGTTTGATCAGGATAGAATGTAGAACGCCTGAATACTCCGTTGAGTTGTGGCCAGCTATTATCAAATAACCCCCAGTAAGTTCAGCCGTCCAAGAATCAGTTAATCTGGGGCAATCAGGCCGAGATTTAGTAAATCTCTCGCAATCGAGGGTACCGCTCTGCAAACTAGTCAATCAGAGGCAAAGCCATTACAAGGCTGGGACATGCCACCCTATGAGGAAAAGAATTTGTTCTTCTCCACACCTCTAGAGCTTATCCGAACTATTCAACCAAGGATCCTCTCACGGTCCAGATTCTGGGGCAAGCCATCTCGGGGTCGTCTCATGGCAAGCTATTTTCTTCTCAGCGTAGACCTTCCCAAGAATCAGGCTGGGGTAGGAGCATTACACTTGGGGCGATTTCTCAGAGAGATTCGGATGAAGCTCATTTTTCCAACAATCAAAGATCATTCCCCAGCAGTTGGTCAGGCGTACCTCTAATCCCCAAGAGTACGAGTATGGGTTTGTTCCCCAGCGAGTCGAGATCAGATTTCTCTCCACCAGGAATGTGTGGAATATCCTCCGACAGGTCGTTCGTGACCCCAACAGTGTAACGTGTGTTCCAGGGAGGTCATGCATGACCTTTACTCCGTCCCTTAGCAAGAGTTGCTCATCACCAGCAGAGACTTGTTCATTTCCAGTAAAATTTGTAACTCCAGGTTTGTTGGTATGTCCCTCAGCAGAGTTGTGATCGTATCTTCCAAAGTTGTCCAGAGTTTATATATATATATATATATATATATATATATATATATATATATATATATATATATATATATATATATATATATATATATATATATATATATATATATATATATATATATATATATATATATATATATATATATATATATATATATATATATATATATATATATATATATATATATATATATATATATATATATATATATATATATATATATATATATATATATATATATATATATATATATATATATATATATATATATATATATATATATATATATATATATATATATATATATATATATATATATATATATATATATATATATATATATATATATATATATATATATATATATATATATATATATATATATATATATATATATATATATATATATATATATATAATCTTATGCTTTGATTATTATGGTTATATTTCTCACCCTTCTGTTGTTTTATAATGCTCTATGAGGCATTGCAGATTAGGATGCTGGAGTTTTTTTGTGAAGTTATCTTCATTCTTTTGAGTCGGCTGCTCTGATATGTAACACCGGGTAGTTAGACTAGTATAGTTATATTCTTTTGTGATACATTGCGATGTATCAGCTGATGTGGTTTTGTAATTACCTGACATGATGTATCAATCTGGATATCTTATTTGTATGTGAATTAATATTTTGGAAATGATTAAATGATTTTATCTTCCGCTTAAATTTAAATGTTGAAATGTGATTTCTAAACCATGAAAATGTTACATATTTTATGGAGCAAATGTTAAAGTGTTTCATTGGTGAAATTGTGACATTCTTCCTTTATACCTTATTCTAAAACTTTCACTCTGATAAATTTGTATATGCATTTATTTGGGGGTATAGAAGGGGGTGTTACAGTGTTCTTTTTCATAGCATCCTCCCAAATGTGTAGAATTTCCATTTCGTATGGAGCATTACACCATATTTAACCATATGCATCTGAAGCATAAGCCAGGTTTGGTATCTTTGTTTCCAATTGTCTCTCCGGTAGATAATGGCATGATTCAGGAGATTTTGTTTTATCCTCAACGGAAATTATTGGAAGATGTGTTCATCTCATTTGATTCTCCTCGGTAGAGTCTTTTGTTTAAACCTCTCTTTCCCCGTCGGAGTATTCTTTTCAGGTTGTGAGTCGGTTGATTCTACTTCCTACCTATCCCAGGTGTTGTATTCCAACTTTTAGCTAGTAATCCCCATCTTAGCCCTGTTTGTTTGGATGTTACCCCAACTTTTGGTTGGTAGTCCGTTTGTTTCTTGGATGCTATCCCAACTTTTGGTTGGTAGTCCGTTTGTTTCTTGGATGTTATCCCAACTTTTGGTTGGTAGTCTGTTGTTTCTTGAATGTCATCCCAACGTTTTGTTGGTAGTCTTTGTTGTGGTGAGTTTGCCTTCGTTTGACGTTCTGGTGATTCTAAATTTTGGTTGGTAGGCTTTGCTTTATTTCAACTTTTGGTTGGTATAGTTTTATTGACGATTCTAACTTTTGGTTGGCAGTCTTCCCTTCTGGTGATTCCAACTTTTGGTTGGTATCCTTTTCTTGATTCCAACTTTTGGTTGGTATAACTTTGTTGACGATTCCAACTTTTGGTTGGTAGTCTTCCCTTCAGGTGATTCCAACTTTTGGTTGGTAGCCTTTACTTGATTCAAACTTTTGGTTGGTAGAGCTTTGTTGACGATTCCAACTTTTGTTTGGTAGCCTTCCCTTCCGGTGATTCCAACTTTTGGTTGGTAGTCTTTGTTCCCATGTGGACGCTTCCAACTTTTGGTTGGCAGTATTTGTTTTCATGTTGACGATTCCAACTTTTGGTTGGTAGTCTTCATTTCTGTGTGGACGATTTCAACTTTTGGTTGGTATTCTTTGTTTCTGTGTTGATGATCCTAACTTTTGGTTGGTGGTCTTCCTTTACGGTTTCAATTGTTGGGTTGGTATCTGTCCCCGCAGAGATCGCCTTTGGTCGGCGTTTTGGTGATTCTAACTTTTGGTTAATAGCCTTGTTTTCTAACTTTTGGATGGATATTATCCTCTTGCAAAGTCGTTATTCCAACTTTTGGTTGGTAGTCTTTGTTTGTGGGTCCAACTTTTTTTTGTGTTCAAGTGATTCCAACGCTTGGTTTATAGCTTGTGTTTATACCTTTGTTGTGCTCCAACTTTTGGTTGGTAGTTTGTGGGTGATTCCAACTTTTGGTTGGTAGCCTTTGCCTTTCACTCCAACTTTTGGTTGGTACTCTCCCCAGTGAGGTCGCCATTTTCTTGGAACTTTCCAACATTTGATTGGTATTCTTCCCCATCAAATCGCCTTCGGTCAATGTTCGGGTGATTCCAACTTTTTGTTGGTAGCCTTTTTTTATCCTGACGTTTGGTCGGTGTTCTTGTTTGTTTGTTCCCAAGGGAGTAGCATTTATTCTAACTTTTGGTTAGTACCTTGGTTGTTGTTTCAACTTTTGAGGTCGCCTACAGTCGGTGCTCCGGTGATTCCAACTTTTGGTTGGTAATTGTTGTTCATCCCGCCTTTGGTTGTTATCTTTGGTTGATGTTTTATCCCCCCGCAGAGTTGTCTGGTTAGGCTTCTCTTCTCCCCTAGTGGAGTCATCTTTTTTCTCCCCAGGTCATAAGTCCGTTGATTGTACTTCCTGTATATCTTGATTTGATTTTGTCCCCAGAGGGTCGCCTTTGGTCGACATGCTTGTAATCCCAACTCTTGGTTAGTATCCGGTGGTTTTCATTTCAACTTTTGGTTGGTATCGTCAATGAGTCGCATCCCAACTTTTGGTTGGTAACAACTATTGTACACCCCGCAGGTTGCAAATTTCCAAGTTATCTTGGTATTCAATCTCTGTGCACCTTGAATGTTTGAAAGTCGTTGCTATCATCCTTTTAGGTTCAAGTTAATTGAATAGGGGCAGCTGTAACACCCCAAAATTTGCCTCATCGTTTCTTGATTTACTGGCTTATGTTTCTCTGCATTTTAGCATTTTTGAATATCATGCCATTGGCTCCTGAGACATGGGATCAAGGTTTTTCATGGCTCAAGATCTCAAATTCTTCCAACGTTGGTGCTAGCTGAAAGTCTTGGAAAGTAAAGCATCTTAATGGAGCATCATAAAACTGTGAAAAGGTAACAAGCATTCGAGAATCCACATCTTGGTTCAAGATATGAAGTAGCTTGCCATAATCTCTCCCAAAATTATTTCTGGCGGCAACATGCATTTGAGAAACCAAACCCTGCAATTCACCTAAGTTGTCTTTCTGAATTCGAGTGTTTGACAACCTCGAGTGTTAGAGCCCATAATTTATGAATTCTTGTTAACATTAATTATTAGATTCCCTAGAAACAAAATGTGACTATTATGAATATGAATATGCAAATGTGTATGCAGAGGTTTTAGGATCACAGGATCATAAGGAATCAGATCATGAAGTTGAAGTACAATGGTGGGTGAGTAACCAATATTATTGATCAAAGGACCCCATGGGTAGGCTCTAAAAAGTAGGTTCCTAGAGTCATGAGTCCCTATTAAAGATATTATTACCATGATGAAGGTTCACCAGACAATAATACCTTTGAAATGATCTCCACTAGGTGAGGTCTACGTATCGACTAAGCGAAAAAACAATTTCGTGGACTTTTACTACACAACCATCAACACAAGGTTTCTAAAACAAGGTTCTCAAATTCATAGGCCGAGGTTGAACCCATTACTGTCAACTAGTAATGCATTCAAGGGATCTCATCTGATTGGGGATTTCATATTAACCTAACGAGTCCAAAGGTCTCATAGGTTAGTACTACATAACCCCCATGGATAGAACGGGTTAAAGGTCCTTAGAGTCGACGATTCAAGCCTAAAAATATTATCATCATGATGAAGGTTCATCAAGACAACAACATTTCCAAGGGGATCTACTCTAAGCAGGGTTTTCATATCGGCCTCACAAGGAAGATTCCTCGCAAGTCTCTACTACACAACCATTATCCTAAGCTTATGTTTTTTCTCAGGATTGGTTATAAAGCCTATCTCACAAAGCCCATGATCAAGAGCCCAATAACATAATAATAATAATATAGATAAACAAATTTAATAATCAAATAATAGAAAACAAACAATAAAAGAAGACAATAAAAGACAAATAATCGAAATAAAGAAGACAACTTAAGCTAAGGGAACATGCATCACTAATTATCCTAAGTTATGCTCGACTCTCTCATGCATGGAGAAAACTTCCCCAACAGAGTCGCCATTTGTCATACCTCAAAAAATACGATCCTCGCGAACGACACAGAAAAAGTTCTTCGAACAGAGTCGCCACCGAATTTTAACTTATTCCAATGAAGGAATAGGAAAATATCGAGAAAACCTTTTTAAAATGGAAAATGGTCATCGCAACCATTTCCAGATTCGGGAGTCGGTTATGTGAGGGAAAGGTATTATCCTAAGTTAGCCTAATTAGTGATTTTAAGTGTCAACTATGCTTACTTGTCTTCTTTGAATAATAAAGATATTTGGAAAATGATTAATTAGGGTTTAGGAAGAATGATTGATTTTATTATTAAGAAAATAGGAAGTTTTTATTAGGGTGCTCGTCAAGGATTGAAGCCCTTGTGCCTACGTATTCTCATTTGGGAATGAAGAATCAGAGCAATCCTAGTTCAGCTACGGTTTGTGGGTTTATATTTGTATAGACATCAATTAATCGAACATGAGAAAGATATCTCGCACCCAATTAATCGAAAGAAAAGAGTGAAAGATTCCACTCCATTCCTATGTCTTTATTGAAAAATTATTAACGTTTAATTATATATTTTATGGGCAATTGTTTGAACACGAGAAATAAATCTCATATTCAAACAATTGCGAAGAGATTTTGAAGATTCAAAACCTCTCATTAACGTTTTATAAAAAAAATTATATAGGTTTGCGTTTTAGTTATTTAGGAAAAAAAAATCCTCGATGTTGATCGAGGTTTAAATATTACAAGTTTTAAATCGCTTAGCAAATAACTTAACGGCTAAGATCGATGGCGATCATAAATGACCAACTTACAAAATATGAAAATGGTTTGATATAAATCGAGAATTTATTTTAAAAATAAGTTTTAGGATTAGACACATAAAAATATAGAAATATAAGAGAACAATTATTAATGCCAAATTGATATCATCATGCAATCAATCAATTGATAGTTGCTCAATAAAACTTGGAGAAAATTATATGTGCATGATAAAAATTAATTTCTAAATTGATTAGGAATGAAATTCTTATTTTTTATTATTTAAATGGAATTGATAAAAGTTAATCATAATTATTTTAATAAAAATTGAAACTAAGTGTAATCAAAACATCCTAGTTAAAAAAGATCTTTTTCACAAAATAATGTGTTTTTTATTTTTAGTATATATATTAAAACAAAATAAAATAAATAAATGAGTAAATAAAAACAAATAAAACGAAAGTGGAAAGCACGGAGGGTCCACCATGAACCCTCAATTAAGGTATATTGATCTAGCGGACAGGGAGTATTGATCAGGTCAAAAGTCAGTCGTTGACCCAAGATCTGATGGCTATGGTGAGTGCCTACGGGCATAGCAGGATCACACATGCATGGGATTGGAGGGTCCTCATAAACCCAAGAAAAACAAAACACTTCATTATTATTCTCTCTCTCTTTTCCTAATATCTTTATGTAATCTCTTTCTCTAACACATGAATAAACCTCCATCCCCCCAAAAAAAAACTCAAGAAAAGGGATTAAACGCGGTGGCCTGCAAAGAAATTCACGGCGGAGGATATGAATATCACATCGGCAACCAAGAACATCATGGCGGCGTCGCCGCGGAAGTTCCCAGAACACAGCCAAACAACCTACCTACCCTAAAACCTACCTTCTAAACACGATTCCGACCTCCAATTTCACAAAATTGTATCACAAATCACAAAGTCCCAAATAAGAGCAACCAAAACCTTAACCAGTAAATGCCCGAATCAAGCCACAATCATCAACAATTCAAAGACAGTTTGAGTCCAGTCAAGCGCAGTAGACACGGAACAAAGCAAAAAAAAAGGAAGAGCGGAGAAATCGTTACTTAAAAGAAGCAGCTCCAGTGACGAGTTAGGTAAGCTTTTTGTTCTCCTCTTCTTACTCTCTCAGCCTATTCCACTTCCGTGCAATCGAACCTTCGAATTCTTTCTCTTCGTCCGTGTGTGTGCTTTTTATAGATAAGTTTTCACTCTCAATCATTGAATACGAGATTTTGAATTTTAATATTTGAAGATTTGATTGCTGATTTTGATTTAGTATGATTGACCATTTATTAGGATGATGAATTTCTGTTTTAGTTTCCTCTTTGCAAGATTGTGTTGATGACTTACAATTTCTCGCCTTTCCCGTTTGACTGAAATTTGAAATTGTTGTAACTATATGCAGATATGTTTTGAATATACTCTTGATTCTCCCTTGAATGCGTGATCTTCATGATTTTAGCAGTTGATGATGATAATGATTTTTGGAAATTTTAGATTGTGTTTGGAATTTCAATAAATGCTTTTCAATTGCCGATCTTGCGTGATTGTGCATGGAACCTGTTGTAACGCATGATTTTATGCAATTTTGAGATATTTCCTTTGAGTTTTGAATTTAATTGTTTTACTGTCGATGTCTCATCTAGCTTAACTCAACGTTTACGCAAGAAAAATCATTCTCAAATCACCACTAGCCATACCCAAACTGACAATGATCTCAACTAATGAAGAAATTGAAGATCAATAGTTACCGACACTTCGAATGCAAGATGCTCACACAGACCTCCAATCTTGGTAATGTTTTCTCCTTTTGGTAATGTTTTCTCCTTTGGCATGAAGAATTCAACACATATGCACATGTATCTTTTTCATTGATTCATCTATAG
The DNA here is from genome assembly GCA_963859935.3 of Lathyrus sativus. Taxonomy (NCBI): domain Eukaryota; kingdom Viridiplantae; phylum Streptophyta; class Magnoliopsida; order Fabales; family Fabaceae; genus Lathyrus; species Lathyrus sativus. The sequence continues at coordinate 587,870,514 of OZ012735.1, forward strand.
TTTGTTTATTGGTAACTAACACTTATTATTGTGCCTCCGCAATATATATTTCAATGAACTGCAGCAGGTACCTATGAGGGAGTCTTTTATGCGTGACTGGGCTACATTGCGACTCAAGATTCTGCGGTACCTTTACATGACTTAACCTTCTTCATGAATACCGTTTTATCAATTACTTCAAAACCGTGTAGGTATTTTCATAAGGAGGGACTAAGAGGTAACCAAATTCTACCATAAACATCATATTCATATCTATCATTTTCATTGAAGCAATATCGTATCCTTTTTGAAAATCAAAAATGGAGCAGGATCTCCAAACTCAGTGTTGTAAATAGAATTACTAATCAATCTAAGTTCCAATGTTGAGATAAATAGAATTTCCTTTCTGTTATTCACAAGACAAACATTTGTTTTTCATATTGTGCCATGCTGATTATTTCCAATGTAACCTGTTCTGAAGCATTCTCAAATTTCACTGATGACTAGAAGTTTACACTAACATAGAGATCAAACTTGGGTAATTTATTTTGTCCCTCATGATATCCATACAAGAATAAAACTTTTATTAAATATAAACTTTCTTTCCTTCCAATGACTAATAACAACTTTGGTCTCTTTAAAGAACACTTCTAAGGTCTGAGAACGGTAATGGTAGAGTTGGATTATTTGGATATGCATAGTCAGAAGAAATGTTTCTGTTAACTCCTGTTTGTATGTATGATCCTTCTAAGTTGTATTCTGTTTTTGTTACATCATCTGTGTATAAATTCTCTGAACTGCCACATTCAATGCTTATGAAACACGATAAGAGTTGTTATAGAAGCTGATGAATTATGCCTGCTAACCTGTTTGTTGTTGTTGTGCATGAACTAAAATTGTAACAGCAAAAAATAAAACCAAAAACAACAAGAAACCAATTGAATTTGCCATGTTTCTAATGTTTCTCCTTTCATCTTTTGCGTAGGAGGAGCATAATTGGAGGAGGGTTCAGGTATCAAGCTTGGATTTTGGATGGATGCTTGAGGTCAATGAAGAAGGTAATGTCTTGATCTTTTTTAACAAACTCTAGGATTTTGAAAGTGGTTTGCCTATTGTTGGTATAAATTTCTTGTAATATTTTTATTAAGAACTTTGGCTTGAATTTGTGGTGCTGCCTTGAACTTAGTTGTGGTGATTCTCATGTTGAGATAGTGTGATCATGGAATTACATGTTCTTCTTATTATTCTTGTATGTTACCTGTTGTCTTGGACCCTGTCATGGAAATATCGTGCTATGGATTTTGATTTGATTTGTGTGTTAGCTATTCCAATACTTTCTGTATGTATTGGCCCTCTAACATTTTCTTTTTCTTTTTCATGTGCTCATGAAGATGAGGCGGAAGCTCGGAGATTAATAGTAGCAGGTCTGGTTATTGTGGGATTGTGGAGAGTTGCTCCTAGTGAAGAGTTGAGCAATATCTCTGTAACACCCCTATTTAAATTATTTAGTCATTATATACCTTGTTGTGGTGTATTTGTTGTGATGTCCTTAATTAAGGGTATGAGGTTAGGAACGAGAGCGAGAGCTGACCTTAGTTGGGGTAATGTGGACCTAGAATAAGGGATACTTTAATAACAAGATTAGGAGCATTATGATTATTAATATTATTATTTCATCTATTATTAATAATAATATTAATAGGATTATGGTTATTATTATTGTTATTATTAGTATTATTATTATTATTAGTAGTTAAATTAAATGAATTAAAGATATGATTAAGAGGGTTTAGGGAGAATTAGTAGAGTAGACAGTTAGTGTACGAGAAAAAGGAAAAGGCAGAGAAAGGAGAGCTAGGGAAAAAAGAACCAATTTTCTCCATTGTTGTCAAGAAAGAGATCAAATCTAAGGTAAAGGGGGAGAATTGATTTCAATATGGGTGAATTAACATGAGAGGGTAGTGAGAGTTCCTTTCTCATAGGATTTATGTCTGTTTTTGGTTTCTTGATCTAATTTTCGTACCCTGATAAATTTCTTGAAATTACTGTTACTGTTGAATGTTTGTTGTTTGATACCCATGTGTATGAATCTGAGAATTATCTCAATTTTGTGTGAAAATCTCTTGAGACTGTGATAGGATTCTAACAGATAACAGATCTAGAAAATAAGGGTTAGAAGGTTAACGAAATTGAACCTTACATGATAGAAATCTTAGGAGAATAATGGATAGATGAAGTATAGTGGAGGTAGAGAGAAATGATTAACCAAAAACTAAATTCTGGGTTGAGTTGAGTGGTAAAATGAAGAGTATTGAGTGGGGATTCGTGAAAGGGATGAATTCTAAGTTTTTGGCAGTAGTTCTGGTGATACGCGTATGGGACAGAGCAATACGCGTAACAGACAGGGCAATACACGTAACAGATAAGGCAATACGCGTATGGTGGGCTTGACAGTAGGGCAATACGCGTAACTGATAGGACAATACGAGTATGGTGGGCTTGACAGCAGGACATTACGCGTAACAGGCAGGGCAATACGCGTATGGGTAGGCCTGGATGACTTTTTTCCATTTTCGCGATTTCTGCCCTGATTTTGCTTAGAACGCAATTCTGTTTAATCGGTAGGATTAATATGACTAAAATGAACCTAAGGAAGATTAGTAATAAATTTAATTAAAAATAATGTGGAAAATTACGTTTTTGCCCTTAGGGGTGTGATTGATATGTGTGGGCCAAGACCGTCCAGTGTGGATGATCTGGTGTGATGATGGTAATTCCCGAGAGGATTACGGTGAGCAGATGGCTCGTGTGAATCATTGATGATCGCGTATTATGCTTGAAATTATTATTATTATAATTACATAATGGTGTTGTCATGCATTTCATGTCATGTGTCTTGTGAAGATGACTATGTGGGAATCCGTGATGGGTGCCTAGTTCATCCAGACTTCATGTGGAAGTTGTTGTGGAGATAAGTTATAGTTCAGAGGAACGTATACGACTTATCTGGATTCCGACGGGAATCAGGTTCTAGGGTGAACCGTATGTATTTGTGTTGGTACCACATGCATTGTGTCGAGTCAGTGAGTCACATTGCATATTTGTATTTGAATATGGGATATTGATGTCGAGTGATTGAGGTGGCACGTGTATGTGCGTTGCATGTGTATGATTGTATGTGTGGTGTGTAACTACTCCTTAGCATGTGTATTTCACCGCTTATTTATTGAATGTAGTTCTCACCCCTTTTCTGTTTGTTGCGTCCGTGCTTCTTGGGGAGTGCATATGACTAGGTACTTGAGTAGTGCTTGGAGTGTGTTGCTATTTGATCGAGTCCTAGGATTCGCTCTGATACGTAACATGGGATGATGGGATTACGTCATATTTTGCTTATTTTCTTGATTAATTATTACGTATCTTTTATCTGTTGGATTAATGAGGTATAACCACTGATTGTGGGGATTATATTTAAACATTGATTTTATTCCGCTGTTATATTGAATGACCTTGTTGAAATATTGTGGAAAGCATTTTCATGGATATTGAACAGTATGACTGGTAGGAATGATGCTACGTTGGCTGCTGCGTTACAAGCTGTTGTGCAGGCAATGAAAAACATTGGTCAGAATATCAATCAGAGTGCTGAAAACAGAGAGTTTCGTAATTTGGAGAAGTTCCAGAATAATAAGCCACCTAACTTCGAAGGCGGACATGATCCAGATGTAGCACATAAATGGATGAAGGATATTGAGAAGATCTTCAGAGTCATGAGATGCTCAGAGGATCAGAATGTACAATTTGGTACGCATATGTTGGAAAGTGAGGCTGAGGATTGGTGGGACAACACCCGCCAGAGATTGAAGTTGGTGAGGGTCCCACTAATTGGACAATGTTCAGGGCAGAGTTTCTGAAATAGTATTTTCCTGAAGATGTTCGCGGAAAGAAAGAGATTGAATTCATTGAGTTGAAACAGAGGAACATGGCAGTGGCAGAGTATGCGGTTAAGTTCGACGAACTGGTAAACAGGTGTAGAATCTATGATGAAGACAACATAGCTAGAATCGCTCACTATAAGAATCTAAGTGATAGAAGATGCAAACAGAGGCATGAGAATACACCTTACCGTGCTCCGGATGATAAAGGAAAGTATAAAGATGTTGCTAGGAAGAAACCAAGTGGGGGAGGAAATCCTTCCAATCCTCTCAAGTGTTTCAGATGTGGTGGCGCAAGTCACCATGCGAATGAATGTCAGAATGAGGTGAAGAAGTGTTTTAAGTGTGGAAAGCCAGGTCTTGTGGTCGCGGATTGTAGAACCAACATACCAACCTGTTACAACTATGGTGAGCAGGGTCATATCAGCACCCATTGTCAGAAACCGAAGAAGTCTCAGACAAGTGGGAATGTGTTTGCATTAATAGGAGTTCAGCCTACCAGTGAGGATCGTTTGGTCAGAGGTACGTGTTACATTCATAACACTCCTTTGATTGTTATTATTGATACGGGTGCAACTCACTCGTTTATTTCTGTGGATTGTGCCTTCTACTTTGAGTAGAGGGATGGTGATTAATACTCCATCTATTGGATCAATCACTGCATCTTTAGTGTGTTTGAATTGCCCTGTGTCGATCTTTGGTAAAGATTTTAGAGTGGACTTGATTTGTCTACCACTAAGCGAGCTAGATGTTATTTTAGGGATGAATTGGTTCGAGAGAAACTATGTTTATATTGATTGTTATAGGAAGAGGCTGTTATTCCTGACTCCTGGAGAAGAAGAAATGGCTAGTCTTATATCTACTAAGGAGTTGGAAATCTTGGTAGAAGACGAAGCTAAAGTATTTGCAGTGTTCGCTTCGTTATCTATGGAGGGTAAGTCGTCGATTGAGGAATTACCTGTTGTGAGAGAATTTCCTGAAGTGTTCCCAAAGGATGTTGCAGAGTTACCTCTAAAGAGGGAAGTAGAGTTTACGATTGATCTTGTCCCTAGTACCAGACCTATATCTATGGCACCATACAGAATGTCAGCGTTAAAATTGGCAGAGTTGAAATCTCAGTTGGTAGAAATATTGGACAAAAAGTTTATCAGACTCAGTGTGTTGCCATGGGAGCGCCGATTTTGTTAGTAAAGAAGAAAGATGGCAGTATGCGCTTGTGCATCGATTATCTCCAGTTGAATAAAGTAACCATCAAGAATAAGTATCCATTTTCAAGAATCGACGATCTGATGGATCAACTCGTGGGAGCTCGTGTGTTCAGTAAAACTGATTTGAGATCAGGCTATCATCAGATTCGTGTGAAAGAAGATGATATCTAGAAAACAGCTTTCAGAACTCAGTATGGACATTATGAATATGCAGTGATGCTGTTTGGTGTGTCCAATGCACTGGGTGTGTTCATGGAGTACATGAATCGTATCTTCCATGCTTATTTGGACCAGTTTGTAGTAGTTTTCATTGATGACATTTTGATTTACTCCAAGTCAGAAGCATATCATGTAGAGCATTTGAGGGTTGCGTTGCAAGTGCTGAAGGATAATAAATTGTTTGCAAAACTTTCGAAGTGTGAGTTTTGGTTGAGCGAAGTGAGTTTTCTTGGACATGTTATTTCTGGAGGAGGCATAGCAGTGGATCCATCAAAAGTGAGTGATGTGCTTCAGTGGGAGGCTCCGAAGTCAGTGACAGAGATTAGAAGTTTCTTAGGCTTGGCAGGCTATTACCATAAGTTTATCGAAGGGTTTTCTAATTTGGCTCTTCCGTTGACCCAGTTGACTAGAAAAGGTCAGACATTTGTATGAGATATTTTGTGTGAAGAAAGTTTTCGAGAACTGAAGAAAAGGTTGACTACCGAACCAGTGTTAACCTTACCAAATCTGAATGATCCTTTTGTGGTATATTGTGATGCGTCTAAAATGGGATTAGACAGTGTTTTAATGCAAGATGGTAAGGTTGTGGCTTACGCTTCACGACAATTGAGGATTCATGAAAGGAATTATCCTACACATGATCTAGAGTTAGCTGCAGTGATTTTCGTACTAAAGGTTTTGAGGCATTATTTGTACGGGTCGAGATTCGAAGTGTTCAGTGACCATAAGAGTTTGAAATATCTGTTTGACCAGAAAGAATTAAATATGAGGCAGCGAAGATGGCTGGAATTTATGAAAGACTATGACTTTAGCTTGAGTTACCATCCCGGTAAAGCTAACATCGTGGTAGATGCTTTTTGGAAGACGATACATATATCGAAGTTGATGATTAGAGAATTGGATTTGATTAAGCAGTTTAGAGACTTGAGTATGGTTTGTGAGTTAACTTCGGAAAGTGTAATGTTGGGGATGCTGAAAGTGAATAATGAGTTCCTTCGTGAAATAAGAGAAGGTCAGAAACTGGATTTGAAATTGGTAGACTTGATGACCATAGGCGGAACAGATAAGGAAGAAGACTTTAAAGTAGATGATTCTGGTGTGTTGAAGTTCAGAGACAGAATTTGTGTTCCAGATAATCCTGATTTGAAAAAGGTAATTTTGCAAGAAAGCCACAGGAGTAGCTTGAGTATTCATCCAGAAGCTTCGAAAATGTATCAAGACCTGAAGAAATTATTTTGGTGGCCGGGTATGAAGAAAGACATAGCTCGGTTTATGTATGCTTGTTTGACTTGTCATAAGTCAAAGGTGGAACGCCAGAAACCATCCGGTTTGATGCAACAGATGGAAATACCAGAGTGGAAATGGGATAGTATTGCAATGGATTTTGTGACTGGATTGCCGAATACAACGAGAGGTTTTGACGCAATTTGGATAATTGTGGATAGATTGACGAAGTCGGCGCATTTTATACCGATTAACATCAGTTTTCCTTTGACGAAGTTAGTAGAAATTTATATCAGAGTGATAGTGAAGTTACACGGTGTTCCGTCGAGCACCCGAGGTTTACTTCTGAATTTTGGAAAAGCTTGCAGGAAATAATGAAGAATTCTACCAACCATTGTATTATTAAGTTAATTGTCTTTAATAAATAAGTTTGTAACCTAAAATTCTAAGTCGTGTGACTTGAAAGAACTTTTCTTTCCACACTCCCTTTGGAGTTAGGTAGAAGTATAGTTCTTAAGTTGTATGAAAAAAATTTAAGTTTGGGTTTGCCTTGGAAGTGAGCAAAATTCTAAGTTTGCGGTTGGAGGTAGAGAAAATTGGTCAAAAATTTAAAATTTTGAAAACAAAAAAAGAAGTAAAAAAAGAAACTTCTTAAAAATAAGAGTGAAGGAATATAAAAGTGCATAATAAGCACCAAATATCTAGTACCTTCAGGAAGGAACAAAAGGGTATGAGAATAAAAGGAGAACTAAACACCTAACTTCAAAGGTTTAAACCTACATTCCTAAAAACATCCTACCCGAACATAAGCCAAGATACAACCTAAAAAGACCTCAAATGAGTGTGTTATGACTTCTGTGATTATATTATAAAATGATCAAGCTAAGCATAATATATTTTTCAAGTTGATTGAGAGATGACCTTATCCATTGAGTGAGTCAAAGTGAGTTGAGATACTAGTTGAGTACTCGTCAAAGTTTGAGGACATTTTTCGAATGGAAGTTGGAAAATAGAAATATGGTCAGGTAAAGAAAAAACATATGGTGATGCTTAACTATTATTGTGCGACTTGTTTTCTGTTAAAATTTGCATTTGTATGCGACTTGCTTGAGGATAAACAATAATTCATGCTTGGGGTTGTAATGACAATCTGTCATTGCATGAATTTAGTCGAAGAATCGAATCAAAACAAGTTAAAGAGGAGAGAAAATGAAGAAGAATTACCATATAATGAGGAAAAAATAGCTAAGTGTGAAGGATTTGAACTTAGTGAAAAATCAAGTGAAAAGGGGAGCAAAAGCATGCATCTACTGTAATAATCACACACAACATCGCGCGTGTGATAGATTTGTATTAGATGCATCGCACACCCGATGCAGGTCATCACAGATGACCCCTTTTCTCGGCTTTTTCTGACGCATTCTGATCCATTTTGAGCTTTTTTAAGGGGAATTTCAACACTTTTGTAATGATTACGAAAATTAACATTGCAAGTATGCTTTTTGCAGCTTCAAGGGTGATTTGTAGAGCATTTGAAGTCATTGGAGATCAATCCTTCAAGGGAAATCATATATTATTCTTCTTTATTCATTTGGTATTGTAATTTGTATTTATGAGTAGCTAAACTCCTCTAGGTTAGGTTATGTGTGATGAACCTGTTTTAATATTGTTGGGTAATATGTTAATTTGACTTTGCATGAATACTTTGATCTATAATTATATGCCATTACTTCTTGTTCGTAATGCTTTTTATGTGAGATACATTTTTAATATGATTTTGAGAACATAAGAAATATTGACCATTAGTCTATGTGTTAGACATAGGGAAATTATTGTACTTATGTTGGTTGAATAGGAATATGAGACCCCAAGTAGTGGCATAAGGAATTAACGTTATGTGCATCGCCTAATCCTACTTACGCTGGTGGACTAGCGATAGGAAACTCCAAGTAATGATTAATGAGCTATTTTGCAAGGGATTGGTTATAGCAGTTTTGTTAATTCGTCCTGGGATTATAGTGATAAGATTATTCATGTAAGGCATCATACATCATCTATAGAGAAATAGGGGATTCGATACACAACCTGACCGTTTTCGTAATTCTATCTAAACAGTTATTTACTTTTTGCATTGCAAACTCGAAATCCCCCCCCCCCCCCCCCTCATTTACTATTTTTCTACACATTGCACAAATTTATCTTGTTAAAAAGCAGTCCATGTTGATTCGGTCTTAATTATTATTGTGACATTATCGGTACAATTGTCGAGAAGTCATCACCTACCAATTGGCACTCCCACCTTCCATATCTATACAATATGATGTGTTTAATGTATCTCATCTTCGAACATTTATACTATATCCTTTTCAACCTATCCTTCTAGATATAATTGAAGTTGCAATAGACCTCACATTCCAAACGCAACAAATCTGAATAGTGGATTATGAAATGATGTTCCTAATAAACAAGTAGATATCATTAGTGAAGGTGGTGTGGGAAGAATCTCACCCCAAAGAATCTACATGGGAATTGGAATTAGAGATGTGAGCCAACTATTTGCACCTCTTTAGCTAAATTTCAATTTCGCAGACAAAATTTTATTTAAGGGGAGGGAGAATATAATATCAAATAAATTTCTCTCTAATCCTTTTCATTATCCTTGTCATTATAAAACTTAAGCATTATATTATTTGTAAAGACATTGAGGGCAGAATTGGAATCAGAGATGCGAGCTAACTATCTGCAACTCTTTAACTAAATTTCAGTTTCGAGGATAAAATTTTGTTTAAGGGGATGGATAATATAATATCAAATAAATTTCTTTCTAATCTTTTTCATTATCGTTGTCATTATAAAACTTAAGAATTCTATTATGTTTAAAGCCATTGAGGACATATTGGGCCTTTGAGAGTAGTTTAGGGGCAATTATGTGATTGTGTTGAGTATAAAATCCAAAAACATACGAGTTTCTCTCTTTTCTCATCTTTCACATTCAAAAGTTAGAGAGAGTTAAAATAAAGAGAGAGGAACTTGTGGGAAAGACAAGGAGAAGATGGGGGAGGTGATCGCGACTTTCTATGTCTAATACAACTTAACTGCAAGTGCACAGTCTATCGCGTAGTAATAAAAGATATCGATCCCACAAGGACTCGTAATCAAACTAGTGTTCACGGGAGTTACTATGTTTAGCTAGGTAGATAATGTTTAAGGGAATAATTGCTATTACTAAAGGGAACTAAAAATGTTACTTAAATTATAATTACGCGAATCGATATGCAATAATTATGTTCTTCGGGGATTTGACAAGTTACCGATATATAAAATATTTTTAGAATTTATTTAAGAAGAAAATAGTGATCTAAAGACCTTCGTCTCACGATGGTTGTTGACGCTAGTCGCAACTTTAAGGCGGAACGTATGCTGTCGCTATCCCGTTCGGGGTTAAAGTCGCTTTTTGGAAATCTCTAAGTTCTAATCTATTTTAAAGTGCTTTCGCTGTTATTAAAACAAATGCCTAGTGTTTACTATCTGGTCCTAGCCGCAGCTGTCGCTTGTTGGTTCATACCTTAATTAATTTCCCACTGTCGTGGCAAAACTACTTTTAAATAAGTTCTCGCTGTCGCGACGAACGTTTATTCAGAAAATAAGTTTAAACACTCAGGCCATAAACAACTTTTGAAAAAGAAAGGTTTTAACCGGTTATTATCAAATCCCGTCTGAATTATTATTACATACCGATTACTCTGGTTTAGCTAGACATGGATTTGGAACAGGTAAAGCGTAAATAAAAGCAGAAATTTAGAACATACATACTGCTGGGAATTAAAGTTACAATTAGCGAAATAATAAAAATCTGTAAAGTATCCAATTGGCTTTTGGCCAAATCCTAACGATGTCGGCAGGATTGTGTCTTCAAGCCAATAGAGCGCACAAATGAATATTGCAGAAATGGAATACAGGAAAAAGGAAAGGAAAACAAAAACAAGACTTAAACTAAAATTTGCTCTGGAAAATATTTGGACAGCACTTCGTTATCTGAATGCGGCTCCCTTTCTCAGCTCCCCTCCTTCTCCTTTTATAGAGGTGAAATACTGACGGTTATATTTTGCAGAAGGTGGACTTGGGATCAGAGAAAATAGGAAGTAGTGGTCCATTATTTTGGGACTTGGAACTGATTTTTGCACGTTACTGAGGTTCTGCGTTTTTGCCTGCATGACGGTCGTCATGGTGTGTGACGGTCGTCACCCGTGTGACGGTCGTCATGGATGTGTGACGGTCGTCACAACAGCAAAATTCACATCTGCTATTTTTCATGTTGTTTTCATCTGGTTTTCGTCCATATTTCATCTGTAATTGCTTCTTTTCTTCATATTGCTTTGTTTGGACATGATCTTCAAATACCTGCAAAATATCAGACAAATAACATGGAAGAACCCGAAATCAGATTTAAACCAGTCAAATATTAGTTGAATTATACGTCAATATATATATATATATAGATATATATATATATATATATATATATATATATATATATATATATATATCTATATATATATATATATAGATATATATATATATATATATATATATATATATATATATATATATATATATATATATATATATATATGGCTTTCCTAAGCTTGAATCTTTGCTTGTCCTCAAGTAAAAGCAGGAAGAATAAAAGTCGGCAAGCACGAGGCAGCTTCCTCGTTCAGAAAGTTGGGAAAAATCGGGATTCTAAATAGGAACAAAACGAGTACGGTGACGACACTGGACTATAAGTCTTCGGAGGTCTCCTTTTTATGCAAATCGGTCCCAATCATGCTACTGCAGCTTGGTATCAAGGTTCTCGCGTCAAGTTTACCCTGTTTGTTCTAGCGCAATCACATTAGCCCGTTGTCCATACACTTTCATGGCAAGTCAACCTGTTAGTGAATATGATCTCATTGCTGTTTTGATCTTTTCATTGCTCATAAGCTTATACTATTGATTTTTCAATGAGTTTTTGTACCGTTGGGCTAAATGCTCGGGTGAGGAGCACCTAACTTAGAGGGAACATGTCTCTATACTCGGGCTATATGGCTTTCTTTTCATGATTTTTTCATCTTTTTAGAGATTATACACTTATTTGCATTGGTCGCTCGCTTAGAAGTGTTTAGGATGATGCTGATTGCTTGTATAAACTACTTGGGGCTGAGTTTGCGTAGAGACTTGAAACTTTGGTACACGTAGGTAGTGAAACCGACTCGCATAAACCGGAGGTCTAAGGTGTCAGGACGATACTGGTTTTGTTAGAATTTTCGTCTCGGAGTTTCAAAACTTGGTTTGAACTTTGGCGCATTCTCGTGATGCTTATGAGGAACAACTGAAAAATTTTTGTTTATGTCGAATAAAGTGGGGAAATTTGTGTAACGGAAAAAGACATATATATGAGCTTTTATTTGCTAAAGTGGGAAAATGTTTGAATTGAAATGACTGAATTGAAAGTACAAGGAAACGGGAAATAAACGCTCCGCTCCCACACTATCTCAATCAGTGTCCTCACTGATTTGAAAGTATGCGAGAGGGAAATACAAGGGAAATGAAAATACAGGAAACGGAAAATACAGGAAACAAATAAAGAAAGAAAAGACTAGTCACGGCCTCTGCCTCGGTCACGTCCTCTGTCCCGTCCTTTACCTCTGGCTTGGTCGACTCGGGCCTCAAAGTTCAGAGCTCCGGTGTGATAGACATAATCTCGGAGTCCTTCAAATTGCAAGGTAAGATTTGCCAAGTTCTCAGCGATGGCTTCCTGGCCAGTTTGGAGCTGTTGCATCGTGGTCCTCTGCCAAGCTTCGAATTGCTCTGCTCGCTGATTTTGTTGCTGTATCATGGCGAGTATCTGTGCTTGTTGGTCGAGGGATCGACGGAGGTCTTCTTCAGAGAAGTCGGGCTCTGGACGGTGGCGGCGACGACGGTAGGATGTGCCTTCAGAAGGAAGTGGTTGCGATGCCTCAGGTTGCTCAGTTCTGTCCAACTCATCTTGCATTTCGTCAACAGACCCTTGGGTATTGGTGTGAGTTGGGGCAGCGGTAGCAGCAGGGGCATTCAGGTCAAAAAGCCAGTTGGCACGATCCTGTGGGTGCATCCGGGTACGTGACGGCATGATGATACTTCTGATGGTTTTGCCACACACGACCGGATGGTATTTGCCATCGGACCTAGAGCGGATAAGGTGAGAAGCTCTGCAATGGTCGGTGTCGAGAAACACCGAAGGGATTGTATGGAGATTCTGGAGTTGGTTACCGAGGTTCAGGCCTAGTGCAATGGAGGTAACAATCCCGCCAAAGTAAAATGGCTTAGAGCCACGGTTGCAGTTGGCCTGAATGTGGGCCAGGAGGAACGGATCGGCGTTGATGAGTTCGGAATTGAACACGCAGCGGAGAAAGAAAAGTTCTTTGGAGTTCACCTTGTGGTTGCTATCTCTTGCGAAGATGGTATTGCTCAGCGCTCTGTGGAAATACCGGATGGTTGGGTTGTGGATGTGTGTTGCATGCAGAGAATCCCAGCCGTCGGCATTGATTCCGGTCAATTGGGACCAAAGCGCAAAAGCTTCATGTTGAAATTGTTCGGTAATGCGGCGGTGAGCATCTTCGCCGCGAGGGAAATGTAGGATGTCGGCAATCTGATTTTGATTCAATTGGTAGTTCGTGCCGAACATACGGAAGCAAGCGGCGCCGAAATGTTGGCTAAGGTCGCCGCTAGAGGTGAAGTAACTGAACAAACTGAGGAACTCAAGGGTGAGTTGTTCGTAAGTGGGCTGCAGATTTGTGCACAGATGCCAAATGTCGGCTCTCTGGAGCATTCAAGTGACGCCGTCAAGGAGGCCGAGCTCCGTGAGAGATGGTATGTGCGGATAGTGGGTCGGTTGTAGCGACCGTTGATGGAAGGCGACGTAGTTTGCTCTCTGCTTCTCGCCGGAGTCGCCGTCGCTGAAAATGATATTGCTAAGGTCAGGGGTTTCATTGTTTCTTGCCATGGTTGGATGATGCTGATGAAATGGGGGAAGAATGCGGTTTCTGCGGAATGAGAAATTGCACAAGAGTGGTTAATGAAGATGAAATGGGAGTTGGGATTATATGTAGTAAGGAAGGAAAACGAAATTTTGAAGTGGGGTTTGGATGTGTGGTGATGGGAAGTTGATAAGATGGGAGTGGGGGAAGAAACGTAACCTCTGTTATAGCAGATATCAGGTTTTGGACTCGTGACGGTCGTCACACATCTGTGACGGTCGTCACCCGTGTGACGGGCGTCATGGGTCTGTGACGGTCGTCACACCAGTAAATTCTGCAGAACGCAGAATTTTGCTACACGGGTGCTTTTAACATGTTTTTAAGGCGTGTAATTGATATCGCAATGTAATAAATCAGCCAAGAAGCATATGATACCATAAAAACAGAATAAAGGAATAATGAACAAAATTGAAATAACATTTAATTAAAATGATTGTTTTTTAATGTAATACATAAGTGAAATGAAACAATGCGAAAATCAAAATAATTTAAAGTGTACAGAAAAACAGGAAAAATAAACTAAACTAAAGCGAAAATCTCAGTCCTTTTGTGCCTTCAATTCGTCAAACTTCCGGGAGTAGTAATCGAGCTGGTCACAAACTAAGTCCATGAAAACTGATAATTCGGCGTGGATGCTTGTTATCTCATTTCTTGCGGTGGTCAGAGCTGCGTCGAAGTTGTCTAATCGGTTCAGAACAGTATCTATTTTGTCAGTGGTTTCGTCAGGAATGGGCTCAGGATAGGTGTTGTAATGTGGAGGGGTCTCAGGGTCTACCTCAACTTCGGATACAGCATCCTCATAATACATATAATCATGTGCTTCAGAGATGTGATCACTGTCGTACATGTAATCCTGTGGTGTGGATTGAGGTGAAAGAGGTCCCATAGGCTCATCCAATTCATAAACCCAATTGTCCGTGTTATGGATACTAGTCATCTGATGATTTGGCAATGTGAATAGCTGGACAGGTTTGTCATTGATAAGGTACTCGTAAGGTCCAGGTCCCATGGTTCTTAAAATGCGCCTGTTAAAGCAAAACTGGATATTCATGGGTCGGACGGTGCCAAAACTAGTGCTTGCATTTAGGTGGAATCTAAGGCCAAGCTCGTGGGCAATCATTGTCACGAGGCCTCCTATTAGAATAGGTGATTGTGGTTCCTGAGTGAGGCGTAGGAAGGATCTCATCATAAAAGGCACGACATTCACTAGATGGCCCTGAGATGCACAGAATAAGATAAACAACTCTTCTTTAGATACTGTAGTAATGTTTTCTTCCTTTCCGAAAAGGGTGTGAGCTAGGATCTTATGAAAGTATCTGAAAGCGGGGTTATGAATCTCATCGTTATACATGCCATTTGGGTCAAGGTGATAGTCGCCTATGATTTTACCCCAGAACTGGTTTAGTTCAAAATCAAGATCGTCATCTTCGGCACTGATGAACACATGTGGTCCGCTAGGAAATCCTAGGAGGTTAGCTAATGACATACGGTTATGAGTTTGGTCCATTCCAAACATCCTAAAGGTGATCAGCTCTGTGTTTGATCCAAAACCATAGTTGGGTAAGTACCTGAAGGAACTAAGGAATTCGTAGGTGAGGTCCTTATAGGTAGCAAAACGAGTTTTCAAGGAGGTGTTCTCCCAGCCTAATTGATTAAACAGGAATTGAATGCTATCAGTAATTCCTAGCTTCTCCATGGTAGACTTATCATAATACAGTGTTAAGGCTATGTCTCTCTCAGTTAATGCTTCAAATCTTGCCTTTTGAGCTAATCCTCGAAAATGAACCTTTGTGAAGTCGTACGCGGCCATACTCGCAGGTTAGTCGGAGAAAAACAGGAGGAAGGTTTGAAGGCTTTTAAAATCCTGAAAAGTTTAAAACAGAAATTTTAAGTCAGAATTTTTAGAAACAAAAGGTGGTAGAAATAAAAACAAAGTTTAAATAAAAGAGAAAATAATGAAACAAAAAAAATAAAAAAATAAAAAATAGTAGCAATTTAAGTTTAAAAATTTTGTTAAAATTTCAAAGTAAGATTTCAAATAAAAATGAGAATGAAATACAGTAAAGAGGGAGATACGGGAAAATTGGGTTGCCTCCCATTAAGCGATGTTTTTAACGTCAAAAGCCTGATGATAGCTTGGTGACAAGCTATTCGGGGGTTTGAGCAGGAAGCTCGAGCAATGTTATACTGCTGACTTGAGGGCTGTTTTCGTTCTTATTATAATGTTTTAGACGTTGCCCGTTTACGATAAACGGTGCATTCGTCTTATCGGTAATTTCAACAGCTCCACTTTGAAGTACTTTAGTCACTTCAAAAGGTCCAGACCACCTAGATTTTAGTTTACCTGGGAAAAGTTTCAATCTTGAATTAAATAGAAGTACGATGTCTCCCACACTGAATTGTTTCCGGACTGAACGTTTATCATGCCATTTCTTAGTTCGTTCTTTGTAGATACGGGCATTTTCGTAAGCGTCCAATCTAAGTTCTTCTAATTCGTGTAAGTTCAAGATTCGTTTCTCTCCTGCCTCAGTGTAGTTGAAATTAAGTGTCTTAATGGCCCAGAAGGCTTTATGCTCTAATTCTACAGGGAGATGACAGGATTTACCGTAAACTAATTTGAAAGGTGTAGTACCTATTGGTGTCTTAAAAGCGGTCCTATAAGCCCATAAAGCTTCATTCAGATTTGATGACCAATATTTCCTTGAGGTAGCGACAGTCTTTTCCAATATTTGTTTTATTTTCCTGTTCGAGACCTCTACTTGTCCGCTAGTTTGCGGATGATAAGGTGTAGCTACTCGGTGTCGGACTCCATATTTAGAAAGAAGTTTGTCAAAAATTCGCGATATAAAATGTGATCCGCCGTCACTAATGACGAGTCTGGGTACACCGAATCTAGGAAAGATTGTGTTTTTGAAGAGTTTGATTACTACTCGTGCGTCATTTGTTGGAGCGGCAATGGCTTCTATCCATTTAGACACATAGTCTACAGCGACGAGTATGTAGTTATTTCCAAAAGAAGACGGGAAGGGTCCCATGAAATCTATTCCCCATACGTCAAAGATTTCTACCTCTAAGATTCCTTTCTGAGGCATTTCATCGCGTCGTGAGATGTTGCCAGTTCGTTGACATCGATCACATTTTAGCACAGCGATGTGAACGTCTTTCCAGAGGTTAGGCCAGAATAGGCCGGCTTGGAGAATCTTAGCGCACGTCTTGGATGTACTGGCATGACCACCATATGGTGCTGAATGGCATTGGGAAATGATGTTTTCTATTTCTTCCTCTGGGACACAGCGACGGTATATGTTGTCGGCCCCTCTCTTGAAGAGTAGAGGTTCGTCCCAATAATAGTGTTTCAGATCGTGGAAGAATTTCTTCTTTTGCTGATAAGTGAGATCCGGTGGAAGCACGCCTGCAGCTAGGTAATTAACGATGTCGGCATACCAAGGTAATGTAACTTGGGCATAGACGGCTACTACGGCTTTTTCGAGTTCGGGATCTTCCGAGATTAAGTTAGGCATGTCACTTTCTAATTTGGCTATCAGATGTTCGTATGGAAAATCGTCATTTATCGGAACTAGTTCATGTTTAATGCCTTCTATTCGGGATAAGTGATCTGCAACTACGTTCTCAGTTCCTTTCTTATCTTTAATTTCTAAGTCAAACTCTTGTAATAATAGGATCCATCTCAATAATCTTGGTTTGGCATCCTTTTTGCTTATTAGGTACCTAATGGCAGCGTGGTCTGTGTATATGATAATTTTTGCTCCTACTAAGTAAGAACGGAATTTGTCAAGCGCAAATATAACTGCTAGAAGTTCCTTTTCTGTTGTGGCGTAGTTCATTTGGGCAGAATCTAAGGTTCTACTGGCGTAGTAGATGGCATGGAGCTTCTTGTCCTTCCTTTGTCCTAGAACTGCGCCTACAGCATAATCACTCGCATCGCACATGATTTCGAACGGTAGTCGCCAATTGGGTGGTTGCATAATTGGTGCGGTGATAAGGGCTGATTTTAATGTTTCGAATGCTTTTAGACAGTCGTCGTCAAAGACAAACTCAGCATCTTTCATCAACAGGCCGGTCAGAGGTTTTGTGATTTTCGAAAAATCTTTTATAAATCTGCGGTAGAAACCGACATGTCCTAGAAAACTCCGTATTTCGCGTACGGATTTTGGAGGTTGGAGGTCTTTTATAATTTCTATTTTAGCTTTGTCAACCTCAATCCCTTTATTAGATATGACATGTCCTAGAACTATTCCTTGTCGGACCATAAAATGGCATTTTTCCCAATTTAGGACGAGGTTCACTTTTACACAACGTTCTAATACCATTTCTAAGTTTTGTAGGCATCCTTCGAAACTTTGTCCACATACTGAGAAATCGTCCATAAATACTTCCATGATGTCGTCTATGAAATCTGCGAAGATTGCCATCATGCATCTTTGGAAGGTTGCTGGAGCATTACAAAGTCCGAACGACATTCGGCGGTAAGCAAAAGTACCATAAGGACATGTGAATGTAGTCTTTTCTTGGTCATCAGGATGAATGGGAATTTGGAAAAATCCCGAATAACCATTTAGATAGCAGAAATATGAATGTTTGGCTAATCTTTCCAACATTTGGTCTATGAAGGGTAAGGGGAAGTGATCTTTTCGTGTGGCTTTGTTAAGCTTTCTATAATCAATGCACATTCTGCTTCCAGTCACGACTCTTTTTGTTATTGATTCGCCTTTTTCGTTCTTAACTACTGTGACTCCTCCTTTCTTAGGTACGACATGAACTGGGCTGACCCATTCACTATCGGAGATTGGATAGATGATTCCTGCATCTAGCAATTTCTTTACTTCGTCTTTGACTACAGTGCTTAGGATGGGGTTCAGTCTCCTCTGATGCTCTCTAGAGGTTTTACAGTCTTCTTCTATTGTAATTCGATGCATACAGATCGAAGGGCTTATACCTTTTAGATCGCTTATGCTATAGCCTAACGCGGTGGGGTACTTCTTTAGGACTTCTAATAGCTTTGCGGTTTCTAGTTGTCCTAAGTCGGCGTTGACTATCACTGGTCTTTTTAGTTCATCGTCTAGGAATTCATATCTAAGGTTTTTGGGTAGTGTTTTAAGTTCTAAAGATGGGTTCTTCGGACCTGGCATATGGTTTGGGGTTAGTGCTAAGCTTTCGCTTAGACTGTCGTCTTTATACGGTTTACGTCAATCATCGTCTTCAGAAATATCGGGTATTTGAATCTTTATTATTTCTGAATACGTGGTCTCTTCATTTTCAAGTTCTCTTATGCATTCGTCAATTACATCTACTAAATAGCAGGTATCGTCTATGGCAGGTGCTTGTAAGAACTTGGTGAGAATGAACTCTATCTTTTCTTCTCCTACTTCGAATGTTAGCCTTCCTTTCTTTACGTCTATAATAGCTCCGGCTGTAGCTAGGAATGGTCTTCCTAAAATGATCGGAGTAACTGAATCTTCCTTAATATCCATAATTATGAAATCGGTTGGGATATAGAATTGTCCTATGCGTACTGGAACATTTTCCAGTATACCGACAGGATATTTGACGGATTGGTCAGCTAATTGAACGGACATCTTGGTTGGTCTCAGTTCACCCATATTCAGCTTTTCGCATATGGATAGGGGCATAAAACTGATACTGGCTCCTAAATCGCATAGAGCTTTGTCTATTACGAACTTTCCTATGACGCAGGGTATGGAGAAACTACCTGGGTCTTTTAATTTAGGAGGCATGTGGTTTTGAATAATAGCGCTACACTTTGCAGTAAGTGTAACTGTTTCGTTATCCTCGATCTTTCTCTTATTTGACAGGATTTCTTTGAGAAATTTAGCATACGAGGGCATTTGAGTGATAACTTCTGTAAAAGGAATAGTGATATTCAACTGTTTAAGGAGCTCTACAAATTTCTTAAATTGCCCTGAAGTTTTGGAGTTTATTAGTCTTTGAGGATAAGGAATCAGCGGTTTATATGGCGCTGGAGGTGCTTGAGTTTTTTCACTTGCGGTGTCCTCCTTCTCGTTGTCTTCCTTCTTCTCTAACTCGGATTCCTTTTCTGCTTGTTCAGTTGGTTTTTGTTGCATGACTGAGTTTTCGGTTCTCGGATCGATCGGTTCGTCCAATTCTTTTCCGCTTCTTAATATGACGGCATTTGCTTGCCCTTTTGGATTTTGTTCGGGTTGTCCAGGAAATGTGCCAGCGGGTGCGGCAGCAGAGGCTTGTTGTTGAGCCACTTGTGATATCTGTGTTTCTAGCATTTTGTTGTGGGTGGCTAAAGCGTCTACTTTTCCGGTCAGCTGTTTAATTTGCTCGCTAGTGTGTATGTTTTGATTTAGGAATTCTTTGTTTGTTTGAGCTTGAGTAGCTATGCATTTTTCCATCATCAACTCGAGGTTTGATTTCCTAGGGGCAGTCTGGGCAGCAGCTGGTTTCTGATATCTTGGCGGAGCAGCAGACATCTGCAATGCATTATCGCTTTTGTAAGAAAAGTTTGGATGGCTTCGCCAACCTGGGCTGTAAGTATTTGCGTAAGGGTTTCCTTGAGCGTAATTTACTTGGTCTGGTGGGATTCCGGCCAGCAATGGGCACTCGGGCGCATTATGAGTGGCGATTCCGCATAACTCGCAGTTTGGAGTTACGGCAGCGACGGTTGCAGTGGGGTTAACAGTCAGACTGTCGATCTTCTGTGCTAGAGCATCTACTTTAGCGTTGAACTTTTCAAGGCTGCTGATCTCGTACATCCCACCTTTCGCTGCGGGTTTCTCTGCTGAAATGCGTTCACCTCCCCATTGGCAGTGGTTCTGAGACATGTTTTTGATTAGTTGATAGGCTTCGTCGTATGGCTTATCCATAAGTGCACCGCCCGCGGCGGCGTCTACCATTAATCTGGTGTTGTATAAAAGCCCATTATAGAAAGTATGGATCGTCACCCAGTCTTCTAGACCGTGGTGAGGACATGTTCTCATCATGTCTTTGAATCGTTCCCATGCTTCGTAGAGAGATTCAATATCTTTCTGTCGAAATCCGTTGATTTGAGCTCTGAGCATAGCAGTTTTGCTTGTCGGAAAATATCTCGCTAAGAAAACGTTCTTCAACTGTTCCCATGTCGTAACGGAGTTGGATGGTAAGGATTGTAACCATGTCCAAGCTCTATCTCTAAGAGAGAAAGGGAAAAGGCGAAGTCTTATTGCGTCTGGAGTTACTCCATTTGCTTTCACTGTGTCTGTGTATTGTACAAACTTCGTTAAATGTTCGTTCGGATCATCAGTTGCATTTCCTGAGAATTGGTTTTGTCGTACAGCTGACAGCAATGACGGTTTTAGCTCAAAATCGTTTCGAGTAATAACTGGGGCAGCTATGCTAATTCTAGGCTCCATCTGAGAGGGTGTAGCGTATGCCTTCAGTGGTTTGTTTTGAGGTCCTTCAGCCATCTTTGGTTCTTCTTTAGATTTGGGAATGTGAGTGAGAGAATCGGGAATGTTATGTTTTTGTTGGTACTCAATGATGCGACTTCTTAAATGTAAGAAACGCTCTAGTTCTGCGACTGAAGGTTTTAAGATATCGCCTTGTGGACGATTACTTGGCATACAATCGACAGAACCAGTAAAGGGAAAATAAAAATAGTTAACCTAGTCTATACGGCGTAACAGAAGGTTACACTATTGACTAAACGGGTCCCCGGCAACGACGCCAAAAACTTGATCGCGACTTTCTATGTCTAATACAACTTAACTGCAAGTGCACAGTCTATCGCGTAGTAATAAAAGATATCGATCCCACAAGGACTCGTAATCAAACTAGTGTTCACGGGAGTTACTATGTTTAGCTAGGTAGATAATGTTTAAGGGAATAATTGCTATTACTAAAGGGAACTAAGAATGTTACTTAAATTATAATTACGCGAATCGATATGCAATAATTATGTTCTTCGGGGATTTGACAAGTTACCGATATATAAAATATTTTCAGAATTTATTTAAGAAGAAAATAGTGATCTAAAGACCTTCTTCTCACGATGGTTGTTGACGCTAGTCGCAACTTTAAGGCGGAACGTATGCTGTCGCTATCCCATTCGGGGTTAAAATCGCTTTTTGGAAATCTCTAAGTTCTAATCTATTTTAAAGTGCTTTCGCTGTTATTAAAACAAATGCCTAGTGTTTACTATCTGGTCCTAGCCGCAGCCGTCGCTTGTTGGTTCGTACCTTAATTAATTTCCCACTGTCGTGGCAAAACTACTTTTAAATAAGTTCTCGCTGTCGCGACGAACGTTTATTCAGGAAATAAGTTTAAACACTCAGGCCATAAACAACTTTTGGAAAAGAAAGGTTTTAACCGGTTATTATCAAATCCCATCTAAATTATTATTACATACCGATTACTCTGGTTTAGCTAGACATGGATTTGGAACAGGTAAAGCGTAAATAAAAGTAGAAATTTAGAACATACATACTGCTGGGAATTAAAGTTACAATTAACGAAATAATAAAAACCTGTAAAGTATCCAATTGGCTTTTGGCCAAATCCCAACGATGTCGGCATGATTGTGTCTTCAAGCCAATAGAGCGCACAAATGAATATTGCAGAAATGGAATACAGGAAAAAGGAAAGGAAAACAAAAACAAGACTTAAACTAAAATTTGCTCTGGAAAATATTTGGGCAGCACTTCGTTATCTGAATGCGACTCCCTTTCTCAGCTCCCCTCCTTCTCCTTTTATAGAGGTGAAATACTAACGGTTATATTTTGCAGAAGGTGGACTTGGTATCAGAGAAAATAGGAAGTAGTGGTCCATTATTTTGGGACTTGGAACTGATTTTTGCACGTTACTGAGGTTCTGCGTTTTTGCCTGCATGACGGTCGTCATGATGTGTGACGGTCGTCACCCGTGTGACGGTCGTCATGGATGTGTGACGGTCGTCACAACAGCAAAATTCGCATCTGCTGTTTTTCATGTTGTTTTCATCTGGTTTTCGTCCATATTTCATCTGTAATTGCTTCTTTTCTTCATATTGCTTTGTTTGGACATGATCTTCAAATACCTGCAAAATATCAGACAAATAACATGGAAGAACCCGAAATCGGATTTAAACCAGTCAAATATTAGTTGAATTATACGTCAATATATATACGATTTCGCGTTATCAGGAGGCTTTAAGGTTCACACTCATCCTTGCATGTGAAGGAAAAGGCCATTTTTGCATGTAGAAGTAAAGAATTGAAGATAATCTACCTTAGGAGAAAGAAGAAGAATCAAGGAATACCACCTTCATCAAAATTCAGAATCTCCATTGTTGAGGTGGGATTCTTAGTCATTGATATTGGGGTTTTAGGTAGTCGATTACAACTAGTTTGTAATTGATTACACGTGAAGAAAAACTAAGTTTCTAGATAATGTTATAAGTGGTTACAACTATCATGTAATCGATTACAACTAAGAAAAATTGAATTATTTGGGTGTCTGAATGGATTGTAATCGATAAAAAGTGTAGGAAAAGTTGAAAACCACTTAATAATCGATATAAAAGTGTGGTACATTAACTAATCAACGGTTCTGAGGCATAGTAAGAACCATAACCCCATGACATAATTAAGGGAAACCAATTGTGAATCTTGGACACTTAGGTGTATCACATGATAGTGAGTATACATTTGACATTGGTTATGAAAGAATAAATTAAAATACATATAAGGAATGTTGAGAGTTTATGTTCGTGCCGGAATGTATAACCCATTGAAGGAATGACAATGTTCGGGTTCATTTCCTACAAACAAATTGAGGATGGACATTCTTCTTCATGTGTTGATGGTGATAATAGATCCGATGAAAAACTCTATAACAATCTTTTGACTTTGTTTGACATTAATGGTAATTGCAAACACTTTGATGCTCAAATGAATGAGTGTTGTAAGTGTGAGATTTTAAGTTAGAACATTGTGTGCCTAGGACTTTTTTACAATATGCATTTTATAGTGAGGTTCTAGGGTTTCGATGCCTTACTCGTTATAGCTATCTTAGAGAACACGTGTGATAAGTGGTTTTTGCACCGCTTTTATTAGTTGTTTAACTCTGTTATTTTTCCATTTTCGTTTGATTTAATTTATTTTTATCATGATTTATGCTTGGTAGTGTGTTTTTTTCCAGGCTTAAGCAAGTATCTAGGACAAAAGAGGAACCAAAATGAGCAAAATGCCGAAAAAGGAAAAATGCCGAATTTTTCTCCATGCTTTTTCCAGAGGGCTGCTACGGCCATCCGTAGCAACTGCTTCAGGTCCTGGCAGTAAGTATTCCCTAGTCATGTTGCCCATATATTTTCAAGAGGCCTTGTACGAGCTGTCGTAGTAGGCAGACATGTTTTCCCCATCTTTGGCATTGATCAGATGAATTTGTTCCACAATTAGAATTTTTTATAAAAACTCATAGCCTGTAATAGTTTGAGACATCTTTTATTTTAGTTTTAGGATCCAGTTTTTATTCTATTTTTACGTATTTTACTTTTCCAAGCTTTGTGCTCAAGTCTCCATAGGAGCACTAGATCAAGTTAAATTTAAAGTAATTTCTTATCAGTCATGTTCGATTTATTGCTTTCATTATAATTTTTATACTATTTCACTTGTTTATCAAGATTTTGATCTTGAATATTATTTTGATTGTGTTGTTCCTTATCATGAGTGATTCGTCACAAGTCGATTACAAGAGTTTTATTCACATTTATTTTAATACATGAATTATGTCATTCCAACCCTTGTATGAAATTAAAGAGTTCTCAGGTACCAATCGTAGTCTGAAAGTACATGTATCGATACTCGAGCGCAAGTTTTTTAAATAATTGAGTCCAATACAACGAAAGTGCCTGAATGAGATTGAGAAACGTCTCATTTTTATAGTTGTGCAAAAGTAACGAATCTTTGACGAATAATCCAATCATACGAAAGCAGGAGAATTATTCATCATCAATAGGGCAACACACTAGCGAAATTAGGTGTTTTCCACATTTATCTATTTTCTATAAGCCATGTCATAATTCACATAATAGAAGTGAATTGGACCATATGGAGATTTTAGAGTAAGCATTGTGACCCTAAGTCCTGTTTGTTTCATAATATTTTAAGTGATTTTTATTTAAGTTTTTTTTTTCTAAAAAGTTCCTTTTAAATATGTTGTTTAACAAAATCTCAAATTTCGGTCACTCTAAATATACACCAATAGAATAGAGTTTGATACTTAATCCATTGGTCCTTGTGGTTCGATAATCTTTTACTACTTCGCACAACCATGCACTTGCGGCGTGCCAATGTGTCAAAAATATTTCTTAGGGTCTGTTGGTTGGAGGGATTTTAGAGGGGGGAGGAGAGTGAATATTTTAAATTATGTATGTTTTGTTCAATTTTTTATGAGGGGAGGGGAGATGGAGGATTGTAGGTAATCAAAATCTCTTCTAAAGTACTTTTCATTCCCTCCGGATTGGGAGTTTCGGAAGGGATGTGAGGGAGAGTAGTTATGATAAAATATATTTTTATTACATTGACAAAATTATCCTCATTTTTTGAATTAAAATTCTAAATTGTCTTTATAAATATTATACATAATAGAATTCCTCCATATTTTTTAACGGCAACGCCATTATTTTTATCATTATGACTCAACTTTTTTCCATGTATTTTATTCTATATTTTGTTTGTAATAATTTTATTGTTTTATAAGTTTTTGTGTTGTATATATAATTGTAGTATGAGTTATATATTATCTAAAATTTAATTTTATAAATATTTATAGGATTAGATTGATTATTAAAATGAAAAAATGATTCATATGATATTGATATTATAATGCGATTTTATGATATTTATCAATATATTTTTTTTAATATTTATTTTAGAGTATTTTAAATATTAAATATTTTGTGTTTAATTATCTATTTTGTTTATGAATGGACAATTTTTTTTGTGAATATTATATTTTTAAAATTTTATTTAGCATAAATGTTATAATATTTTAAAAATAAAAAAGTAAATTAGTTTTAGAACCCCATCTCTCCCTTTGTGAACTAAACATATATTTGATTAAAATTTCTCCCTCCCCCACTTTTGAACTAAATGTACATTTAATTAAAATAGATCACACTCTTTCCCCTCTCCTTTATTAAAATTTCTCTCCTCTTTTCTACTCCATTGAGCCAAATAATTAAGGTTCTACTCCGTCTCAAGATTCCAAAGTACTATAACTTTATTTATGAACATCCATAGTAGAGGGTTTTATTATCCCATAGGATCATTGGATAAGTCTAACTGTATAAATAGATGCATTGATGTCATATGTCATATAACGTTGAAGTTTGACCGATTAAAATAAAATTATGATAGAAGAATATATATGAAATAATATTCCAAACAAATCCTATGAACTTAGTTATACAAACCAAAACACAAAACAAATGGAGACAAACCTAAAAAACATGAACAAAAAAAATTGCACTAAATCCTAGCAAACCAATTTAATGAAATCCTTAAAATACACAGATTACATAGGAAACAACAAATGCAAAAACAAAGACACTAACTGGAAAAACAGGAACATGGTATGCAGAAGATTTGGAATGAAGATCCTGAATCATGACTCTCACAATCATTTTTTGTCCTTTCTCACAATGTCCTGATGCACCACTTATGAAGTAGAATGTTCCTGAATGACCAAACTTGAACTCTGTATCACCATTGTTTGAGAAAAATGTTGGTTTTGTTGCATTGCAATCATTGTAGTTTTCTTTTCCAACTTCCATCACTGAATCCTTCTTGTACTTGAAAACTATAAACACAAAAAAAAAGAAGTCATTTTTCCCATAAATGTGAATTTCTTCGAGGTGTTTTGATGTCTATGCAACTAGTTAAATATATATATTTATATATATAATTTATTTTCAAAAATAAAATAAAATAGTTTGTGGTTGCGATTAACATTGTGATATCAAAGTGTTTGATGTCACTGCAATCATAAAATAATTATAATCATAGTTTTATCAATCGTAATCAGATGTAATCGCGCACTATTAGAAAAAGTTGAAATAATGGAAACTAGAGAAAAAGTTATCTCTATTTTTTTTTGTTGCTATTTCGACTTTTTCTAGTAGTGTCGATTTAAAACCCTAATTATTGATGTATGCATGAAGAGAAATTGAAGAGAGTGAGAAGTAGTGCATACTTATGGAGTCACCAACTTGGAACCTAAAGTTAGAAGCCCAAATATTGTAGATATCAGTGTCATTGGAAGGTGGAACAACCCAACCTTTTAGGTCACCAACTTGAAATTCATGAGAAGCTACAATGGAAAATTGTAGACAAGAGAAAAAAGCCAAGAGAAGCACAAGTAGGGTTGTGAAATTCAAAGAGAAAGTAAAAGAAGCCATTGGAGGTGCGAATAGTAATGTGAGTATGGAAGAGTTTTTTTTATGGTGAAATGAAATATTAGAGAAGTTAATTGCTTAGTTTAATTTATAGAAATGTTGATTGAGAAAGTGGAGAAGTTGGTTTTGCAAAAGTTGGATGAGAAATGGAGATAATGGGTGGTTACATGAATATTTGGAAATTTATTTGATTTTATAAAATAAATAAAAAATTAACAAAATTGAAATATTTTATATAGAAAAATTGGAGGGAAAATAATAAATATATACAAGCTGAAAAAAAAATTTTAATGGATCATGGACCATAGTAG
This sequence comes from Lathyrus sativus, assembly GCA_963859935.3. Classification (NCBI taxonomy): domain Eukaryota; kingdom Viridiplantae; phylum Streptophyta; class Magnoliopsida; order Fabales; family Fabaceae; genus Lathyrus; species Lathyrus sativus. The sequence continues at coordinate 587,897,862 of OZ012735.1, forward strand.
TTTAGTCACGTTCTCTTTTTTTGTGTTATATAACAAATGATACATTATATTTTTATTTTTATTTTATGATAATTTATGATAAATTACATACACATAACATGCATTATAAGAATATGATATGAAACATATTCTTTATAATGAAGTTTCTGAATCTCTTCTATCTTCAGATTCTATATCAGAAATATTACTTTTGGTGACTTTGAATGATTTCAAACTAAAAATCTTAGGAAAAGCACTTTTTGATCTGATTATTGTTGAAGTTCCATGTTTATCAGCAAGCTCTTCGGATAATGTGTTCACAAGAACATCAAATCGCCGTTTGTATGTCGGAAATCTCGTGATAAATTTTGTAATACCTTGAAGCCTTTGCAATAAAAAAAAGTACAAGAGTCATTGAAAATAATTGATGAGTTTAAAGCAAATATATTATCGGTATAAATTAATTTTATGCCGAAATTCAATGAGAATTCAGTGTAAAAATTAATTTATATTGACAATATATTTGTAACTTTGATTTATCGTGATATGTACCTTCTAGCCAATGCATCGAGTTCGGCGAGTTTGTGGTCGGATTCGGGAGGAGGACCAAAAGTTAAATTTTTTACCCTTTCAGAATCACCATTGAATATAACTAATTTGCATAAGTAGTCCTCTTCCGAAACCGAAAGATTTTCAGCTTTGATTTGATCTTTAATGACCAAAAGTGGATTAAGGAACCATTCAAAAAACTTCTCCTTTGGTCTATTTGTTGTAGTTAGTTCGGTATCATCAGCTGCATTTGAGGAAGTAATCAACTTATGAATACATTTAAGCAATTATATAATAAGCGCTTATACTATAAATACTTGTTTCACTTACTTATCAATATACCGGGAGAATCAGCTTTAATGGAGCGCAAAAGCGCTTGAAGAAGACAATAAGCTGGCAAACCAATACTAATGACTTTACTCTCTTTGCCAAACATGGCTTCTTGAATGTCATCATGTGTTATTAGTCCTTGAGAAACCAATGTTTCTCCTACTTTATGACATTCCTTGCACAAACCATCCAATAACTATATATCACATAATAAAGGGTTCAAATTTGAAAGTCTCTTGCATTTTACTTGGTTGTAATTTGCAGATTATAAGTTGTTCGATTAAAATCAGACCATTTGTATTTTATTATTGTATTTTGTTTCGTAGGTGAAATGTAATTGTTTGATTTTGATTAGACAGTATACAATATGCGACTACAACATAATTAAGAACATATGATTGCTTTAAATTTAAATCCATAAAAAATACCTCAAATGGTTTCAACTCGGCTATGTTATTAGTTAGAGTAATTGTACGTGAAATAGTCTTTGTTAAAGACTTAGTTCTTGAGATGGAATTTGAACGTGATGTTGTCCGTGATATTTCAATCTTTTTCCGTCGATATTTAGGCCTATCAAACTCAAATCAAGAGCATCATTAGCCGAAAATCTCAAAACAAGATCTATTAGAAAGGAATGAAGAATGAAACCTTGGGAAGCAAGATCCTTCCGGCATGTCAAGAACATCATTACTATATTCATCGTACAGAGACAAAGTTGCAACGATGTAACGAAGGCCAAACAAAAAAGACGATTCCTGCATTGTCACTCACGTTCGTGTTCGTGTTAGTATCGTATCTGATGTATGTGTCAGCGTTCTATATAGTACAATGCAAAAAGCTATAAATAACCTGATAGACAACAACTCCAGCACGAGCACCAAGAAAGATACTTGCTATCACGGATGCAAGAAATGCGCCCACAACAGCCAATGGCCATAGAAGTATAGCAAGTCCTGCAAAAGGCATACATATTGTCTCCAAGAAAGGTCCTTCGCGACCGATGAGGTCGCGAAACAACCGGTTCCAACCTTTGAAAAGCATGTATGGAACTTTACATAATGCAACCAATGATATAATTGGAACATCAACTATGATTCCAAGAATCGCAGCTACAATAGCATCGAGTAGATAATCTGGCCTGCATCAAAAAACATCAATAAAATTTCACAACATAGTAACTTAACAAAATGTGATTTCATTGATTAAGAAATATTAAAAAAATGAAACCTGATCTCATAATATTTTCCATTTGGTGGTTCATCTTGTCTCAGATCATCCATGATAGAAAAATAAGTATGAAAGCATGCATCTCTTACATCCTTCACAATATCAATGGTCTTCAAAATACCGCTCCATGTTCCATCCTACGACAACAAATTTCGACAACAATTTAGATGGTTACAAACTATAAAGTACGGATACCAGAAACACGACACCATACTGAAATGTCGACACCAATAACAATTTATAAAAATAAATAAATTAAACATAACCATACGTAACTGTGTTGGTTTTGAACACCGACACTAATACAGACACGCTTTTATTTTCAGAATAACACATATACGACTTTTTTTTGTTATGAAAAATAAGGAAACAAAACATACAATAAAACAGTGGAAAATTTTGTTGTCTTCTCCTTCAATAGCTTCAAAAGTAGCAAATAATGGTGAAAGAAATCCATAGGCAACACCACCTACAACACTTCCAAAAATTCCAACAATTGGCCATAAAATCAACATCAATGGAAGTAGAATTGTGCACATCACAAACTTCAATAGTGGCCCAAATTGTTTACATCTGAAATAAGTTCAAAAAAATCAATAGACAAAAAAAATCACAAATATAAATAAATAAAAAATTATTAAGCCAAAAATTTTACCTCACAACACAGTAATATGTCCAAATAATATGTATGCACCAAAGACCAAGAATGATAGTTGAGTTTGAAATTGTCATTATTAAGCATATTATTGGACAGAAAATAACACCTGAAAATAGTTTTAGTAAACAAATCTAAGTAATTAATCATCAACAAAACATGTAAATAATTTTTTAAAAATGAGTTAAATCTTCAAATATATAATATATTTCAAAATGAAATACATGCGAAAACGGTTGATCTAGAGTTGAATTTCTGACAGCAATATTTATTTATATTTATGTATTAATATAAACAGTTATATTTGTAAATAACAATAAAGCATATTTACATAAAATTTACCTTTAATGGTGCCTAGAATGCAAAGGCTGATGAAATATGGGAGAAAGCAGAACATGCTCCATAATGAAGACCAAAAATCATCAGGAGGTTCCATTAAACTAGTTGTTAAATCAATACTAAAACTAAAAACTCAAATTTCATTTTATTTTGCATCTAATAGCCATAGATGTAGAAAAACAACAAAAGGGTAACTTTTTTTCTCCTTTTTTTGTGGAGCTTTTGGATTGGAGACTTTAAAATATTTGAAATTCTTTAAAAGAGTACACTATGATTGTGTTTGTTTGTATATAGTTTTGGTAAAAGAGTGGTTTACATATATATTATAAAAAAGAATGAAGGAGTGTCACATAATATGCTTAGCCAAATCCTCATAATTTATGATATCTTTAATCCCTTTTTATCTTTCTTAGATGCTTATTTTTGGGATTAAAGCAAAGCAAGTGCGGTTTTATGGTGAGTTGTTGTGATGAGGTGCCATCTTTTTTGGATTTGGAAAAGGAAAAAGGACCACTTTGAAGGTGAGCTAGATTACAATAAGTATGTGTGTTACTCTAAAACACTCATTTCTTTCTTTTATTTTTGAAAAATTACTTATTTTCTAATATAATAATTTATGGTAAGAACTTTTGGCCAAATAGTTAAGAGAGTCCAGTATCTCTATTTTGTATCATCGATCGAATTTAACGATCATAATCAATATGCGTATGGCTCTTTCACGAGGTTTCATCTATTTATCTATTTTATTATCTGTCTTTCGTGATGACGCTCTAGATTAAATCATTATAATTAAATCTCTATGTGTTTTTTTTTTTTCTTTAGTAAGTTCTTTTTTAGAGATTGAATGATAGACCTCCGGCTATTAACTCTTCAAATCAGTTGAACCACCTCTGATATTTCATTTTAATTTAAGTCTATCAAAGTTAGGTATGCTTAGTAGCATACATTTTTGTTATAAAAAATGAAAAGTTTGAGGGAGAAGACACATGTCCACATAAGAGTTTTTCCCCTTTATAAATACCATAAAAAGTGCTTTTGAATCAATAAAATCATTAATTTTTTTATATGCGTAGTGTGTTGTTCCTACTTAGAAACATGAGACAAAATTACGGTTAGCATATCCATGGGTACAAAGCAATGTTCATTTATCACTTGGTTGTGAAAATATTCAAAAGTTTTGTTAGTTTATTTGTTTTATTCAAATTCATATCAATAATATAATATAATTATAATATTTAAATCTAAATATGTCGTAGGCAGCACTGATACTATAAGATAACTATTCTATAAAGGGTCATCTTTTAAGAAAAAAGAAGTGAAAATTAAAAGCAATGGATCAACTTGTTGTTTATTAATGGGTCACTTTGTATGTATGGTTAGGCATGATTTTTGTGTTTTGAAATTTCTATTTTCTGAAAGAGAAAAGATATTGCTTTTGATTTGGACCAGGCTTCTAAAAGTAATTTAGTTCCTCCACGAGAAAATGAGATCAAGATATTGTGTATGCTTTCTCTTTTGATTAGGAATTTGAGGTGGTTATTGTTAGAAGAATTCATTGTGCCTAAATTTGGCTATGTAGCACACTATTGGCTCTAAAGAGTATGGGGGTTATGTTAGGTTAGGTAGTAACAATAGTTATAGCGAGGCTTTTAAGCTTTTAACTAGAATGCATCGATTTGGATTTGGTTTTAGTGATTATACGTTGAGTAATGTACTTACTGCTTGTTGTTGTGTTGATGATAATTGTTTTGGGAAATTGATTCATGGATTTGGAATTAAGCTTGGTTTGGATTTGAATGTTGTGGTTGGAACTGGTTTACTTGATATGTATGCAAAAACCGGATGTTTATCGGATGCTGTTAGGGTTTTTGAGAGGTTTAGTTGGAAGAATGATTTTATGTACAATGCTATGATTGCTGGATTTTTGCAAGAGACGAGTGGTGCGTGTTATGGAAGTGCACGGGAAGCGCTTGGTGTTTTTGGTGAGATGAGGAGGAAGGGATTGAGGTGTTTGAAGTTTACGTTCTTGAGTATTGTGAAGGCGTGCGTTGGTGTTGGAGATTTTGAGATTGGGAGACAAATTCATGTTCTGATTTTTAAGAATGGTCTTCAAGGTGTTGGAGTTTGTTTGCAGTTCGTTGGTGGAGTTTTACTCGTTTTTTTGGTTCAATTGGAGAAGGATTGAGGTGTTTTGAGATGACGCTTAAGTTGGATGTTGTCTTGTGGACGTCAGCGATTGCAGGCTGTGTTCCGAATGGACAATTTGAAAATGCTTTGTCTTTGTTCTATCAATTTTTGGCTAATGGGAAGAAACTGGATGAGTTCATTGCATCGTGTGTGATGGGTGCTTGTGCAGATATTGCTGCCGCAAGGACTGGAGAGCAGATTCAAGGTTATGCATTGAAATTTGGTGTTGCGAATTTTACTGCGGTTAAAAACTCGCAGATTTGCAGTCCGGGGACATAGATTCTGCTCGGACAATGTTTCAAGAGACAGAGAATCCTGACGTGGTGTCCTGGTCTGTGATGATTTGCAGCTACGCACAACATGGTTTTGCTAAGGAAGCTCTTAGACTTTTTGAGTCAATGGCTATGTCTTGGATTGAGCCTAACCAGGTTACATTACTTGGGGTCCTAACTGCTTGTAGCCATGGAGGTTTCGTTGACGAAGGATTAAGATACTACGAGACCATGAAGAAAGATTATGGCATTACTGCTAATGTAAAGCACGGTGCTTGCATTGTTGGCCTCTTAGGCCATGCGGGAAGGCTAGAGGAAGCTCAGAGATTTATTATTGATTCCGGTTTTGAGGATGACCCGGTATTGTGGCGTGCCTTGCTTGGTGCTTGTAAGGTCTATAAGGACACTGACATGGGAAAGTGTATTGCTGACAGAGTAATAGAGCTTGAACCTCATGAAGCTGCATCTTATGTGCTTCTTTACAACATTTACAATGATGTGGGGAAAAAGAAGCGTGCTCTAGAGGTTCGGAAGCTCATGCAAGATCGAGGAGTTAAAAAGGAACCTGGTATAAGTTGGATTGAGGTAGGAAATACAGTTCATACATTTTTGGTGGATGATCCTTCTCATCCAATGAGTGAACTGATTTATTCGAGGTTGAGAGAAATGTTGGTGAAGATAAAGAAATTTAGCTTCAATGATGAGAAGCTTCCTTTGTGCATCTCTGAAACAGAACACAGTGGTGCCATCGAAATGAATCACCATAGTGAAAAGTTAGCCGTAACTTTCGGAATTATATCTTTACCAAAATCAGCACCAGTGAGGGTGATGAAGAATTTCAGGGTTTGTGTTGATTGCCATACAAAAATGAAACTCATCTCCAAGTTGGAGAAGAGAGAAATAATTCTTCGAGATGTTATTCGTTTCCATCATTTCAAAGACGGATTATGCTCTTGTAATGACTACTGGTAACAAAAAAATCATTTCCGTTGATAGCATTTTTTTTTTGCAAAATAAACCCCCCTTGGTATCATATGAGGGCTATAAAAACCGATATTTGGCTGTATTAATAGAAAGAACACATTGCCAAGCTCCTATGCCATTATTCTCAAATCTGCTTTGTTTTAACAAAAAGAATGGTGACTAAAAGTAGTCATTTTCCGCGTATGCGTACAATTGCCTTAGTGCAAGTATATGAAATCGAAGAACCTCTGCTGGAAGATTTTAGAATTGGCAGATTAAAGCATATATATATATATACTTTAAGACAAAATTGCTTTCTAATGAAGAAAGGTATTGATGATTTGCCTTATTGTTTAATCATGTTGAATTATTCAGTCTTTTTTTATTTATTTTTTATTTTATTTTTATTTCCAATAAGTGTTAATAATGAGTACATTGGCAGGCCTTAAAAAAAACGAGTACCTTGGCACAATGGTAGATAGTTCAACAAAACAGACTTTTAAGGTGAGGAATGTCCCCCTGATAAACTCTTTTCAGGCTCTATCACCAATGTGGAACTTTGATTCTCCCAATACCTCTTATTTGTTGCATTAATTCTACAGACATATTTCTAAATTACTTTGCATGTTGTGCAGATAGCTGGAATTTTTTTTTATCTCAACACGCCCATATTAAGAATAGAACCAAGGTACTGAATAAGCTCATTACTAATGTAAGTTGTGTTTGTCTTGCTTTATGTTTCTTATACAGTGCTTCTTATGTGATGGCTAGTATCTAGTGCTTGACAGACATGTTAAACTGCTTGTTAACGTTATATTAAAATATTTGTACATGTGAAAACAAGATTACAGAGCTGAGTGTAACAGGTGGTTGAACACAATAAGCTGTGTGCTGCTAGTATCCACCTTAGTTGCAACTTGCAAGACATTGGGACACATATGTACTACTACAACAATTTTCTTAACATCTTCAGGGGAACCACATTTTTACAAATATAAATCCAAACTCTCGAGACTAACATGAATGAATTTGTGAAATACAGTCAAAGCTATTGTAAAATGCATAGTCAAAAAAGGCAGGAACCCCTCGTACAATGGCACATTGGCAGCATTTGCAATCCTAAGCCGTAGATCAACATACTCCTTACGAATTGGACCAATGATGGAAAAACCTTTCATTTCTCCTTTAGGATTTACAATGACACCAACACTATCTTAAAAGAACTTGAAGACATTGTCCTTTCAGCGCCAAGGCTTACCTTGACAGCAGGTAAAACCTTTCTCCTCAGACTGGGCTTTCCCTTTGTCATGGTGGCCATCACCACGTCACTAAAAGGGAGACACTTAATGTATTAGGAATCTCAATCTTCGTGAATGGTTCAATGACTCATTTTATTCGGTTAAGGAAATGTATAGTGGGTTGTTGTTTCAAGTTGTTAATCCGGCAATCCCGGAATGTGTTAAGGCGTGGCATAAAGCTGTTCCGGCGAAAGTCTCGTGTTTAGTGTGGAGAATCTTTCAAAACAGAATTGCTACTAAAGATAATTTAATTAGGAGAGGGGTGATTAGTATCGGATCTGGTCTTTGCGTAGGGGAGTGTGGTAAAGATGAAACGGTTCCTCACATTTTCTTTGAGTGCCTGGTTTTCGCGGGAGTCTGGTATGCTGTCTGCCGCTGGATAAATATATCCTCGGCTCTGCATCATGACAGCTTTTCTCACCTGGCTCAATTTGAAGGTCTAGTAAATGGAGATAGAAGAATCAGTAAATAGGTTCAAGTAATCTGATTTGCGTGTTTGTGGAACATTTGGAAAGCGAGAAATGAAAAGCTATTCCAAAACCAGAATTTTGATCCTGAAAAAGTGGTTGAGAAGGTAAAACTGCAGGTTTGGAATTGGTTGAGAGTTAAAGCAAAGGATTCACATTGTGGTGTTTGAATCCAAGGGCTTCTTTAGGTGTTAAAGATTATTTTTGAATGGAGTTAGATTGTTTAAATTTTTGCGCAGCTCGGGCATTGGATTTCGTCTTCAGAAGCTTTTTTGGTGCTTTCCATTAATCAGGAGGAATCTGCAGCGCATGTGAAACTTGATGTTAATTACCAATGGTTAGCAGGTCAAAACTCGACATCAACTTGGCTCATCCACAGATTGAAGTGTTTAAATCCAAGTAATCAATTTTTCATTAGCTTAGAATTCTTCATTCTAATAAATAAATAGTTCATATGGTAAACTGTAATCATTCCTCAATTAACACAACATTCACGAGACAATTCATTAGCAAACATGAACCAAGTGAAAAGTATTGCCAATGAACTGCACTGCAAAAGGCGAAATAAATTTTAAATTTTTTAAAACTTAACTAGAATTAGACATTCATAATAACGTAAACATGTTTAAACTTAACTGAATTCATAGATATCTTCATTATCTCTGATAGGTATACAAGAGTAGGGGTGTGCATTTAAACTGGTTCATCCAAATTATAATTATAAAATTTTAAAAAGTCTAAATTATATTTGGTTTTAACTGATTCTGACAATATTAAAAAAATCAATAATATTTGATTATTCATTATAAAAATCCGGTTACGATTCAATTTTTCAAAATTTCAAAAACTTTTTTCTTTTAACTTTAACAAAGACAATATCACGGCGCAAAAAAACAAATAAGCTCTGCCAATCTACTTTTAATATATAAAAGTTAATTACCACCATAATTATTTAATTACCCTAATTACAATCCATAATATAGCTAATTTCATGTTCCTATAAGTAATTTCGTAATAAACTCTTTTTAATACTCTAACTAACCCTACCATTTTGCAATTTAATAAATTTGTCTCGACAACATAAAGAAACACCTTTTCCTATTTCTTTCACGCCGAAAATTTCCTTGGGAACACAACAGTCTTCACGCCTTCTTCTTTAAGAATGCTGCTAATCAATTCGATGTTATATATGTGTAACATCAAAGGTTGGATCCTTTTCAGCATTTTGCCAATCCTTCTACAATTCTCTCTCAAACAAAGGTACGTTTTTAACAGATTTATACATTTTCACCATTTTTTTCTTTATCTTTTTTTGCCAATCCTTCTACAATTTTCTCTCAAACAAATGTACGTTTTTAACAGATTTATACATTTTCACCATTTTTTTCTTTATCTTTTTTTTGCCAATCCTTCTACAATTCTCTCTTAAACAAAGGTACGTTTTTAACAGATTTATACATTTTCACCATTTTTTTCTTTATCTTTTTTTTTTCCAAGTTATTAGGTTTGTAATTTTATAGTCATCTAAATTTGCAGTTACATTAATTTTTGAATTTTTTTCCAGTGAAAATGAGTAGAAAGGTTGATTCTGTGAAAGACATCAATGACTCAAAAGAAACTTGGCATCTTGTTGTTCGAATAATGGATGTTTGGAGTGTTGTGAATAATAAGAGTATTGAACATTTGGAGATGATTGTTATGGATTCCTTGATAAATTGCTTTTCTTTTTTTAAGTATAGATTTTTATATGATAGTTAGTAATTACAACAAAATGTTTTTTTGTATAACATATAAAAAAAGAAGATTATTTTTATTTTGTTAGGGTGATCGGATTCAGGTCCTTATTCGTCATGACCATTTACTGAAATGGAATCAATATCCTGAAATTAATTCCAAAACGAAATCAATATCCTGAAATCAAATTAATTATTGTTGTAGTTTTTTTGCCAAATATTATTGTTGCTTGATTTTCTTTAAATGACAAAATGAATTTTTTTAATAATAAATATTAACGTTATTTTATTGTTATTGCAATCTTATCATTCCAAAATGAAATCAATATCCTGAAATCAAATTAATTATTATTGTATTTTTTTTGCTAAATATTATCGTTGCTTGATTTTCTTTAAATGACAAATTGAATTTTTTAAATAATAAATATGAACCACTTAAATTGAATTTTTGTCAATCCTTCTACAATTCTCTCTCAAACAAATGTACGTTTTTAACAGATTTATACATTTTCACCATTTTTTTTCTTTATCTTTTTTTTATCGTTGTTGCAATCTTATCATTCCAAAACGAAATCAATATCCTGAAATCAAATTAATTATTATTGTAGTTTTTTTGCCAAATATTATCGTTGCTTGATTTTCTTTAAATGACAAAATGAATTTTTTTAATAATAAATATTACCGTTATTTTATTGTTGTTGCAATCTTATCATTCCAAAATAAAATCAATATCCTGAAATCAAATTAATTATTATTGTATTTTTTTTGCCAAATATTATCGTAGCTTGATTTTCTTTAAATGACAAATTGAATTTTATTGTTATTAGGTTTCTAATTTTATAGTCATCTAAATTTGCAGTTACATTAATTTTTGAATTTTTTTCCAGTGAAAATGAGTAGAAAGGTTGATTCCGTGAAAGACATCAATGACTCAAAAAAAACTTGGCGTCTTGCTGTTCGAATAATGGATGTTTGGAATGTTGTGAATAATAAGGGTATTGAATAAATTGATATTATTATTATTAATATTGTTATTTATTATATAGTATTATAACTCAACATATTTAAATTATTTATTTGCCAAAATATAGTTGGGGGTGTAAGCGGAAATATTCATGGATATTATATGAGATTAAAACATCAATACTTACTTGTTGAAGTCATGATTCAGAATTCCGAATGGATGAATGATCAGATCTTCCTCTGTATCTCACACTCCCGTTCACAACTTTCAATGGGGCAAGTTATGGAGCCGTCAGTTATGTTTCTGATGCCTTTTTGTGATTACAGAGGGGACCTAGCCATATAATATATATAACCTTAGTCCCTACCCATTATGGGCCCAAGGTTAAGCCCACACTTTTACCCACACCAATCAGGTTTCAGATACTCAACCATTAATTAAAAATTGATCACTTAATCAATTAAAGGGCTTATATATGCACCCCCATCAGAATCACGATAAACCCGTTTTTTACAAATTAAACCACAATTGATTGTAGCCCATAAAATATTAGATAAATCTAACATTCTCCCACTTGGGCAAAATCAATTGTATGATTTTTATTTTAAAATACATTTTGAAAACGACTCTCGGGTTAATGACTAATTCCTTAAAATGCGGCCGCATTTTAAGGAAATCCATGATTCCAGGTGCAGTATCTGAATATGACTCCATCCAACAAAAGTTAAGCAGTATTGAATCATGACGATTATTATGTCCTTCATTGACATAAAACCTTTCGTGGTTACAAATACTACATACTCCGTCAACTAGTCATCAGTGTGGAGTGTGGCAAGAAAATAAAATGCTAATGTGATCCAACAACCATTTGCTATTTTCTTCGTCAGTCCTTAACAATTTCTCTCAAATGCATTAAACACAAAGAAATTGTATGGTTTGTAAAACTATAATGCCTCAGCTCCAACATAGCGTCGACCACCGGCACAATGGTCCTGACAACGCCGAGCTTAAAATCATACTTCAGCTCCAATATGGCATCAACCACCGGTATAGTGGTCCCGAAGACACCGAGCTCAAAATAATAACCATGCCTTGAACTCCAAACTAGTGTCGACCATAGGCACAATGGTTTCGATGACACTGAGTCCCAAATTTAGCAATTTAAATGTAAATAAACAATGACAAATGATAATAATAATAATAGTCATTGTAATATCAATTGCTTAAAATAGAAAATACTCGACAATCCAACATTTAAAGTGTCTAAAATAAAATATAACATGATAAAAGAAAATGACATAAAGAACAAACTCCCACTAACCAAGTACATCAAAAGAACTCACAATGCCCATGTTCTCAACATGGTTTTTGAACACAATGGGTCTAAGTCCCTTAGTTAGGGGATCAGCTAGCATGAAATCAGTACCAATGTACTCAACAACAATGTCATTTTTCTTTACAAGATCTCTGACTGTTAAATACTTCAATTCCAAATGCTTAGAACCGCTACAAGTTTTATTATTCTTGGAGTAGAACACAACTGAACTATTATCACAGTAAAGCTTTAGTGGCTTTGCAATGGAATCAACAATACGAAGTCCAGTTACTAAATTTCTTAACCAAACAGTGTAACGCCCTGATTTCGATTGTCTCTTTTATCGAGTCCTTACTTAATTTGATTGGACGAATATTATTTTTGATATGGAATTTGTGTGGAAATATGTTAAGTTTACATATTATTCTATTTTAACCGATTTTGAGAGTTTTCGGGGAAAATAGTTTGGAAAGTATTTTGGACATTCCTATTTAATGATAAGTGGGATATTTTATGGGATATTAAATTAATAGATGTTTTGGAGAAATAAGGAGAAGGATATTAAAAGGGAAATAGAAGAGAAAAGAAACATAAGAGAAAAGGAAGGAAAGAAAAGAGGAAAAAGGAAAAGGAGGAGAAAAGGGAAGAAGAAAAAGAAAAGTGTGGGATCGTCAAGAACAGCTCAAGCTTCGATTAATCCAAGGTAAGGGTGTGAAATATCATCATCTTATTAATATATATGATTGTGTATGGATTGTATGAGTTGTTTGGATGTTTTCTCTATTTTTCCATTTTAGGTCGAAACAAGTTTAATCGGTAGAAACTGAGTTTTATCGGTTAGAATCTGGAAGGGATGATGTAGATTAGTCGAGATATATTAGGCTAAGTCTACTGGAACGAGTTTGGTTGGAATCGGGTGAATTTATCGGCTGTTTCGAATTCTGAACAGTGGGGAGGAGTTCTGTTCGTAGACGCTCGCTAGCAGCTCGCTGGGCGAGCAAGTCGCGAATGTTCGCTAGTAGCTCGCTAGGCGAGTGCGTAGCGAACGGTCCCAGACTTGGGACATAATGGTATTGTGGCCTTTCGCCAGTAGCGAAAGGAGTGGCGAAGAGCTCGTTGGGGGTTCGCTGTGGCGAACGAGGTAGCGAGCAATGTTTGGAGGTTCTGTTTGCACTCGCTAGCAAGTTCGCTAGGCGAGGAGGTAGCGAATGCTCGCTAGCAGCTCGCTAGGCGAGCGTGTAGCGAACGTAGCAGAATGAGGTTCTCTCCTGTTGTGTGCTGTTGTGGCTTGGGACCCTGATTACGATCAATCTTCCCTCGATTTAAAAGTGGGCATGCTGGCCCGTGAGGTGCTGTGGGTAGCCGAATGGCGTGAATCCTAGTTTATGGTTTGTGAAGCGTGAGTGTGGCCGATCGACAATTTTATGCAATCGCTAGATCGAATAGGATTGCATGATGAGATGATCGAGTTTGTTGCCGTTGGCATGATAATATGAATGTATGAGAACATAATAGAATTATGTGGGCATTGAGTAGTGAACGTAGTGTCGGAGTGGATTATACTAGGGTAGAATGATGTGATATCATTCCTAGTTGCAGGCTCATTTGGGTAGGATGACGTGATATCGTTCCTAATGAGGCGCAAACAATATTGTAGTGCGTTAGGAGTATTCCGAATGAGGTGTGATTGATGGGTGCACTAGGGTAGAATGATATAACATCATTCCTAGTGGCGGTATGGTTATATTTGATCCCGTGTAGGATCTGCAGAACCTCGCTTGATGCGATGGTTATATTTGATCCCGTGTAGGATCTGCAGAACCTCGCTTGATGCGATGGTTATATTTGATCCCGTGTAGGATCTGCAGAACCTCGCTTGATGCGATGGTTATATTTGATCCCGTGTAGGATCTGCAGAACCTCGCTTGATGCGATGGTTATATTTGATCCCGTGTAGGATCTGCAGAACCTCGCTTGATGCGATGGTTATATTTGTTCCCGTGTAGGATCTGCAGAACCTCGCTTGATGCGATGGTTATATTTGATCTCGTGTAGGATCTGCAGAACCTCGCTTGATGCGATGGTTATATTTGATCCCGTGTAGGATCTGCAGAACCTCGCTTGATGAGATGGTTATATTTGATCCCGTGTAGGATCTGCAGAACCTCGCTTGATGAGATGGTTATATTTGATCCCGTGTAGGATCTGCAGAACCTCGCTTGATGCGATGGTTATATTTGATCCCGTGTAGGATCTGCAGAACCTCGCTTGATGCGATGATTATATTTGATCCCGTGTAGGATCTGCAGAACCTCGCTTGATGCGATGATTATATTTGATCCCGTGTAGGATCTGCAGAACCTCGCTTGATGCGATGGTTATATTTGATCCCGTGTAGGATCTGCAGAACCTCGCTTGATGCGATGGTTATATTTGATCCCGTGTAGGATCTGCAGAACCTCGCTTGATGCGATGGTTATATTTGATCCCGTGTAGGATCTGCAGAACCTCGCTTGATGCGATGGTTATATTTGATCCCGTGTAGGATCTGCAGAACCTCGCTTGATGCGATGGTTATATTTGATCCCGTGTAGGATCTGCAGAACCTCGCTTGATGCGATGGTTATATTTGATCCCGTGTAGGATCTGCAGAACCTCGCTTGATGCGATGGTTATATTTGATCCCGTGGAGGATTTGATAAGTGATAGGCTCATAGGAGAATCTGGCGGACGAATGAGTCGGTCCCTATGAGTTGCACTATCATCTTCAGATGATGAATGGAGAATAATCTCTAAGAATATAATAGTATATATGTATGTATGGTCTGATAGATGGGAAGATGACGTTGAAGTAAGCGTGAAGGAGTTGTACTCACTAGGGTAGGATGGCAATGTGTCGTTCCTAGTGAAGAAGTTACCGGGGTAGAATGACTGAGATGTTGTTTCCGGTAGGACATGAGCGATGTGCCCATAACCCGGAAGAGGATTGAGGACCTTAGATGAGTATTATACGAATCACACGGCATGGTTGTGGTTGTTATATGTAATATGCATGCGTGCAGGAATTGATGGGACGCGGATAGCGAATAAATGAATGTGTAGGATATTGACTAATGGATGGATGGTTTAGTGTGAGTGTATATGTTTAAGTGTATTGGATGTGGTCGTTTCGTGAGTATTGTGACGCACTTCTTTTATACCTAAATATAAATATACTCTGATGAAAATAAAAACACTTGTATTCATGACTATATGATTTGTTATGTGATTATTTTGGGGTATAGAAAGGGGGGCGTTACAAAGTGGTATCAGAGCAGGTCGGTCCATCCGGCCAAGTGTCTAATGTTGGTTGTTCCCTTGTACGCGACATGTGTGTGAAGACACTGTCGGTACGTGTTTGTTGTTTAACCATTGCCTGCAGAAGTAAGAATGATCCAAGTGGGGGAGAACTTGTGGTTCTCCAGGGTGCTACAAGTGTAGAACAGTAGCTCGGTGTATTGTTGAACATCAGGAGCTAATGTTATCCGTGTTGGAAAGGAGGCCAGTGTTACGTCATTGTGAAGAGGTTCGAGGAGTTTTGAGAAAGACTGTCAACAATCTGTGTGTTGGTTTGTCGAACTCGACCGAAACATATGTTGCGTTTCATAATGCCTTGGTGACACGCTGGGGAGATGCGTAAATGCACACCAACAAAGTTCTAAGTGTGTTTTAAGGCGAATAAGAGGTACAAGAAAAGTTATCTGAAGATTTACTTAGAGTTGGTTGCTGTTGTGTGTCAGTGCCGAAGGTTAAGAGCTTCGATTGTTCCGTAAAGGTTTGAGGCGAGTAATGACCTTGAAAACTTAAGGTGTTTTGCACGGTGATGCCGATAATGGGCTGAAGAAATTTTTTATGCAAGTTATAGCATGGAGGATTGATCTTCTTTCCAATGTCAAGCCTGAGATATCAGTGCTATCGAGGGATGGTAAATGGATCAAACTTCAAAAGCCAAGGAAGAGCTACGAGGATACCATAAGGACTATTTTGATCACTGTTTACTTCATGCATTTTGTGAAGAAGAATCCAGAATCATCAGCAAAAATCTGTGTGAGATAGCTTGAGTAAGAATAAGGATTTTAGTTACTATGAAGTTAAACCTTCGCATAATGACTTGTTAAACCATATGGCTTTAATGGGCGAAGCTACCACAGAGGATATTGTCTTAGCAAAGTCCAAGCTTTTGCTCACAGTTCTGAAAGATAAGGATACAATGAGGAATATGATTTTAGTTAAGAGAATTCGGGGTTGAATAAGTGGATTGACCCTTTTTCTGTTGATGAGGACTAGTCATTCTAGGTGGGAACTGGTTGTAATGAATATCGCTGAGGTGATAAAGATTGTATGTTGTATCGTCGAAATATTGAGTCAGATGAGAATCTGAAGCCTTGTATGGCAGGGGAGCGAAGACTTTAGGATGATGATGATGGATAAAAATTTGTATCCGAGATTCAAACTCATTGGGGGTAGAATGACTAGATGTCATTCCCGATGAGGTATAAGTGTTATGGTTGCAATCACTAGGGTAGAATGACTATGCGTCGTTCCTAGTGAGACGATCACCAGGGTAGAATGACTGAGATGTCGTTCCTGGAGGAGTGTATGTGGAGTGCCTGTAATCTCCAATAGAGATTGGTGCAGATTGACGGTCTTAATTGAGTCGCGCGGCATGACTATGTTTGTGGTACGGAAGTATGCACGTGGGAGATCATGTGCAACTTGGGAATTAGAGAACGGATGCGATGTTACGTCCGGTATGGTTTGAATCAGGTGATATTTTCAAGGACGAAAATTCCTAAGTGGGGGAGAGTTGTAACGCCCCGATTTCGATTGTCTCTTTTATCGAGTCCTTACTTAATTTGATTGGACGAATATTATTTTTGATATGGAATTTGTGTGGAAATATGTTAAGTTTACATATTATTCTATTTTAACCGATTTTGAGAGTTTTCGGGGAAATAGTTTGGAAAGTATTTTGGACATTCCTATTTAATGATAAGTGGGATATTTTATGGGATATTGAATTAATAGATGTTTTGGAGAAATAAGGAGAAGGATATTAAAAGGGAAATAGAAGAGAAAAGAAACATAAGAGAAAAGGAAGGAAAGAAAAGAGGAAGAAGGAAAAGGAGGAGAAAAGGGAAGAAGAAAAAGAAAAGTGTGGGATCGTCAAGAACAGCTCAAGCTTCGATTAATCCAAGGTAAGGGTGTGAAATATCATCATCTTGTTAATATATATGATTGTGTATGGATTATATGAGTTGTTTGGATGTTTTCTCTATTTTTCCATTTTAGGTCGAAATAAGTTTAATCGGTAGAAACTGAGTTTTATCGGTTAGAATCTGGAAGGGATGATGTAGGTTAGTCGAGATATATTAGGCTAAGTCTACTGGAACGAGTTTGGTTGGAATCGGGTGAATTTATCGGCTGTTTCGAATTCTGAACAGTGGGGAGGAGTTCTGTTCGCAGACGCTCGCTAGCAGCTCGCTAGGCGAGCAGGTCGCGAATGTTCGCTAGTAGCTCGCTAGGCGAGTGCGTAGCATACGGTCCCAGACTTGGGACAGAATGGTATTGTGGCCTTTCGCCAGTAGCGAAAGGAGTGGCGAAGAGCTCGTTGGGGGTTCGCTGTGGCGAACGAGGTAGCGAGCAATGTTTGGAGGTTCTGTTTGCACTCGCTAGCAAGTTCGCTAGGCGAGGAGGTAGCGAACGCTCGCTAGCAGCTCGCTAGGCGAGCGTGTAGCGAACATAGCAGAATGAGGTTCTCTCCTGTTGTGTGCTGTTGTGGCTTGGGACCCTGATTACGATCAATCTTCCCTCGATTTAAAAGTGGGCATGCTGGCCCGTGAGGTGTTGTGGGTAGCCGAATGGCGTGAATCCTAGTTTATGGTTTGTGAAGCGTGAGTGTGGCCGATCGGCAATTTTATGCAATCGCTAGATCGAATAGGATTGCATGATAAGATGATCGAGTTCGTTGCCGTTGGCATGATAATATGAATGTATGAGAACATAATAGAATTATGTGGGCATTGAGTAGTGAACGTAGTGTCGGAGTGGATTATACTAGGGTAGAATGATGTGATATCGTTCCTAGTTGCAGGCTCATTTGGGTAGGATGACGTGATATCGTTCCTAATGAGGCGCAAACAATATTGTAGTGCGTTAGGAGTATTCCGAATGAGGTGTGATTGATGGGTGCACTAGGGTAGAATGATATAACATCATTCCTAGTGGCGGTACGGTTATATTTGATCCCGTGTAGGATCTGCAGAACCTCGCTTGATGCGATGGTTATATTTGATCCCGTGTAGGATCTGCAGAACCTCGCTTGATGCGATGGTTATATTTGATCCCGTGTAGGATCTGCAGAACCTCGCTTGATGCGATGGTTATATTTGATCCCGTGTAGGATCTGCAGAACCTCGCTTGATGCGATGGTTATATTTGATCCCGTGTAGGATCTGCAGAACCTCGCTTGATGCGATGGTTATATTTGATCCCGTGTAGGATCTGCAGAACCTCGCTTGATACGATGGTTATATTTGATCCCGTGGAGGATTTGATAAGTGATAGGCTCATAGGAGAATCTGGCGGACGAATGAGTCGGTCCCTATGAGTTGCACTATCATCTTCAGATGATGAACGGAGAATAATCTCTAAGAATATAATAGTATATATGTATGTATGGTCTGATAGATGGGAGAATGACGTTGAAGTAAGCGTGAAGGAGTTGTACTCACTAGGGTAGGATGGCAATGTGTCGTTCCTAGTGAAGAAGTTACCGGGGTAGAATGACTGAGATGTTGTTTCCGGTAGGACATGAGCGATGTGCCCATAACCCGGAAGAGGATTGAGGACCTTAGATGAGTATTATATGAATCGCACGGCATGGTTGCGGTTGTTATATGTAATATGCATGCGTGCAGGAATTGATGGGACGCGGATAGCGAATAAATGAATGTGTAGGATATTGACTAATGGATGGATGGTTTAGTGTGAGTGTATATGTTTAAGTGTATTGGATGTGGTCGTTTCGTGAGTATTGTGACACACTTCTTTTATACCTAAATGTAAATATACTCTGATGAAAATAAAAACACTTGTATTCATGACTATATGATTTGTTATGTGATTATTTTGGGGTATAGAAAGGGGGGCGTTACAAACAGCATGAGCGGCAGCAGCATAACAAGCAACAAACTCTGCCTGCATAGTAGAAGAGGCGACAAGAGTTTGCTTTTTACTCTTCCATGATATCGCGCCTCCAACCAACATAAAAATGTAACCAGAAGTAGATTTTCTATCATCAACACACCCAGCAAAATCAGAGTCAGTATACCCAACTATTTCCAAGTTGTCAACTCTCCTAAAAACAAGCATACAATCTTTAGTTCTTTGCAAATATCTCATCACTTTCTTAGCCGCAATCCAATGATCATTCCCAGGATTAGACTGGTATCGTCCCAAGACGCCAACTATGAAAGCAATGTCAGGCCTAGTGCATACTTGAGCATACATCAGGCTGCCCAATGCACTGTCAAAGGGTTTTCCCTTCATCTCTGCCCGCTCAATCTCATTTTTAGGACATTGATCTTTACTGAATTTGTCTCCTTTAGTAATTGGAACATCTCCTGGCTTACAGTTCTGCATATTAAATCTCTCTAGAACTCTATCAATATAAGCTCTCTGTGACAAGCCAAGCACACCACGTGATCTATCTCTGTGTATTTCAATTCCCAATACAAAAGATGCTTCACCAAGGTCCTTCATATCAAAGAACTTGGTTAGCATAAGTTTGGTCTCATAAAGTAGACCAAGATCACTACTTGTGAACAAAATATCATCAACATATAACACAAGAAAGATGAATTTGCTCCCACTGACCTTAAGATAGATGCACTGATCAACTTTATTTTCTTCAAAACCCAATGAAGTTACCACCTCATCAAATTTCAAGTACCATTGTCTAGAAGCCTGTTTCAAACCATAAATAGATTTTCTTAATTTACAAACCAAGTGCTCATCACCACCTTTTACAAAACCCTATGGTTGCTGCATGTACACCTCCTCATTAAGATCACCATTCAGAAAATCAGTCTTAACATCCATCTGATGCAATTCTAAGTCAAAATGTGCCACAAGGGTCATAACGATTCTAAAAGAGTCTTTAGTGGAAACAGGAGAAAAGGTTTCATTAAAATCAATACCCTCCTTTTGTGTGAAACCTTTAGCCACAAGTCTTGCCTTAAACCTCTCAATTTTACCTTTCGAGTCCTTCTTTGTTTTGAATATCCACCTGCATCCAATCGCTCTATAGTTTCTTGGTAACTCCACTAGTTCCCAAACATCATTATTTATCATGGATTTCATTTCATCATGCATCGCATCTGTCCACATGCTAGATTGAGAACAAGTAATAGCTTCTAGATAATTTTTAGGATCAATAACAATACCAACATCATAAGCATCCTCACTAAGATAAACTACAAAATCATCAGGGATAACAGGTCGCTTTTGTCTTACTGACCTTCTAACATGAATTTGCTTAACTGGCTCATTAGGTTGTTCAACCTCAGTTATAATAGGAGGATCCACTACATTTTCAACAAGTGGTTCAACCACATCTTCAATTGGATGTTCAGCCACATTCTCATTTGGAGCAAAACCTCCAGGAGTCGTGGATGATCTAGCATTATCAAAATTAGGAAGTGACAAAGTAACAACATCAGGCATAACACAATTAATATTATCAGATTCGGTGACAAGCTCGGCAACATCAAGCTCAAGGAATTTTGCATGCATGGACTCCACAATTTTATTTCCTCTACCATGACAAAAGAATTTGTATCCTTTAGATCGATCCGGATATCCAATAAAAAAACAACGACTTGTTTTTGGGTCAAGCTTTGTCTCAAAAGGATTATATATTTTAACCTCTGCAGGACAACCCCAGACACGGAGATGATTCAAACTGGGTTTTCTACCTGTCTAAAGCTCAAAAGGGGTTTTTTGGAACTGATTTACTAGGAACTCTATTAAGTATATAGAGGGCTGTTTTCAAAGCGTCACCCCATAAAAATTCCGGTAAATTACTCCTACTCATCATGCTTCTCATCATATCTTTAAGGGTGCGGTTTCTCCTTTCAGCTACACCATTCTGTTCAGGAGTACCAGGCATGGTGTATTGTGGAACAATTCCACAATCTTGCAAGTATTTTGCAAAAGGTCCCATGTGTTGCCCAGTAGAATGATATCTACCATAATACTCTCCACCACGGTCAGAACGTACCACCTTTATCACTTTTCCTAGTTGCTTTTCAACCTCAGTTTTAAAAATTTTAAACTTTTCAAGTGCTTCTGATTTTCCCTTAATCAAGTAGAGATAGCCATACCGTGAAAAATCATCAATGAAAATGATAAAAGATGTATTACCACAGATAGTTGGAGAAAGGGGGCCACTAATATCTGTATGAATTATTTCCAAAAGGTCTGAACTTCTAGTTGATCCTTTCTTATTGGTCTTTGTAAATTTTCCTCTAATACAATCCACACAAGTCCCTACACCATTGAAATCTAAGGAAGGTAAAATATCATCTCTAATTAACCTTTCAACTCTTTCTTTAGAGATATGTCCTAAACGCTTGTGCCACAACAAAAAGGATTTTTCTCTAATTTTAGATCTTTTAGCAATGGAGCTTTCAACATTTAAGGATGAGGATATCATATCACAATACAAAGATAACTTATATAAACCATCCAACAAGATACCATTGCCAACAACTTGAGAATTCAACATCAAATTTAATTTTCCATCACAAAAGGTAAATTAAAATCCAAACTTATCCAAACA
Source organism: Lathyrus sativus (assembly GCA_963859935.3). Lineage (NCBI taxonomy): Eukaryota > Viridiplantae > Streptophyta > Magnoliopsida > Fabales > Fabaceae > Lathyrus > Lathyrus sativus. The sequence continues at coordinate 587,920,023 of OZ012735.1, forward strand.
AGATACTGAAATCAAGTTTCTCCTAAAAGAAGGTACATAAAAAGTATCTTTCAAAAAAAGTTCAAAACCAGTTTCTAAGACTAAGCTAACATCTCCCACTAGCTCCACAACGACTTCAAGATCATTTTCTACCCTGAGTTTGCTTTCCCTCAAGTTTGGTCTCCGCTGGTTTCTGAACCCCTCCATATTTGTTCTTGTTGTCTAACCAAGCTTTAAAAGCATGACAATCAGTTTTCTTATGTCCCTTTTCCTTACACCAAAAGCACCAAACAGATTTCTTAAAAGCAACAGGTCTGGGACCTCCTATATTATGATGTTGACCATTATCAGGTTCCTTATAAGGAATTCTATGAGCAACACTATGAGTGTTTTTCTTATTTTTCCAAGATTTTTTACCAGAATGTGGTTTAGCATGAAAGGTTAGGAGTGCTAGATCACTTTTCTCCTTCTTGAGTTTCTCTTCTTCAGCTACACACTTGGTAATGAGGTTACTGATAGTCCACTTATCACCAAATGTATTATAAGCAGTTTTGATTTGAGTGAACTCAACAGGTAGGCAATTTAAGGCATGAGACACAATAAAATTCTTATTCAAGTAAATGTCATGGGATTTTAGTTTGGTTTGGACATGAACCATCTTAAGAATGAACTCTCTGACACCCCCATTGTTATCATATTTCATGTCCGTGAGTTGTTTCATTAAACATCCAGATTCAGCATTATCAGATACCTGAAATCTCTCTCCAATAGCAGTAAGATACTCTTTAGCATTCTCTTTTTCAGGAAACCCACTTATCAAATGTTCAGAAATTGTTCTCTTCATAGCACACAAGCTAAGTCGATCACTCCTCTCCCACTTAGCTAATTTTTCTTTCTCTTCAGGTGTACTCTGATCATTGATCACAGGTTTGGTTTCACACAATGCCATGTCAAGGTCAGCAATCCCTAACGAAAACTCTAAGTCTTTCTTCCATTTTTTAAAATTAGACCCATTCAGGATCTCAATAGAAGCAGAACAATTGTTCATAGAGAAGGTCACTGATTAGACAAAATAGGAATGCATTAGAACAAATAATAAAGGCAAGATATAGCTTTAATGAACATAAGCTATCACTAAGAGGCCAACATTATCACACAATCCCCTTTGGGTGGAATGCGTAAAACCCAGGTTAAAACCAAGGTCAGAACCTCAGATGAGTCGCTCAATGAGCATACATTGGGTTCGAAAATCTATCTCCTTTGGGTAGATAAATTCTCTAAACCAAAACACCTCCAACAACTTCATCTACAAATTTCAAGGATAAGCTACTCAATGAGCATACATTGAGTTTAGAAATTTATTTCCTTTGGGTAAATAAATCCCTTAGACCAAAGCATCTCCAATAGTTATATCCTTAATCAACCACAATCTTTACATACAATTATCCACCTTTGGGAAGACAATCACAGTAATGACTTAAAACCATTCCTCAAACTACAAAGATACTTTTATAAATTAAAACGAGCGATCTCACTTTGGTGGTAATCACACACAATAATTTATAGAGTTTCTTGCATAGGAATTAAAAAAAAATTCTTGCCAAAATAAATCATGAACCAATCATGAATTTAAACCATATAACATTCCTAATAAATTTTGTCTTCAACAGTATCAATCTCAATATTATAGAGATATTATATAATATTTCAAAATACTTGACAAAACAAATATATTACAAATTTATATAAACTAACATTTATTTAATAAAATTTCCGAAGAGAAAATTATAATAATTTAACATTAGATTTATATATACGAGATCAATAAGAATACACGAGATCAATAATTGTTAATGACTTTTAATTTTAATGGCTTTACAATTTCACGTAATGACTAACCATTATATTAAATTATAATTATATATTAAGAATAATAAATTGAGTCCTAATTCATATAATTTAAGCTCTGATACCAGATGTAAGCGGAAATATTCATGGATATTATATGAGATTAAAACATCAATACTTACTTGTTGAAGTCATGATTCAGAATTCCGAATGGATGAATGACCAGATCTTCCTCCACACTCCCGTTCACAACTTTCAATGAGGCAAGTTATGGAGCCGTCAGTTATGTTTCTGATGCCTTTTTGTGATTACAGAGGGGACCTAGCCATATAATATATATAACCTTAGTCCCTACCCATTATGGGCCCAAGGTTAAGCCCACACTTTTACCCACACCAATCAGGTTTCAGATACTCAACCATTAATTAAAAATTGATCACTTAATCAATTAAAGGGCTTATATATGCAAGCCCATCAGAATCACGATTAACCCGTTTTTTACAAATTAAACCATAATTGATTGTAGCCCATAAAATATTAGATAAATCTAACAGGGGGTTGAAATGAATAATTATGTCCACTGCCTCCTTTCTATTGGCTAGGTCAGTGGAGTATTAAAATAATTCAGCCGTAAGATAATTAATGCTATGCATGATTTGTAATAAATCAATAAGAATATCAATTCTTTATACATTTAGTTGTACAAGAAAATGATTGTAAATAATTAAGGTGGACTAAGAGAATGGGCCCCACTAAATCCCACTATATGATTGTCAAATATTATCGTTACTTGATTTTCTTTAAATGACAAAATGAATTTTTTTTAATAATAAATATACTGATTTTTTAAGTGGTCTTTCTGAGATGTCAAACCGAGAATATGAAAAGAGGGAGAAGTAATATGAAACGGTTTGATGAAAATTAGGATTTTATTTAATTGAATAAATTGATATTATTATTATTAATATTGTTATTTATTAATATTTATTATCATCATTATTAATCCCATTTACCCACTTAATAACTCAAAATATTCCAAAACCACTATTCCAAAACCACAGACAATATTATACCATTTTAAATGTAATGGATACAGATATGCAACTTCCAATACACGTGTTTCAACCCTAAAAATTCAGTATATCCACACCTTTCACTTCAATATTTTTTTGCTTATATTTGAAGCAAACTTTTCCAAAAGTAACCATCATTAATGCTCTACTTTAACATCACATTAAATCTATATCTATCATACTTTTCAATAAAGATAGAAACCAAATTTGAATAATATAATATTAATTTTTTTCAATCTAACAAATTTATTTCATTCCCCTATAAGATTACTAAAATACAATTTTAAATTAATTCCAGGTACAATATTCTGTTTGGATTCATATATTTAAAAAAAAATCATTATACCATTGCAATTTTTATAAATTCATTCTGTACATTGACAATATTTTTTCTTAATATTGTTTTTTTCTTACATTGACAATATTTTTTCTTACCTATTTATACTACTAAAAAATATTATCGTTATTTTATTGTTGTTGCAATCTTATCATTCCAAAACGAAATCAATATCCTGAAATCAAATTAATTATTATTGTAGTTTTTTTTGCCAAATATTACCAATCTCACGTCATCATATATAGTATTATAACTCAACATATTTAAATTATTATTTGCCAAAATATAGTTGGGGGTTGAAATGAATAATTATGTCCACTGCCTCCTTTTTATTGGCTAGGTCAGTGGAATATTAAAATAATTCATCCGTAAGATAATTAATGCTATGCATGATTTGTAATAAATCAATAAGAATATCAATTCTTTATACATTTAGTTGTACAAGAAAATGATTGTAAATAATTAAGGTGGACTAAGAAAATGGGCCCCACTAAATCCCACTATATGATTGCCAAATATTATCGTTACTTGATTTTCTTTAAATGACAAAATGAATTTTTTTAATAATAAATATACTGATTTTTTAAGTGGTCTTTTTGAGATGTCATTCCTACGTTTGATGAAAATTAGGGTTTTATTTAATTGAATAAATTGATATTATTATTATTAATATTGTTATTTATTAATGTTTATTATCATCATTATTAATCCCATTTACCTACTTAATAACTCAAAATATTCCAAAACCACCGACAATATTATACCATTTTAAATGTAATGGATACAGATATGCAACTTCCAATACACATGTTTCAACCCTAAAAAATTAGTATATCCACACATTTCACTTCAATATTTTTTGCTTATATTTGAAGCAAACTTTCCCAAAAGTAACCATCATTAATGCTCTACTTTAACATCACATTAAACTTATATCTATCATACTTTTCAATAAAGATAGAAACCAAATTTAAATAATATAATATTAATTTGTTTCAATCTAACAAATTTATTTCATTCCCTTATAAGATTACTAAAATACAATTTTAAATTAATTCCAGGTACAATATTATGTTTGAATTCATATATTTAAAAAAAAATCATTATGTAATTGCAATTTTTATAAATTCATTCTGTATTGACAATATTTTTTCTTAATACTATTTTTTTCTTACATTGACAATATTTTTTCTTACCTATTTATACTAGTAAGAAATATTACTGTTATTTTATTGTTGTTGCAATCTTATCATTGCAAAACGAAATCAATATCCTGAAATCAAATTAATTATTATTGTAGTTTTTTTGCCAAATATTATCGTTGCTTGATTTTTTTTAAATGACAAATTGAATTTTTTTAAATAATAAATATGAACCACTTAAATTGTAGGAGCGTGTGTTTCTTTATGGACATTGCAAATGAGAGAACGTTGGAAAATATCAAATATCCAAATGCTTCTAACACAACAACATCGGTAAATGTGTAGGAACTTGGGAAAACTATAGATAAACATGCTCTAATGAAATCCCTTTAGGTTTTACGGCTATATTAATACATAGGCCAATATTGCCAATTATTTTGGAGGGAACAGACGAATTTTCGTACCATATATATATATATATATATATATATATATATATATATATATATATATATATATATATATATATATATATATATATATATATATATATATATATATATATATATATATATATATATATATATATATATATATATATATATATATATATATATATATATATATATATATATATATATGATGGAAATGATCCATTTTTAACATGTACCTTATATATATTATATATTAGCATTTCAAGTATTGTTCCAAATTCAAGAAATAAACTTATCATGTTATATATGATTACTTCCTTATATATTATATATTATGTATGATTACTTCCTTAATATAGTATAAAAAAAAATTAAGCAAATTATATTACTATAAATTAATAATGTTTTACTTTATTATGTCCCAAACTAAAAAAAGTTATTTGTGGAATTTTTTGAACCAATTTATTGATCATTTAACATCCATTACATTAAAAAAAAACTCGTATACAATAAATTTGTGTACGTTGATCAAATCATATATATATATATATATATATATATATATATATATATATATATATATATATATATATATATATATATATATATATATATATATATATATATATATATATATATATATATATATATATATATAAATAAAAAAATATATTATATTTTAATTTTTTTTAAATAAATTATTGCACTTGCGCGACCCGTGCCGCACGGATCCTTTACTAGTATATTATGATACCTTGTGTGTAGAGATGATATCGTAGGCAGTATATCGTGATATCGTAGAAAAAAATGAATCTCTTGTCAATACATTTGTAATTTGTAATGTTTTGGATCCCAACAATATTAAATAAAAATTATATATAATAAATACACCACTTATATAGCCTTTTTTCTTTTACTTTAAATCTAGTATAAATTTAAAATTAAATTTTACTCTTTATATTTTAAAACACTTTATATACTAATTAAGATTTATTTATTAATTAAAAATTACTTATATATGTTAGAACAATGTTTGAAGTTAAAGCACAGACACACTACTGAAAATTTATTAAAAAATATTATTCTCAATTCATTTCATATTAATATTAATAAATAAGGGAAAAGATATTATTAGAAATTAAATAAAATAATAATCATAAGTCCATAACATAATAAAATAAAACTTGTGTCAAGTTTACCATCACAATACCATACCAAAATTTTAAAATCAATTAAATAAAAAAAATTGACTAAAGAAACAAAAGAAAATGGTATTATGATTTTGGTTCCAAAAAAACTGGTTTTGAAACTGAATTAAATAAAAAATCAATTTTTAATAGAAATTGATTTTAAATCGAACCGATCCAAATATTGACTAATTTTATAAAAAATAATTTTAAAAATCAAACTAAACCACATAATTGATCCAATTTGAATTGGTTCAAGAACCATGCACATGCATACCCCTATTAGAGAGATCTTTGTGCTTAAAGTCAAAATGCATACTTCTTCACTTATGATGTGGCAATGAATATGTGGATTAATTTTGATTTTTTTTTTGACATGTTAGATTTATCAATTAATAATATTTTCATTATATTTATTTCACTTTAGTTATTTATGAATTATCTTTTTATTATATATAAATTGAGAAAACATTTTCATTATCTTTTTATTAAATTGTTTGAGAAAAGAAATGTTTGAGAAGAACCCTAATTCCTGAAGACAAAAGCTTGAAATTTAGTTGTTCATCATCACACATGTTTGTTTTGAAACATGTTTGTGAGTTCATTCTTCACTAGAGCAATCTTTCAATATTGTGAGTTCGTGAGTACATGAGTTCCTTCTATTTCTTGAGTTCGTAAGTTTTGTCATGAATAAGTTTAAGTAATTTCAATATTTTAATATCATGAGAATGTTGGAATAATATAACAAGTGTGAGTAGTATGAATAATAGTCCCACATTGGATAGGAATATAGTAACTTGAGCATTTATAAGTGAGAAAGTCCATACACCTATCACCTTAAGGTTTTGGGTGAATATGTGGTGTTTCTCTCACTTGTGTTGCTCTTGACCCAATACTCAATACTCCCTAGTGTAAAACTCCTCTAACATGGTATCATGAGCCTTTGGTTCGTAAAGGGACCGACTTACATGTATCGAAATGCCCAGGAAGTGGTGTCTCGTTGAAATCGAAATGCTAAAGGAAGAGGTGTACTCGAAATACCTAATAAAAGGTGTCTAGTAATAGATGTCAACGGCGATACAAATATATGTGGACAAAAGAGTTTCCACACGAGGGGAGCATCGTGGACTCACACTATAGAGAAAGTGTTGTTATAATATAACAAGTGTGAGTAATATGGATAATAGTCTCATATTGGATAGAAATATGGTGACTTGAGTATTTATAAGTGGGAGAACCCATACATCTATCACCTTAAGATTTTAGGTGAATATGTGGTGTTTCTCTCACTTGTGTTGCTCTTATCATAATGCTCAATGCTCCCTAGTGTAAAACTCCTCTAACAGAGAATTGATGTGACTGTCATGAACAAGTCTATGTAACTTCTATTTCCCTATTACAGGCCATGAAAGTTTGCTATGTTGCTTACAGACTTGTTACAGTCTATTTGGGTTACATGCCTTGATTGTTACAGGTTAAATGTTTTAAAACCTGTCAATTATGTTACATGCATTTCAAATGTGTTGCAGGCCAAACAAAATGTGTTAAATTGGCCATGACTGTGTTATTTTGTTATAAACCTGTCAAGGCATGTCAATTATGTGAAAAGTCAGTCAAACTATATTAAACTAAACAAATTGTTATAGTCCATGGCTTTCAAAATATTGCACATAACAATTCATTTAATTCAACATCATTAATTGTAACATTACGCCAATTAACAATATAAATTTCATTGTCATAGTAAACTTGTTACTCATCTTCAAGACCTTGATTTGCAACTTCGAGTCCTCTTTGATTATGGCATTATTCACTCTGACATTTTCTTGGTTTAATTTTTGTGTAGTGAATGTATTAATGCCTTGCCTCTTGAAGACATCTCTTCATCATATTAGACGAAGTGACTACATCTCTTATATCCCTATATCTAGAATGAGAGAAGAATAATGATGGATTTTTTTTGAAAAAAAAACACAAAACATGAGTTCATGGAAATTACAAATAAAATAATACCTTATACATCCCACAACCATAAAAACAACAATTTTAGTTTGAATTACTCCAAGTAGTCATCAGTTGAAAAGGAAGCCTACAATTGCATTCGCCTTGTTTGAAACGCGAAACAGTTTGATTTCTTGAATACGAATACGATGACATGGTGATGATTGAGCGAAGGTGAAGATAAAGTTACAATTTGGGATTTTGTAGTGAAAATGACCATTTTTTAAAGGATTTGAGCTTTGATTTGGGGAAGAACACGATTGATTCAATGAAGGTGAAAAAGGTGGTTAAATTTATAATAAAATTTGATTACTTTAATTAATAAACATTTTTAATGTTTTTCAAATTTTTTTGTTAATGATATGTAGATATTTAATTAATCCACATATTTATTGTGGTGTCATAAGTGGAGCTGTCAAGTGTGCATTTTTAAAAGGGGCTAAAATAAGGAAAATGAAAAGTAGGGACTAAATACCTTACTTTTTTTGAAAGGATATTAAAATTTTAAAATATTCAAAGTAAGAGACTAAAATTGCATTTAAGCTAATTAAATAATTAAAATTGTCTTTTAAAATTGTAATAGTATGGGCTGAATAAGTCAATCCTAAGTATAATTTGAATATATTGAAGTGTGTAATCCAAATTCACATTAGCTGAATTTGAGTTTAATTTGCGTTTCATTTTATTTGACTTTGATAGTATAAATAGTGAAATGTAGTTTCAGTTTGTAATTAGAATTAATTTGTAACTGCTTTCAATTCTGTTAGAAAGTTAGTTAAAGATTTTTCTCTCGCTTTCTCTTCTATCTTCATATTCAACCTTGTGTACAAATAATTTGTATCTAGAGCTCTGATTCGGATTCACTGGAAACACCCAGGGAAACACAAGTGAACGTGAGACGTGTGTGATTGATTTCGATTCTAAAATTTACAGTGAATTGAAGTTTAAAATTGTAAAAGAATCATATTTTTTGATTCGGAGGGATTGAGAAACACGAGTGTTTGGTGAGATTTGAGTGAATTCTTGCACAAGATCGGAGATGAGCGGTGGAAACGGTAGCTTGAATACAAAGCTTCTAGTCTTTGATGGAAAGAATTGGAATCAGTGGATGATTCATATGTGTGCATTGTTTGGTGCTCAAGATGTTCTTAATCTTATCAATGACGGTTACACAACGGTTGCAGCAGATGCAATTGAAGCACAAAGGAACTCATATAGAGAGATGAGGAAGAAGGACCAGAAATCTCTGTTCTACATTCATCAATGTGTGGATGTGAATGTGTTTGAGAAGATTGTTGATTCAACAATGGAAAAGACTGTGCGAGAAACACTGATATGATGCTACGACAATGATGCATCAGCGAAGAAGGTGAAACTTCAGTCTCTACGTAAGCAGTATGAGAATCTCAACATGAAGAACAATGAAAAGGTAACTGATTTTATCTCTAGAGTGATTCTATTCACAAATAAGATGAAATTTTGTGGAGAGACTCTCTCTGAACAAGTAATCATCGAAAAGGTACTAAGATCACTTACTCGTCAGTTTGATTACATTGTTTTAGCAGTAGAACATTCTAAGGATCTGAGCACCATGAGAATTGAAGAGTTGCAAAGTAGTTTAGAGGCACAAGAATTGCGTCTGACTGAGAGAACCTTTGAAAAAGAGGTAGAGCAAGCTCTAAAGGTGTCTTCTGGTAAGAAGAATCAGAAGTAGCCTTGGTCAGAATCAGGAATGAATGGTATACAAGTTCCATAAAGCCTTGTATGGACTGAAATAAGCTCCTAGAGCTTGGAATCTAAAATTTGATTCATTTTTCAAGCTTCAAGGATTTAGAAAAATGTGAGATGGAGTATGGTGTTTATGTTCAACATATATTTGATAACAATATGATTCTGGCGTGTCTTTATATTGATGACATATTGCTAACAAGAAGTTGTTTAGAAGATATAACTAAGTTCAAGAAGGTGTTGAAGAATGAGTTTGAGATGAATGATCTAGGAAATATGACATATTTTCTAGGGATGTAGATTTTGTACTATAATAAGGGTATAATCTTGCATCAACTGAAGTATGAATTTAAGCTTCTGAAGAGATTTTAGCTAATGAATTGCAAGTCTACAATCACACCTGCTGAAACAAGTCACAAGCTTGATTATGATGTTGAGGGTAATGATGTAGATGCTACAACTTTCAAACAATTGGTAGGCTCATTGATATATCTATGTAATACCATACCTGACATTTGCTATGCAGTTGAATGGTGAGTAGATTTATGAACAAACCAAAGTGGTCACATTACCAAGCTCTTTCCAGGATACTGAAGTATATTAAGGGGACTCTGAAGTATGGAGTTTTGTTCCCCTCTGATGCTAAATTTGATGTAGAGCTGATATGTTATTCAGACTCTTATTGGTATGGAGACAGAGTTGACAAAAGAAGTACTTATGGATATTTCTTCAAGTATTTGGGAGGTCTTATTTCTTAGTGATCCAAGAAGCAACCAGTTGTTGCATCGTCAACCTGTGAAACTGGGTACATTGCAGGTGCTTTGACTGCTTGTCAAGTTGTATGGATTCTGAAGATCAAGGTGAGCAAACCTGTGAAGTTGATGATTGACAACAAATAAGCTATTAGTCTTGCTAAGAATCCAGTGCTGCATGGAAAAAGCAAGCACATTGACACAAAGTTCAATTTTATAAGAAACCAAGTTCAAAATGGAATACTTGAAGTTGTTTACTGTAGTACTCAGAAACAACTGGCAGATATTCTGACCAAAGCAATCAAGACTGAACACTTTATTCATTTGAGGGATGGAATTAGTATTTCTAATTTTAGTCTTGAATGTGGATTAAGGGATGGGGTTGAAGTGTGTAATCCAAATTCACAACATTGAAGTTTAATTTGCGTTTCATTTCATTTGACTCTGATAGTATAAATAGTGAAAGGTAGTTTCAGTTTGTAATTAGAATTTATTTGTAATCGTTTTCAATTATGTTATAAATTTAGTTAGATCTCTCTCTCTCTCTCTCTCTCTCTCTCTCTCTCTCTCTCTCTTTTCATCTTCTTCATCTTCAACCTTATGCACCAACAAAATCAAACAAGAAAGGAATTTGATATAATCTCTGAATGTTAACTTAGTGGGTAAATGTACTGAGATATTATGAATAACAAATATTTATATACCAACTAACAGTATAGTTACTGGATGTCATGTTACTTTGTAGCACTTCAATCTATAGTAATGTAGAAAATTCTCAGATGTCAACTTCATTGGTAGCGCATTGTTGAATGCCAAACATGCTTTAAATTGATCCATTATAACTGACATTTTTCATCTCATTTGTTATGTTTCAATGGATTTATTCCATGTTTCCATTCTATTCTTCAATTTGTTGTAAATACCTTTGGTTGCTTTGATTTGTGTGTTATTGTGCAGGATTTAGGCATAAACCATTAAAGAAGTAAGACACAAGTAAATTGACAAGGAAGACAAAGAAAATGTGAAGATTCATTATGTTCATTGGGTGAACAACAGCGAGCAGCCAACGAATATTCGCTGGGTGAAGTAGCGACAAATCCCCAATGAACCATCTCAGATTAGAGGCAGAAAGAAAAGGTCTCTAAGTTCGCTAGACGAACTTGTAGCGAGTGTTCACTGTGCGAAGTTTTAGCAAGGTTCCAACAAGGAGGAAACCATGGATAGCAGTAAGTAAAGGGCCATAAGTTTGTTGTGCGAACTTGTATCGAAGAGGCTCGCAGGGCGAAGAAGTGTTCGCTAGGCGAGGTCAGATATTTTCCCAGGGGCGGTTTAACTGTTTAGAGACCCTTCAGGTGCCATAAAGTAGTCCTTGTTGGACGAAGAAAGTGTTCACTAGGCGAACTTGGAAGACTTTAGTTTTACTATATAAGTAGTTTTCACACTTTTTAGGGATTCTAACCCCCATTTTCGCATAAAAACCTATTTCTTCAGCATTTCTTCACCAAAGAATGATTTTTTACAAATAGAAGCTAGATTCTCATCCAAGTTCGATTCTTTGACGTGGATGCTCATTTATCTTCTCTCATTACTTGTAAAGCAAGCTACCATGGTTATGGGTAGCTAATTTCTTTTGTATCAAAGGTAGAGGTAGTCTACCTTAGCTTTATGTATTTCTTTTGATTGGCCTTGTATGTGAACAACGGATGATTAATATATGATGAATATTTTTGTTCTTAATGATCCATTCTTGTTTTGTAAAACTCTAGACATAAATTTTATGGAACTTGACCTAAAAGATTCATCTATTGATTTATATATTTGAGAGACCGGTCTATGGTTGATATTTTCTTTGTATTGAACTTAAAGCTTACTATTTTGGTTGTTATATGGAGAGATCGTGTAGCGATGAATATAGTATTTCTCATGATGTCGCTCTAGAGATAGACAGTATTGAGAGAATACACAATGATACTAATCGGATCCGACTTCACATGCAAGATTGAAATAATACATATAACTTAGGGTAGATGAAAATTACTTTTGATATACTTTGTTAATCAAACACTTTAGAATTTATAAGCTTTGCTACTAAAAATCGTGACAATTTATGAAACAAAATTTGAAAACCGTTTTTCTTACAACGGTAAACTATTGAACAACAATCATCAGATATCGAAAAATCACTGTGGAGACGATAACAAAAAAACCCTTTTAACTACGATTCGAACAAAATGGCGCTGTTGTCGGGGATTGTTGTGATATTGAAAGCATTGCAATAGTTTATTAATTTTAAGATATTTGTATTGTGATCTATTACCTCTTTTTATTTTTCTTGTGTTGTTTAATTTGTTTGGTTAAGTGTGCAGATTTTGTTTATATGAGGGAGTGTACCTGCAGACCAACTTCTTTTTTATCCTGAGATTGAAAGAACCGCTAAGAAGCTCAATAGCAAAACTAGGTGGAGAAGGTAACTTGCCAAAGAAAGACGAGAGCACAGAGAAACTTCTTCATTTACACCCATTGTTACGCCAAACATGGCAGATCCACCACCACCACCACCACCTGCTGCATCAACCCCATGTGTTAATAATCCAAGACATAACACTCAGTTCGCACGAAATACCAACAACAGAAGGCATTCTGAGATGAAGACGGGAATCCTAGATCTTTTATATGAAAATCCCTTTATGGGGATGGACCATTAGGATCAATTTACTCATCTCACAGGGTTTTATGAGATAGCAGGTGCAACTAGAGCACCGAAAGTCGAAGAGGAATCTTTATTCAAGAGACTATTTTCATATTTCTTAATTAGGAATGCGAAGTTGTGGTATCTTGACTAATCTACTATTGTGATGAAGGATTGGAATATTTTGAAGGAAAAGTTTCTTGAACTATTCTTCCCTCAATCTAGGTTTATAGAGGCTAAGACTTCAATTTCAGTATTAGCGCAAGGAGGAAACAAATCTCTCAATGAAGCTTGGGAGAGATTCAAATCTATGATGAGAAACTGTAAGGGCCATGGTTTTGATGACTTGACTCAAGTGCACATATTCTGCAACAGACTTCAACCCATTCATAAAACTCTTTTGGATGCTATGGAGGGTGGTTCTCTAATGTCAAAGAGTGCGGCAGATGCAGTTGCCATTGTTGATAGGATGACACTAAATGAACATCAAGGTCAACATAACCGTGGTACTTCACAAAGAAAACTGGGAATTATCGAGTTGGGAATGAATGGTGCTATTATTGCTACAAATAAATTACTCTCACAACAAGTGGAGTTGTTGACAAAGCAAATCAAAACTTCCACAACAAATCAAAGAGATGCAAGAAGTTCCAAGAAAGCTCAACAAATTGCAAGTTATGAATTATGAAAAGGTGAGCATTCTACCGGATATTGTCCGCCGTTCGTTGAAGAAGCCAACTATGCGAGAAACCAAAATTAAGGCTATCAACTAAGACCACCATATCAAAGCAATAACCAAGGCCATCAATCGAAAGGTAATAGCCAAGGTTACCAACAAGGGTGGAGGCAAGAACCGAGTTCTTCTAACCGTCAACAGTATCAAAATTACAACCAACCTCCACAAAACCAAGGTGGAAGCTCAAAGATAGAGGAAGCTTTTAACCAATTCATGCAAATGTCTATCTCCACTCAAAAGAATATGGATGCGGAAATTCAAAACCTTGAAACTTAAGTGGGACAATTGTCCAAGAAATTATCCGACCAATATAAAGAAAATGTTCCGGCTAATACTCAAGTGAATCTGAAGGAATCTTGAAAAGCTATCTTTACTAGGAGTGGGAGAACAATTAGTGTGGGAGTTGATAAAAATATTGTGGTGAAAAACGTTGAAGTTGAAAAGGAGGATGAAAGTTTGGAAGAAGTTGAAAAATATAACGATAAATAGTTAGTTGAAAGGAGAAGTAGAGAACAAGTTAAGAGAGGAGAGGTTAAAAAAAAGTAAGAAAGGGAAGGAGCATGAGAGTGAAATTCCAATGAAAAATTTACCATATCCTAATGCTCCTACGAAAAAAGATAATGAAAAGCATTATGCTATATTCTTGGACATACTTAGTCGGTTGTAAATAACCATTATTTTCCGAGGCTCTAGAGAAAATGCCAAACTATGCAAAGTTCATGAAAGACATACTTAAAAAGAAGAAGAGGTATACGGATAAGGAAACCATTGAGCTCAATGCAAATTGTAGTGCTATTATCCAAAACATTCTTCCATAGAAGGAATGGGATATGGGAAGAGTAGCTCTACCTATAACTATAGGTAGTGATTTCAAGTGTAAGACTTTAGTCGATATGGATGCTAGTATTAACTTGATTCCTTTGTTCATGGTGAAAATACTTGAGAACATGGAGATGAAATCAACCAACATGACTTTGCAACTTACAGACAAGTCTAGGACACATCCTCATGGTGTTGTTGAAGACGTGTTATTGAAAGTCGACAAAATTTTATTTTCAGTTGATTTCGTAGTCATGGATATAGAAGAAGATGAGGATACACTAATAATCCTTGGAAGACCCTTCATGAAAAATGCAAGAATGTTAAATGATGTTGATGAAGACATAATGAAGGTGAGGACAAATGATGAAGAAATGTGCTTTACACTTTTCAAAGGTGCGGTGTATTCAAATCAAGTGGAGGATAATTTTCAAGTGAGAAAGGAAGATGCAAGAGTTGCAGTGAAGAAAAAGAAAGACGAAGACGCAAGAGTTACATCAAATAAAAAGAAGGAGGAAAGTGTCAAGATTGAAGCGGTGTTTAAAAAGAAGGATGAAGAGGCCAAGGAGGATATGATGAAGTCATGTTGGAATTTTTCATTCTTGAGGAAAAGTGGACCAAGAACTGGTCATGACAATGGTTGAGGACTTTTGTGGTAGGGTGTTTCATCCAAAAGCTAATTAAATTGCTTTTAGTTCTGAGGTTTCAACCGTCTGGCCGTTGAGCTCAAACAACGTTAAACAAAGCGCTAGTAGGGAGGCACCCCAACATTGTAAGTACCCTTTCATCTTGATTTCATTGTTAGTGTTAGATTAGTATAGAAAGTTTTGTGGTAGAAAGTGAGGAAAAGAATTTTTTTTCAAAAATATGTCTCATTCGCCTTGAGTTCGCTGGACGAACCTGGGGCGAATGCTCACTGGAAGTTCACCGTGCAAACTGAGCGAGACAGAACAAAGTATTACTTTTTTGTCACATCACTTAAGTTTTTTTTTCTTTTGTGGGCCAATTTCGTCGGCCCATTGACTTGTTTCTAGATTTTGTGGGGAAAACCTTTCCCCACTTCCCCTTTTGTCTTTCCCTTCCCTCTTGTCTCTAGCATAAAACACGCACCACACGTTCTCTTGTCTCTCTCACCTATACCTTAATCAAGGATAGTGATGATAGACACTAGGTTTTAATCCATGTATGCAAACAAATAGGATAGAATTCCCTTCTAAACTCAACTTTAGGACCATGATGCATGATAACTTTAGGATTTTGATCTAGTCCCCTAGAGTCCTTTCTCTCTTCTCATCTTCAAACAATAACAAAACACCTAATAAAGGCTAATGAATATTGTACGTTACGAGCCTTAAGATACTTAGGAAATGGTTAATGGAGGGTTTCCTTTTAATAGCCAGAATGTTTAGTATGGTACCCTTTGGGTGACATGCAACACATTCACTCCTGGGTCATAGTCTCTAGTGCAATATGAATTACAAACCTTCATTCAAAAACATTTCTCTAATAAAAGACAAAAAAAACAGTCAAACTCCTCTTTTGCCATTTGGGGCCTCCTTAATCAAGGAAAATCTTTTCAGATAAAAAAGTATTGTTAAGATTTGGTTCTACTGTAAACAGGCGTCGTCCCTAACTGCTAGAACGATAGTTTAACCTTACTCGGGTAAAACAGATGAACAAAACTGTGTTCCGTTTATCCTGAACTACGTTTGCTATGATCTCTCATACCTGTTGAGAGTACGTAGGCACAAAACGTGATGTCTTGGCGAGCAACTTTTCCCCTTTCATCCGTAGTTAGTCGAACTACGTTGACTCTGACTTTCCCATTGCATGAGGGAATACGTAGGCCCAGAGCGGCGATGCTCTGTCGAGTCACTTTTCTTTTTCTTTTGTCCCAGACCTTTAGTTAGATAGTTTCAATCACCCTTTTAAATAGACAACAATGCGTGGATCCCGTCTAGTATGACGGACATGAGGGGTGCTAATACCTTCCCCTTGCGTAACCAACTCCCGAACCCGAGATTTGGTTGCGATGACCAATGTTATCCTTTTTCGTTAGGTTTTCCCTGATCGTTTCCTTTCCCGCGTTGGGATAAATAACGAAAGGTGGCGACTCTTCTGTCATTGTCGACACCTTTTTTTGCAGTAGCGACACATCCTTCTCCGCTCCTCCTCATCTTTTTCATATTGTAAGTTTTGTTGTTTTTCACTTGTTATGAAGCTCTATTTATGTGTAATTTTGATGTTACTTTGTTTCTATGTTTTTCACTTGTTATGATGTTCCCCTGTTAAATACTCCTTTGTTGGTATGTTTCTATGTTTTTATGTTTCACTTGCACCTCTATTATGATGTTGTTATGTTTTTCACTTGTCACTTGTTTTGATGTTCCTCTATTTGTAATGTTGATGTTTTTCACTTGTTGATGTTTCTATGTTTCTATGTTTTTCTTATTGTAATGTTAATGAAGTTCTTTTTATGAACTTCTCTGTAAGTTCTTTTTATGTAAGTTCCTATGTAAGTTTTTTATTTTATTTTATATTTTTATGTTTTATCTTTATGTAAGTTCCTATGTTTTATAATTCCTCCTCTGTTTATGAAGTTCTTTTTATGAAATTCTCTGTTTAATACTCCTTTGTTTCCTTAATCTATTGTTTATTCATCCACGAGTTATGTTTATTTTATTCATAGACAATATGACAACATCTTCCTCTACATTGAATTCTACTTCAGTTGCTTCATGTGTTCAAACCTTCAAACTAAGTGGTAGCAATATCAACATAGCATGACAATATAATCATTGAAAGGATATAAATAACAAGAAGAATGTGACATGTGATTTTTTTAATCTAACTAGTATGGTGGAATTAGTAGAGCAAAAAAGCATCAATTAGGAATAAAAGGTGATGTAGTTCCTTGCTTGAAAACTCCAGCAGAAGTAAAAGCAATATTACATGCCGATATAGTTGAGAAACAGAAAATTAAAAGAGGAATAGAAGAGGTGATGGTATAACTAAACGCGGATGATACAAATGATATTGAGGAAATAAGTTGAATTCTAAGCGGAAAGAGGCTTGATGAGACATCTTCAATAGCTGTCAAGAGGACCAAATGACCATTGGATTTAGTCTTTAAAAAGACTAAGGACACAAGCATCAATGATGCATGTGATAAAGAAGCGAGGGCAAGATGTGTACAATATATTGCTTGCTTTGTTTATAATTATGGAGTTGCTTTTAACGTAGCCAATTCAAAAGCATTTAAGCAATTGTTAGAAGTCGTTGGAAGCTATGGTCCTCATTTGAAACCGCCAAGTTATCATAAACTTAGGGTTCAACTCCTTCAAAAGGAGTTGAACTATACAAAAGGTTTGTTGAAGAATCACGAGGTGCAAAAGAACAAATATGGATGTTCCATTATGTCCGATAGTTGATCGGATAGAAAACATAAAACATTGTGAAAAGTGTCGATGCTTCTGACTATGCCAAGATGAGGGAGAAGCTAGCTGAGTTGTTGGACTTTTTGTTGAGGAAATGGGTGAAATAAATGTTGTTCAATTGATTACCGACAATGGAAGTAATTATGTAGCGGGGGGTAAAATCTCAACTTCCTAAAGGCCAAACATGTTTTGGACTCAATGTGAAGCCTATTATATAGACCTTATGTTAGAAGACATAGGAAAAATTCCAAGGGTTGATAAGGTTATAAAAAAAGGAGTTAAGGTTGTGGGATACATTTATAACCACACATTTGCTTTGAATCTAATGAGAAAGACCACCGAAAATATTGAATTGGTTAAAAATGGAGTGATAAGGTTTGCTACATCTTTCCTTACTCTACAAAGGTTGCAAGAACTAAAAAGTAAGCTTAGAGATATGTTCACTTGTGATGAATGGGTGAGTTCCAAGTGTGCCAAGGATGCTAAAAGGATAAAGGGCAACTAATATTATACTTATGCCATCATTTTGAGGTAATGTTTTCTACACTCTTAAGGTCATGACGCCTCTTGTAGATGTGCTAAGAATGGTTGATAATGAAAGGAAACCCACAATAGATTATATATACGCCGCAATGGGAGTAGCAAAGGAATCATTTGAGAAAGCTTTCAATTCAAATTCAAGCAAGTACAAAGCTGTATTTGACATCATTAATAAAAAACGGGAGTGTCAACTTCATCATCCATTATATTCTGCAGGTTACTGTTGCACCCCAAAATTTTCCCTAGCTTTAATCCTAACTGGCTTTTGCTTCATTTGCATCTCCATTAGGTCATTAACTCATAAGCATACCTTGAATTGGTCTTCCTGGCATGGGATCAACAGTTTTTCTTGTTAATGGTGTTTGCCCTATTCAGAGGATTTCTCAAGAGTATCATGCGCTATGGATTAGAGTTTTTAACATCTCAGGTACTTGTTCTTGTATTGAGATTATTGGGTGTAAAGGCAAGATATCTTATGGATTGGGTTGTAAAACATGGGGTCATGTTACAATAGATCGGATGGTGGATCCATAATGTAATTAGAGCATTATTGTCCTCTCAGTTGCTTGTGGCTTGTTAGTTTATGATGCAAATTAAGGTGGAGTTGAGATTGGGTTTGGGGGTTCATTAAGAGTGCAAGGTGACCTGATGTTTATTTCATAAAGGTGAAGTTCCATTCAACAGATGTCATAAGTTCAAAGATGTCATAAAAGGGGTTTTCTTGGTATTCAAGAATCATCATTTCTTCATCATTTTCAAATCAAATTCATATGGATATTCATTTTCTTACCAGCCAAAATCCATTTAATTCCATTTATTCCTATCCATGTTCTTTTTTTAATCCATATTGTATATATCTTTTCATAGAATCCATTTCCAACCTTTTTTTAAAGTTTAATATCCGCCTTTAGATCCGTTTTTAGTCCATATTTTTATTTATTTATTATTATTAACCAATTCCAATTATCCAAATCTAGTATCTTTTTTTATCCAAGTAATCCATTTTATTAAACTTTTTTTCTTCTTTACAATCCAAAATATTCATGCTTCAACCCATGGTCCATTACACACTAGTTCAAAGCCCATCTACAATTTCAAGCAAGAAAATAGGGGTTAAGGTCCTTTATCACAAAAAATCTTTACAGGTAGTGCAGAAAAATCACGCAGCATGGCCCACCTCCAAGTCTCAGCTGCAACAAATTTTTGACTTTACAGAGATTTCTTTTGTCCCACAAAAACGACAAACCATACAACCATTTCACAATTCCACTACCCTGTATAACATAACCGTACAAAAATTCTTTTTCACACCCAATACAACAACAAGAAAGGAAAATGGTTCGTAACAGCAAAATACATATGACAGAATTTCACAGCAAAAACAAATGAATTACAAGCTGTTGAAAATGACCCCACGATATTTCCGTACCAGCCGACCAAACTGCAAGAAACCCGCAACAAGCTGAAATGCAGCAACACTCCAAAATTGAACCTGCCAAACCTGCAAATGAGAGTGACTTCTCAACACAACCAGGCCAAAAAATTGATCAAACTAAAAAAGAGAGACTGAAAATTGATTTAAAATAGAAGGGGAGAACCACTCTTTTAAAGCCTTTCGTATATGACCTCACCCCTAAACCTTTTGGTCTTCATGGGATTTTAACTTGAATTTTCTTCAACCTGTCAAGAACAAATAACCAGTGAATCTTCTTCACTCAAAATCTTTCGACCACCCACAAAACCTTCACGAAATATCTCCACCCGTAAACCATAACAACACATTTACCCCAAATCATTTTTCGAACCAAAACAGAAGGAGGAACAACACCGCGCAGACCCAACCCTCTCTTCTAAATTCGTTCAAACCGACCCTTCATCCATTTCAACTACACCTTCAGCTCCTCTCACAACCCAAAAACCCGACCTTCATATCTTCAAATTAGCCACAACAGCAACTTCCATCACCTCACCAGAACCCATAACCCTCCAATACTCATACAACGCAAAATTTTTCTTCACAAACCCATTTTTTCAGAAACAACCCAAATCATCTTCATAAACAGCACCCAAGTCCAACCCTTCTATCTTTCCCTCGACCTTTTCTTCTTCCCCTCCAACCGACGAAACAAACAACCCCAAATCCCTTCAAATCCGGATCTGAAGCAAAAAACGCACCCAAAAGTTAAAGAGGAGTTTGAGACGAAAAGATGAAGAATCAAAAACAAAAGTAAGAGTTGAGTGCCCACAAACCTGAGTCATGAGGTGGAGATGGAGCAAATTTAGGGACGAAGGCGTCGTGCAAGTTTCTTTCTTTTTCGCATTTGATGGTGTTGGTTTTCGTCTGAATCTATTTACGGTTTAGAAAGTTTGAAAACTGGGGATTCAATCTGAAGTGGTTTTGGTTTTAATTGTTTTTCCTTTTCTTTTATCAGCCTGAAAACTTTGTTTATTGGAATTACATGGCTTTGGGTTGCGTTTATTTTTTCTTTTCATTAAAACAAGTGTTCTAGCCTGGGCCCCCGCTTGACTGGGAAGGCCCAGCCCACCTATGCTTGATGAGAGGCCCAAATGAGTCCCTTTCATCTGTGTCGAGCACGAGGCTCCCGTCAACCAGGAATTGTCCCGTCGAGAAGGACGCTTCTCCCGTCGGGCAGAAAGACGTGTGCCTCACACGTTCTCCTCTCCGCGGGGACACATCATCAACCAACTGCCCACCTCTGAAAGAGTAGGTCAACCCACTATCCGGAGTTCGCGGAGCAGTTGAACTAGGGCGAAGACCACGTTCTGGTCTTCACTACGCCACATAAGCCCTAACAGTCACTTGGGATGGAGTTGGCCATCCAGCCCAACTCAAATGACCATTGGCCTTGCGCTGGGGTCACTCTATAAATACCCTCTTTCACAAGAGGGTCAGATATTCTCTTCTCAACCTACTTTCTGTATTTGCTTTCACTCTGTCCAATTCCTTACTTTGGCATCAGAATGTCTTGCAAGTACACCCCCCTTCTCCCCTTCAACACCGGTGAACAGGCAGTAAGTCAAAGACGCGTGACAGTCCAGTGATTCCCTTCTGATCAGGTCAGATCAGTGACACCGTCTGTGGGAACATAAACTTCCCCGTTCCTCCGAGCAGAGAACCAAAGTTTCATCTTAACCCTTCTGAATCATGACTAGCTCGCACCACGATGACGTCGTGCGCAACTCCTCCGTCGTTCCACCCGCCAAAGGTAACGGTCACATTGGGACATCTCAACAGGGGAGACCAATGCCAGGGACGGACAGACTGCCTCCCCTTCCCGCGACGGCACCCCGCACCGCGAAGCTCCTCGGGCACGAAGCCCAACGGTGTTCCAGCCTATCCCTACTCCGGTCGGCGCGGACCCGACGATGGTCGCCCTCTTTGCGACCATCAACCAGACAAATCAGATGTTGTTCCAGCAGAATCAGTGCATTGGCGTGCTCGAACACGAAGCCCCATCCCGCTCCCCTCCGCGGGAAGAGCAGGACGGGAACTCGAGGAGTCCATCACTTCGTCCACGGAATCGAAGACCACAGTTGGAGAGGCCCCAACCCGCTGACTCCAAGAAAAGGACAAGGTCGCCGGCCAGGAAAGAGAAGCGAGCCCAGAAGCCCAGGACGACGAGGACAGAACCCCCAGTTAGGCAACCAAGGGTTCAAAATCAACCTCGTCCGCGACACGGACCTTCACCTCCTCCGTCCCCGACTCTCAGCGATGAAGGCGACTACCAGACCCCCCTGTCTCGGGAGATCATGGAAACTCCCATCCCCCACGAGATGGAAAAGCCACCGGTGCTCTCAACATACGACGACACCTCGGACCCGGACGATCACTTGGAAGATATCGAAGCTATGCTCGACTACCATAACGTCCGAGGAGCCATCAAATGCAGGCTCTTCCTGACGACCCTACGGAAATTCGTTATGACATGGTACAAGAGCTTAGAGCCGGAGTCTGTCACGTCGTGGAGGGTCCTAAAGGACCTCTTTTCGCGACATTTCACAGCGTCCAAGCGCCACCCGAAGACCGAAGCCGCGCTAGGCGCGATCATCCAGGCCCCTGACAAACCACCCAGGAACTACATCGAGAGGTTCACAAGGGAGGCAGTGCAAGTAACGACTTCAGAAGAGATGAAGCGTTACCTGATGGAGCAAGGCCTGCGCCGGGACTCCAAATTCTACGAGGCCGTGGCCATCCATCGGCCAGAATCCCTCCAAGACTTCCTCGACCGGGCTTGCCATTACATCCGGTTCGAGGAAACGCAAGCTGCCAACTCTGCCCGTGACATCAGGGACAGAGAGACCCCCCGCGGGTCCAGAAATGACGGAGCCTCGAGCCACCGACGAAGGGGAGACCGACGACGGGATGACCGCCTCCAAGAACCTCGCGAGCAGCGGGGCCCAGCAGTACGGTTCACGGAATACACCGCGTTGGCCGATTCCCGCAAACGCATACTGGCAGAATGTGCCAAAACGGAGTTTGTCTAGGGAAGGGTCTATTTCCCAAAATCGACGCCCACCAAAGCAAACCTGGACAAATCGAAATACTGTTGATTCTACTAGAGCCACCATCATGTAACAGAGGATTGCATCCATCTAAAGGACATGATCGAGATTCTGATCAAGGACAGGCACCTTAAAAGATACACCCAAGGAGGAGAGCCCCTGCGGCAGGAGGCCCCTAAAGCTAAAAGAGTCGAGGACCTCCCTCCCCCAGAAGGCGAGTCCGGTCTGCAGGTGGCCCTCAGCGTCAGCCGACCTGAGGACTGGTTCCCCCTCAGGGAGTTCAACCTTCCCATCGAAATCGAACTACCCGAGGAGCCAGTGCGCCCCACCAGCAGGTGGGAGTATTTCCCGAGGGTAATGGTCATCTCCGGAGGAAACCCGAGCAAGATGTCCGTGGGGTCAGTGAAACGGAAATTCGACGAGCTTATCAACAGCAGCTCCAGCAAGATGAGCACGCTCGACAAATTTCGAGGCCGTTCCAAACCGATCACCTTCTACCTCGAGGAACTCCCCGGGGGAGCCCCAAACTCCAACATCCCCTTACTGATCCGGGCGCAGATGGCTAACTTCGACTTCCAGCGCATCTTGGTCGACGGGGGGAGTTCAGTGGACATCATGTACACCCATCTCTTCGTGACACTTCAGCTCGACGAATCCAACTTATCCTCGTACCTAGGCTCAGATCTACAAGGCTTCAACGGACGACCACAAGACCATGGGGGTACGTGGAGCTCAAGGTCACATTCGGGGAGAAGGAAATGGCCAGAGAAATCAACATCTGTTTCCTAGTCGTCGAATGCCCGTCACTATATAACTGCATCCTGGGAAGAACGACCATGGCTGAACTCACCGTGGTGCCATCAACCGTCCACCTAAAGATGAAGTACTACACCAGACTTGGAGCCGTTGTCACTCTCAACGGAGATGTCGAAGTCGCCCGACGATGCTTCAATGCAGCGATGAAGGGTCTCAACACAATCGCCCCCCCCCCCCTCCGGACCAAAGTGACCAGGACACCTCCTGCCCGGGAGATCAAACCAAAGGATCACGTCGATGTTGTGGACCTCGATTGCCGCTTCACCGAAGAGCCTGCCCACGAGGACGAATCCAGCAAAACCAACGGGCAACCTCCCCACCCAACGCGCCTCATTCCAGACGGAGACTTCGAGCTCGTAACCCTTGGGGCAGACACAACGAAGACCGTGAAGATTGGGGCGGGGCTGCCCGACATCGCGAGGAAACAACTAGAGGCATGCCTCCAGGAGAATGCGGATCTCTTCGCCTGGAGCGCCGTAGAGATGCCCGGCCTCGACCCCGAGGTCGCCTACCACCAGCTCTACGTCAACTCGGCCGCTAGGGCCGTAGTTCAACATAGGCGTAGGCAGTCCTCCGAAAAGTCGGCGGCGGCTGAAAAAACTGTAAAAGACCTCCTAGAGGAAAATTTTATTTCGGAAGTCCGGTATTCAACCTGGCTGTTCCACATTGTACTCGTTAAGAAAAATAATGGAAAATGGAGAATGTGTGTCGACTACACGGATCTTAACCGGGCATGTCCCAAGAACGCCTACCCCCTTCCCAACATAGACAAGCTCGTCGACAACTCGGCGGGCTTCAAACTCCTGTCATTTATGGACGCGTACTCGGGGTACAACCAGATACCCATGGCCGAGGCCGACAAATAGAGCACGACTTTCATGACTGAGTCAAGCAATTACTACTACAACGTAATGCCCTTCAGCCTGAAGAACGTCGGCGCCACATACCAACGGATGATGAACAAGGTCTTCCGAGGAGAAATCGGCGACATGCTCGAAGTCTATATGGATGACATGATCGTCAAATCCTGCTCAGAGGTTGATCACACAGCTCACCTCAGGAAAGTATTTGAGACCGCGAGGGGATGCAGGATGCGCTTCAACCCGGAAAAATGCACCTTCGGGGTGCGCGCGGGGAAGTTCCTCGGGTTCTACCTTACCGAGCGGGGGATCGAAGCAAACCCAGACAAGTGTTAGGCATTTTCCGAGATCGCAACGCCGAGATCAAAGAAAGTGATACAGTCCCTCAACGGGATGCTCGCCTCACTTTCCTGCTTCATCGCCAAATCCATGCAACACGCCCTTCCCTTTTTCAAACTACTAAGAAAGGAAGCCGCGTTCGAGTGGACAGAGGATTGCGAGCAAGCCCTCCTCCACCTCAAACACATTCTATCGGAACCACCCGTGCTGACATGGCCAGAGGGCGGGGAACCTTGTACCTGTACCTGGCCGTAGTAAACAAGGCCGTCAGCGCCGTACTGATCCGGGAAAACCCTGAGGGGCAGAAACCAATCTACTTCACGAGCAAAGCTCTCCACGGCCCGGAAACGAGGTACCAACAGATCGAGAAAGTCGCCTTAGAACTCATCAACGCATCTAGACGACTCCGACATTATTTCTTGGCCCACACTATCGTAGTTAGAATCGAGCAACCTATTAAACAACTGCTCGGCCAACCCGACATGGCGGGGCGCATGCTGAAATGGTCGTTGGAACTTTTCGAGTTCGACATCATCTATGAAGGCAGAAAAGCCCTGAAGGCCCAAGTCCTGGCCAACTTCGTCGCTGAGATGACACCCGCGCCATAATCCACCCCGGGCACTCATAAATGGACTATTTTCGTCGATGGCGCCTCAAGCTCCTAAGGAAGTGGCACAAGCATCATCCTCGAAAACAAGGAAGGCATTGTCGTGGAAGTCTCCCTAATACTGGCCTTCCCAATGACGAATAACCAGGCAGAGTACGAGGCCTTCCTGGCCGGTCTCTGCCTAGCAGAAGATCTCGGAGCCAAGGAGATAAAAGTTTTCACGGACTCCCAGTTGGTCGCCTCACAAGTACGGGGAGAATATCAAGCGAAAAAAGACAACCTGGGCAAATACTTAACCCTCATAAGAGAGAGGATGTAGAATTTCGATTCTACGGAGGTCTATCACGTGCCGTGCAAGCAGAACACATGGGCTGACATCCTGTCGAAATTGGCGAGCACCAAGAAGAAGGGAGGGCACAAATCTGTCATCCAGGAGATCCTCGCGCAGCCAAGCACGGAGATAGCGAAAACGTTGCTCAACGTCAATGCCATCGGGGTCACCAATTGTTGGATGACCCCTATACACGCCTACCTCAATAGGGGGAGCCTCCCCGCCAACGCGAAGGAAGCCAACACCATCAAGCGACGATCCTGCTCATACGTCCTGCTCGACGACAAGCTCTACCGCAGAGGCTTCTCGATCCCACTCCTCAAGTGCGTCAACCATACCCAAGCCTCAGCCATCCTACAAGAGGTCCACAAGGGCATCAACGCGCAACACCTCAGAGGATGATCCTTGGCAAGGAAAGCCCTTCGGGCTGGGTATTATTGGCCGACGGTGCTGGAAGACACAAAAGAGAACGTCAAGAAGTGCGACAGGTGCCAGCGGCACGGGGACATGCACCTCTCTCCTCCGAGCGAGCTCAAATCCCTCTCCTCGCCTTGGCCGTTCGCCTGGCGGGGGATGGATATCCTCGGCCCGTTCACTTTAGGCTCATATCAGAATAAGTACCTGATAGTGGGCGTCGACTACTTCACCAAGTGGATCGAAGCCGAAGCTCTAGCTAAAATCACGACACACAACATACTCCGGTTCTACAAAAGGAACATCCTTGCCAGGTTTGGCGTCCCGCTCGCCATAGTCACCGATAACGGGACACAGTTCACCGACAGAAACTTCCGGGACTTCATCACCAAGCTCAGAACCATACACCACTTCACCTCGGTCGAACACCCACAGACAAACGGCCAAGCCGAAGCCGCGAATAGAGTAATCCTTCGAGGATTAAAATGAAGACTCGGCGACACTAAAAGAGGGTGGGTCGAGGAGCTCCACAACATGCTCTGGGCATACCGAACAATGCCCCGCTCGACCACCGAGGAAACCCCATTCCGCCTCATGTACGGAACCGAGGCCGTAATCCCAGTCGAAATTAGGTAACCGTCCAGAAGGACTGAGGCGCCTCTCGAAGAGGAAGCCAACGACAAAGCTCTTCAGGAGGAGCTCGATCTAGTCAAGGAGATCTGGTCAGGAGAGGCCCTCCGCGAGGCCAGGTTAAAACAAAAAATAGCCCAACGCTACAACAGCAGTGTCCTGAGGCGCAGATTCCAGATTGGCGACCTGGTCCTACAAAGAAACCAAAAAGACTCACACGAGGGTAAGCTCGCCGCGAATTGGGAAGGCCCCTATCGTATGCGAGACAAAACGGAGCACGGGGCCTATTACCTCGAAAATCTCCATGAGGACCAACTAGCTTGACAGTGGAACGCTGAGAAGCCGGAAAAATACTACAATTAAAATACTGCCCACGACGACAACCGCCGCGACCACAGGGGGGCGACATGGTACCATCGCGCCTCCTCGCGTCTCCCAGTGACCAACAAAATAGCAAGCCCTACCTTTGTGTGCGCGGTTATAAGGCTCTGCTCAACGGAGATTCCCTCGACCAAGGCTCCTCGCCGTTGTACCAGAATAGGCAGAACATCCAGCTTGTGATGGAACATTCACGCCGCGGGGACCAAACTACCCCCCAGCACGACGAGGTAACGAAACTGGTCGACCGCCCAGTTCTCCACACTACCGGGCGCAATTATCGTTGAGCTACTTCCCTCGGACATACCAAAAATCATAATAAACACGCATCTCAAACATATTAACTTACATTTCGAGCATACAACGTGCAAAAATAAAAACAGGCATATCATCATGCAAAAACAAAACGAGCGCACACTTAATAAAATTCCATCTTATAAATTCGAGCACCAGCCCAATAGTCAAGTTACAATATCTAATAAGGCGCGCAGGCCCAACAAAAAACACTTAAGAAAAAATAGCAAAACATTGGCGCGCAGGCCTAGAAACCACGAGCACACAGGCCCGGAGAAATCTACATATCCTCAGCGTCCACCTCATGCTCGTCCATTGGGGCAGAGTCATCGACAGCTTCAGCGGCAGGATCAACCACCCGTCCATCGACGATCTGGTAGAAAGGCCCGATTCCATCCACGACCAGGCTGCCCGTAAGGTTAACCACCTTGAGTTGGTCCACGACACTGGAAAAGCCAATCCCGAACTCCTCCAAGCAATCACCCTCCAACTCCCGAGTCTTCCTCATCAAATCCGCACGGGTGACCATGAGCTTGTCCTCGTCCATCTCGTCATCGGTAGGACGGAGATATCCTTCTAACTCCCCCACACAGGCCTTCAACGCCTACACCTCCGCTTCCGCAGCCTTCAGCTTCTCCTCGGCACTCTTACGTTCCGCAACTCTATCTTCGTGGCTCTTCGCCAACTCCTCGGTCAGGTTGTTCATCCGCGACTGTGCGAAAGTAAGGTCACCCTGCAACTTAGCTAGCTCGGTCGAGGAGAAGCTCTCGTCGCTCAAGACCAAAGCCGTCGAGAACACCCGCATCATGGCCGCCAAATCCTCAGTCAAAACTTGCCTCCGAGCAGCCCAGTCTAAACCGAGGACCTTCTTGGCCTCCCCGACTAGTACGACTGGCGACCGAGCACCGCGAAAGAAGCCAGGATGCTGGTAGCACAGCGGGATTAAGAAGCCCTCCTCAGCGAACCCTGCCGTCAAGTCGACGAGGCCCTCCGGCTGATGAACCTTGGGACGAAGGGGACTGGCTCCCCTAGGGTGACGAAGAGGAACCCCTACCTCCCTGATCAGAAGCAGCTTGCCTGACCACCTGGGCAACCCACGTTTTACCGACTTTGACCGTGACCCTGGTCGAAGCCAACCTCTTCACCCTCTTCTCGGCAGTAGACATGCTCCATGCAAAATAAAAGAAAGATGTCAACAAAAGAATAAACATTTGAGATGGCAGGGGAAGAGGGAGACGTCCACCGCCTAGGTAACTAAGGGCCTCCTCCTTCGTCGAACACTCGAGCAGAGCCTTCGTGTTGATCAGCCTCGGCTTCTGATAAACATGCCCCTCACTGTCGCGAATGTATCTACCGTCGGACGTCACGAGGTTCGCCAAAGGAAGGTCGGCCACGAACCCAACTATCTTCTGATAACCGGTCAGGTCAACCTCGTCTAGGGTCCCTGCCCGCACAATATATCGATCATTGCCCCTTGCGAAGTGCTCCTCAGTCCACTCCAAGGGCACCTTCGGGATCAAGACTTCCTCCCGCTGCCCGTTCACTACTCGCTCCCCTCGCTTGTACAGCGAGGAGTACACCCCATGAGACATCGGCTTGACAACGAAGAATCGGGCCTTGAAGTCCCGTACAGAATCCATATATGTCCGAAAAAGTTTCTTCGGTTGCTTTAGCGAAACCCACCCGTGCGACCATCCACTGTCTGCCGTTGCAGGTGAAAAAGTCGAAAGAACAACGACAACGTCGCCCCAATCTCAAGATACCGGCAAACGATCTCGAACGCGCGGACAAAGGCTACGACGTTAGGGTGCAGCTGCGAGGGGGCTAACCGTAACCAATAGAAGACCCCTAATTGGAAACCCGTGAACGAAAACCTGAGCTCGGCTTCCCGAAAACAAAAATCGTACATAGGGAAGCGCATCTTCCCAAACGACGAGCAGATATGGTGATGCTCGCGAGGACGATACGCCTGCTAATTTTAGGGGTCATCTTGACACCTATCCTCGGCGGTGGCGAAGGCGCCATTCTCACCATCCACGAAGTACGAAGGGGTAGTCAAGGGTTCCTCAGCCACCCACTCCTCGACTGGCCGGACTGTGTTCTCAATGGTGGGCACCTCTAGCTCGTCGTCCACGTCCATAGTCCCCGGGACCAACGATGTCATTAACACCTGAAAAGCAGAAGGAAACAGTGAATTCGATGTCCGTGATCAAATTCACGAAGTGAAAGAGCGACGGGGACAACCTCGACGACGGGAAAACCTCATCCGGGCAAGCGTCCCCGAGAAGTTTGTCCTACATTCCTCGACCTCCTCGAAGAACACTTCTAAGCCTACCTACCTCCCCGGGGAACTCATGGAATACCACTACCCATCCCCGGGGCGTTCATCTGAAACTAGTATCTGTCCCCGGGAAATTCAAAACCTCACCCTCTAACGACCTCGGCGTATTCACCCTATTCCTAGAAAACGCCGCCTACAGCGGCAGACTTTCGAATCCATCCTCGTACGAAATGGAGGAGATTCACCTCCGTCCTCGGGGTACTCAACACGCTCTAGTGGCGATTCAAAGATACAAAACGATAAAAGGAAATAAGGAGGGGAACTTACTAGTTTGTAGGTAAAGGCGGAGTGCGCGACGGTTGGTGCGACGGAGATGACGAGCAGGCACGAACGAAGCAGTCATCACGTGAGAAAGGAAGCAGAAGCAAAAAATATGGAATGGACAGGGACTCACGTACTTATACCCCTAGCACGGGACTTGAAGTGTCCCTAGGCACTTGAATGCCCTAGGGTAGCCGTCCCACATGGCTTGTCCAACGCTTGACACGTGGTGAAGGCTGACTGTCGCGTCCCTTCACATCTCCCCGACAACAACCTTACGCCTCCCCGACAACAACGTTAGGGGATGCTTCCTCGGCATTGACGCCCGACGGACCGAACACCTCCATGCTCGCCACACACTCACGTCGAGCAGGAAGATTTCTCCGATACCGGTGCTTGACAGCAGCTTTCCCGATACGCTCTTCCGCCTAAACACGATGTCATCAAGTCCTCGCTCCGTCACTGCGGAGCTACGACTTGGGGGGATCTTGTTCTAGCCTAGGCCCCCGCTTGACCGGGAAGGCCCAACCCACCTATGCTTGATGAGAGGATCAAATGAGTCCCCCTCATCTGCGCGAGCACGAGGATCTCGTCGACCAGGCATTGTCCCGTCGGGCAGGACGCTTCTCCCGTTGGGCAGAAAGACGTGTGCCACACACATTCTCCGTGTGCTCCCCTCCGTGGGGACACGTCATCAACCAACTGCCCACCTCCGAAAGACCAGGTCAACCCAATCTCTGGAGTTCGCGGAGTAGTTGAACTAGGGCGAATACCACGTTCTGATCTTCACTACGCCACGTAAGCCCTAGCAGTCACTCTGAATGGGCCTAGCCATCCAGCCCAACTCAAATGACTGTTGGCCTTGTGTTGGGGTCTTTCTATAAATACCCTCTTTCACAAGAGGGTCAGGTATTCTCTTCTCAACCTACTTTCTGTATTTGCTTTCACTCTATCCAATTCCTTACTTTGGCATCAAAATGTCTTGCAGGTACACCCCCTTCTCCCCTTTCAACACCGGTGAACAGGCAGTAAGTTAAAGACGCGTGGCAGTCCAGTGATTCCCTTCTGATCAGGTCAGATCAACAACTAAAGTCACGTGGGTCTGGGGTCAGGACCGTTTCGTTTTTTTACAACCCTGTCCGAATTTTAAATAGGTGATGGCCATATGGCCCATATGATCCTCAATTTGATCCACCCCACCTTTTACACCCATTTTTTTTACTCCATACACCCCTTTCTCATGACTTTTTGTTTTTAATAAAATTAATTTTTACAGTTTTATAAAAATTTTCTAATTAAGTTTCTAGAGTTCTATAATGTGTTTTCTAAAATTAATTTTTAGAGTTTTCTAAATTTAGTTTTTAGATTTTTTTTTTAGATATTTTTTTTTCTAATTTTAGTTTTTAAAATTTTTAATATATTTTTCTAAAGTTAGATTTTAGTGTTTTTATTTATCTTTGAGGTTTTATTTCCATAATTATTTCGTTTGGGTCAATGACGAAATTCCAAGAGTTGCTTTTGATCATATTATTGATAGATGACAATTTATCCGAGACCACTTTATTTTCTATTTCAATTTTTTCTTCATTTTCGATTTTATTTAATTTTCTCGATATATGAAGTCTTTTGATTCGTAAGTGTGGATTTATCGAATTCGATAACCTTCGAAATTTCAAATCTATGGAAAATGACCATTTGGGTCATTTTCTTTACTTTGGGATCGTGATAGGCTACCTTCGATTAATCGACATAATGTTTGCAATTAAGACGAGATCCCACCTTTTTTTGGTTCGTGCGACATGATTTAATCGGAGAATGATCCTCAATATCATTTCTCTAGTCTTTAGCACGAATATCAATTTACGCGACCTCCTATAGTTCGAATTTCATCATAAGTCGAACTACGACGGTTTAACGTTACATTTTTTCCCGATTCAATTCACTAACAAACTAACCACTAACTTTACTTTCTGTCAATATACACTGCTTTTATTTTCAGTCGATATTATCTTGTTCATATACTCATTGACATTTATCTTGATATATTATTGTGAATATTCTTATATATATATATATATATATATATATATATATATATATATATATATATATATATATATATATATATATATATATATATATATATATATATATATATATATATATATATATATATATATATATATATATATATATATATATATATATATATATATATATATATCCTGTATATTATCCGTACCTTGTATATATTCATTTCATTTCTCCTCTTATTCACATTCTTTCAAAATACCTAATAAACTATCAAAACCATAAAACCCTAAATTGGTGGACTGTTGTTTGTTTGTCCGAGTGACAGATCTTTGGACATTTTCAGGAACCCTAGCATGGAGTTGTGCCCGACTTTCGCTCAAGGCGTAGCTTAGGACACATTGCACACACACAACTTTCTCTTGGGCTACCTGACAATCAGACTTTTTATTTTGTGCAATCCCGTGTAATTTGCATGTACCCCTCTCCCATGTTTCGATGTACATATTTCATATTTCTTTGATTATGGTTATCTTCTAGGAGCACCCCCAGGGACTAGTATAACCGTTTTCAAACTAATTCTCGATTCATCATTGAGTCATTTTCAAACACCCCTCCGTAAGTCGAGTGCTCGTCCGCATTCGCCATCAACCTGTTGCACACACTGTTACACCTCATTGTGGACTCAATATTAGGAGCACCCCAGGGACTAGTATTGTTTCTCACACCTTAACCCTTGACTCCTCGTCAAGCCTGTCCTGTTTTCAATCAAAACCCTCGACTCGTCGTCGAGGTATTTTCAAACCCACTTCCATTCCACCATGTTTTTGCATGTGAATACAAGTCAAACCCTTGATCCAACGTCAAGCGGATTTTCTCAACCAACTGTCAAACCAATTCACCACTTATTCTTTTTTACATCTTTTCTCCTAAAACCTCGGTCTCGTACCAAGTGCATTTTCAAACTTTTTTCTTAATAAACTCGAATGGTTGTGGAGTGGTTAGGCGTAGGCCTTCTTCTATCCCGAGTGCTTGACATTACCTTTAGGGTTCACTGTCGTGAAGCACTTACCATTCAAGATCAAAAACATCTTTAATAAGAGAATAAAGTTCTCTTTGTATTGAACTAAAGAGAGAGGATTGAGTGAAGATTTCTTCCTCTCCGAGTATCAGGATACTCACTGTAGAGTGTGTGGTCTTGATACTCGTCTTTCAATATGAAGACGTGACTGTATTCGCCGCACCTTTTCACAATAATTCTTTTGAGATAAAGAATTGGGTACTACCTGCAAGGGGTTACTATCCGAGGACCTATTTCATCCCTAAAAATAACCTCACAAAGAAAATGTGACATCTTGCCTCGAAGGCGAAAACTCTCTTTTCAAAAAGGATATGTTATGTCCTACCACAAACATGTAACGCCTACGACTCCACGAGCGAGTTGCAATACACCTAACTGATAGAATACGTACGTTAACATCATCCACCAAAAATACCAGTAAATCATACCCCGAACTACGTTTGCTCTGATTTCTCATACCAGATGAGGATACGTAGACACAAGATGGCGATGTCTTGGCGAGCACACTTTTCCACCTTTCACCCGTAGTTGGCCGAACTACGGCTGCTCTGATTCCTCATTCCCTAATGAGGGTACGTAGGCACAAGACTGCGATGTCTTGACGAGCAACCTTCCCCCCATCACCCGTAATTTCTCGAACTACGTTGACTCTGACTTTCTCATATCTATTGAGAATACGTAGGCCTAGGACCGCGAAGTCCTATCGAGTCTTTCTTCTTCCCATTCATCTCTCTTTTCCCTATTTCTGACCTTTCTCTTCATCCCTTGGAGCGCTCTTTATAGCAATATCCTTTAGCAAATATATTCACACATAAATAAACAAATGGTTCCCATCGAGTACGATGGATGCGAGGGGTGCTAATATCTTCCCTTCACATAACCGGCTTCTGAACCCTTTCTTTTGGTTGCGAGACTATCTTATCTGTTTCATCCTTAGGGTTTTCTCGATATTTTCCCTTCCCCTCATGGGATAAATAAAGTTTGATGGCGACTCTTCTGTATTTCCGTTCTCGCCTCTCCGTCGTTGCATTTTTTCGAGTAGCGACAGTTACTATCTCAATCCTAAATATTTTTATGAGAAACCAGAAATTGAGAATGATCATAAATTGGTGAGAGGCCTCCGTAAATGCATTGAGACACTTAGTGAAAGTGATGATGTGGAAGACAAGATTTCAATACATATGGTATACTACAAGGGTGCTATAGGCCTCTTTGGTTTAAGAGCTGCAATTAGACAAAGGTCGACATTAGCTCCAGGTAAGATGGAAGTTAATTTGTTTTTACAATTATTGGAATTTGGCAATTGTTGGCTATTAAAGTATTGATTTTTTACTTGTAGCTGAGTGGTGGAAGTCTTATGGAGCCGAAACTCCTAATTTGCATTTGTTAGCTATTAAAGTGTTGAGTTTGGGGTGTAGTGCTTCCGGATGTGAGCGTAATTGAAGCATCTTTGAGCATGTAAATATTAATTTTTTACTATGAATAGAATTATTTTGGACTGGACCGAGACCTGCCCCTCAGTCGGGAAGGCCCAACCCAATACTACGTTAGGAAGGTCCAACAAGGCCCAATCCCCCCATGTCGGGCACAGGTAACTCTGTCGTCAGACAGACCACTACCTAGCATGGAGGAGCTAACGTGTCTTTCCCACGTTCTCCACGTGTCCCCCACGCGGGGACACGTCATCAAGAAACTACCCACTTTTGAAAGAGATGGTCAGCCCACCTTCCGAAGATCACGGGGAAGTTAATCTAGGGTGAAGACCACGTGCTGGTCTTTCCTATGCCACGTAAGCCCTAGAAGTTACTTGTGTTGGGCTTGACAATTCGGCCCAATGCAATATAACTATTGGCCCTACGCTGGGAACACATTATAGATACCCTCTTTCATTAGAGGGTCAGATATTATATTCTTAACACCTATTCTTTTTGTACTTTCTTTCTCTAACCTCGTTACTCACTTAGGCATCAGAGTACCTTGCAGGTACACCCCCTCCTCCTCTTCAACACCGGTGAACACAGGAGCTCACGAAGCGTGACAGGCAGCTGATTCCTTTCTGATAAGGTGAGATCAAGAATATTAAAGTATCTTACATTCAAGTATTATTAAATTAATACTTCAAATTATTATATTTTTGATTCATTCCAAGAAGCGAAGTAAGTTGGAACATCAAAGATTGCAAGACTTGATTTTCATCAAGTATAACCAAGATTTGAAATTCGGGACAAGATTGATCCTATAAAATTGGGTGAAATTAATTATCACCCTCAATGGTTGGTGGAAAAGATGGGAGAGATAGGAGAAGATGGTGAACTTTTAGAAGAAGGCTTGGTTCATGAAAATAATAATTTAACTATGGCTAAGTTGCCGAATCAAGTGAGGTTAATGAACCTATAATCTACACTAGGAGGTCAAGGCTACTTGAAGTTGCAAGTACATCTAAGAATAAAGAAATGGTGGTAAAAGATGTTGAAGAAGATGATGATGAAGATGAAGTATTGAAGAAATATTTTGATGATCTACGACGATTACATCTTTAATGATGATCTTTGATTTTAATGTTTGTTTGAATTTAAATACGTGAACTAATATTTAATTGTATTTTTCTCATAATAAACCTACTTTTTCTTTAAAATTCAACTAGAGGTCCCACTTTCTTGTCCAAACATGCAAAATTAATGGTACATCGATTTTTAGTAATACCTTCTTGTGAGTTTATTCATCTATTTATCTTTTGGTGATATGATATGAGACATTCAATGCAAAATTCCCTTGAAAATCATTTCAAAAGAATACTTATTTAAAAGAGACACTGATTAAGTAGAATAAGAATAAAATCATAAGTAGATCCATATTGGATATCATGATTCGAAACATGCCACTTGCCTATTGTCAATTAGGAAGAAACTATAAGAATCAAAATAATTGTTTGGAAGAAACAATTAATCTATAAAATCATCATAAGATACGTAATTATTAAAGCATCATGCAAGGATCAAAAACACTGGTTGCATCTGACCAAACTGTTGAAAGAATAGATTTCCTAGGTAGATAATACTATGATTCTTCTTCCATGTTCCTACCACATGGAAGTGGACCCTTTTACTAATTTCAAAAAGTTATATTTTCTGTTAGTTTATTTATATAATAACTTGGTTCCCTTTTAAATATAAGGGAATATTCAGTTTATCTGAAAGAAAAATTCTCAATATTTTAATACTATTTGAATTGAATCTTATGATTGTTAGAATGTCGCTATGTGCAGTTCCACAGCAGGTGCATTCATCAGGAACATAACATGTGAAAATCTAACATCGACTAACAATAACTTGAAATGAACATTATGTATGTGACGTTTGATTCATGAAAACGAACACAAGTCTAGTCTATTCCAACAAGAGTTGAATAGTCATACATTATGGATTAAGATTGGCTACCTTTAGCAACACTTATATCTAATTTGACCATTTATCTGCTATTAATTTTGAAGAAAAAAAAATCAAGTGTTCAATATTACTATCATTCAATGAAGAACATATATTCTGCCAAATTATATTTTAAATTTTAAAATACTGATATTATATAGTTGAATGATAAAATCTTATTAATTGATATTGTTTAACTATTCTATGCTGACAATGTATTACTTTTAATCTCATTAATTTTTATATAAAATTAAATAAAATACAAATTTAAAATTAATATATAATAAACTAATTAATAAGTAAAAAAAACACTAGTAAGAAATACTTTTTAATAAAGGTTTATAAGTCGGTTGAATTGGTAATTGACTTTAAAAATATAATAATACAAGGTGTTAATTTTATAACTAATTTTAACTTTATTAAGTCAAGTTCTTGTTTAGCCAATAATATATAAATTGGTCTAAAGGCTGGTCCACCGTCGGGCACGATCCAACCTAACTTCCTATCGGAGAGGGTCCAATGAAGGTCCAATCCTCCAACGTTCACACGGAGTTCTCACACGTCTCTTCCACGGTCTCCACGTGCCCCCCACGCGGGGGGACACGTCAGCAGACAACTACCCACCTTTCAAGGATCACGGCGCATTTGACCCAGGACGAAGACCATGTGCTGGTGCTCTCTACGTCACGTAAGTCGTGACAGTTACTCGTATTAGGCCTTGCAATCCAACCTAGTGCAAAGTAACCGTTGGTCCAGCACTGGGGGCATATTATAAATACGCTCTTTTACTGGAAAGTCAGATATTCAATTCTCTACATACTTTCTCTGTACTTGTTTTTTCTACTTCGTCTCTTACTTTCTCTTTAAGGAGCTCACGACGTATTGCTGACTGCTGATCTTTTTCTGATCTGGTAAGATCATATATATATAAAAGATTTTTTTTTAGATTTTAGTTTTAGGGATTAAAACCAAATGGATTTTATTATTAAAATTTTATTTTCAAAAAAATTAAAAGATACATGGATGAAAATAAAAAACACGTCAATTTACAATGAATGATCAATAGACTATTTAAGGCAATCAAAATATCAATTTAATTTTTTTAAACAAAATTGTTGATTAACTATTTTAATAAATTTTTTTAAAGTTAAGTTGTTGAATACATAACCCAAGATATTTTTTAAATTTATTTTATAAAACCCAAATTTTAGGTTCTAATTATCTGAAAATCTTAAAAATAATTTTTTGTGT
The DNA here is from genome assembly GCA_963859935.3 of Lathyrus sativus. Lineage (NCBI taxonomy): Eukaryota > Viridiplantae > Streptophyta > Magnoliopsida > Fabales > Fabaceae > Lathyrus > Lathyrus sativus. The sequence goes on from OZ012735.1 coordinate 587,958,308, forward strand.
CTTAATTCTTTTAATGTTTAGCATCTCCTTATCTACATATCCACCATTTCTTTATTCTCTCTTCACACAATGATAACTCATCACCATTTTAACTCTCTTCACATACAGTCTCTATTTTCACTCGCTCATTGAGAAGCTTTATCCTCCGCAATGTTATAATAATTGATTCCTTTTACTCTAATGTATGAGTGCACAACTTTTTATTCTTAATGTCGTACTTGTCTTTGTACTGATATATTGGTAAAGGGTCCACAAGGGGAAATGTGGGAAGAAAATGATGTAACATGTCTCCCACAACACCTTCCAGATCACCCATTTACTAGATTGATCGTCTGTTTACTGGATGTCACGCCCATTTCCTAGACAATTTGCCCGATGTAACACCCTTTTTCTATACCTCCAAATAATCACATAATCATTTAGTCATATATTAAAAATTTCGTCAGAGTATAATTATAAACATAGTATAAAAGAGGTGCGTCACATTACGCGTGAAATTAAAACATACAACACCTGCTCAACAAAAGATATGCAACAGTAGGGTAACTTTGCAACAGAGGAACTTAGTCCTTACACCCACATCTCAAAATTTAGAATAAAAGCAAAAAATCTAAACATTGATAACATCAAATATATATATATATATATATATATATATATATATATATATATATATATATATATATATATATATATATATATATATATATATATATATATATATATATATATATATATATATATATATATATATATATATATATATATATATATATATATATATATATATATATATATATATATATATATATATATATATATATATATATATATATATATATATATATATATACATATATATATATATACATATATATATATATATATATATATACATACATATATATATATATATACATATATATATATATATATACATATATATATATATATACATATATATATATATATATATATACATACATATATATATATATATACATATATATATATATATATAGATATATATACATACATATATATATATATATATATATATATATATATATATATATATATATATATATATATATATATATATATATATATATATATATATATATATATATATATATATATATATATATATATATATATATATATATATCATCCAGTATGATTCAACAACATAAGTCATGTTTACATAAACATTCATAAACAAGATACATATACAAATGTATCACAAAAGAATCATGTACATCCTAGCTACTCGGTGTTACATATCAGAGCCGACCGACCAAAAGAATGAAGACACGTTTCACAAAAAGACCACCAGCATATCTACTCTGCAATGCCTCATAGAACATCATAAAACAACAGAAGGGTGAGAAATATTATAATAACAATACATATAATTATATATCTTAGCGTAAAAATACACATATTCTACATTCTCACCACAATTCATCACAACTCACTCATATACATCACAAAATATATATATATATATATATATATATATATATATATATATATATATATATATATATATATATATATATATATATATATATATATATATATATATATATATATATATATATATATATATAACCAAGCATATTTATCATGCATACTTTCACAATTCTTATCATTCCACATAAACATACACATTTATGTTTATTCACACATGCACAATTATAAGGATGATAAATGCAAATCATAGAGACCGATTCACGACTCTATGCAAATGCAATACGGTACCGACTCAATCATCTCAAGTTCACTCAGGAACTTATTGGAACAATCGCTCGTTACCAATGTAACTCCCCGTCGGGCCTACGATGTTCACCCATTGCTCACACCTCACATAGACACACAATGTTTGTGGATTGCTCACACCTCACCTAGGCACACAATCGTTTGTAATCATCGCTCACACCTCACATAGGCACACGACGTTACAACAGATTCTCATTAGAATCACACAACACAAGAATGTACATCATTATTCTTCACATACAAAATGACTCAAGACACTCGTGAAATAAATACATATTCACAATATATTCATGCATTCATCTCATTCTATCACATACAATCTATATACATTCACAATATATTCCACAATCTAGGATTCACGCCATACGGCTATCCACAACATATCATATAACAGAACACAAGCTACATGTTATATATCGAAAGCATACAGTATGATAACATATCAAACGCACCCGGTCACGACGATAAAAGTTGACAAAATGACACGTTTCAAATTTTATGCTATAATTGGATCATACACTAACATCAAAACCATTTTTCCTAGAAAGAACATCTCTTTAGCTTTCCAACGCTTCGAACGGGGACTAAAACTGACTTACAGATCAAAAGATATGAATTTTCAAAGTTTTTCGAAAAATCAGAATTTTGCCTAAAAATTGCTACGGGATTTTGCATTTTTGCCCGAAAATCCGACCGATTCAATTCTTTTTTTCGAAACAAACATATACTCATACTCACCTAACATATAGCAGTGAATTAGAACCATCAAACACGATTTCTACGACGTCCGATTTCCACTCAAATCTCCAACCCTCAATTATCCAAAAATGTCAAAAGTTACGAAATCACCCGAATTTAATCAAACAAGTTTCATAGTCACGACCTAACATTCCTCGACTAAACTACGCAATTTATTTTGAATTCTAACCATGAAAACATCGGTTTCTATCGATTTTACCAATTCGACCTAAAATGGAAATATGTGGAAAAAAAACAACCAAAACAACCCAAACAAAACCATACATAATCATACACAATGATAAGATAACAATATTTCACACCCTTACCCGATCAAATCGATTCCTAGAAGTGTTCTTGATGGTTTTCCAAACTTTCTCTCTTTTCTTTTTTCTTTCTCTTCTCTTTCTTTCTATTTCTCTTTTCTCTCCTTTTTCTCTCTTATATCTTTCTATTCTGTTTCTTTTCTATTACTTTTTCTCTCAAAATATCTAATAATTCATTTTGTCACACAAAATTTCTAACTTAACATTAATTAAGGAAATATCTAAAATACCCTCCAACCTAATTTCTCCTAAAACTCTCAAAAACGATAAAATAACACAATATGAAAATATAACATACTAACACACCAATTCCACAAATAAAATAATAACCATCCAAATAAAATAAAAGACTCAACAAAAATGGGAAATCAGAATCGGGGCGTTACAACTCTCCCCCACTTTAGAAATTTTCATCCTCGAAAATATTACCTAATTCAAACAACTCCGGATACGACTCTCGCATCCCACTCTATAGTTCCCAAGTCATATTGCCTTCCGAAGCGCCTCCCCACGCTACTTTCACAAGCGCAATATCCTTGCCTCTTAGCTTCTTGACTTCACGGTCCAAAATCCTAATCGGTAAAGCTTCAACCGTAAGGTTATCTCTCACTTCAACCTCGTTCACAGGAATAACATGTGATGGATCCGGAACATACTTCCAAAGTTGCGAAAAATGGAATACATCATGCAAATTCGAAAGATTCGGAGGCAACGCCACACAGTAAGCCACAACACCAACTCATGCAGTAATCTGATACGGACCAATAAAACGAGAAGTCAACTTCTTCGACTTCAAAGCACGACCCACACCCGTAACCGGTGTAACTCTAAAAAACACATGGTCGCCCTCTTGAAACTCAAGATCTTTCCTTCTCTTGTCATGATAGCTATTTTGTCTACTTTGAGAAGCTTTCATCTTTTCCCGAATGAACTTCACTTTCTCTATCATTTGTTGTACCATCTCCGGTCCAACTATCGACCTCTCACCAGTTTCATGCCAACACAAAGGTGTTCGACATCTCCGACCATACAAAGCCTCAAATGGTTCCATACTTATACTTGAATGAAAACTGTTATTGTAGGTGAACTCAATTAACGCCAAATAACTATCCCAAGCACCACCTTGCTCGAGCACACAAGCACGCAATAAATCCTCCAACGATTGAATTGTCCTCTCGGTTTGACCATCCGTTTACGGATGATAAGCCGAACTCAATCTTAGCTTAGAACCCAAAGCCTTTTGTAAACTCTCCCAAAACCTCGATGTAAATCTAGGATCTCTATCCGATACAATACTCTTAGGAACTCCATGTAACTTCACAACCACAAGAACATAAATCTCAGCTAACTTCTTCAAAGGATAACTAATATCAATTGGAATGAAGTGAGCAGATTTAGTAAGCCTATCCACGATTACCCAAATAGCATTATGACCTCTTTGCGTATTCGGCAACCCCGTAGCAAAATCCATCGATATACTATCCTATTTCCACTCTGGAATGTCCAACGGTTGCATCAATCCACTAGGCTTTTGATGTTCCACCTTAGACTTTTGACAAGTTAAGCATGTATACACAAATTGAGCTATATCACTCTTTAATCTAGACCACCAAAATATTTTCTTCAAATCTTGATATATTTTATTCGCTCCCGGATGAATACTTAAGTTACTTCAGTGTCCTTCTTCCAATATCATCTTTTTCAACTCCGCATCATCGGGAATACAAATACGACCATAAAATCTCAAAACTCCGAAGTTATCAACCTTGAAATCCTCATTCTCATTCATCATTAAATCAACGAACTTCAAATCCAACTTTTTCTTTTCACATACGGTTGCAAGAAAATCATTCGTAACATGTAGCATACCAAGTCTCACACTTCTCGGTGTCATTTCACAAACTAAACTCAAGTCTCTAAAATTCTCCAAAAGTTCCCATTCTCTCATCATCAATGCGGACATATGTAACAACTTCCGACTCAAAGCATCGACCACCACGTTTGCCTTACCCGGATGGTAATTCAAACCAAAATCATAATCCTTCAAAAGCTCTAACCACCTTCTTTGTATCATGTTCAATTCTTTTTTATCAAATAAATATTTCAAGCTCTTGTGATCACTAAAAACTTCAAATCTTGCACCATAAAGATAGTGCCTCCAAATTTTTAAAACAAACACCACGGTTGCTAACTCCAAGTCACATGTAGGATAATTCTTTTCATGCACTCTCAATTGTCTTGAAGCATAAGCCACAACTTTTCCATCTTGCATCAAAACACCACCTAAACCTGTCAAAGAAGCATCACAATAAACAACAAACGGTTTTGTCGGATTCGGCAAAGTCAAGATCGACGTCGTCGTCAACCTTCTTTTTAGCTCAATGAAACTCTTTTCACAATTAATATCCCAAATGAAAGCCTTTCCTTTACAAGTCAATTGTGTTAACGGAAGTGCCAACTTCGAAAATCCCTCAATAAACCTCTGATAATAACCCGCCAAGCCCAAAAAGCTTCGAATCTCAGTAACTGATCTAGGAGCCTCACATTGCATCACCGCATCAATCTTAGATGGATCAATACTAATACCACTACCAGAAATAACATGTCCAAGAAAACTTACTTCCGACAACCAAAATTCACATTTCGACAACTTAGCATACAATTGTTTCTCTTTCAAAATTTGTAACACAATCCTCAAATGCTCTTCATGCTCCTCTTCAGACTTAGAGTAAATCAAAATATCGTCAATGAACACAACCACAAAAAGATCTAACTGTTCATGAAAAATATGATTCATGTATTCCATAAACACACCCGACGCATTAGAAACCCCGAATGGCATCACGGAATATTTGTAATGGCCATACCATGTCCTAAAGGTCGTCTTTTGAATATCCTCCTTTCACACGAATCTGGTGATATCCCGATCTCAAATCAATCTTGCTAAAAACACACGCACCAACCAATTGGTCCATCAAATCATCGATCCTTGGAAGCGGATACTTGTTCTTAATTGTCACCTTGTTCAATTATCGATAATCAATGCATAACTGCATACTCCCATCCTTCTTCTTTACCAGCAATATCGGAGCACCCTAAGGAGAAACACTTGGCCTTACAAATCTCTTGTCCAACAAGTCATTCAATTGCTTCTTCAATTCTATCAACTTTGATGCCGACATATGATACAGTGCCATCAAAACCGGTCTAGTACCCGAATCTAGATCAATAGAAAACTCAACTTCTCTTTTCGGCGGTACATCCGTAATATCCTCTGGAAACACTTCTGAAAAATCACACACCACTGGGAATACATCGAGCTCAACTTTACTCTCCACCGACAATGATGCAAACAAACCGAACAATTGAGCTTCGTCCGCTAAAAGTTTCTTCAACTCTTTAGTGGTTAGGAAACTCTCATCTTCATCATCTTCCAAAGAAGGAAACCTCACTAACTTTTGATATCAATCTATATGAACTCTATTAAATTGCAACAAGTTCATACCCAAGATTACGTCCAATCCCTCCAACGACAAACACACTAAAACCATGATGAAGTATTTACCATAAATGGTCAAAGGACAACTTACACACACCAAAGATGTAGTTACCGACCCCGAAGCGGGAGTCTCAATAACCATGTCACCACCCCAAGAAGTCATGAACAAATTCAAACGCTTAGCGCACTCATGAGAAATAAACGAATGAGTCGCTCTAGTATCAATAATAGCAACTAAAGGCATACTATTAATAAAGAATTTACCTTTAATCAAACGATCTGCACTAGTAGTGTCTGACCCAGCTAATGCAAACACCTTTCCTCCTGCTTGAGCTTGTTTCGGCTTGCTGTTGCACCCCAAAATTTGCTCAACATCTTTTACCTGGTTTATGTTTCATTGCATTATCATTTATATAGTTCTATCATTTGCATATCATGGCATATCATTCATCCAACAGGGTATAAAGTATGATTATTATCAAGAGAATCCTAGCAAGAAATCTTATCCAAGCTTGAGAAGTCATCCAAGTCATCAGGAGGTGGTGGGAGGTCTTGAGAAGTTTGAATGCATACATGTGGACTTTCTACTATCTTGAGGATCAGCTGAGGACCATCAATGGGATGTGAAGCATGAAGTGTGAATATGAGATGTGTATAGAGCTCATGTAGTTCCTAGAGAGCCATGTTGGAGCTAAATCAAGTCAATGTGTCAAATGCAAGAGCCACAGTTGAAGTGCAGACAATTAGGGTTTCATCTGGATCAATCCTAGGTCAATTATGCAATTGAAGAGTATCAAAGCCTACGTTTAGGTCATGGAGTTCATGAAATGATGTGATAAGACATTTGTGATGTTGTGCCAAGATCAAATCAAGAAGAATCAAGAATGTGGGAAGTTGCTAAATTAGGGTTTCAGTGCAAATTACCCTGTTTAGTGCCTAACTTCAAGGCCACATAAGTCAAGATACAAGTTTCAAATGTATCTTTGGCCAACACGAAACTTGTAGATAATCTCAATACCTTTAATTTGAGTACTAGAAGTCCTCCATTGGATTTATAGAACTCAAGTTATGGCCCAGACAAGTTACAGGTCCTCAGATGCTTCTGAAATTTGTCTGTGAAAATCATTTGGCTTCAAGGCTATTTTTGACCTAGAAGGAGGTTTCACATAAACTTTTGGACAACATGAAAGTTTTTCCTCATGATCTTAGCTTTATAAATTGTACAAGAAGTCTTCCATATGATTTGTAGAACTCAAGTTATGAGGTTTACAAGTTAGGGGTATTTTGGGAAAGTGAGATTATAGGTCATTTTCAATTATAGGTCAAAATCTCCAACTTTCACTTGTCAAATGGATTTTTGTTCAACATGAAAGTTGCTTAAAATATGATTTTAAGGCTAGCCAAGTGGTCATGTGGGATTAGTTTGGCTTGTAGCAAAAAGTCACTTAAATGGCTTAAAAAGAGAATTTTTCAAATGGATTAAAGAGAGAAAATTGACTTTTTGAGTTAGAGGTTCAAGACATGCCATATGAGTACTTGTTTTGAATGTAAATTTCATTTTGAACACTTTGGCACTTTTACATTTTTGATTTGAGGCATAATTCCATGACTTTCAATGTTGTTACTTTATGAACAAGTCACATATCAAAATCAATTACCAAGGCAATTCAACACTCCTTGTTGGTCCAGAAACATTCACAAGGGATTTTGCAACTGGTTGGAAGCTTCTAGAGCAAGCTATGGAAAGGGATACACGACTGTTACATTTCAATTTTGAAGAAAAATCAGGAAAAACTGGATTTGCTGTTTGGGCTCGATTTGGACCTCCAAAAGCCCACTAATAGTTTCTATAAAGGTCAAGCAATGAGTTTGGATCGTGGTTGGGGACTGAATCATGCTGAGGAGAAGATCTGCCATTGGAGTTTGAAGCTTCCAAGTCAAAATCGGTTTCTGAGTTCAAGACCAAGTCAAGCCAAATTGAAGGTGCTAGGAGCTTCCTCTGGCATTCTTGATCGTATCTGGAGAGTTTTGAAGTTTGATTCGAGCATTTGATACCTCTGTTGAAGGATTTACACCAGGTATGTAACCTTTGAATTTCATATGGATCTATCACGATGTAGTTAGAATTATGCATGTTGTTAGGATCTAGTAGAGTTAAGGATCGTTTCTGGATCAAATTTGGTGCAATTAGAGACAATTAGGATGGACATGTGATTTCTGTTTGAGCACGGTTTGGATTGATCACAAGGAATTAGGATGATTTGGATAGTTCTTGATGATCAGTGAAGCATAAGGATTATTCCTATAGTTTTAAATTAGGCTTTGATGTTGATGGAAACCTTGACATATTTTGGAAATTGATTCGTGTTTGGATATCCATTGAGAATTAGAAGAAAGGGAGGTGATATTCATGATCAGCATGAAAAATTGAGTCAGATTGGTATAAGCCTTGCATTTTCTGGACACTTGACTTGGATGCCTCATCGGAGAAGACGGTTGTTTCCACCGTGGGAACCACCGTGAATCATTCCAGGTCGCCTGAGAATTTTGTAGAAGATGACATCTTAACCATTAGATCAATTGGACTTGTGGACTTTGTATACTGATCGTGTGGACGAGATTTGAACTCAGCATTGCCTCCAATTCATCAAAACGCTGTGTTCCATTTAATTGACATGGCAGCTGACTGGGTGCCTGCGTGGCTGCATGCGTGTGTTAGCTGAAAACCCTTGGATTTGTTTACTAGTCAACTGACCCAACGCGCGTTTTTTTTCATCTTATTTTATTTTCTTAATTGATTTTAGTTATTTCTTTTATTCCATTTCCATTCCAAAAATCACAATAAATCCATTTTTAATCAGAAAAATATTCTAAAAATATTGCCATACTCCTGATTTAATTTGTGATTTTCTGGAATTGTTAGATGGAATTTTCATGCATTTTTCAATTTAATTTGCATTTTACTATTTTGTGCTATTTCATTTAATTTACATATTTGGTATTGCTATTTGATGATTTTAGTTCTCTCTGGTGGTTTATGATTTTGACTTAAAGTTTTAGTATGTTGTAGATAACACGTAAATGTTCCCTTAGGAATTTTATTAGAATTTTTAGATGTGGATAGGTTTTGTTTTAGGTATGATGATTAGAGCCTTCCCAATTTATGGTTCATCTTGACATGTTCCAACTTAGGATTTTGTTAGTGAACCTAGAAGTTGATTTAGGCTTTGATATTTGAACCTTAGAATGTTAATCCATGCATGCTCCCATAGGAAAATTGTTAGTTTTTTAGAATTAGATTTCCTATTTTTGTTGGTTTATTCAATTTGGTTGATCATTTGGTGTTCCAACTTTGGTATCTTGCCTTGTTTGCCTCTTTTGGTGGCCTTGTTGCTTGAGGAGCTTGGACTTCTCTTTTGGAGGATGCTCTGGACTTGATGTAGCTACTGTGGCTTGAGGATTGGAGCTTGGAGTTGAAGGCTTTTCATCTTGTGGAAGTTTTTTTAGGAGCTTAGGAAATTAGGGTTTTAGGAAGTGCCTTAGATCTAGTTTTGATTCTTTCTTCAAACATGGAGTGCATTGTTTGCCTCTATTCTATCCAATGACATAAAGTTCTCCTTGGGAAGCTCCATCTCTCCTTAGGATAGATGAGTGGTATGCCCAAGTGAGTAGAACTTTGAGGATACCTTTCATTTGCAATGTTGAGTTCTTAGTGATTTCCTTTGGTTGTCATTAAGTTTCTTAACATTATAACTTGATCTTGATGATTAATCATATTCTTGGAGTGTGCTTGTTGGAGCTTGAAGATTGATGAGGCTTGAAGATGAAGCCTTTGCTGTCAACTTTGTTGTCTAT